>CM029767.1:11033148-11722864 GCA_017562165.1 Ectropis grisescens | reverse complement strand
GAACTTCACGACATCTTTCGTCAGTCACCGTAAAATTGTAAAAACCGTCAGATTATAAACTAACTTAACCTACCGTGAAATTATAACCTCTGTAAACTGACGGCGATCGCAATTTTACGGTGACATCTCCATTTGGTTGACACACTTGATCAAAAGAATTATCGATGATATCACAGAGCACACCCAGTCTATTATACGAATAACATGTATGTTAAAATGTTACTGTTATTAATCGTAGTTTTGGCATCAGTACCGCTTAAAGAACGCCTTCGATTTTTTTCTTCTAAATATCTTTAACGTAGGTTTACCTCTTAAATTCGATACGTTTTTGTTTTATTATTAGTATAGAGTGTTTATACTGGAAGTATCGCTGCTGCTCAACCGAAAAAATTTAATGTACTTACTGCCGTGGAACAGCGTTTGCCGTAACACTGGAAATTTTCATATTCTTTTTCTTATTTGGTTTTGAAATCAGTCAGCCTAGTTATTCAAGACAGAACATTGCAGGTTGAATGTTAAAACTAGAAAAAATGTCACGCTCCAAGCCGCAACAAGCATTTAACGATTTATTTACTTTTTAAATACGCTGATTAAGCCTTTTGTGTGTAAAGTTTGTGATTGCCGCTGAGGCGTCTTAAGAGACCCGAAGACGATAATCATTAATACACACGTATATCATACGACGTTTTTCAATACACTTCGAATAAATTAACAATAATAAAAAATCACTTCAATAGTCAAAAAGAGCTATAATTATTTTTTCGTTTTGGCGGGAAAAATGTATCTCAGTTGTCATATTATGCCCGTGCAACTAATCCGCAGACTAACAAGAACAAAATTAAAAATTTTGATTTACCCCCGACTACCTCGGATTTGTAATAGTTGTGAAAAAAGAAAAGTATTTCGCCATTTTGTAGTAGCGCCCATCTTGGATTTTGCCATAGTGTATATAGTATTCTACTAGTCAAGCCTTTTCATTTGATACCCATATTGAGGTAATAGTGAAAAAAAATTACGTGATTTGCCATTTTGTGATGGCGGCCATCTTGGATTTAAAATTTGGTTTTAGTGTATAGTATTCTACTAGTCAAGCCCATTTGATATCAATATTGCGGTGGTAGGTTGTGAAGAAATATTTTGTGGGGGCGGCCATCTTTAATCGATATTAACCAAACATAGCTAAGAACATCCGCACGGATATTAACCTTAGAATAAAAAAACCGCATCGAAATCGGCCCATCCGTTTGAGCTCTACGATGCCACAAACAGACACACACATACAGAGACAGACAGACATCGACGTCAAACTTATAACACCTCGTTTTTTGGTCGGGGGTTAAATAAAAGTTTTTTGGCTTTCTGTGGATAGCGTTTTTTAGCCACATACTAAAATGAGGAATTCGTTGTTTTCTTTATTACAAAAAACCAAAAGTTATATTTGAGAAAATGACATGAAAATACGAAGTTCCATGAAGTGAGAAAGCAATAGCTACATTCAATAATTTGTTCTATTGAACACGATTTTTTTTTGTATCGAAACTTTTTTAAAACAAAGCAACGCAACCAAAAAAAAAACTAACTCACTAGTGAATAATAGTAACGAAAAAGTTTGATGGATTAAAAGGTGTCATTACATGTCTGATTGCGGTGAAATTAGAGACACTTTATGAGCAAGGGTGTTAAAAAAAGGTTTGTGATGTTATTTCAAAAACGCCGCTTTTGCAGTGAGACAACACGTGACGCCATACCATTCAGTATTCAGTATAGTAATGTCACAGACAAGAAAATAGGTACTTCGTGTAATGTCACCAGCAGTGCTGGATACGAATACGTCGCTTTCAAATGATAATAAGCTTACGGCTGGATAATATAAAAGTACATGACGATTTAAATATTTTCTGGGTACAACAAAAGAGTTTGTTTATTTTTATTTTTAAAACGCGAGAATTTACTATCCGTGCCTTACTTCACCTCACCTTACCATTACTCACAATGAGATTTCATGTTAATAATGTCACTTCTTGTGAAATTTAAATTACCGCGTTAGGGGTGCCTACTGCCTAACATTTTTGGTATCATAATGTTTATAATGTACCGGACTTAATCACGATTTAATTCATTGTTTAAATACCTCGACGTTAAAAAACAATATTTTTGGTATCGTTTAAACTTTCAACGATCGTAACTGGCTCAAATTTATTATATTCGTACCAGTATATCGTATTAAAACAGTATTGCATATTTTTAGGTTTTGAACCGCGATTTAGTAAGTGTGCAGAATAGCGAAAGAGATAAAAGGCGTATTTTTGTTATAATTTTACTACGAGGTATTTTCAAATTAAATGTACAATATTTGTATAAAACGTCGCATTATCTTCAACCGTTTTTTTTCATTGTAACATTTTCTTTGCAAAAAAGCACTGTTTATTTATGTAAGCCATGCTTTGATTATTTTTTGACACATTGGAAATTTACGGAGTAAAGTATTCTGTGGTGTTCTTGTGCAGCCAGGTAATAGTTAATAGTTAAGGTGCCAATTTTTATACATTGTAACTACCGACATTCATACAGTGAAACCTGGTTAAGTCATCAAATTCAGATTCAGACATCAAGAGATCTGTAAATTTGTCTGTATTATATTATGTAGTTGTAGTAACTCTTACTCAGTGTCTCAAATATATGTATACATAAAATAAGTGTCTAATTTACAGTCTACTTACTTTTACTTAAGTACTTTTGTTTTGTCAATAAAATCTTCAAAGGCGCTTTGGACTGCCCCACTATGGGACAAAGTACGACAAACCGGGCCAATAATCGTAATTTGGAGATCTGAATTTGGTCAAGAAATCTATGCTTTGAGAGAAAGGAAAGGCTACACGAGGAGGAACCAAAAAGTAGTAACAATGAGATAGGATGTAATGACTATTATAATAATACCTAACGGGTGGGCTCTAGCCGGAAGCTCAAGGAGAAGGTCCTGAGAGGAGATAAATTATTGTTTTATAAATTGAGTTGCTTGCTAAAATAAAAAATACCCCAAATGGCATACAGTTGTATAACTCTTCACACAATACATTTTTCCCATTATTGTTTTATTATTTTAATGCAAAACTAGTAGTGAAAAACAGAGCTAAATCGGTATAGCCGTTCTGAAGTTATAGAGAGCGTGACCAGAAGAAATAGCGGTTAATTTTTAAATATATTTCAAATTAGTTATTCAGGATTTCTTACCGATGAAGTGCAGTTACGGCCATAACACTAAAATAATTTTAGATATTTTTATTCGTAAATAAACTATTTTTTACAAAAAATTAAACCGACTTCAACACCACAAATAGGCACTCAAAAGCGAAAAATAATTTAATATAGGTAATTATTATAACCGCTACTCACTCATCCATATGAAGTCGGTGCCAGGCTAGTTAAAAAGTTAGTAGATATACTATGTACGAGGTAGTAAGTAAGTAGGCATAGGTAAGTAGTATCTATCTACTACCTGTTAGATTTGGCCGGCACCGACTTCATATAGATGAGTGAGTAGCGGTTATAATAATTACCTATATTAAATTATTTTTCGCTTTTGAGTGCCTATTTGTGGTGTTGAAGTCGGTTTAATTTTTGTAAAAATAGTTTATTTTACCCTTTTAGTGCTAAACAAGTTTTCACTAATGCATTTACACGATTTCGTGTTGAGATTTCAATACATGAATTAAACCCAAACACTGGGTAGTTCCTGTAAGCCGTTAAGAAATTCCCTTGACTGTCCTTTATCTTCATCATCAGACCACTAATGACAGTCACAACCCATCTATGTAAAAAGTTCTCATCAATACAAATGCATCGAGCCCAAACACAAGGTAACTACTGTGTACCGTCGAGGAGTTCCCTCGGCCGTCTTCCCGCTCCCTCATCAGATCGACTCCAGACCATCTTTAAACTACACTGCTTTAAAATGCTCAAGCAAAAACTTAAGTAACGCACTAGTCATCTTTACAATTTTCGAAAGTTATCCTCGATTTCTCTAGGATACCATCATCAGATCCTGGTTTCCTTATCATGGTACCACCCTTGGAATATCTCCTTTACAACAAAAAAAAGAATCATCAAAATCGGTTCATAAACGACGAAGTTATCCGCGAACACACATAAAAAAAAAAAAAAAAAGAACATACATACGGTCGAATTGAGAAACCTCCTTTTTTGAAGTCGGTTAAAAACACTTTTGCCTGCGACCGACACTGTCTTGTTACAATTTGTGTTAAAGTAGTCGTAAGTATTGAAGATTAAACGCGTGTATAAAAAAACGTATTATTGTTATTAACGTTGATGGGTTCCATTCAACAGTCGAGCCGTCAAAAATCTCCCACACTCCACTACATAAATTTAGACAGAATTAGTCCAGGTAATAAAATTAGATCAAGTGCACCGTTTAGATAAGTTAAATCGAAACTGAGCCAATACGACAAATGTCACGTATGTTGGTAGGTAATGTAAATAAATTTGTATTAAAACAGTCGGATTTCAAATGAATTCCAAATAGATGTTGGTTGTTTATCATTTTAGTCGCCTTTGTTTCTCGTGCCATAAGGAGGCGGTTTCGATTTGGCTTATAATATTTTATCATGACAGGATCAGCTAACAAATGATTTTGTTAAAGGTGTTGTTTTAATAGAGATAGTTTTCATAAGCCAAGAATTAAACACTGTGTAGTCAGTTTTTGTTTTCTCTCGATTTCTCGTGTGCTGATGAAGTGATTCTATACCTCGTTTCACAACCGGCGCGGCGGCTAAAATACTTAAACATTAATCAATGTCATTCTCAAATATGATAGACCAGCATTTCTCAACCCATAGATATCGATTTTTTTTGCACGTGTTGTACATTTCGATTTTTTTTTTGCGACGCAAAAATATAAATAAAGCGTGTGAGTGAGAAATCAACAATCATGTTGAAATTGCCCTAGAGTAAAAGAGAGAGTGAATGAAGTAACGTCATTACAATGTATTTTCGAGTAAGAGCCTCTAACGTCCCAGTCTGTTTTCCGTCGCGGGGAAAATTGTGTATTTTTTATAATAATCCTTCGATTGCAGCTGATTACATAAAATTATGGTAGCATGTTTTCTGCGTGAATATAATGTTAAAAGATGAAATAATCCGAATCAATACACTTTTCACAGGTAAATAAGATTTTGTTAAAATTATCGAACGAAATTTTGTCAAATTTCTGCTTGTTATCGACTCCGAAAACATTTTTTACAATTGTATATTGATGTACAATGCTTGATTAGATAGAGAATTTGTGCTATAACTTTTTTTGTAAAATAGTTAATTGTCTGTTTACGTTAGTGCTTGATAAAGCAGTGATGTCACGAGTATCGATAAAACAATCTTTTATAGTGACATCATGATATGAATATAAGGTATTTAGCCAAGTTAAGTTAAAATCGAATTGCCATCCACATTTACATCAGTAATAAATTATTTACTTCTAAGAATTCAGAAATTGGTAATGAAGAAACTGATATTTTTTTAGGTCTCCAACCAATGCAGCATTGTTTTAAAAATGGATGCGAATTATGACGGGCTACTGACACTACTCGGAATATATCAGATTGGGTTGCTAATATGACATCTACTGTCTACACCAAACATTTTGACGACAAAGGAAACACTGCCGTCCGCTGTGTCACTCACTGTCCGTCTATATTTTATCCAAAATTATGTAAATGTAGTATGACGAATTAGAGAAATTTGTATTAAATTTATTGAAAAAAATTCCTCTTTGACCGCATAATAAAATAGTTTTTTTGCACAATAGATAAGTTTACGAGTGTTGATTATCAGATTAAAGCTTGAGAACAAGTTGTTAAAATTTATCGAGGAATCGTTAGCGACAAACTTAAACGAAATTGTAATTTACCGAGGACAACAAATAATTTATCAATAGTGTACACGACACGGTTTGTATTGGGTACCTATATTAGCATCAAATTTGACGACCGAAGGAATCGGCCAATTTAATTAATAATAGAGCGTGTGCAAAAAACAGATTTAGGATCCGACAGGGAGATGTATCTCTCCGAAACTGTTCACCACCACACTGGAAAATATTTTGAAGCTATTGGACCGGAAAGGATATGGCATCAATATCAACGGCGAATATATCACTCACATTCGGTTTACCGACGACATAGTCATTATGGCGGAGTCGGTGGAAGAATTCGGTGCTATGCTCAAGGACCCCAGCAGGGTATCCCAACAAGTAGGTCTGAAGATGAATATATAGTCAAGACGAAGGTTATGACAAATTTTCATCTTGAACCTGCAACAGTTATTGTTGGGAACACTACATTCGAAGTTTTCGACAAATACGTCTGTCTGGGTCAAAAGATCCAATTAGGTAGATCCAATTTTCGATAAACAAGTCTAGCGAAGGATCTAACTCAGCTGGGCAGCGTTTGGAAAATTACGGCACATGTTCTATTGTAAGATACTTAATACTTCTAGTGTAAGATACCCTAATGATCAGTGCGTGTCGCCAATGGTGGCTTCTGAAAACTCAGACATGGTCCTCAACTGTGGCCCTCAAAACAAAGCTTAAAGTAGCACATCAAGCTATGGAGAAAGCTGCTCGGAGTCCCTTTGCGCTATAGAACCCGAAATTAAGATATTTGCAAAATAACGAAAGTACCGACATAGCTCAAAGAGTAAGCAAGCCGAAATGACAATGGTCAAGCCACATCGCTCGCAAACCCGAAAACCGTTGGGGAATAAAGGTTCTCGAGTGGTAACCACGAACCAAAAGACGCATTTGTACGTCTTCCCCCCTAGAACCATTTGTCCCTCTAGGGCCTAGATGGACAGATGACCTCACAAAGATCGCTGGAAATTGATTGCAGGTTGTGCAAGCCCATTCATTTTGGAAATCTAGGGGTGAGGCCTATATTTAGCAGTGGATTGCGGTCTATATTTAGGAGTGGATTTAGACTGATGATGATAATGGTGATGGCATGGGCTACTTTTCACCACAGGAAAGCAACTACGCAGGTAAAATTGCGGGACGCTACACGCTACTAGTAAAGTCTTACTCGGCAACTCTACATACTGTAACATTATTGTAATGTGGGCACTTATTTTCACTGATATCATAAATTAAGCTTTATAGCTTCTAACAAGACAACTTACGCATATTTTCCATAAGTAAAACGAATGTTGACGAGATTATTTTTTAACAAAACAAAATGACAACGTTTTGTACCATCGGAGGACGAGAGTTGTTATGAGGGGATGCTGTCGATGTCCGAGGGCAAGCTAGGGTCCTAAGAATGCATTTTCAACAACCGAATACAAAAATCATAACAATTTTCAAATACGAAACAAGCTTAAAAACTGGCAATATAGTTGGTTGAGGGGCGGAAATAACTATTAAATTACTTATATAATGAACTTTTAGTTTACTAATCTGGGTACTAAAATAATGCATGAAAATTCTTTACAAAACTAAATAGATTTTTTGACAAAATCAAATTATCAAGAACATGTTGTCCATGGATAGCCCAATTTTAACAATGCCCTTTAACAAAATAACAACAAAATTAGCTGTTAAGTCCCACAAAGCATTCGAGTTCAGATAAAAAATACGAATGTTTTATTTTCAAAATCTGGCCATATCGTAACTTATCAAGCCAAGTTCCAGTTAACAGATATGGTAAGAAGTAACATGTACAAACAAAATTACATGAACCTTAACCTCAACCTTAAAAATCTACTTATTTCTAATAATTCATTACTATTTAAAAGTTTTAAAATAAGTATAATATTTTAATAATTAGATCATTACAAAACCAAATTTGTTGTATTTATGATCAATATAAAGGCGAATAACATTTAAAAACAATATTTTAAGGCGGTTTTATAAATATTCTGAGATGATACGATTTTTATGTTATTGTAACACTTTTGTTTACGTTTAAGCCGCGCGTTTCTGAATCGAGGTATAGTTCGGTATTATATTGGATAGGGTAGCTGGAAAATAATTTAGATTGTTTAGAGACCATGAACCTAATCAGAGGTAGTCCTCAATTGAGAAATCGTGAACGCTGGTTAGCTACCGATTTTTTATTTCAAAATGTTGTCTTGTTTATTTCATCAAACATGCGGATTTTTGGATAATATTAAAATATATTAATATTCATTAATGTTGATTGGGGTGCTTAACTGTGAATTAATTATTCAAAATACGTATTGCAATTGAATAAAGTAAATTTATTGTACCTACCGTAGTCAGTCAATAAACGTACCTCTGATTTACAGGATTCTTGTCTGCACTGGATTTAAAGTAAAAACAGATGACTTTACTGTAAGTACAAGAACTAAAAAAAAGTCTTACGTACTTACCATTGATTTACACTGCCGATTCGAACACTGAAATAACTTAAATAATTAAATTTGCCTTGTTAAAGAATTGGTCGGAAGATTTCGTCATGTTTTCAATTTGGACAAATTTTCAATAAAGACCTGAATTACCCAGTAGTTACACGAAAATTAAAAATTGACGCATATTACTAACAGTACAGTTAGTAGTAACACGGATAAACGTCGGTCAACCCTCAGGTTATAAGCGTAGAGATGTTAAAAGTGTACTATGTCTCTGTGCGTGCTCTGTCGATGGTATCCATGGCTCGTGTCTCTGTGATGCTTATTATTACTGTCTCGCATCCTTCCTGGTCTTCCCCCTGCGATGGTAGCCCTATGTGTTATTCCAGACTAATCTTGTGTTCCAAATAATACACCATAAAATACAGCCTTTTTATTATTACCCGATATCCGTTCAGGCGTTGCGACGTGATTCAGTATCAAACATCAAAACTTTCACGTTTATAATTTTAGTAACATAAATATTTTTATCATAAGTGCTAAATGTTTATTATTTTTTGACTCTTAGTGTACGTACCGAAGCAAAAGAATGAACTCCGTTTGTCTGTAATAAAAGTTGTTCATGAAATATTTTTCATTATACAGGGTTACTGGTAATCAGCCTGGATCCACATAGGGGCATGGTCTGTATGTATAAAACAGACGAATCTTGTTTTACAACTTTTCTCAAAAGTCAATAAGTTTCCCAAAAAAAAACAATGTTCTGGTTTTGTCGTCTATCACTGTTTAAGTCATGCGCGTCGGCAATTCCTTTATCGAGCATTTAAGATTGCGCGAGCAAATAAATACACCTTTTTAATTTGTATGCAACATACGAATTTTTAAAAAGTGTAGGTACAATAAATAATAGTTACCATATTTAATATAGGTACTAAAAACGATGCAGGCTGATTACCAGTAACCCTTTATTTCACCCTAGGGAACGTTTTATTCCAAACTAGCCGCGCCCCACGGAATTTCCACGGCTTAGCAGATTTTCACAGTAGACAATGTATTTTTGCTGAATATGATTCAGACGTAACATTTTTTACAAACTTTGAGAATGTCGAATCCACGGATATCGGGGGATATGCCTTGATTGCGAATCTAGTTCGAAACCTAGTCTCTCTGGTCATTCTCCACCTAAATAATTACTACATAAACAAAACTAATAAGTACGACACACAACCGCATATTTTAGCACGCACACTAAGCTATGAATTATGATTGCGCTCTTAATGACAACATACATAAAATGGGCGGATCGGCGGACTATTTCCGTGTAAACAAATGCTTTACGTCAATGTAGAAGGAGTCACTGAACGCTCACACACGTAACTAGGGATTGAAATTAGTGATCGTAAAATTTATTCGACATTTTATTTTGGGTTGTATTATCATATTTACATTTATTATTTTTACTAATATACAAATACGTGTATGTATATTTACTAGCTTTAACCAGCGGGTTCACTCGCGTTCTGTAAGCTCTTATAGCAGGTTACCACTTTGAATGAAGTTCTCAAGTTATAAATGACTTGGAGAAATGGTATGGTCTATTTTTTATACATAAAGAGATTTATATGTTTTGGTAGGTACAGTAATACCCCCTACTTACGTAACACCGTTTTACGCGAATTTGGAGTGACACTGTTTTTAAATTGCCGCATTTGTTCTGCCAATATTCGGACATATTCCACGTGGAATTATTTTTCGTATGCATTGCACGTTATTGAATTATCATGACGGACCCACCATACCACTAGCCCTACCCCTGATGGTAGGGTGGGTCCTAAACCATACCACCATAATGATGTGACAAATTAGTCATATAGTCTTTAGGAGGCCTACTCTCACCCATATTTTTTCACAAATCTATCAACTTTAAACGTACTTATTCTGAGAAAGTAAACGATTTTGGCTACTGTTTTTTTTAAATGGAGTTTATTTATTAGTGTAGAGGTAGTAGCAGCTTCCGATAACTAATTTTTGCCTCAATTATTTTCACAAAATTAAAATCCCCAACATGTTTTTCAAAAACGGTATATGACTTGTTTTTGAGTTCATAGATTGAACTATAGTATTAGAGAACTGAAATGAAAAAATATAATAATGTACAATAAACACTGATATAGTGCATAGCGGCTCCAAAAATTTAATAAATTCGTAGATTATCTAGAAAAAAAAAGATACCCATAAGCACAAATTCCCTCGAAACGCTCTTAAGCTATGGCGTATATCTCATTATTGCATAACTATTATTATGAAAAAATGTATATCAAAATAAGCGTTGCTTTATAAAGTTTTTGAATATTTTTACCATTTTGAAAAATAACGACTTAGATATCTTTAAAAACATGATTCTAAAATGCCTTATAATACGATGCGCTATCCGCTCGACCTCAGTACTGCGGCTGAGGCTACATTAGGCAGCGACGCGACCTGCGACACATGAGCGATTAAAACAACAATGAATGAATATGGCTACACCGTACGTCAAATATTACTAGCGACCTTAGATTTCTTTATGCGATAGGAACAACATTATTACTGAAATCACGGCATCGGCTACATCAACACATGAGCGAAATTGAAGCGAATTTATTAGAAAATTTCTCACTTGGACGACTAGTTAATAGTGCTGCTAAAATGCGTTTGGCTATATTATGCGTATAGTAAACCGCGATGGATGATTTGAGCATGCGTACTGTAGCCATGTCATCGCCGAATATACGCTGGAATTTCGCTTGTAATGTAGGTAACCATACCATGTTTTTCTCGTTTCGCTTTTCCAGTCGCATCGCAAATCGCTTACTATAGCCTCAGCCTGCCCCAAAGCTTATGAAGGACAGACGTTATCGTGAACTGTATAGTGCGTCTACCTATTATTGATAAAATCAGGAGGGTTCAGAGAAATAACACATTTTGGCAGATCGAAATGTTAACTGAGACGATTTCAAACGGATGAACTGATATCGATACGGTTTTTTTATTTGAAGGTTAATTTTCGTGTGGTGGTTCTTAGCTATGTTTGATTTATATCGATTCAAAATGGCGGACAAATATTTTTTTTTAATCTACCTCACTATGGATATCATATGAAAGGGCTTGATTATTAAAATACTGCGACATGATATGACACATTTCAAATCCAAGAAGGCCGCCACCACAAAGTAGCAAATAAAATTATTTTTTTTCACTACAACCTTAGTATGGGTATCAAATAAAAAGAAGAGTACTATACATTACGACAAATTTCAAATCCAATATGGCAGCTACCACAAAATAGCGAAATACATTTCTTTTTAGTCACTACTCCCTCGATATGGATATCGAATGAAAGGACTTGACTTATAAAATGTTGTACAAAATTATAAATCCGAGGTAGTCGGGGCATATAATTTTTTTTTTATTTGGTTCTTGTATAATGAGTGTTTGTTTCTTAAAATAATAAAATTGAGTCTTGATACGCCAAATCGATGCCATTGAGAGATACACTTTTTAAGTAATAAACGTCATGCATTTATTACAGAATAACTATTATTTAAAACTAGTAGCGCCCCGCGGTTTTACTCGCTCAGTTCCCGTTATTTTCCCGAAATAAAAAACCTATAACTTACAAAAGGCCCTAACCATAGCCCTGCCCTAGCCCATATGTTATTCCAGACACAACTGATATATTCATTCCCCTCTTGTTATTATTCCATTCTACTCTACTAAGCGATCTTGCGATTAACATTTGCTTTTATTCCTCTTCTTTATAACCTAACATTGCAAATTGGCGACCAATATGTCACCGTGAAATTATCAACAATATCAAATCGTAATCTAACGCGTGAACTTATAACCTCACGGTAGACTAGGTTAGTGTGTAATCGGACAGTTTTTACAATTGTGCGGTGACAAATACACTGAATCAATTCATATCGCACACTCGAAGCATACAGACACTGAAACTTCAAATAAATAAAAAAAATTGAATTTTGATATACTAACCGCACATGTTTGCACTTTTTATCTTACTACAATTAGAATTCTTGAATTTTTAAAGAAATTTTGCACGTAATCACAAAAAAATCAAGAAAGCTTGGATGAAATATCAAGATTTCTTAGTTAAAGCGGCAAAAGAGCGGGGGCCGCGCCGTACGTAGTAACTATTTTTAAACCTGTGGCAATGTTAGCGGATCTCGCGTCGCCGTGCGTAAAAACCTAACAGAACTATATTTTGTCATAGGCCTCTTATGTATTAAAAAGTCACGTAAACCTAGCAAGAAAACCAAAAAAACAGTATTTGAAGTGTAAACTAGATGTTATCACAAAGACTTAAACAAAAATTGGCAAAGAAGTTTAAAACAAGATTTCGAACTAAATAATAAAATTCGGAAGCTATGACTATATTTGGAATCAAACATCATTCGTAAACGTCACCATATTATCAAACTACATTTTATAGATGATACATTCTTAAAAATTTTTTTGGCTTTGTTAGTTCGATCAATCGGACAACGTGAACTTTTTTCCAGTTGCTCTATTAATCGGACCATGTGTTTTTTCAGTATCGGTTTATGCCTTGTTTAATAGATAACTATATTCGTAGTTGTAAGATTCAATACCAGCAAAAGTAATGGAGATAATTTTCCAATGACCCACTCCCTCGACTCACTATTTGCAGTTTGTTAGGATAACTGGGAAAGTTGTTAGTAATTCCTCTGGGCTCTGCAAAGAGCTTTACTACTACTGAACATGCTGAACAGGAATTAATTGTAACTTACAACTGACTGACATTTTGTTGTGTTGCACTGCAAAAAAGTTTTTGCATCGTTAATAGAACATATGAGTGAACTAAGTACAATAATGGCACACGTATTGCCAGGCCACTCAGAAAGTTTTGCGAAAAAAATGTTTTTATGTATAAGGCACTGGCCACAAGTAATTATTTTGAAAACTTCGATTATTTAAAAATATAAATACCTCTTTTCGATTCTCAAATTTCCCTCCAGATTTTTTTGAGAGAGAAACCAAATTTCTTGTCTCATTAAAAATGGATCTGCATGGCGAACATTGTCGTGCTATGATGTTTTACAATTTCAAATGTGGCTTAAAACCTGATGAGCCACTTGATCGACTTCAAATTGCTTTTATGGATGAAGGACCTTCAAAAGCAACCATCGCTGGCGAGTTCATAAACGGTCGTTTTACTTTGGGAAATGAACAAAGGAGTGGTCGGTCGTCCTACGACGGACGGCTGTTACAGAAGAAAGTGTGCTGGCAGTAAAAAAATTAATACAAGGAAACAGACGCATTACGTTTAAAGAGATTTAGCATACCTACTCTGCAGATTGGTTCAGGAAGTGTTCACAAGATTTTGTACGAGCACCTTCGCGTAAAGAGGATTGTTTCCCGCTGGGTGCCGCACAACCTCACCGAAGCTCTGAAGCAGGCTCGTCACGGCGCGTTTACGACATTGTGACAGGTGACGAATCCTGGATTTATAAATACGATTCAGAAACAAAGCGTCAGTCGACATTTTGGCTGTTTCAAAATGTAATATAAATACTTATAGACTGCAGGCCCGTGAACAAAATTTATGGGTCATCTGATACAGCAGGTGACCTATGTAGGATGATAGAAGGGTATAAAGTAATAAGATTGAGCACTATGCCGTCACTTGTAAGCTGTCCAACTGAGTGCTGTTGAAGAGGGGGGGGTTCTAAACCTCGATCATTTCTCGTTGTCGCATGATTTTTGTACGGCGTAGCCGAATAATAGATTAGAAGAGGTATTGAAACTATAAAAATTATGAATTTTAATATTCTTATTGTTAGTTTGTGAAAAAAAATTATGATTTTCCGACAATTTACAGAGTAAGTTTGGTCATCTGATTATGTTCGGCTTTGGTTCCATACAGTTTCAATACCTCTTCTAATACATTATTTCGCAATGCCGTACAAAAATCATGCGACAAGGAGAAATGATCGAGGTTTAGAACCCCCCCTCTTCAACTGCACTCAGTTGGACAGCTTACAAGTGACGGCATAGTACTCAATCTACTTTATACCCTTCTATCATCCTACATAGGTCTCCTGCTGTATCAGATGACCCATAAATTTTGTTCACGGGCCTGCAGTCTATTACATATAATAATTATTATGTGTTTTAAAATGTAGTAATATAATTTCGTAAAGTGCTACGCAATCTGAATATGAACAAAACCAGTGGCCCGGACGGAATTCCTGCTCTAGTGTTAAAGGCTTGTGCACCTGAATTGTCTCCTGTACTGACGCGCCTGTTTAGACTCTCTCTCCATACTGGGCAAGTACCGGAATCATGGAAGCTTATTAACGTGCAACCCGTGCTCAAAAAAGGTAGTTGTGCTGACCCTGCCAACTACAGGCCCATCTCGCTCACGTCCATACTTTGCAAGACTATGGAACATGTCTTAAACCGCAGGCTCCTGAAGAACCTAGAATCTAACGACCTCCTCAGTGACTGGCAATACGGGTTTCGCCAAAACCGGTCCACTGGAGATATTCTAGCGTATGTAACCCACATCTGGAGTGAAGCTATCAAGAAACACGGGGAAGCACTTGCAGTCTCCCTGGATCGGATTATCTCAAAGCTTTCGACAGGGTTTGGCATGATGGCCTTATTAGCAAGCTATCTAGTTATGGATTGTCTTTAGGGTTTATTGTGTGGATATCTGACTTCTTAAGGGATCGATCCAACGATCCATACGAGTTGTCATTGATGGCTGCTCGCCGGAGCGAGAATGGCTGTCAATGCCGGACTCCCTCAAAGGTCGGTACTCTCTGCGACGCTTTTTCTGCTACATATCAACGATCTGTTGAAGCCCGGTATCTATGGGTACGCAGATGATAGCACCGTTGTAGAGTTACATATCTAGCGCGAGAGCCAGTGGACTGCAAACGTAAGGTATTGAGAGAGAGTATGATTGAGCGTTTGAACTTGGTCCTTTAGGAAGTCTCTGAATGGGGCGAAACCAATCTGGCCAAGTTTAACGAGGGATAGACCCATGCGTGTCTGTTCTCCGCAAAAAAGAGTCAATTTCAACAAACTCCTACTTTTCGAGGTGTATCCGTACCGTTTACTGATCATCTTGAGGTTTTGGGCGTTACCTTGACTTCTACGCTCAACTTTGGCTCGTAAATCGAGTCCAAGACAAAATTAGCTGCTAAAAAACTAGGTGTCCTCTCAAAGGTGCGAAAGTACTTCAAACCTGAACAATTGCATTTGTTATACAAAGCTCAGATTCGCTCTTGTATGGAGTACTGTAGTGTACTGTACCTTTGGGATGGATCGGCTAAGTATCAGCTTGAGGCTCTGGAATCGATCGAGAGGAGTGCCAAAAGGCTCATAGGCAAAGACATTCTAGTGCGAAAAAGATTTTAAAGTCTTGAACATAGCCGCAAAATTGCTAGCTTATCGGGTTTTTATCGGAGAGTGTGCTACTGATCTGCATGATCTTATACCACCTTGCCATTTTTCTATCGTACTTCTCGTAACTCGAAGAAGCGGCACCGTTTCATGGTGGATATTCCAAAGACATTTGACAAAGATTTAACAAAGAGGTTTGACTCTACGTTTGTGATAAGAACGCCTAGGATGTGGAATGAGTTGCCTGAGTGGGGTTTTCCCGATAGTTATAATCTTGGTGTCTTCAAATCGAGAGTGAATCGGTTTCTTCTAGGTAAACACGCTCCATCGTTGACCGCATCGTTGCTTAACATCAGGCGATATGGCGTTCAAGTAGGCGTAAGGTGTAAGGCGTAAACCTATAAAAGTTAAAAAAAAAATAAACCAGCGCGTACGAAAGTGAAGCGATCGAGGAGCGCAGGGAAAAATAGATCGCTAGTTTCTTCATTTTGACGGGGTACCTAATTTTAATTCAACTTCGAGACCAAAGTAGCATCGACGCCGAATACTACGGCATAGAGGTGTCTATAGAGGACTGGAAAAAATGATTTGAAAATTGGTTCAGACGCATGAAACTTTGTATAGAGGCTGGAGGAGAGTTCTTTGAAAAGATTTAGTAAAAGTATTTTTTTCATAGAAGTTTCTTAGTTTCTCAAAACTTTCTGAGTGTCCCACGTAGGTAATAACGATACCACATTATGAAGTTTGGATCATCTTGGCTTTGGCAGATAAACAGTACTAAAGGTGTGTGAAATACCGATCTAACTTTATGAAACTAAATAGTATTTATTGAAATTATTGGCTTAATATTGGTATCAAATGAAAGGGCTTGACTAGTAAATTACTACTAATACTGGTGTCCCACGTAAATAATAGTATAAATTTCACTACTGTTTTTAACTCTGTTGTAAAGAAAAGGGTGAAATGGGTCGTTAGGGCTTGTCGTGTGTGTGCCATTTAAATCCCAAACGAATGGTCTGATTTTGATACAGTTGTAAATTTAGGTGGTTGGGTTGGGTGGTTTATTTAGTTTCCTTACAATTGTCTGCGCTCCTCGTCCATATCCCTGTAATAAATGACATTTTGAAAAAATCTTTAATAATTACTAAGAATATTAATCTGGTTGCGTTATTAATATGTTCTTTCATTGATTGTCGACTCGAAGACTCCGGTGGTAGTGTCCGTCCGGTGCTCACGGTGCTGTAGATTGGGTTTTCGATTCTCACGGAGGACATACATTTGTGTGATGAATATGGTTGTTAGATGGTGTTGTGTGAAAAATGTAGACCAATATTTATTTATTTTACCTGTGCTAAGCAGCTACCGGTATTTATATAAAAGCCACCGCCATCATTACACTAGAACAATAATAATATTTGCTATATTGAGTCAATATATTACTTGAGCTGTTCGTTGCATAAAAAATTAAAATGATTAGAAAATGTGATTGCTTTAATATGTGTATACTCGTATATTTTAATGGTGGTAAATTTTAATGCAGTTATTACTATATATGTATATTTATTTAATACATAAATATTGCGCCGTCATCTGTAGTTGAATTATGAACTTAAATAATCAAGTCGCTTAACTTCGCGTAAAACCAAGTTCAAATGTGGCTAATATGGTTCTATTTATTAACGTCCGTAGTGAGTACTGTTACAATTTTCTGTACATTTATTAATATCGTTTGCGTTAGGCTAGTCGATAGTATTTGTACTGCTTTGTCTCTTGCTCGTTATCTTCGAGAAGAACTAACGTTCGATTCTTCGTGCGCTTGGCTACTGCGGTCGTTTTGTCGTTTCGTTTGCCAGAATCGAACTGACCAGTAAGTATCTACTTCTGGAGAAATAAGCGAAAAAAAAACTATGTTTGTAGCAACGGCGAGCGATTCACGTTGTAGCACCATATACCGCAACGTGCGCTTGGCTGCTGCGGTTGTTTGGTCGTTTCGTGTGCTAGAATCTAACTGACCATGAGACGATTTTCTTAGCAATCCATGGATTCACCGTGCGGGTGCCGGGTCCATCGTGTGGCAGAGAGAGAAAAACTCGAGTAGTTCCCGAGACTTGTGACTCGGGCGTAGGTTTAAGGGGCCCCTTTCTGACGTACATCAACACTCATCTTCACCACTCGTTTTTCTCTCCCTGCCCAGCCAAATCTGATATGAGCCTACTAGTGCAGCTTTAGATACACGTTCTAGTATAGAACTTACTGCACTTCTGGATAAGCCAAGGTCTTTCAGTAGGTTATAGAGAGATTTTGCTGGTATACCTCTCGCTCCCACTTCTACAGCGTATAAACTAACTACATAGCCGTTTTTTGTTAATTCGTTTAGGAGGTCGTAATACTTATTTTGTTTCATCGCGTGGTCTTTAGGTATATTAGTTTCCCACGGTACGGTAAGTTCTACAAGGACTATGCGTTTCGTAGCTCTAGAAAAAAAGAAAATGTCCGGTCTGGATGACGAAACACCCACATCCTCTGGGATTTTGTAGTGCTTTTCATACGTATCCATTAAAATAGTCCAATCAGGTGCTGTACCCAGGATTGAGTAAGGCTTGTTCCTGGAGTTTGAAGTTGAGCCTTCTTTTACAAAGTTAATTTGTCTGTTGTTTGTCGTCAATCCCAGTATTCCTGGAGAAAAAAGCGAAAAAATTTTTGAAATTGAAGACGAACAACGAGATTGTTGAATACTGCGTAATAGACTGCAGGCCCGTGAACAAAATTGATGGGTCAAATGAGCCAGCATGAGTCCTATGTAGGATGATAGATGGGTATAAAATAATAAGATTCAGCACTATGCCGTCAGCTGTCCAACTGAGTGCAGATGAGCATTCAAAAGCGCAAGTAGAGTGGTAACTTTTGGTCATTTGTTTTTGTACGGCATTCTTACCATTAAATAGATCCATAGAAAATAATGAGAAAACGCGTAGTGGTAGTGCCATACAAAAATTGTGGTCCACCAAATCGGAAACATGTTTGAAATTTCGGAAATTTTCAGGGAAAATTTGGTCATTTGATACTGTACGGCATTGGTTCCATACAGTTGCAATAGCTCGTCTAACCCATTATTCCGCAACGCCGTACAAAAATAATGCGACAAGAGGAAAATATCGAGGGATCAATCTCCTCTTTTCAGTGAGCCAGGAAGGTGATTTGATACAATGTAAAATTAATTTATTCTGAAAGCATTTTGTGCAAAGATAAAAATTTTATACGTGCCGTACATTTTTATTAGTCCAAGAGTCAGTAAATGCCAAACTCCAGATAATACCATGTGACGAAATTGACTTTAGTATGATATTTAGTACGATTTTTTTAAACGGCATTCAGATAATTTATTTGAATTTAATACATGTCTAAGAAAAGTCAATGCTGTAAAATCTGAGAGTTCATAGCATAGGCCAGTAAAAATTATAATTTAACTTTGCCATAAACTTCAGATACAAATTTCTTTTTTATGAGGTGTAAGATCACTTACTGATCATAAAACCACAAAATGCTGACAGATTCAGGAGGAGCGCCATCAAGAAAAAAAAATTATATGATATCTCGGAAACTATGCACTTTAGGGACAAAGTTATTGAATTAATTAGTGTAGAAAATAAAATTTCACACCTTTTGTTGCCTAAACTTTTTTGTGAAACGTACCATTTACGATTTAAGGCCCGTTTGATGAACCGTTGTTTTTATCGCGGCCGATAACTCTTGAAATATTAGATTAATCAATAAAACACGTCAAGCCATTTTCAAAGACCAGTTTATTCTTTACAAATTTTACCTTTTTTTTGTAATGACTATATTTTTTTAGTTATATGAAGTTTAATGTTGGACCACTGGGCGTAATGTTGAAAATTTTAAGACGCGCATGGTAAAATTCTTATTCTTAAAAGTAGCTTATGTGTTATTCCAGACCATGATCTATCTATGCACTAAGTTTCATCGAAATCCTTTCTGTAGTTTTTAAGTGAAAGAGTTACAAACATCCTTCTCTCCATCCATACTTATGTAAGGATGGATTGATGGAAGGATTGAACTATGTACTCCGAGTAAGTTAGTTTTCAACTCTTTTAACATGCTTTTATATTCACTCTCGTCTCATCTAATACTGGCTTTCGTTGGACTCCGAAGAGTTTACATATACCGCGTAAAAATACGTAAAGGTAAAAAAAATACCCTTGCATGTTTTAAATTTGCACGTCAGAAGTGATTTTGAAAACATCATATTTCAGAAGATGATAGACAAGATAATTCTGTCATCGTTGATTCTTATGTCGACTCAGTGGTTGATTCAGATTAACCTTCCGCTTATAAGGTGAAATCCTGCCCCGTACAACGTTGTTATTTTAACCTCACATTTATGATAAAAGTAAGTATATAGATGAAACAATAATATTCAACACTATGCCGTCAGTTGTTAGCTGTCCAACTGAGTGCAGGTGAAGAAAGGATGTTGCAACCTTCGGGCTTTTCCTCTTATTGCATGATTTTTTGTACGGCATTGCTAAATAATTGATTAGAAAATGTATTGAAATTGTAAAAGTTGTAATTTTAATTATTTTTACTGTTGGATTTTATTATCAGGCTATTTTCAGGGTAAATTCGGTCATTTGATAATGTATGGCATCGGTTCCATACAGTTTAAATACCTGTTACAATCCTTTATTCCGCAACACCGTATAAACATCATACGACAAGAAGAACACATAAAGGGTTCCAACACCCTCTCTTCACCTGCACTCAGTTAGGCAGGTAACAAGTGACGGCATAGTGCTGAATCTTATTATTTTACAGGTTTTATCTTTGACCTACATAGGTATGTTAGTGGTTTAAATAAACCATCAATTTCGTACACGGGCCTATAGTCCCTAACTAGGTATACATATTTTGTTTGATTGAGGGTTCAAATATACGGCATTATTTATTCACCTGAATAATATTTAAGGCAACGATAATAGGTTGAAAATTCCTATATTTCATTAACCGATTCGTTGCGGAAGACACGACAGGCGTGTCTAACAAGTTTTCGTTTTTTTGTGTCACAAATACAGAGTTTTCATCATCTAATAACCCACCACAAACAAAACAATTGTTTATTTTGATACAATTCTCAAATTTTTATTATTTTTGGCAGAATAACAGAATTTAAACGTCTTATAAATTAAAACGTATGGACTTTAGAAAAAAAAGGTAAAAGTTATAGAAAATAAAACTGATCTTTAAAAATAAATAGATGCGTTCTATTGATTTACCTAATATTTCAAAAGTTATCGGCCGCGATAGAAAAACTGTTTCATTAAATGAGTCGTAAATCGTAAACGGCACATTTCACAAAAAGGTTTTTTGACAACAAAAAGTGTAAAATACTATTTTCGACAATAATGATCTCCAAAAGTTTTGCCCTAAAGTACATAGTTTCCGAGTTTCTAACTAAGTGATACATACACATTTTGTTCGATGAAGGGTTAAAATGTACGGCATTATTTTTTCCTAATTTATTTACCTGAATACTATTTAAAGCAACGATAATATGTTAAAAATTGATATATTTCATTAATCTATGATTATTGAAATAAATGAAAATTTGCATGTTTTGTATTCCTCTGAATTTTTTTTAAGAACATGTTTTTTTGTACGGCATTACTATACAACAATAGTTTTTAGCAATGTCATTTAGAAAAATAAGGTGCCGTACAGTATCAAATGACCTACCACCTTTATAAATAAAGTAAACGTTGAAATTAAGGTAATTATCGATAAACATTTAAATGAACAGTAATTTTTGCACGACATTATTTTTAACTGTACGTTTGACTCGGGGTTTGCCAACGCGCAATGGAACGCAGTGTTCTTGGAGTTAGGCTTTCAGATCGGATTAGGAATACAACGCTTCGCTCAAAAACCAAAATCACAGATGTTTGCTTTAAAAGTGGCCAATTAAAATGGGATTGGGCAGGGCATGTTTGCCGAATGCCGGAACATAAATGGGCAAAAATGATCACTGCTTGGGGTCCAACATCTAAACGACCTCCGGGTCGACCCAGACGAAGGTGGCGTGACGAACTAGAATCCCATGATAGAAACTGGGCCACCAAAGCCGTAAATCGGGCTATCTGGAAGGAGGGAAGAGAGGCCTTTGCCCTGCAGTGGGACAATCTAGGCTAGTAATAATAATAATAATAATAATAACGTTTGACTGCTACACAATGTTTTGGAACCGATGCCGTACTGTATCAAATCACCTCCTTGGATCCCTGAAAAGAGGAGATTGATCCCTCGATATTTTCCTCTTGTCGCATTATTTTTGTACGGAGTTGCGGAATAATGGGTTCGACGAGCTATTGCAACTGTATGGAGCCAATGCCGTACAGTATCAAATGACCAAATTTTCCCTGAAAATTTCCGAAATATCAAACATGTTTCCGATTTGGTGGACCACTATTCTTGAACGGCACTACGCGTTTTCTCATTATTTTCCATGGATCTATTTGATGGTAAGAATGCCGTACAAAACAAATGACCAAAATTTACCACTCTACTTGCGCTTTTGAATGCTCATCTGCACTCAGTTGGACAGCTTATAAGTGACGGCATAGTGCTGAATCTTATTATTTTATACTCATCTATCATCCTACATAGGTCTCATGCTGGCTCATTTGACCCATAAATTTTGTTCACGGGCCTGCATTCTATACACCTACATTCTGGTCACAATTATGATAATAATGTTTCAAGTTTCACAATCGTTTTGCTTCAGGCGATTTGGCGATCTAGAGTAATTTTATCTTCCATAATGAAAACGGTAGATATTAAGTTAAGGATGCTACCTAACATAGGAATTTGTAAGGAGTATAAATATTAAAAAACAATTTTTACTTACTGTGGCTAAACAAAACGCTCCAAAACACTGCAATTATACATGAACCCAATATGTACTCACTTTATGATATTCGTTTATTTGATGTTCAAAAAACAAAAAAAAAAGTATTACCCGAGAAATAGAATTTATTCCATAAGTCTGAAAAGATACAAGTCATCATTTATTTCAAATTATTAAGCGTTGAGCATTGACCCCAATTAGTTTGCTGTGCTAAAATGTTTATGAAAAGAAAATATATAAAAATCGGACTATCTCAACGGAATAATCAATACAGTTATGACTTTGCTATTGCTCTATACTATCTGTACTTTTACAAGTGACACTAAGAAAATAAAAGGAGTTATTTCAAACAAAGCCAAGACAATTTTATTGATTTGATGATTTTACAATTACATTACAAATTACAATTTTATTGACACATTTGTTAGCTATTGTTACTTTCAATTGCTCGTCGCCTGAGTGCTTTTTTGTTCTATCTACACTTGGTCAAACTTTACAGGAGAAGGTTCTGATCTGAATGGATTAAAAAATGAATTGAAATGAAAAAAAAAAAAATTATCTGCAATTTTTAACCGGCTTCTAAAAAAGAAGTGGTTATCAATTCGGCTGTATGTTTTATTTTGTATGTAAATTGTAACGCGATAGCGCCGCCAATTGTGAATTGATTTGTGGTTCTTTTTTGTGTAAATCATAGTTATGGTAGTCCAATCTCAATTTTATCGAAATCGGTTTTAGTAATAAGAACAAAAAACTAAAATTTGTTTCATGTATTTAGACAATTGGCACAGGACCGAGAAAGATGGCATGAAAAAAGAGAGTCCTATACCCAGCAGTGGGACAAGGAAGGCCATTGATGATGATTTAGACGATATTTAGATTCACAGATTAACTCTTTATTGCACTTAACAAGTAAACAAAGTTACATTAACATGCATTTTTTTTTTTAAATAAAGTATATATTGATAGATTCTCATGAAATTTGGTCGAGTGTCCGAATTTAATTCTAAATTGAAGCTGATTTGGATTTTCCTGAAAATATATTCATAAATATTGTTCGTTACCATCCCACCGATAGACAAGCCCCCGTCAAGTATGCATATTTTTATTTATTGCCCAAACTAACATCAGACGAAATGGCGGTCCAGTGCAAACCTATTACAGTTAAAAAAAAACTCTTTCGTTTTATAAATTCTCTGTGCATCGATTACTCCTAGAGACCACCGCGCACTGATCCACTCGCTGCCCTCCCTCTGTATGGTCAGGGAGATCTGCTGAGTCAAAAACCAACTTACTCGATGGTCACTCGTTTTCTCCCTCAAACGGTGGCCCAAATCCGCCACACAAACTTCTTTGCTTCCGCACTCCACGGCCCTGCAGTCTCCACGGCAAACGGGGTGAAATCATATGCTGCACCTAAGCATGCATACTTCAGATGTTGGTTTTGGCGGCCATCTACGCACCAGCGCCCGCGCTCTTCTGCGTGCCCGGGAGGTGGCAAGAGGCGAACGTACTCATGCACGTTGCATTCCACACCAAAAAGCGACACACTATTCGCCATGGAACCAGCGTAAGACCGTCGGGCCGTTTCCCGTCTGACCGGGAAAGACCCGGCGGCTCCTGCACACTTGATACGTCAGCAGCAACGAGAGCACGTCTCAAATTCTCGTTTATGGCGTGATGACGAGGTCTGCGGCCTTACACACCGTGTGCAGCTCAAACCATGATGACCATTGGCCTTTACGCCTACCCCACAGATGCACGTGTAGGGATCACACACAACACAACCCAACCACAGAGCAGCAGCTACCCTCAGGGAGTCATCATCCAGCAACGTGCCCACGTGCGGTGAAGGAAGGGCGTGCAGCCAGGCGCCTGACTCCAGTTGGGCGGCGGCTCTCACTCTAGCCAGATGGACATCCGCGCTCCCGTCCTGCAGTTCTAACAGGATTTTCCTGGAGAGCGCGTCATCCCAGCCCCAGCCCCATCTAATGCTCCGGTTTCTTTGGTAAATCTACGTCAGGACACAGATTGGACCGTACGCCACGCCTCCGAGGCGTACGGAATGCGGATCATTTCACCGTAACTAGATAAAATTTGAGTGACAAGTTCCGCGACCCAGAAAATCAATAGATCCTATCTCTCGAAGACGACGCACCTCGAATCCACCGAAACGAAGTAGCAGGCTGGCCTGAGACCACTGGGAACTATCCACTTGAACATTGAGAACATCCTCCAAAACTTTAGACCCTGATCGAAGCGTGCTACTGCCTCCGGGAACTTCCACGTGGGCGCTGTTCTCATGACATGAGTCAATTTGGAAAACGTGTCCCGGAAGGAATTTAAAGTGGTCCGCCAATGAAACTAAACCCGCAGGTTTGTGTTCAAGAGTTTCGATTACTCCCTCAGCCAATACTGGGGCACCTAACAAGCTTAGTGAACCCTTATCCACATCTCTAAGGCCCGATATAAGAGAGGCGAACCTGTCTCTAGACTCTGCTGTCGCTGTAAGAAGACGAGCAGCGCCCTTAAGATCTCCCTCAAAGACCTTGGCCTGCACCGCCTTATAAAGAGAGTGAGGTCTATTATGCGCCACGTCACCAGTTAGAAAATTAAGTTCAGAAGAAACGATGTTTTCCTTTACCTTCCCTGTCAATGATTTTTGTTATTCTGATCCGGCAAACGCAGAACTTTAAACGCTAACATAACCAGTCATCTGTCGCATTTGAAGTCAAGCATTTGTCAATCACACTAGATCAGACTGCCGGCCGCTCGCTCTCTCGCTCTCGCGCTTTCGCTCTCGATCTCGCTCCTTTAGAAATATGTTTTAAATCCCCGAATACTACTCTTACAAGTAGATAAATCGAGTAAGGTTCTCCCCGCTTGAGCTCCTTGAGACACCGACACTCCCGCGTCTGAAGGAGAAGTGCCAGTGCCATTTACAACGTGGCGGACTGCCAAATCTTTATGTTTCCTGGCAATGTGAATTTTAAGACCGTG
This sequence comes from Ectropis grisescens, assembly GCA_017562165.1. Classification (NCBI taxonomy): domain Eukaryota; kingdom Metazoa; phylum Arthropoda; class Insecta; order Lepidoptera; family Geometridae; genus Ectropis; species Ectropis grisescens. The sequence goes on along the minus strand of CM029767.1, from coordinate 11,697,135 downwards.
CGGGATGGCAAACAATTTTGAGGAACCTGGGCAGTGAGGGCAAAGGCCTCGCGCAGCGTTAGCCATGGCTTCGGTTTATCTGTTTATACAAAAAACATTAACATATTTTACTCAATATATTGCATGAGTGACATACTATATTCCGAAAAAAATAATTAAAGAAAGAACAAAGAAATCTTACAATAATGCAAAATTAGTCTCGACCACTTAACAATTTTATCTCGACAGCTATATAATATAATATCGGTAGGTATTTCAAATGGTCAAGTGACACGAAACTATTTCTACTCGTAAACGCAGATAGAAACAATTATGAAAGTTCTTATTATCTACTTAATTATTTAATACTTATCTAAATTAAAATAGTATCGTTTAAAATCAGCGTAGTCAGAACACCATCGTGTAGTAGATCAGAAGCATCTTCTATACATATTTCCTCCCAAAACTGATAAGATTAGCAGTGACCCACATCAAAGAAATCCTCGAACCGACGAGTTCTTCAATGATTCAGTGCAACCGATCGGCGACTCCTGCTTCCGTTTTCCATTACTTTCACAGGTCAGCCACCCAGTTTTATTGGTAAATAGAAATACAGAATTTTATTTCGTGTTTTGACGATGTGTATTATGTGTTATTAGTATATTGTATTTATTATAAGAAGATTTTAAACATGTTTGTGAAAGACTTTTAAGAGATGCTCTTCATGTATAAACAATGTGTGGTTGCAGTGTTATGAGCTGTAATAGCCGCAGTGAAAGAAAAATCAATGAAATCTCATTTTACTCGTAAGTAGACAATGTTTTCCAATGCCGATTTGATAAAAATCTATATATCATTGTGAATTAAATGTATACAATAACTGCTGTATCTAGTCCAAAATTTTCAATGTTTTCAATGTGTAAAAAGTAAACATAACCCATGTACAAAACAAACAAAACAGAAGTGTGGCACTCGGAGACTGCCGTGGTAAAGCTATTGCATGTTGCATGCATTTTTATCAACATAACCAATAGGGATGTTAACAATTTTTCGAAATTGCTTTTATTTTGAAGAGTGACATCTGTTTACCATAAAAAATATCAAGGGAAATCCGTCAAGTTCGCAACACTGCTAAGAGCATTTAGTCTGTAAAGCTAATACCAATTTTCATAAAATAATTTATTCATAAAATAAAACGTATTGAGAGCGCTTTGAATTTCTTCCATGTGATCCCGTGAAATTGGATCACGTCATACCTGCGACAGCTACGCGAAACCTGTTCTTGAAGTGCACGACTCAAAGCTACCATAAATGAAGCCACCTGCAAGTATGGATTAGTAATGCACTTATCCGTGAACGTTGCTCATGCACGAGCGTCTACTTTGTTATTTTCTTGGGTAAAGTCTGGTAGATTTCTATCTTTGCTAGCAGATAGCATATTCATTGCTGCGATCAACGCTGAAAAGTTACGATTTTGCTACTGCATGAGTAAACGCTTTTTGATTTCTTCGTTTTTACTTGCTTCGCGCTGAATTCCGTCTTGGTTGCATCACACATTTGATAACGTGGAGGTCAGTGGGCGGTCTTCATCTCCATGCTCTCTTGAAGACGATTATAAAACTAGTTGCACACACTAGGCTTAATAACAATCAATTAGAATGAAATTGTGGCTAAATATTATAATGGAATTCAGCGGATGTCGAAAGATTGATTCAGAGAATTGATCTACGTTCTGGACCAGAACGCGGCAAAGTCGCATAGGAGGTTGGCCATTGCGACCGTTCGGCTCGATGCTCAAATCGAAAGTGTGTCCTTTTCTTTGTTTTCCAGTTTCCAGCTCAGTTTTATTCTTGGTTTTTGAGGGTTTTTCGTACAGCTGCCATTTTCGTTGTTTTGCAATATCAATTATCACCTGACACACTTACGTTTATACTCTTTTTGTTCTTGGTAAATTAAAAAGGCTTGACGTTCCGGTCCTCGATCTCCGACAAATATATTAATGATTGTGTTGCTTAATCTCTGAAATCTGTTCTAATGCATTTTGAACCATAAATATTACCATCATCCTTAGATCGTCATTATCTTCATGATATTAGAATTTTCGTAATTATAATAACTTACATATTTAAACTACATATTTCTTCATTATTTTACCAGTTACTTTAACAAATAGGAGGAAAAGAGTAAAAGTAGGGAAAATCACGAGTAGCGAAATTGGAATTGTCTGTTTATGTTGTATAGTGTATACGTATAAACAATGTATTCAGTAAAAATACCAAACTGCAAACTCATTTGCTACGCTGACGACACCGTTGCTGTTTCTAATGCAAAGAACTGGGAGTCCGTCGCTTGGGAGCGTGGCATGAGTACTCTTTCGCAGCGGCTTGACAAAAAACCTTGTCTCGCTCAACGTTAAAAATCTAAATTTATTGCATTCCATACTACAGCAGCTACAGGCCAATAAACTCACCTTCCAAGACTGCTGTATTATTACTAGTATGCAGTATTACTAAAAGTAGTAGTGCTGTAGTATTATTAAAACCAATAAACTCACCTTCCAAGACTGTTGTATTATTAACTACTAAATGGATAGGGTATGTACCATTCAATTCTTGGGTGTAATTATCGACGAAAGTTTGTCATTTTCGCAGCATGTCTCATTCATTTTGGGAAAGGTTCGCAGGATGGTTTTATAATAAAAATCTTAAGAGCCTTTGTACATGATAAAGTTAAAATACCAGGTTATAAGTTACTCTGTCAATCGCTCGTAATATACTGCATTGGCGTGTGGGATGTCGCTGCTAAAACACACATGCATCACATTGAGAGAGCACAAAGGCCATTCTTAAAGTCATGTTAGGAAAACCACGCAGGTATTCTACTGAGCTACTGATAGGCTCTACGAGGAGTCTTGAAGATCTACCAATTGTTCATTATGTATGCTGTTAAATCAGATGTAATGGCAGATACAATCTCCGGATATGTGGCTTCAATTACATTACATTACTTCTTATTATTTGATTGTGATGGACAAGGCGAAGATTAGCTGCCGCGAGCGAATGTTTGCCACGAAGTGACTTAATTGTTTTTGGTGCAAAGGTGTAAAATAGAATACCTACGTGCGGCACCATTTCCACTACTCTGATTAGGCGACATCCAAACTGAATCGACATTTCTTTTAAAATGTAAGCTATACACCTAGTTAGCTAAGTCTAGTTGGACTATGTAATTATTGTAGTTTTCATTTACCCTAGCCGCAAGGGACTTTTTGTTCGACTGTTATAAATACATAAGCATATATGTAGTACATACAAACAACTAAAGTATTTCAATTTTTTGGAATGATGTTTTCTAATCACGGTAATCAATAACATTGCATGTTCTAACAAAGGTATTTAAAAAAAACTTGAGCTAAAAGTTAAAAGCCCGTCAGTTTTTTAGTATAGCCAAATCAGTACGAGTACTCTTATATTAATGCCCATTTATGATTTTATGATGCCAAACATACTCAAAGAGACGAGGTTAGGTTTCAATTTAGTTTCTACGGGAGTTACTGTGAAATATTAAAAAAATAACATACGATAGAAGTCGCATTGAACCCAAACGCCTGAAACATGAAATATTATCGATATTTTTCACAATTTCCTCGGAGTTCTGTATCTGCTGTCTTTATGCTTTGATTATACTTTTGTCTAGATAGACCGTTCGAGCATGGAAACACCAAAAAAATATCAGCCGACAGTTGGCTAATAAGCTCGATCTGTCAGTTTAGTTGCCACACTGACGTCATGCGTTATGCACGCGTTTTGTGACTCTTGATTATGACGATTTGCGCTATAAAAGTTTGCAAAAATTACAAAGGACCATTAACAAAAAACAATAAACGTTAGCTATCATCGGTAAGTAACCCTTACATTATAATTTAGTTACAGAAACAATTGATTAAAAAAAATATTGTGTCCCAGGACAGCGTCATTTGACGCCATGTTTAAAAACACGTCACGAATACAAGTGTCTGTGTTCCAACACTCGTGTGCGTGACATGCAAACAAGGGTTTGAAACGTTGCCTGTTACTTTTGTCGCATTTACAGCGTAACGCTCCATCTAGACAAGTGTATAATCAAAGCTTTGCCCAGCCGCTGAACTTGAGGGTTTCTATGTGTTCCGTTTTTTAGGAGGTCAATCGAAAAGGAGAATCAAGAAAATCGATCGGTATCAGTCAAGATATTTCCATAATCAAAACGCTTACAAAGTGTACATTTCACTTGTATTTATTTGTAATGGAGCAAGAGCTCACAACGGCAAGACTTTCATTACCCTGAAAAAAATGAAAGTTTTTCTGTGTCTCATATACGCCTAAGACTGACCAGCGACTATAGAGTTCGAGTTGTGGTAACTTCGGCAGGTAACAGGTAGTTAAGGTGTATATTATACAATAGTACCTCCTCTTCGTTAAAGCTCAATTTTTATATATTACGTAATCAATTTCTTGACACATGATAATAAACTTAAGACATGAAATGAATTTTGTTGTAAGAATGTTCAAGAAATTAAATTTTACAACATACTCTTAATTTTGCGAAATATTAATTAAGAAAATGGACTCTTGTTTTTTTCTGTTGTAATTCGCAACCTAGCTTGGTGTTACGAAGTGCAAGAAGAGTTAAGATTTTTAATAATTTTATATAAGATTTTGTAATATTATTGTTGATGAAACTTATAAAATTAATATCGATAATACGAGGGTCAAACTGAAAGTTCTTAGAACTGGCCACTTATAAACAATATAATAAAAAAAAATATTCTATAATTTGAAAATAGAACTCTTTGCCAATATTACTGAGTATATACTTCATTCATTTGTCATTTGTTTTACGATTTGGCGGCAAATTGAAAATTGTCTGTGTCACGTCAACATGAATTTAACGGTTGCGGTCTATTTGGACTGAATGTTATATTGTACTAAAACCGTAATGAACAAATCTTAAAATGACCTTTTCCCATAATGACTGATTTTCGAAATGTCTTTGATGTCTAATGTCCGATAATCATTATGTCTGACGGGACATGTACAATCAGATGCAACATCAGTACTTCATGCTAGTGTATGGTATACTCTGGTCAATACACTGACAAGAAAACTATGATTGTTTCATCAAAGTATCATCACCAAAAATGTCCTGCTCGTGTTCTCAACACATTTTCTACCAATTAGCGTCGCAGTATCTTCTCTTCTGCGCCATATTATTTCTGATCTTAGATCTTTGGGTGACAAACGCACTGAAATTCTAGGTACGAGTAATGATTTGAACTTAATGTTCCAACAGCTGCGTGACACTGTGCTGCTATGTGGCAGGTATGTTGCATACCATCAGGTACATGTCCTGCCGTCTCGTCACTCTCTACCAGAGGTCCCCAAACTTATTTTGTCTATTGCCCACTTTGAGAATTTATATTTTTTGCGTCCCCATTTTTTCATATGCTTAAAAACCACTATAATTTCAAATTCAATGAATTATTGTGAGCTATATTAGTGGATATTCAACATTAATTCTAAACGAAACCTATTTACTATAGCTCGCAAGAGTTAACATGAGACATGAACCCTGTAGGTAGTACACACCGGACTCCAAGCCTCTACACAACCCCCTCATTTTTTCCTGCCTGCAGCGCACACAAGGGGGCATTATCACCCACTTTGGGAAAGGCTGCTCTATACTATAAAATGAAGTCGGTTAAAAATAATCTATGGCTAAAAAGTTTATCAGTTCAAAAGTTCAGTCATTTTGATTTTTTTATACCCGCAAATTGGGTGTTATCTTCTTAATATATTAAGTACAAATATAAATTACGCGTCGCGTTGTTTGTCGGCGATAGACTCCCAAGTATTTTAACAGATTTTAATCAAAATCGCACACCGTGTGCTATTTGATCCAACTTGAAAGTTAGGATAGTTTTCATTTCAATGAATAGTCTTTACCTATGTATATGACAATATTCAAGCGAAGCTGAAGCAGGACGGTAGTTATATAAACATTTTTATGTTTAGGTTCTATTTCATTTATTGTTTAGTCAATTTGCACGGTTCGTCCTAAGCGAAGCATTAATTGAAATATCTAGATTATACCGTTCTTAAGTGTATTTTTTGTGGCTTTTAAGAAAGAGTTTTCTTATCTGATTAATTAATTACAACATATATATTTGCATCAGATTTAATTTTTATCACTTTATTTTCATCAATTATTATCCGGTTCATCATAGTTATATTAAAATTAAGAATAGAAATTGTCTTTTTTGTCATACAATTAAGCTTTTAAAAAATGTTACTAACTGTACTTCAATTTGACAGTTTTTTTTCCGGCATACTAGAATAAGTACATTTCAAAAATCAGTCATTATGGGAAAAGGTCATTTTAAGATTTGTTCATTACGGTTTTAGTACAATATAACATTCAGTCCAAATAGACCGCAACCAATTTAACACGAGAAAATTTTCGTGCAATGATTTTTTTATGACTTTCGATGTCATTTAAGTCAACAAGAAAGTTATGATAGACTACGATTGGCCTTTCACGATGAAGCCCCATCTCGTGCGACTGTTTACAACTGGTTTAATGAGTTTAAACGTAGTCGCACTAATCTCACTGATGATTTACGTGAGGGACGGCCTTCTACGATGACGACTGAAGATAACATCTGTGTTGTGCGGCGTATGATAGAGACTGACAAAAGAGTGACCTATCAGCAGATTCGGACAAGCTTAGGCATCGGTATGAGTCAAGTGCACAAAATCCTACACGAACATTTAGCGGTCAGGAAGCTTTGCGCCCGGTGGATACCTCATAATTTGACTGAGGCTCAAAAACTCCATCGTGTGGATTGGTGCCGTAAAATGATTGAAAGATTTAACGGAGGTGCCTCAAATGCTGTGTTCGACATACTAACAGGTGACGAAAGCTGGATTTACTGTTATGATCCTGAAACCAAAAGACAATCTGCTCAGTGGGTGTTTCCTTTCGAGGAGTTGCCAACTAAAGTGAAGAGAGATCGAAGTGCGGGGAAAAAAATGGTGGCCTCGTTCTTTGGAAGGATAGGTCATTTCGCAACAATTGTGTTAGAGGATCAAAAACAGTTTCTGCAGAATGGTACACTACCAATTGTTTGCCACTTGTCTTGGAAAAAGTTCGAGAGAAACGACCTCGCAGTAGGATCCTCCTTCACCACGACAACGCCTCATCGCACACCGCCAAGCGAACGATCGACTATTTGGCGACATCAAACGTTGAATTACTGGGTCACCCGCCGTATAGCCCCGACCTCGCGCCTTGTGATTTATATTTATTTTCAAAAATTAAAGAAAAACTTAAAGGAAAGCGGTTTATGAATGCTGAAGAAGCGGTGGCTGCGTATCGCGATGCCATTGAAGAGACCCCTAAGGACGAGTGGGCAAAGTGCTTTTCCCAGTGGTTCCATCGCATGCAGCGGTGTATTGACGTGAATGGACAATATTTTGAAAAGATATAATAAAACTAATAACTGGCTAATGTAATCAGTTTTTGATTTTCTAAGAACTTTCAGTTTGACCCTCGTATTACAAAAAAAAACTTTTTATTCATTCAACAATATTAGAAGTATGGGCTGCACTTCTTAAAGTTGGTAATTCATTTGCTTTGAAAATAAACCATTTTGTTGCAAAACACATGCTTCGGGATTACCTATTTTTTAAGTTTTCTTAAGGATGTAAGTTGTTTTTTTAGTTCAACGAGTCAATAAGCAATTTTAAACTACATTACTATATGTGAACACAAAAATTATTTATTGAAAATAACAAGATCCAAGTTACTTTGAAAAGATCAATGAATTATCACAAAAAAAAAACATCAAATCAAATGAGTTCACCCGAACATTTCATTAATTTCCGAGGAAGAAAGAACATCAATTGCATTAGGAATGATTATAGATGTTTTGTTGTTAATCTAAATTTTCAATTAATTCGCTGTTGTCGAAGTTATTGGAAGCTTCCTGGTACTCTGAATATGTTATTGATGGTTTACAAGTTCCCTTTTCTGAAGAACAAAGGATTTAAATTACAACCTGTGATAGCATAAAATTCAGGCAAGCTCTGAAGAATTGAGTGTCCCAACTGTGTCCCATCATGTATTTTCCTTAGGTACACCAGGGCCGCCAGACGTCACGTATTTTCTGATGGATGAAATGTGGACGATTGAGTAAAGTTAGTACGTACTGAGAACACATTACCCGCTAACTTGCTTAGACGCCCAATTTTGAGATATGAGGTCCAGAAGCTACATCACTTACTTCGCGTATTTTCTAATAACTGATTGTTAGATTATATTTTATAGATTGATAAGACCTTTCATTACTTTTTATTTCAACCACCTGTTTTCGGTCTGTCAGGAAAGATTTGACAATATTTTCCGTTTTCCCTCTTATTCCGTAGACTCTGAGTTTATCCAATAGCAAATTATGATTGATAGAATCAAAAGCTTTGGATAGATCAAGAAAAATCCCAGCAACTTTTTGTTTAGTATCTAAACTAGTAACCACTTTATCAATTACTACATGAGCTGCTGATGTAGTAGACCTTCCCAATCTAATAGTCCAAGATCCCAGAACCGCCAGACGTCACGTATTTTCTGATGGATGAAATGTGGACGATTGAGTCATGAGATCATGAGATCATGTGTTCTTAGTACGTAATAGCTCTACTATTACGTACTAAGAACACATGATTATCTGCTAACTCGCTTAGACGGCCAATTTTGATTTTGGTCCAGGAGCTACTTTACTTCACGTATTTTCTGATAACTGATTTTCACGTATATTATAGGCAATATCTTAAAAAAATAAGGCCCCAATACTCCCCCAGACACTTAAGTACTAAATTAAAATACTATTAAAAACATATTAAGTATTCAAGTCGTACAACTTCGTCATAATATATCGTCATACATTTATAATTATCTATTTATTTTCGATTCGCTATCTGATGCGTTGTCCTCCACGATTTAAAAAACTGGCTACCATAGCAGTCCACTAAACACTTTAAAATGCCGTTTTGTGATCTTCTCAACCCATCCCAGAAAGAAGCGAGACCTGATAACGGCGAAGAAATCCGGAACCCGCGCATCGGCGAACATGCCCGATGCGCTGCAAAAACGCGGTTTTCGCATTAGAATGCGAAAAGCATCATTGTATTGCACCCTAATGGTGTGATGCGTTCTGCGAGTGTATTTTGTCCACAGCTGACACGTGTACAGGCATAGACTTTAAACAAAGTTGTTTTGACCTCTATGCTGCAGCTGGAAAACCGGCGCGGCAAGCATGTTGCACCTTATGGACAGGCTCCGTCTCTCCCGTTCCATGTCTGCGTCATCCCTCAGATCCTCCGTCAAAATGTGGCCCAAATACTTAAACTTTCTAACGACCTTCACCGGAGAACACCTCAAATATACATCCGGTATTCTCTCCGGGCCTTTCCCATATCTAAACACCATCATGTCAGTTTTCTCGACATTATATGTAAGACCGTGCTCAGCTGCGTATTTTTCACATATTGTTAATAGCTGTCTCAACCCATTGATCGAGGGACTAAGGAGGGTTTATTCCGAACCTGACCCGCTACCGGGTTAGGTTAGGAACAGAAAAAAAATTAATTCCCAACCCTCTTCCTAACCTGACCCGAAAACCATGACGTGGTTTATTCCGAACCTGACCCGCTACCGGGTTAGGTTAGGAACAAACAGCAAAAGTGATTAATTTTTTTCATTAGAAACGTCTAAACCTGAGCCGGAAATAATGTTCCTAAGTTAACCTCGAACCTAAAACCCTACCTAGTACGTTATTAGTCCTATAGTTCCTGGAGTTAGGACTTTTTTTTAGTAATCGGGTCAGGTTCGGAACATCATTTTCGGGTCAGGTTAGGAAGGGGGTTAGGTTGGGAATGAAAATTAATATTTTTTTGCTGTTCCTAAACTAACCCGGTAGCGGGTCAGGTTTTCGGGTCAGGTTAGGAATAAACCCTAAGGAGCACCATTACTTACTGCGGACTTTCAATGTGTCTGGCAAGATGTAAAAAGCATCAAAGCCATTAAAAAATGATAATTATAATTTATTAAAGTTTTGGAGTATCTGGCACAAGGTAGCAACTGTTATAAGTATCCGGCAAAGGACAACGAGATTTCTTAAAACAAAAAAAAAAGTGAGCTATAAAGGTAAATGTTACGGTCATTGTAATACATTCGGTTTGTATTACTGATAATTAGCGTGTGCAATTAATTATAACACAATTAATTGGTTTATATAATAAATATTGAGAAAATTATTTATCTAGTGTTCAATTCATGTTCATTTACATAAGTATACACAATATACATATAGATCTTAATATTTACAATATGTACATATGTATAAAAACAAAATAAAATTATAATACCATACAATAAAAATAAACAAATTTACAAATTAAACACGCCGTCGAGATCACTACTGCGCGGCAGGGTACCCAGAATGCTGGCAGCGTTGCCTCTTTGAATAGCTAAACTCAGCTCTTGGGCAAAGTAGGCGCCAGCTCTGGGATCCCCTGAAGCGAGGACCAAACGTTTCGAAAGATCTTTCACAAAATTTTTAGTATCGGACGACCACGGGCCCATTGTCTCCACTGCCAGCGCAAAGAATATAATAATGTGCGCTGAGCTGGGAGTATTTATTAAATTTATTTATTTGTGCCTGTTCGGCTGTAGCTCCGACATTGCGAGCGGATTGACTGACATGAGACGGTGCCAAGGTGTCTACGCAAGTAGCGTCCCAAACCAGCACCTTGCCTAGAGACCATGGTACTAAAGTGGCACCGTCAGGTCGCTTACCATCTATCAACATTCCGCTCGGTTCTAATGTCGAAGGTATTAGAGCTGTAGAGAGTGCCCGTCTGACTAAGTCATTAATTGACCAATGACGAAATTGTCGACCGGCACTCCTTACACATGAAAGCCCATGACGTCCGAATTGGTCCACGGTTCGCCCGCACAGACAGCGATGAGGCTCACACAACTTAGTTCCTACGCGGAGCCCCGTCACTATGCGTAGACTGTTAAGGTCTAGGATAGATCTTAAATTTTTGGAAGGTAAAATATGAAGCCAATTATCTGATTCAGGCTCTGCCACAGCAAGAAGACAAGTTCGCTCCGTGTCATCATCAGCTTGATCTAATAGAGCCGAAAAAGTAATTTTGGCAAGGGGAACGTACCACATACTCTGTACTTCCGGTTTCGAGGGCAAGTTCATATCCGGACAAGAAGCGCTCCAGGCTGCCAAAGCCTCTGCCTGACAGGCAATCCTAACATCGGCCAAAGTAATATTATTTATTAGTTTAACCTGTTATTATTATCAATATTTTTATAGTTTCGGTTAGAGTAATAATTCAACCGTTTTTATATAGTTATTATTTCTATTGAATCAAAATTTTAAAAAATTGAGACTCAAATGTTGTGTAACCTAACTATTCCGATTATGTGCTGTCACTGGCTATAGACAACCGGACCGATTATGGTCATATCACTGAGATTTGACTCCGGGTAGGCTCTTGCCAGAAGCTCTGCGGTCATCCCTGACCTCCTGGTCTCCCTTGAACTTCTTGCTCCCGCATTTTGAATTACACTCTAGGGGTAGTAGCGACAAGACTAGGTGGAGTCGTGGTGCTCCAAGTCGGATCTGGGTGCTATGTAACCTAACCGGTCCGTTATTAAGACGTTGCATGCTCCCTATTTATTAAATTTACCAAATGGATGAGATAATTATTTATAGAAACCGGCCAATTGTATATCACTTTAACCACAATTGTTGGTTGGGATAAATAATAACCGATAATTAGAGGTATTTTATTAATAATTACCTATTCATTATACTGACCGTAACATATATACACATTCACCACCTGTTATAGTTGCGGCAAACAAGTTGAGGTAATGAAGTTGGCTGCGCAGAAACGTTTTTAAGGTCTCTTTGGTGGATCGAAGGAAGCGCGGGAGGAGTTCGCCAAAACCAGCGTTGCCAGATTAGCACTTACGGTGCTAGTTTTGGCACTATTTTCAATAAAGCACTGAAACCGTAGCTTACAGCACCTAGCACCTAATCTAGGTAACACTAAATCGGAATCATACTACACATTGAATGTTCCCAACATATTCTATAAAAAAATAGGAAAGAAAATATGTACTAAAGCAATTGTTATATATCAATATAAATCTAGCACTTTTTTGAAATGCAATTAACATCGATCTTTGGAATCGGGCTGGCAACCCTGGGCGAAACGCGTGGGCCTCATTGGTCGGTTGCTTCGCGCGCTGTTTCGCACATGGCTCTTTAGCACCTAACTACACTTGCGTGCAGTGTTAATAACCAATCTGTTTTCGTGTGTTCTGTTATACTTTTGTTGTTATTGTTTAATAATCCATAATCCACCTATTTTATAGGATTATGGCGCGAAAGAAGGCCCCGAGTCCCACCAGTGAGAAACTATGTAGTGGGCTGCTTATCAGGATAAAGGATAAATGCTGCATTACTTGAAATCGCTTCGTAGTTATGCCATTTATCGTTATTCGTAAAAATCAAGGATAAAAGATGGTTATTGTGAGATACCCATTAGAGATGGACATACATTTACCATTGTGGACTCTTTATAGACCTTCTTAAGATGGTTGACACTGTAGTACATAATTTTGATCTTTCTCGTAGGGTTCAGCAAGCGTTTACAATGTAAGCGCAAAAAATTAGTTTATTTACGACATCACACTACTAGAAATCTCTAAAATGATTCGTATTTCTCTACTATATTATGTATGATACATGTAAACATTCATCTTGAATCACTCAATATCTTTAAAAAACCGCATTAAAATCCGTTACCTAGTTTTAAAAATCTAAGCATACATAGAGCCAGAGAGACAGCGGGAAGCGACTTCATTTATAGTGATTTTTAACAAAATGAAGTACAAGTGATTTTGCTTCTTTATTTGATAATATGAGGCTGTTAGTAGTGAATGTAATGCATATATTTTGCTAAGTACTAGCCTGAGTTTTAACGTTGACATGATTGACAATGTCCATTAATTATAAACGAAATAAAGAGCTACCTAATGGGCAAAGCATATTATACTGTAGATGATTTTGTAAAGAACAGTAATGTTTGGAAAAGGAATATGTCGAATTGGAAATATATAACAAGGTTAAATAATACTGGACATTAATGTAACTTTTTATAAGTACTGTATGTCTTAATTATTAAGATAATTGAATTTTGTCATAACAAAGCCTTTTTACAGCTGCATCTGATTGACAAGGTCCCTTTACAGCTGATTAGTTTTATTTGACATTATTTTTTGGTATTATTTTATTACAAAGATGTTTTATTTATATAGATTATGTACACTGAATAATGATCTATAATTTAATTGTAAGTGACGTTACCAAGTGTTCTTTTGAAATAATGGTTCGAATAAATAAATTGAATTGAATTGAAACGGAAGTGCACATGCGCGACTATCCCCTTCCACGTCACTTTAGGGTCAACTCGTTTGCCGGCCACTATACCTGCCGAAGTAACGACAACCTAAACTCTAGTCGCCGGTCGTTCTTACCTGTATCGGAGCCATGCATGTCGTTGGGCAATAAATAATGTTTCGGTTTAGATGAGCATATTTTCACTTACCGTTGCAGTTGAGCTTACGCCTTCTGATAGAGATATACAGTCGTTTCCATCGCACTACAGCCCATAATACAAATAGTTTTTAAATTAAACAATAAGAAAATAATAACGCAAGACCGTTATGTAAGTTCGATTAGATATGTACATGGAATTAAGTACTACTAACGGAAAAAAAGGAAACGTGAATTTAAAATGTTTGTACTTACTCGGGTGTGTATTACATCAAATTTTCGACCCTAGAACGACAAAATCGAATTAATCTAAGCTTACGAATTATACATTCATTTATAGTCTTTTTGTTGACACCAAACAAAGATATCAGTTTATTACAATCATAGTAAACTATAACGTGTAAAGGATGAATATTTGTGATGTCAAAGTACAAATTTTGATTATTAACAAATGTGTTGTTAAGAATCAGCAGTGGAAAGTAGACATAATAACAATAAAACAGTGGTCAATACAAGTTGCCAATATTTTTATAATCCTTAAAATATTTTATACAAAATTTGTAGGACCCTGTATTTTCCTTACAAAAGTGTACCTACCTCTTATTGTCATTTTTTAAAATTGAATTTTACAATATTCTATACCTACTAAAATCTTCAAAATCAATTTAACTGTTAAGACGTGATATCGTAACATTACATAATATTATGTCCTTCCAGTTTACTCTATAATACGAGTACTTTCGCATTAAAACAAATTGAAAGTATATCGTACAAAACATACTATATAATTATTTATTAAAATATTATAACATTTTGAGCATTAAAGTTACAAAAATCTGTTATAATATGTAGTTTTTCTAGCCAACATTACATCACATCCCATCTCTAAATACGCAAACCTACCTACCTACCAAACCTACGCAAAACACTGAACATTTTTCCTTTTTTTGAACAAGAACCATGCAGCAATCATTTACTCCATATGCTTAGAGCGGTGATTCAAAAATACATTGAAATACGCGTTAAATATTTAGTTCGAAAGTCAAATGTCACAAAAACTAAAAGACAGCTTTTTAACAAGCTTACGCTTTTTAGCGGTCAGTAAAAATGACAAGTAATATTTGATTAACATAACATTATTATTTGATTTATAAATAAAAATTTCATTGTTTATTTTATAAATAGATAATTGGATTAAATTGTAATACTAATAACTACTAATTGCACGAAATAAATATTTACGCCATTTTCGGTAATAATTGCCAAATACAGTGGACCCCCGGTAATCCGGCAAACATTATGCAGGGCAGTGTCGGACTATCAAATTTGTCGGATTATAGAGCACTGCCTAAGACCCCTATAGTCCGGATTTTTTTACGAAAGAGTACCTTGTAATCCGACAAATTACATATCTAACGACGAGAGTCTATACGTACATATGTATGTACTTTGAAGTACAAATCAGACTAAATTTATGTAAGTCGAATTTAGTAAATTAAATAACAATTGAGAGCGTTTTATTATAAAATTAAGCATAAATGCACATACATCTCTACCCAAATAAACAAGAATTATTAATCAAAATCATGTATACTATATCAAATTATGAAGCTTTGAAATATTCATCATTTTTTTTTTTTTTTGTTTAAGGTTGTTATAACGCGAGATCAGAGCTTTGTCCCTCAGTCTTCTCAAAAGTAAAAGTTCGTTGTAGGATGTACCATTCTCTTCAGCCCATTGTAAACCTAGCTCAAACGCGTTAACTGCGTCTTGATCTGTGCCTTGTGGAGCAGTTGAAATCACGTCGTCGTTATCTTCCTGATCGTTTGTTGTATTATTAGAAACCTCTTTTATAATATCTTCGTCAGACATTTCAAGAAAAACATTTTCTTCTTTATCCATTCCACGGCACCAGACTTCCAAATCTTCCGGACTTATCTGTGTTTCAGTAGAGACTTGTTCTATAACTTCCGAAGTTACACTGATTTGTGGATCGTTGCTAGGAGTGGTGATTATATCTGGCCATAACTTTTTCCAAGACGATTTAATAGTTGATGACGGTAACGCACTCCACGACTGACTAAGAGCAAAACCAAGTCTTTCATATTAAATTCTTTTAAAGTTTTTCTATTGGTTGGTCTTTTGATACGGCTCTCAAAAGTAGGTTTTTTATAGTCTTGCTTAACGCGTCGAGCACAATAGCGGTGGCGCGTACGAGTTGTGACCTGTTCAAACTTGTGTGATCTATATTAGCAAAGATTGTCAAACATAATTCTCTCATGTCGGATTACAGGGGGCGCCGGATTAGACAGGGGCCGGATTATCGGGGGTCCACTGTATAGGCATTATAATCCAATTTATGGTTTGGCAGTTCATATCCTAAGCTCCTTTTTAAGTAAAAATAAAATAATTTGAGAGGAATACCAGCTTTTTATTGACATACATATAAAATCCCCTAGGTACTTATATTTTAGATGTGATATGTAACGCACGAAATAATTACCTATATTTATAGATGTTTGGACCGCTCTGAACCTGCATCAATCGCCAACAAAATAATTTTGCGTTGTCCGCGTGCCCATCCCTAGTAATCCCCTACGTACATATCTATGTAGCTATAGGTACATCATCTGCCTACGACGCGCACTGGGCGTCTAGTGTGGTGTTAGCACTCTATACTTTAGTTGTTTGTCCTCAATGTCCAGGGCCCTACCCAAACGTATACAAAAAAAATCATTCAAATCGGTCAAGCCGTTTAGGAGGAGGTTACTTACAACAAAAAGTGGCATTGATTGATTGGGTAGCGGTTCTTGCGACAGATTGGTGCAATGGTGTCATGGAGCACCTGGTTTTGTATCTTATGTACCCTTCAATGACCAAGTCACACAATATCTTCTATCTATCTATATTTATAAAAATGTTATGTTGGTTTGTGTACGCTTCAAGTTCTGCACCGATCAAGCTGAAATTTTATAATGATATATAATCCGCATCAAGGATTGTTTTTATCTAATTATTGCATCAGAATGTGCCACGCTTCGCTGTGGCCAGCGAAGCGTGGCAGAGTACAGCTAGTTAAATATAGTACAGAAATCGCAGTAAGGAACCTTAGACTTGGCACGACTTTGTGTACATTTAATAACTTTTTAGAGATAAATATACAGGCAGCTCCATCGAGACTTAGCTAGTTTTTTACAAAAAGTTTTTGTTGGGATTTCACTTCTTTTTGTAGAAACGTGGGCATATTGATTTATTTTATTAGATTTTTTTTATATATTTTTTTATTTAACCTCAACTGTCCCACTGCTGGGCAAAGGTCTCCCCCAATTCCCTCCACTTTATCCGGTCCTGAGCTACCATCGTCCAATCATTTTTAAACGCTCGTCCTTCCATCGCGTTGGAGGACGACCCTGGGGTCGACTGGCCGATGGCGTCCACTCCGTAGAAACTCTGGCCCACCGATCGGGGTGCATTCTGGCCACATGACCCGCCCACTCCCATTTCAGCTTGGCAGACCTATACCCTACGTCTGTTACACCTGTAATGGAACGTAGTATGGTGTTGCGAACATGGTCTTGTCTTTTAATACCTAAAATACTACGTTCCATTGCTCGTTGACAAACTCCGAGGCGGAACTTCTGAGCTTTAGTTAATGACCAAGTCTGTGCACCGTAGGTTAGGATAGGCAAGATACATGTGTCGAGCAGTTTGCGCTTTAGGGAGATCGGAAGTTCTCCCTTCATTAGCTCTTTCATGGACTAGTAGCTCTTCCAGGCGTTGTCTATTCGACGACTGATCTCCTTATCTTGCCTGTTATCGAAAGAAACTATCTGGCCCAAGTAAGTGTACTCATTGACATAAAGTATTGCTTGCCCATCTACCTCGACCCTACGTTTTGTGCTATTAGTCATTAGTTGTGTTTTTGATTAGATTTTATTATTTGACACAATTTTTTTCTTTTTAGGAGTAGATTTTTGTTTACTATGCCAAATCTTTCTTTTCTTTTTTCCGGTACTGATTCTTGTACGGTAGCAACAGTTTTTCGTATTGCCCATTCGCGTTTATTATTTATACTTTTAGACGATTTAATTTCTGAAAGATCGGCGCGATACTTACACTTATAGTCCAAGATCCCAGGGCCGCCAGACGTCACGTATTTTCTGATTTACGAAATGTGGACGATTGAGTAGAGTTAGTACGTACTAAGAACACATGCTTACACGTTAACTTGCTTGGACGGCCAATTTTAAGACATAGGGTTCAGAAAGTACAGAAAAGTATTACTTACTTCACGTATTTTCTAATAACTATGTATGTATATACGTAAAATACGTGACGTCTGGCGGCCCTGGGATCTTGCTCTATTAAGCCGGTTGTATTCGGTGGGGTCACCAGGTACCTACTCCAGATTTTCGATTATCCTAGTTTTTGTATAGTTTTCCCTTTATGTGGCCATTAAACACTAACTCTGTCCCAAATTTCAGCTTTGTGAGTTTATGGGATGTACTAGTTCTATTCTGATAATCATGAGTGAATGAATGAGTGTCATGAATGCGAAACTTTGCTTTCGCTCAACTTCGGAACTAAATGTCCTGTAGGCTTGAAATTTGTGTATTTTAAGTATGTGATTATAGCTTACTGGAGGACGAAAATATCTGCGTTGTAGTCTTATCCAGAGGTTCTCAAATAGGGCCCTGAGAATGCGGCGAAATGGTTCCAGTAAAGGATGATACGGCAGTGTTCGCTACGTGCTCGACTTGGCGGCATTACCGTGCCCCCCGATATACAAATCAATACATATAGTATAGCCCTTTGGATTTGAGACATTGAA
The DNA here is from genome assembly GCA_017562165.1 of Ectropis grisescens. NCBI lineage: Eukaryota > Metazoa > Arthropoda > Insecta > Lepidoptera > Geometridae > Ectropis > Ectropis grisescens. Next base: position 11,678,650 of record CM029767.1, on the reverse strand, counting down.
CCGAGAACTAATATCATCTTCAAAAGACTTGGTCGACGCGAACCGTGACCAAAATGCTGGCGTTTATTTGGCCCAACCCATAAGCAATTGCCATTCAGTGTGGTAATGCCACCAGTAAGCTGGGCATGCTTCCGACTGGTACTTGAAAATCTTGATTACGAGTGTCTGTAGACTTTCATTGAACTATGGATAATTCAGGTGTGCTTAGTGTAAGTAGGCAGGTATGTAGTGTATTGTATTGTTGTATTTTAGTTTTGTTTTTAAAGCGTCAGCCAGTTTAACAAAAAAATTTTGGTGGACATTTCACACACCACACCATGTAGCTCCAAACTGAGCAAAGCTTGTAACTATGGCAGCCAGTAATACTCATATATTTTTAAATACATACTTATTATACGTATGGCACTGTACAAATATCTCTAGTCATCACGCAAATATTTGCACTGGGTGGGGATCGAGCCCACGACCCAAATATTTTAGGGACTTTAGTTAACTACCTTTTACCACTTAAATTCTGAAAATTGTAAAATGTTAGCTGAAGAATATGCTGCGCAATTTTCTTTATTTTGTCTTTCATATGATCCTTCGTTTCGTTTTATTTAACCTCAGTTGTCCCACTGCTTTGCTGCGTTGGAGGACGATCCTGGTGTCGACTGACCGATGGCGTCTCTATAGAAACCCTGGTCCACTGATCGGGCCATGTTTCTATCTATATATAAGTATAAATGGTCCCTTGGTCATCGCATCACACGTGACAAAATTGCAACAAAATGATACTTAAGTAATAGGCATGACGACTGATCCTGGAATCATATGAAATTATTTGAAACAATGACAGTATTTAAACAAAATAAAATATCGTCGGTACAATAGTAAACTAGTCAATCTGTAAATCCTAAATTGTTGAAGAGGCGGGTATTTATATTAGAAATATGCTGTAAATCAGGGGGTTTTATAGCAACTATTCAAGTAAGTGAAATAGTGGGTCAATATGGGATGGGATGAATATCTTATGGGGCATTTCACGCCAAGCGGACAGCCAAAAAAATACGAGGTCGTGAATTTTGTTCATACTCTGGCCAGTTATACTTCTAGTAGACGTGGGTGTGTACACACAATTTTTTTTTCGTGTGATGCTTTATTGCCGAGTTATGAGCTTTTAAAAATTAGCTAAAAATGAAATTATGTTTTTTTATATGCTTCTTATTTGTATCAATTAACTATTGAAAAAAACTAAATAGTGTTGTTTCTAATAGTTAAAAGTTTGTACTTTATAATTTTTTTTGTCGAATCCGACATTTTAATTATTTTACGTATTGTAAACCGGAAATGAACATTTCAAATCGATTTTTGAGTAAGTTACTTAAGACAATTAAAAAAAATCCTTCAATTTAAGCTATAAATGTAGTAAATCTACACAAAAAAAAATTAAAATGAGATCTCTCATAGAGTACATACACATCGCTAAGATCATGGTCAAAGTCAGCGGTTTTATACGTTAAGATGCAAAAAAACTGTTGAAACACTACTGTAACGCTATCAATTGTCTAGAAAAAAGAGTCACTAATAAAAACACAATTGTTCTAATTAATGTTACTTGCCAGAAAAAGAGCTATATGACACTGGAATGTCTCGGTATTGTGTAAAAGTCCAGAAGTTGAAACACACAGCAAACGCGCCGCGCGGATATTTAATCATTTTGACGTGACAACGTCTTATAAATTGGTTTGCCGGGTGACACTTCAAGAAACTGCGTTACGCTCCGCTCACGTTATGCCGTTATGTCACGTAAAACTTTCGCCCGTATACCGACTTTACAGGCAACCAATTTTTTTTTTTTTAGCAAGTAATTTTAATCTTCACGTATTGAGATATTTAGGTATTTTTTTCTGTACGTATAATTTATTTCTATTATCATTAAATCCATGGAATAATTTTATGATTTCACGTAATGGGAAACTTCCTTATTCTTAGAAGTACCTGAATAATTTATTACTGATGTAAATGTGGACGACTATTCGATTTCAACTTAACTTGGCTAAATACCTTTTATACATGTCATGATAGCACTATAAACGACTGTTTTATCGATACTCGATAGCGTAAACAAACAATTTACTATTTTACAAATTTTTATCACAGACTCTGTATTTAATCAAGAATTATACATTAATTTAACAATAGAAATCAATGTACAATTAATTGTAAACCATGTTTTCTGAGTCCATAACTAGCAGAAATTTGACAAAATTTGGTTCGATAATTTGCAATAACAAAATTTTATTTACCTGCGGAAAGTTTTTTGATTCGGATTATTTCGTCTTGTAACATTACATTCACGCATAAAACATGCTACCATAGTTTAATAATACAATGTAATCAGTTGCAATCGAAGGATTAATCCACATAATATACAATTTTCCCCACGACGGAAAACAGACTGGGCCTCTACTCGAGAAAACATTGTAATGACGTTACTTCATACACTGTCTCTTTTTCTCTCGGGAAATTTTAACATGATTGATGATTTCTCACTCACGCGCTTAGTTGATCTTTTTGCGTAGCAAAAAAATTCGAAATCTATGGTTTTTATATGAACTCTCCCAAAAACAGTTTTGGGAGAGTGCACAATTGTGATTTTAATATCGTGATATCGCCGGAAGTTTATAAGATAAGAAAGTAATTCTTTCACCTATGTTTCAGTTATTGAGAAGCCTTTTGATGGACAATAAATCAAAAGTGGATCGCCATGCCTGTTATGAGTTACCCAAAACATGCCCTAGTCATTTTAATTCTACTTCACGAGATTATACAATTATATTTTGAGTTTTACAATCAGATGTATTTACCATATAGTCGTATCTACAACATGGATTTTGAAAAAAAAAACACGTGAGATTTGGAATCTCCCCTCATCTCTCACCACCTCACCTCACGTAATTAATGGACGTCCCGTTAAACACTCTTACACCGCGCCGCACGCGCAGGACACGCTATTCTACAGATCATGTATTACATTTATAAATTATGTAAACTATGTTCAAAACTATGTACTAGAGGTATAAATACTCACTTCAAGATCATTTTGAAAAATGACGATCTATAAAAAAAAATATTTGTTAGTATCCAGTTATACAGTAGTACTTTATAAATTGAATTGAATTGAAATCCAAATAAAATATATCAAAGAGATCTTTGTTTAAAAATATACAGGTTATATGTTGTACATGTACGTGAAAACCACCTTAGGGTCTGGGAAATCAAAGAAAGATAAGCAAGTAACTATAGTTTACCCAAGAAAGCACAGGTTAATGCTCATCTATAATCGGTTTGAATGCCGAGTATTTTGAGTTTAAGAAAAGCAATAGCTGGAATATTGAAAACAATAGTGTTATCAAAAAGTATTTATTACTACTAGTGTAGGAAATCTTTGACTATCTCAATTAATAGGATCAAAATTATGCTAATGAATGAGTGGTAATGTAACCTGTTTGTACTTGTTTACGCGCGCGAAATGGGAATTTTATTGAACCATTTTATTCGGCCGTGTACTTGGTTGAAAACAAAAAATAGAACCGAGTAAACTCGGTAGTTTCTCGTTACTCTGTAATTTAACTATGTTGTTATTAATTATTAATACATTAATGTAATTAGCCTTACAATGATAACCAGGGTCTGCGAATGGAGCTGCAACATCATATGTAATGTGATGTTAATGACGTTATCGAAATAAAACGAGCGCTAAGTAGATGGGGTTATGTTTCTTAATTACGGAGTACTTTTTCGGCCACCTTCTAGCTTCATCATCAGACCTTAACTACCATCTAACAACAAATTAATCGTCAAAACGAATAAAACGGTCCCAAACTCTTGTTATGCGGATCGTAAGTTCTAGAACGAAAATGTCGAAACCAAAAACGAACTGTATTTTCTTTCGTGACACCGCCGCCATACACATCATTAATCCTTCTAGACTGCAGATCCGTGAACAAAATTCGCTCTTCCTGCTACATATCAACGATCTTTTGAAGCCCGGTATTTTTGGGTACGCTGATGGTAGCACCGTCGTAGAGAGTTATATATCTAGCGCAAGAGCCAGTGGGCAACAAACTCAGTTACTGAGAAAGAATATGATCGAGCGTTTGAACTTGGCCCTTCAGGCAGTCTCTAAATGGGGCGATACCAATTTGGCCAGGTTCAACGAAGAAAAGACACAGGCGTGTTTGTTCTCCGCTAAAAGGAGTCCGTTCCAACTGGCTCCTACTTTTCGAGGCGTATCCGTGCCGGTCACTGACCATCTCGAGGTTTTGGGCGTTTCTTTGTCATCGACGCTCAACTTTGGCACGTATATTGAGTCTAAGGCTAAATTAGCCGCAAAAAAACTAGGTGTGCTCTCAAAGGTGCGAAGATACTTCAATTCTGAACAGTTGCTCACGTTGTACAAAGCACGGATTCGCTCCTGTATGGAGTACTGTTCGCACCTTTGGGATGGATCGGCTAAGTATCAGCTGGAGACTCTGGAATCGATTGAGAGACGCGCCAAACGACTCGTAGGCAATGACACCCTTGTGTGTAAAAGACTTCAATGTCTTGATCATGGCCACAAAATTGCTCGCTTATCGGTTTTTTATCGGATACACTTCGGAGAGTGTGCGACTGATCTGCATGATCTAATTCCACCTTGCCCTTTCTTCTATCGGACTTCTCGTTCCACAAAAGGGCGACATCGTTTCATGGTTGATGTTCCAAAAACGCGAACGAAGCGATTTGACTCCACATTTGTGATAAGAACGTCTAGTCTAGGTTGTGGAATGCGTTGCCTGAGTGGGTTTTCCCCGATGGTTACAATCTTGGTGTCTTAATATCGAGAGTGAATCGCTTTCTTCTAGGTAAGCACGCTCCATCGTAGATCGCATCATCGCTTAACATCAGGCGAGATGGTGGTCAAGTGCAAATTACAACCATTAAATATTTACTGATTTAATTTTTGATTTGATGCGTAAAAGTAAAAGGGGAATAACAACGACGCTAGACACTCCTAAAACTAAAACGTGTGCATGTAGCCATTTAAGTAGGCATAAATAACGTTTTTAGGACTAATGAGAATATACCATAACAACTAACGCATAACAGTTTCCGCATATTTTTTGCTACCATATCTAGCATAAACATAACTTAGCATAATGTTTAAAGGCACACATTTAGAGAAGTATAACAATACCTAAACATAGCAATTGGTCCTATTATGGTATATCACTGAAGTTCGACTCCGGGTGGGCTCCCGGAGCCAAAAGCTCTATGGCCCTGAGTGACATACGCTCCGCTACGGAGGTCGCCGGCGTCTACGCTTGCTCGCTCCTCTCAGACCCTTGAGCTTCTGGCTCCCGCATTTTTTTATAAAGTAAAAAAGACAAAAAACATGCGTTTTAAATGATAAACAGATGATTGGGATTGATTGTTTTGTCTTGGTCGTATGTCCTAAGCATGGCAAGACTGCCAAGAGTGTGTTAAAATTTGTAAGTCTGTTCATTTTGTATTATACTTATTTTCCATAATACCCGTGGCTGGGGCGGGCTGCTAGTTTAGTATAAGGGCAAAAAATAAAAAGTGTTCAAAGCTGCCCCCGTCTCCCTTACACTATGACAAGAAATTTTAAAGCATTTGATGTTTTGAAGGATGAAACTGCCAAAAGACAAAATGAGTACATATTTATTTAAAGCCATAAACCAAAAAATATATTGATTTATGTAATAATTACATTTGCAAATTACGTTGTGAAAGAAACGAAGCATAAGAAAAAGAAAGTAAGCGGTGCGAGTGACTTGTGGAAAGTAAAATCCACGAGATGTTCCAGAGTATGGAAGTTACGCTAGGCTGCTGCCTGGCGGCAACTGACTGGAGCCTCTCAAACCGCGTACCTCACTTCACCCCTCACATCTAGCGATACTAAGTATAGAAGACGGTACTGCCCCTTGCGTCTCACTAATGTAGTTACTTGGGACAATGAAAAGGAGTTTCTACGCAAAGCCGTCGTTTCACTTTATGACCAAGAACATATTTTGTAAATAAATCTTCTTTTCAATTGAGTAATATACAAGCCAAACCGCAGATGCGTCTTATTTCATTGTGAAAAACTGGGCTCTGGTTGGGGTTTTTAAGCTAAAAAATACGCTGATGCCTCTTTTTCCACTGATTCCGAATACACATATACATATGTTACTCAATTTTTCAAATTGACAAAAATGCTACTCGTAGATACAACTTTTTTTCGTATGACGGCAGTGATTGTGTGGATTCTCGTACATTTGTTTTGAAAATATACGGAAATTTTAGTAATCTCATACTCACCAGAATTACTGGGAGTAATAAAATTCTAAACAGTGAACTATTATACATGTCGAAGCGAGGCTGTCTTTATCTTTCATCTCGACATAAACGTAGCCGTCAATATCTAACACAAATGGATTCGTTTCAGCCATAAAACATCAAGAACAGAAAAACAAGTAATCAAAAAACGATAAACACAATTAACGGACGTTGATTGTGTTTGTCGTTTTTTGATTACAATTGTTCGTCACAAACAACAAGACTTTCGGAAAACAGAACAATGATTTGTATATTCCTTCTGGTTCATCAAACATAACATAAATTTATCAATCAGCAATAGTAAAGTAATTCGGCGTAAATTTTGGAATACTACTTGCTTCTTTTTAGTCGGACATTCTTGACAGAGTATAATAATAATAATTTTTACAACATCTCATAATTTTTACAACTTTCGCTAGACGGTTGGATTAAGGGTCAGATGCAGAAGGCGGTCATCCTCGACACGGCGCGCATCGTCAGGAGGTTCCTCAGTCTGCAGCCCTAACCACCGGTAGCTTGGGCCCTGCCCCGCTGCTGGCGGCAAACTAGGTTTAGGTTTTTATAATGTTTTTATGTTATATTATATAAATATTGTAAAAACTTAGACTTAAGGAAATAAAGATATACGTGAATAATTTTTATAATAATAATTTATTTGGCATAAATAAATTATTATATAAATTAAATTTAATAATAAATATTAAATAAATTATTGTATATACATGTACAAGAAATTTGAATCCAAAGGCTCCTGTTGAAGTAGTTAAAAACTGTGTGACAGGAGCCGATGGCCACTCCCAATTACAACAATAAATTATAACACGCTAAAACTAATAATTTTTCACAATGTTAATTAAATATTGAAATAGAGTGGTCGTGGTTCAAAAGATGGCGGCACACGGAGGGTCTTGTCCGTCCTCAGTCTTTTCGGCGGCTAATTACCGATCTTACAATGTATCTCCACGTTGATCGGTTCCTCACATTACAAGAACACTCAGACATAGAGGACTGTATGGCTGTTTAATGAGGTCTTTGCACCGTGTGGGCGATCAGCCCTGACCCCTTCTCCGTGCCACCTGGCCTTGGATCACCAGTCTTTCCATTGAGTCCTCATTTCTGGTCACATGTCCAAAGAAACTAACTATTCGTGCTTGCACAATCGACGAAAGTCGCTCCTTAACCTTTATTTCTTTTAAAATAGATGTATTAGTTCGGAAAACACTCCATGGCATCTATAGAAGGTGCCAACAACACCACATCTCCAAGGCGTAAATTTTTCTACGATCCAGTAACCGCAAGGACCAGGTCTCAGGTCCGTAAAGAAAGATTGGAAATACAAGATATTTCATGAGTTGGACCTTAGCGTTTTTTGTCATGACGGACCCACCATACCACTAGCACTACCCCTGGTGGTAGGGTGAGTCCTAAACCGGTATGGTTAGGTTAGGACTCACCCTACCACCAGGGGATAACACAGGGACCATAATGATGTGACAAATTAGTCATGTAGTTATTTATCTATCATTATTTTTTCCGCAACTATTATTATCTATTTGTTGCAATAATTGAAGTCTTATCATGCAATAATTCAAGTTCAATTTTTACTTTATTTTATTTTCTTTTCACTAAATATGAATATTATACTGGCTAACATTAAATGGGCCCGCCAGTGTTAAACTTCTTTCAAACACCGATTTATTATGAAATTACTTTCAAAAACTGATTTATTAAATGACGTTTAACAATCATATTTATTGACTAAAATTTAAAAATGGATTCAGAACAAAGTTCAGAAGAACTTCTTTTATTAATATAAATGGAGGAACGGCTTTGCTCTGTGGAAAATATAGGTATCACCGACACAAAAAATATAAAAATGGTTCAGTGATATGGAGGTGTACGTCATATTTTACTACCAAATGTTGCGGTACCGTAACAATTACAGAGGTGAGTAGGTAGATGCATAAGTTAGACTAGTTGTAAGTCATGTGAATATAATAGGCATACTATAATGAATTCGAATTCCCCTTGTATCACTAGTCCCTTTAGTTTTTTAGTCTAATCAATTAGCTCTGATTTCTTAAAGTAGTTTAGTGATTGGCGCTGAAAAGATTAATGCGTTTTTATAGCGGTGTATCCATTTTAGTTTATTTGCTGTAAATAATAATAACTTTTAACAAAACTGTTGTTGGATGTCGATGTCGTGGGAGGTCGGAGGAACTTGTAAAGGTTTACGATCACGATATTAGAAGCTATCGTACACCATCACTCGTAGCCACACACACGTCTACCCTAGGAAGTTTACCCCGAAACCAAATTTCGTGAACTATTCGGTTCACGAAATTTCACAAACAAGCTGTCAAATGCACTGACACTTCCACACTTATACACACAATCAAACACACATACCTTCACGTAGATACTTAAATACATTCACCACACATTTCATCCATTTATAACATACACGCACACACTCTCTCACATTCACTCACACGCTTCCACCCTTATATTTATACTCATACATACAAGTGCGCTTGAGCTTCATTAATTAGCTAACTCTGTTTTCTAAGACACAATACTTCATTAAATCATCTACTTGTAATTTTGTGTTTAATATCTAACTATTATTTTTATTTGTATTTTTACTCAGATTCTGTAAAATTGTTTCGCAGTAATTTTTCTAAATCAAACTGAGGAATACCAAAATACCGGCCTAGCCGAGTTTGGGTTCCATTTTCCACTTAGTAAAGTGTAAAAATGTAAACTTGTGAACTGAATAAAAATTAATCTTATCTTATCTTTAAAAATGTGTCGCAACACTATTCCTTGATGGCATGATGGTGGTATGGTTTAAGACCCACCCTACCAGGGGCAGGGCTAGTGGTATGGTGAGTCCGTCATGTTTTTGGTTATTATCTTATCTTTACAAATCTTTCCCAACCGTTCCATTGCGGATCTGGTTATGGCACACCTTCGTTTAATCTCGTCCTTGCAACCTCCCTCGTTGGATATGCTGGATCCGAGATGCTATTTAAGGTGGATGCTACTTTATCTGCAACCAAATACGTAAACTTTATAATATTACCATTTACAATTCTACACAGGGGGGCACAATAAGTGACGGCACAATTTGCAGAAACGAGATAGTCTAATTATATATTCCTTGTAAAAAAAGAGAAAGAGATATCGCTTTTCGTTTTTCTTCTTTAAGATAAAAAAACTTTTTTTTTATTTGAAGCAATTGTTGACAGCAGATTTAAAACTTCTCATACTATTAGCAAACATATCAATTGGATCGGCCAGATTATCATAGGTGCGGCTCATTCTCCTTGCGAACAGATAGTGTGGGAATTTTAAAGTTAATATTTTGTAAAAACTCATCTCCAGCAGTACCATTGACAATTTTATACAATGTACACAGAGCCATGACGCTTCTACGACACTCAAGATTTTTCAGTTTGAATTTGGTAAGCCTGTCAGAGTATTCCCTGAGCTTGCGTCGCAATCCCAATCGAGTGCACAATGATCGCAAAAATTTACGCTGAACAGATTCTATTCTATCACTCCGAGATCTCTGACAACATCAACACGACGTAGAATAACCCCATCTATATGATAGTCAAAGGAGATCCGAGATTTGTTTTTGGTGAAACTTATGGCTTGACATTTTTTTGCATTCAATTTCAATTCAATTTGAAAATATCTTTATTAATCATAATTAATATAAGTTGAACATTTCTAGTGTGAATTATTATCCTAGAAGTGACATAAATGAATATATATACGTTCTACAAGTCTACTTCTAATTAATTATATGCGCTTATTAAAACTTAATTATTGTACATTGCATTGTTTTGGCATAACAGAAATCATAACAAAATATTCAGAATCATAAATAAGAATCAGTAATCAGATTTTTTTTGCATTAAGTGACATAAAGTTAACCGTACACCAGTCTATAATGAAATCAAGATCCTCTTAAAGGCGTTCATAATCTAATTTAGAATAAATTCTGCGAAAAATCTTTATGTCATCAGCATAAGCCAGGAAGTACCCATTTAACGAATCCAAAAGATCATTCACAAACACAAGAAACCATAATTATGTTAAAAGACTAGTTGTAAGTCATGTGAATATAATAGGCATACTATAATGAATTCGAATTCCCCTTGTATCACTAGTCCACTTAGTTTTTTAGTCTAATCAATTAGCTCTGATTTCTTAAAGTAGTTTAGTGATTGGTGCTGAAAAGAATTTCAATCAAAACGTTTCGATTAAACTTTTCCATTCGTTTCAAACTATGCCATTGTGATCTGACAATTATTTCAATGCCGTTTTGTGCACAAAAGATCGAGAGGTGCAAAGTAAGGTGTGGCCATCTAAAAAAATAAAATCGGTTTCTGAATCTTCTGCTCTTCAAGCCATGGGTTGAAGATATTTGTTACATATTCATAGAATGTGCTGCTGCACATCCACCCACGACTTCCCTATCGCCCAATTTTCAGGCACACTAGCTGCGATGTGTGACGGGATACGTTCGGCATTGTGTTATACTTCTTATTAAAAATTAATATATTTTCTGAGCTTAAGAAGCTGTGTTTGTGGTCAAAGGAGGTAGGATATTTCCTCGTTTACCCTTGTAAACGACAATTACCAACATGTCACTACTAGATACTCCTATGCAAAACAGATATATAATTCTGTTTTGATAACCAGTTATAAACAGAGAAAAAAAACACCATTTTCGTAGCTTGTTATGAAACATGGTTACGGAAACGGCAAATATATTCCGTTCTCGTAACTGGTTATCAATCAAGAAAAAAAAAACACTGCTAGTTTTTTGTTAAGCTTGCTGTGCCATACTTCAAGTGCATTTGTCGTGAGGTGGCGTTGCCCGAAAACGCACCACATGTTTATAAACTCGTCACGTAACCACACCTTTAACATGTAATCACGGCATATCTTGCTATTTTTATCATCAAGACTTTGAGCAGCTACATACCACCACACCACCAGCCATTAAACATTTCGTTTTGCGGCAGAAGGGGGGTAGTACAGCACCGAGGGCTACTTGTCTGCGGGTTGATTTTAACTTGGTGAGCTCGAACTCCTTTTCTTTCTTCCACACCGCTTGCAAATAATGTAAGTAGGCAAACTTTTGTGATTACATTAGGGAATACTGATACAATAGCGTTCATGACGGGCTTTCCTTAAATGAAAAAGAACTGTGTATGTAATGTGTCCGTACTTTTGTCACTTAATAACGCCTACGCCACTGGAACAATATTTGTGTCTTCTTTACCACTAGCACAATGTGTACTAAAAAGCTGTTTAAAAGGCTCTGGGCGACTTTTGAATGTGCAATCTCCAAAAAAGCTTATCCTGAGATAAAAGTAGTTTGCCCTTTTGAGTGACGGATCTCTTTCCTTAGTGTGAGTAGTCTGCCATTAAAAACTCTAAATTTATTCGGGTACTATTTGGTATGAAGCTACTGTAGCATTATATACCGCAGTAACGGCCGGAAGTTCTGGTGCTGATAATTCAATTTTGCATTTGTATAAAATCTCGTCTATTTCATTTTGAGCAAAATCTGGCACCGCACCCTTGATTTTACTATCCTACTTTATCGCTGCCCTAAAAAGATAGATTGAACATTGCCTACTTGCCTACCCAAAACTGCCCTAAAAAGATAGATTGACATTCAATATTATTTTTTGTATTAAGACGATGAATGTACTTTTGTACTTATTTTCAAAGTTATTTTGACACCACATCTTTTTCTCTTTCTATGAATGCATTCCCATGCCATTGTCTCATTCTTGTATTTTTCTTTCAATGTGTACTGGTATCCAGCATGTAGAAAGACAGTGCCGCCGCCTCTTTTTGTATAATTTAAATACGATATTATGTCATTTGAACAACATGGATTTTCGTCGACCATAGCTCCTGAAATCGTTATGTGTTATTTTGTTTTAACCAGTAGCACTAAATGGGCAAATATTTTTAACTATTCATTATTTTGATAAAATAAATGTGAAATACTCATAAATCAAATGTCACTTCACTTACTATATTGCAGACGTTGCAGTTCATACATACCACGTGCACATTAACCTTGACTGACTGACGTCACAAGCAATGAATTTTGAACTGCACCAACAAAGGAGGCCATGCTTCGAGAAGACTTTTTCAGGAGGCAACCACGGAGCTGGTGACCAGTCAAATAACCGTCGATAATTTGTAGAAAAAATGCGATAGGTAGTTACAGTTTGCTTATGTGGTTATATATGTTCGAAGCTGTGATTTTAAAAGAAGGTTAGAATAAGACAAATTGGAGCTTGTTTGTGTTTTTTAATAAGTGCCTACTTAATTTTGTTTGATTCGTATCATTATGGCTTTGTTGATTATTGTTACTATTATTTAAAAAACATATTATTGCGTTCAAATTGAAAATGATCCACTTAAAAGATGTCTATTTCAGGTTAAGTTTTATGACAGAAGTTGATATCGCGTCATTTACAATGAAAACTGCTTATTTACTACTAAGTAGTTTGATTTATAAGTTCAATCCCTTTCATAGATGCATGTGTCAGTGCAATGCATAAGTCAGTGTTTCACAAATTACGAGGTGTGTCCTCTATTCTCCCCTTACCGAGTACGATGGCACTTGATTTGTGTCATTTGACCCAGTGAAAAAAAATGAAATCGACGAGCACGTGCTGCCTATCACAAAACGGTTAGAAGCTGTATCGTCAATACTCCGGACGATGCGGCAGGAAAAATATTTTTTCCCCCACCATCCCTAAGTATCGACGCCGAAATCTGCCAAGCAGAGACGGGCATACCATCTTAGCCCAATCACGCAAACTTGGTGGCTAAGCGAATCGTGTCAAAACCAAACCCTACATCTCCCACGACTGCCGAAAATCTAATAGAGAGGATTGTGGTAGCTTTGGATTACTAATCTACATGGCCCGATATTCCTTATTTTTGTCTAAAATTCATGAAAAGTACGGGACCGTCCAGAACTCACACACAGAGACACGCCGGGAGCGATCGAATGTGTGCGTGTCTAGGATATCTAGCCAACTACAAGCTGCATACGGCTATGTAAACATTCTATGACGTCACGGAATTTTAGTGCCGCGAAGTGGTTTTTTAGGTATTTTTGTCAGAGTATTTTCCGAGTTTTTTGTTTTATGGTATCCACGTTTTTTAGATTACCGAAAAGCATATTGTGTCAACAATCTACATCAGAAGATTGGGAGAGTGAAGCAAACAATATTTAAATAAACGTTAAAACATTTTATATAACCTTAACGACAACAATCATCAATTAGTCAAACAAAGACACAAAGGCAAACACAGTATGTCCGGCGTGGGCGGCGTCTGGAGCAAAAGTGCCTCCCTTCTCTCTCGACCCACTACTTAAAGTCAGTTTTCGTCGCACGAGGTTGCCACTCCATGCACCTTTTTCTTGCTTTTAAATGGGGTTGCTAACAATTGTTTTGTCATTTTGAAAGATATATTTATTTTTATGCCAGAAAACATTGTCTATCATGGCAATAATTGTAAAATCAAAATCGTCGGATTTTATCACGAAAATTATGTCATTCCTGACATTTTGCCTCATTGGATATAGATTTTTTTAATTATCGGTTCTATTATTATTTTTATAAAATTCCTGAATATATTTTCTATCGACCAGTATATAAATATAAAGCCTAGATACTAAAATCCTACCACACAAGAGTTTTGAAAGAACGGCCCTAACGCATGCAATTTCTGTTCATCGCCAATTTCTGGAGTATGGTTCAGAGTACAAAATATTTGTATGAAAGCATATACATTTTAGATTTATTTTATTAGAAACATATAAAGCTTCTTATAAAAACATAAAAACGAATACATAAAACAAATCATTTTCAATTCAAATACTCACTTTTACAAAATTATAACTATTTTTCAACTTTGGGTACAAAGAAAGGTCCGTGTAAAATGAAATAAAAATACAATACAAAACAAGAAAAACAAAATACATCGTCTTATAGCTTACATATTTCAATAGCTTTAAGATAAAGTAACTCAAACCAGCCTAAATATAACTAATCTATCACAAGATATAAAATAATCCGCAAGGAGCGAAGGCCGTGCGCGCGCGCTTACTATCGCCGATTATCGCGTGAAGGCGAATTTTCGCAATTTGCCGATTTCCGTTATCAAAAGTTTATAGTGATCGTAAATTTGCGCGTTAGTCAAGATAAGCTTTCCATTTTGCTCCCTGAAAATATTTTTGGAGTATTGAAAAGGGTTTTTATCAAAGTCTACTTCGTGTTTAACTCTGTTAAAATTATCACGATTTTTACTAATTTGAAGCGATATTCCTTGTATTAATTTAAAGTTTGATCTTAGAGCCCTGGACAGTTGGTGACTTAGATGGTTGTCGCCCATGGTTTTAGCTACACGAAGACGTTTTATTAACTCTCTTTTCTTCCTCCGCAATTTCATTTTCAACATATTTTCCTTGCTATTTTGAGCATAACAAGTTGATGGTGGGTAATGTTCCGAGAAGTATGTATATATGGTGTCTTGAAAAGTTTCTACTTGGCTGTTTAGGTCTTGTTTTGGCCCAGGATGTTCTAACAAGATCGCCAAGTTTTCATCATGAACTTTTCAGGTAGAGTTTTTAGACTGGGAATGCCAAGACGTGTCCTGATGACAATGGACTCCTGGTAGTTTTCACTCGATGGTTCACCTTGGGATATGTGAGGTTCAATTCTATCCATAGTGTCTGTCAAAGTACTGACCGACGGCTGTCGTGTTTCAACACCATCATGTGTCTTTAAATGCTTTTGATACCAGGCTCGTCTCTTGTAAATTTTCCCGCACACAGGGCATCTCAAATCCGTATTCGCGCCATAAATAGTAATAATTAGAGATAAAATAAAACAATTAAATACATAAAAAAAAATATTAGTAAAATAGAAATAAAATTATTATTTATGTAGTTAGGAAAAATTTTGTTTTAAACTTGTAATTTTGTCTCATTATTCATTAGTTCCCAGTTCATTCCTTGATGTTTTTATTAGTGTACTCTTTTATTATTTTCCAAATCTCTCTCTTTGGATTTTTTGAATTAGATATTCTTTTTTCAACATATTCATTTTTACAACGCAATATCAATTCTTCTTTTAATTTCACTTTTTTACTTATTATATCCTTATTTATGATTTCCGGATATTGTCTCCTAATTTCATATAAGTCATTAATATCTCTCTGCATGTTAGTAATTTCTTCAGATATCCATGGAACTGGTTGCGATTTTTGTTTCACCTTTGTTGTAGGAAAAAATAAATTAAAATTCCACCTTCTTTTAGACACGAAATCGTCAAAAGTCTGTTCATTGTATGAGTTAAACAAAGTGTCCCAATCATATGATAGCATAGCTTTACAGAAATTTTCAATTTTTGACGACAGCCGTCGGTCAGTACTTCGACAAACACTATGGATAGAGTTGACCCTCATATATCCCAAGGTGAACCATCGAGTGAAAACTACCAGGAGTCCATTGTCATCAGGACACGTCTTGGCATTCCCAGTTTAAAAAACTCTACCTGGAAAGTTCATGACGAAAACTTGGCGATCTTATTAGAACATCCTGGGCCAAAACAAGACCTAAACAGCCAAGTAGAAACTTTCCAGGACACCATATATACATACTTCTCGGAACATTACCCACCATCAACTTGTTATGCTCAAAATAGCAAGGAAAATATGTTCAAAATGAAATTGCGGAGGAAGAAAAGAGAGTTAATAAAACGTCTTCGTGTAGCTAAAACCATGGGCGATAACCATCTAAGTCACCAACTGTCCAGGGCTCTAAGATCAATCCTTAAATTAATACAAGGAATATCGCTTCAAATTAGTAAAAATCGTGATAATTTTAACAGAGCTAAACACGAAGTAGACTTTGATAAAACCCTTTCAATACTCCAAAAATATTTTCAGGGAGCAAAATGGAAAGCTTATCTTGACTAACGCGCAAATTTACGATCACTTTAAAAGCACATACGAAGTGCCTAAACGCGGGAGCTCGTACGTAGAACCAAACATCCAAAGACCTAATGATCCTCTGACAGGCTTTCAAGGCACCCCACCTAGTGAAGAGGAAGTAAACTATCAAATTAAAAAGAAAACTACTAAATCAGCTCCTGGCCCAGATGGCATTCCTTACATAGTGTATAAAAAGTGTCCATCAGTTCGTAAACATATCTTGAATATATTCATTAAGATCTGGTCAAGAAAGCAAGTCCCAGTAGCATTTGGAAGAGCAATTTTGTCCTCATCCCTAAAAAGCAGGAAGTAACTCATCCCAAAGACACCAGACCGATAGCCCTAACCAATACAATTTCTAAAATCTTTTCAGTATTTTGCAAACAAAATGACCACATTTATGACCAGCAATAGGTATTTCAGGCCCAATCACCAGAAAGGGTTCTTGCCTGGTATTTCTGGATGCCTGGAACACAATACATTACTAGCAGAAAGTTTGAAAGATGCCAGAACACATGAGAGGCAAATTACAGTCTGCTGGATAGACCTAGAGAACGCGTTTGGTTCTGTCCAGCATGAACTTATGATATTTGCCCTAAAATGGTATAACTTTCCTGCTGAAATTATTGACATAATTAATTCTTATTATTGCCACTTAAAATTCGTCATAGCAGTAAACAAGGAATACACAAAACCACTTGAATACAATGTAGGACTATTCCAAGGGTGCTGCTTATCACCAATAGCATTTAATATAGTTATAAATATTTTAGTAGACAAATTAATATCCCGTGAAAAGAAATGGGGCTACCGGTTTAAAATCAACAATAAGTACACTGAGTCAATCTTGGCCTTTGCGGACGACCTTGCAATACTTACACGTAATCCCAAACAGTGTCAAGAATTGTTGAACGAAGTCGATGAGTTCTGTACATGGACGGAGGAATGAGGACAAAACCATCTAAATGTCATTGTCTTTGTCTGGGTAGAAGAAATACCAAATATACGTCTTACGATCCGGGACTCTCCATAAGTGGCCAAGGAGTTGCCACAATTGCAGAGGCAGTGCCTTTCAAATTTCTTGGTAGAAAGATAGATCACAAAGGACGTACACCATCATTAGAGGTGGTTGTTGAAAATTTCATGAACAACCTCAATAAGGTAGACCAGCAGCCTATCAGCAATATCAAAAAGCATGGATATATGACAACTACCTCACATCACGTCTCACTTGGCCTTTCCTAGTATATGACATCGGTAAAACTCTCCTGGCAAAGCTAGATGCCAATGTCATAAAGATATTGAAGTCATGGTTCGGATTGGCACATCCGGCTGATCCTCTACTCTTTTAGGGATCACAATAGTTTTGGGCTGAAACTAAAGAAACCGTCTGAACTTTACAAACACCTAAGAGTTACAAAAACGCATGTTTTGGGAAAGTCATAAGACGAATTAATTACATCTCTCCCAAAAGACAAAATTGCTTCAGACCTGGAATCTAGACTTCAATTCCATAAACAATTTATGGCAGGTGCACAAGTACATACTGCTGGGTTGGGTGCGAGAAAAAAGGGAAGACCGAGACATGGTAAAACCTTTCTACAACAAGACGAAAATGACGGTTACAAAGTGCACGCTATGAATTTAGAAATGCAAAGTGAGTGGTTAACCATAGGTGAGTTCTGTATCCCATTAGCTCTAAAATGGCGCACCTTGATCTATGACTGGTCCCCTGCCTTATTAAAATTTTATCTAAATGCATTCCAAATGACCCTCCTGACCAGAGTAACTTGGTAAGGTGGGGAAAAGCCTCTGAAAAATGTTGCTATACTTGTGGAGAGGCGATATGTACAGCAAGGCACATATTGGTGGGATGCAAGGTGCTCCTTAATGGGGTCATTACTCACGGCGTCATGACAGAGTACTTGAAGTCATACGTGAAGCCATGAGCCTTTCGGTGGCTAGAGCCCAAAAGGGATTGACGACAAACAACAGACAAATTAACTTTGTAAAAGAAGGCTCAACTTCAAACTCCAGGAACAAGCCTTACTCAATCCTGGGTACAGCACCTGATTGGACTATTTTAATGGACACGTATGAAAAGCACTACAAAATCCCAGAGGATGTGGGTGTTTCGTCATCCAGACCGGACATTTTCCTTTTTCTAGAGCTACGAAACGCATAGTCCTTGTAGAACTTACCGTACCGTGGGAAACTAATATACCTAAAGACCACGCGATGAAACAAAATAAGTATTACGACCTCCTAAACGAATTAACAAAAAACGGCTATGTAGTTAGTTTATACGCTGTAGAAGTGGGAGCGAGAGGTATACCAGCAAAATCTCTCTATAACCTACTGAAAGACCTTGGCTTATCCAGAAGTGCTGTAAGTTCTATACTAGAACGTGTATCTAAAGCTGCACTAGTAGGCTCATATCAGATTTGGCTGGGCAGGGAGAGAAAACGAGTGGTGAAGGTGAGTGTTGATGTACGTCAGAAAGGGGCCCCTTAAACCTACGCCCGAGTCACAAGTCTCGGGAACTACTCGAGTTTTTCTCTCTCTGCCACACGATGGACCCGGCACCCGCACGGTGAATCCATGGAATGCTAAGAAGATCGTCTCAAAATATCCAATACCGATCTTTTGTTCGGAGAGGTTTTCAAAAAGTCGATATTCCAATCCCCTGCCATAAGAATCCTCATGAATTAACCTAAACAATTTATCCATTACATCTTCAAAAAAACAGCAAAATTACCTTTGCCCGTCCTGTATATACCACAATCACGATGTCACAATTCACAATGATATTCAACAGCCAATTTACTTATTTCTATTATTGGGGAGTTTTAAGTTTATTAGTTGCAAATATAGAAACACAGCCATGTAGGTGCGATTTCCTGACGAAACAATTGTCATGACGATAGCCATGCAATAAAATACTGTCTACATTACTTTTATTCAACCATGTTTCAGACATAAACAATATATTAGGTTTATAGGTAGCAGTGAGACTATTTATTGACAATACTTTATTTTGTAAACTCCTACAGTTCTGATGCATGACTATTATTTCTGGAGAAATTAAGTTACAACGTTTTTAGGACTGATTGTTTCTAAAAAACTGTGTGTTTGGCTGGATGAATTCAAATTTAGATTTTCGCATTCTGAATTATTTGACTGATCTAATGTTATTAAAATTAAATTAGAGTATTGATTTTGTTGTCCACATGTCAAATTATACATAATCCGGTCACACAAAAATGTCAAGAAACTATAGGTAAATTTATTTTTATAAAACATCATTTTCCCGTTGTATGAGTTTACATCTTTGACATGGAAGGATAACGATCTACAAAGTCAAAATTTTTTTGATTCAACAAGTACAATGTATGATTATAATCATTATTCCGATTGTCCAACTTACTGTAGTAATATGGCAGAGTGGTTAATTGTAGTTTAAAGTGATTTAAGTAACGAAGCTGTCTAAGTCTTCTTATGTATCCAAAGCGGTAGTCAATCGGGTTAGATGAAATGACGATAATTATTGTCCTTTGTCATATTTTTGGTCAATACTTCTACTCCACTTGTGACAGACGCCTGTGTTGCTCCGGGTTTGCATATAGACGTTATAGACTGATGCTTTTGAGAATGGAATTGTATAAATTCGGCCAATCCCTTTCCAAAATTGTCACAGAGGATTAATATTTTTTGTTCTAGTTGCCTTTGCCGTATGTCTGTTTGTTTTATTGTTTTTTTGATGTCATAAGTTTTGATATTTTCTTCATTTCTGAATTTCTTGGCAAGTCTTGGTGTTATCTTATGTTGATTACATTTATCTTAGGTCACATTTTCAATTTTATTCTGTATGTTATTGTCAATTTTTACTCTTCCTGTGGTTTGTTATGAGTTCTGTATCAATTTTATTACTGGTATGTATGTTATTTTCTTCATTCAAATTACTCTGTTGTTCTGGAATTGGATATTTTTTGCCGATCACAGAAGTAGTTCCATTATTTAATGTTAATTATTATTTCACTTTCATTAATGTTATTAATTTCCCTCTGTAAACTTATGATTTGCTGTTTTAGACCATTCAGTTCATCAGTTAGTTGTGTAACTATTAGATTATGGTCAGCATGTGTATTTTTTTGCATTTCACTGAATACACAAAAAGTTTTACATATAAATGTTGATGGATGTTGTGGTAGAGGGCGACCAAAAAAAGTGTGGCTGGATTGTGTGAACGAAGACATGGATAGGAATGGAGTAAATTTAGATTTGACAAATGATTGAGACGAATGGAGGAAACGTACATGTTGTACCGACCCCACATAAAGTGGGATAAGGGTAGGCAAATGATGACGATCTTTATGCTTTAAATGGTCATGTGTTTAAACATTATTTTAAGTTATCTTTATGCCAAACATGTTTATCCTAGTAAAAATTATGGGTTATGCGTTTAGTTGTTATAGTAAATTATCATTATAAAATTTAAACAATGAATTATTTGTGATTAAGCCCCGTATGTACTATATAAACAGTAAATTATCATTAGTCCTAAAAACGTTATGCCTATTTTAATTGGAACAAAAATTGTTATACTACCACATATATAGGCACGCCCAACAAACCTCTACGACAACTAACTCTTCTTAACTCTTACCTCAGCGACCGTAAAATCAAAGTCAAATATGCAAGAGCAGTCTATGAGAAAAAAACAAGCAAGGGGTGCTTCCAAGTGTCCATCTTTGGACCAACCTTTTTGGAATGTGATCTTAGACTCGTTACTGCGAATGTAGAAGTAGAGGTAGTAATACTGTCAAGCGTTCGCAGACGACATTCTCGTGTTTACAGAAAGCTCTGAAACATCGAGCAGGGCGCTGAGCATGACAGTAGAATGGGGTAAAACTAAAAAGCTCAACTTTGCAGTGCAGAAAACCAACGCGATCCTGTTCACAAAAAAGTTGAAGTACGAGTACGAACCTCGCAAACTCAACCGGTCAACTCTCCCTATTTTCACGTCAGATTGTTATTGTTAAAACCATGGCTAAATAAACTCGAAAGTTAAAACCTTAGGTTAAGACAGGAAAGTTGAATATAGTAAGTGAAACCCCGAAATAAGTGATTCTAGCGAAAAAGAAGCTTATATGACGTCAACAGAATTGACTGAAACTGTTCATAATCCGCAAAGCATTTAGTCATTTCCTCGCTAAGGTGGGATGAAAAATTAAGTGTTGCACTCGACTGCAAAGATTTTTCACCTTGCTACGCTCAGGATTCTAATTTTTTTATCACTTGCTGCTTTCGTGATTCAATTTTAGAATCCTTTGCTTGCTCGGTTAAAAAGCAACTTTGCATTCTTGTAGAACAAATAACTATTGTCATTCTGTGTAAAAGAAAGTAATAAAACTAGATATTAATTAATTACAGTTTTATTTTTAATAACCTGTTGCCTAATGTTTCGATTTCATGTCGTTGTATTTCTTTAATGTCGGGGAGAGTACCCGTTTTCAAGTAGCGTCATGCACTGGAGTCCTGTACACTGTCAAAGACAAAATGAGAATTAGTATACGCTTACTGAAATACTTATTAAATAGAATTTTAATCGTTCCTTATCAGCACTCTATACGTTCCCACTACCAGGGGCTTTTCTCACAAGAGAGTGAAGGTCATAATCCACGACGCCGGCCAAGTGCGGGTGGCGGATGACAGATATCCGTGATAAATGTCTATAATCATGTTCTCGGGTCAACCCGGTTTCCTCGCTACGTTTTCTTTCACCGTTAAAGATAGTGGTGATGAAAAACTCGGTCATTTTTACTAGAAAAAAAAATCAGAGGTGCCGACGGGAATACGATGGTGAATCAGACGTTCACGCCGCTAGGTCGCTACAACTTCTATAACAGGATACATGTAATGTTAGCAAATAACAAATATTAAGCAAGAAAAGTTTATGTTCATACTAGCAAAGGCCCCGCGGTTTCACCCGCGCTATCTCCGTTTCCGTTATTTTCCCGTGTTAAAAAGTAGCCTATGTTAACTACTTCCAATACCAAGAATACGTAGGTAGGTGTACAAAGTTTCATAATGATAGGATATCTAAGAAGTTTTCGCGTGAAGGCGTAACAAACAAACATGTATATACACATATAAATTAATTTTCAGTTTATTTATTTGTCTATAGGGATTTCAAATGAGATGGTCTATTGGTTTATCATACATACCTTGCTGTAGCAGTCCTTTCCAATGCACTATACAAAATATAGTACCATATTATTATTTCTTACGAATTAAAATAATATTTTTAGGTTAAAGTTTTTACGGTATACTAATATATACCTACCTACTTAGAAATAAAATTAATAAAATATAAAAACCGAAACCGAGACCGCCCTTGGCAGCGAAGCAGGGCCCAAGTTAGCGTTATACAAAAATTGGCAAAAAAATAATTTTGATTCGTCATCGCGACGTAACTATAGATACAACCGTAAATTCTAATATTCCGAGCGCTGGCAGCAAATTTTGGTTAGGCATTTGAGGCAAGCTGAAAATTTGTTACATAGCTCTCTTATGACTCTCCCCCACTCGGAGGTGCGGATGCGCTACTCACCAGCTAGGTTTGCACCCCCGTACTGGGGTATAATAGGATAGCTATTTGACAAGTTTTCACCTTGCCTCAAATACTTACCCAAAATTTGCTACCAGCCCTCGGAATATAAGATCTGAAGTGATGTCGGTCATTTAATTTTTTTTTCTGGTCTCCTCAGTCGCTGTGATAACCGGTAACAGAAAACATATTAAATGATAAATAAACTTGTCCTTGAATTTTAGATGCCGGAATAAACGCTCCTTTTACACACCGTAGCACCATAAGACGTCATACACTATTGTTTGTTGTATTATAAATTCATTATGCTGGTGTTTTGGAAGTGTGCTGATAGTTTATTTTTTCCCTTCAAGAAGAATATCAGGGGCTCCTGAAGTACTTTAAAATATCTTATTTAATTTGGCCACTTGACATCACATTCCTTTTGGGTCTCCTGTCAAATGTGAAGGTACTTTTTTGCATTGTATTTGTATCATCATTATCACTATAGGCAAGGCCTGTCGAGTATCAAGATCTAGATCGAGTATAAGACCTCTCTGTCAGTCCACGGTAGAATTAATGTTTTAGTCTGAGTTTTCAGATGAAATCGAAATTCTATTCAAAGAATGCCGTAGAAAATTATCGTTTAAGCGATATTTGTGCTATTCCTATGTTTTTCTTTCAATAATTTCTGGTATTATTTATCTTTATTGTGACAACACTACGCTATGGCGCTGGTTTCGGCGTTCATAATGTCTCTGCGGCAAAATGACAGATAAGCAAAATTCCAGATTAGCAGGGGGACAGTTTGCATAAAAGTATAAATACAGGTACATTCAGAAATCATAGATATAATTTTGTATTAATGATTTGATATTTATTTTGATAGGTACTGATAGGCACAGTACTTACAAATAAAAAAAAGCAAAATGAGACTATTAAGCCATATCATAAAAATATAAATTCATAGAACTCACTTAAGTAAAAAATAATAATATTAAAACTAATCTCCGAATAACCAAGTCAAGTCAATGCCAAGTCCTAATTATAATTCGTAAAATTGTATTGGAAAGTACTTAAACGTGAATTAATTTTACTTTGTGACTTTGGCCTAAATGTTTTAAAAGATTGTATCATTCGGGCGCAAAATATATCGGAGGACGTATTTTGAATCCTTACTAGCTACGAGTACGTTCAGAATTCTACTAAAGAGGCCCTCTGTACGCTCGGGATTCTTTCGGTATTCTTTGCACAGAATGTTCTTACATCGGAATGTTCTTACATTACAGAGTCAACCCACCCTGTTTGTTTTAATCATTGGAACATTAAACATGACACGACGTCACTTAAATTTTGACATGTTTGTGTCGTCAGTTGACATTTCCCTAGTATCAGAGGTCAGTATGTACTCGGCCTAAGAAAACTTGGGATTACTTGTGAGTATCCTAAGTTTTCTTAGTCCGAATTAATTGTGCGTGTGAGTGTACTTCGATTAATCGAACCGGATGAACTTGTCCCGAGGTCCCAAGAAGGGATATACAGTCAAAATTAAACCCTTTTGATAGTCGAGAAATAAATCAAAGCGCACAGTACTCAAGTACTAAGTTTCGGTTGATCTATTTACCGGGAGAACGGCGACTGCCGATCTAGACACCCTGGGTTCTAATCCCACGCCTACAATTGTCTTTCGAAGTAATGTGCGTAATGCCGCTAACTTAGGAACGGTGAAGGAAAACATCGTGACATGCACCTAGAATCTTTCGAGGTCATGTGTCCTCCACCAACGTGTACTGGTCCAGCGTGGTGGATAATGGCCTTGACTTCTCTCCTTGTGAGAGAAATCGCCAAATTTCAGCAGTGTGAACATTTAGTGGGCTGCTTATGCTACTCAGTATACTACCTAAACCACCGAACCACGTTCATAATTACATCACAAGTAAAAAAAATAACGCCCAACGACGTGGACACGGTTCAACTAGTGATAAATGTTTCATTTCTAATTATTTACGTTATAATAATAAGATAATCTTTATTTCAGACATCAGTCCATAATGCAAATATGAAAATTTAAAAACAAGAAAAAACAAATTTTAAACACAACATATAACTTAACTTATGAGCCCAATTGTTAGACTCACTAAATGTCTTTGGATCGGACAATCGGGTTTGGTAGATATAATGTTAAGGATGCTGTTTTGGCTGCCACGTATTCTGCTTAATAAAGAATGTAGTTTGATAATTAAAATATCTATACATTTATTTTACCAAAGTATTATGTTAAATATCCATCCATAAACGATATTAAATTATAATTGACATTATCAGTTACAATGCCAATGTACATACTTATAAAGAAAAATAAAATAATAAGTTGGTAAAATGGGTTGACAAGAGAACTTTATAAAGTAACCTTAGCAATAAAAAATATATTTCTCAACGTAAATGATGGCAAAAGATATTGTTGCGCGACTAGCTTGGTGATTAGTAGGTATTTTACCTCCTGGCCACGTGGTTCGACTGCGTAGTTCGATCAATCGGACCACGTGAACTTTTTTTCCTGTTGGTTCGAGTTTAGAATCGCACCACGTGAACTACTAATTCTTGGGACCTCGGGACAAGTTCATCCGGTTCGATTAATCGAAGTACACTCACACGCACAATTAATTAGGACTAAGAAAACTTAGGATACTCACAAGTAATCCCCAGTTTTCTTAGGCCGAGTACATACTGACCTCTGATACTAGGGAAATGTCAACTGACGACACAAACATATCAAAATTTAAGGAATACATGGAACGGCATTGGCTAAAGAGTGATGAGTTCATTAAAAAGTGGTCCGTATACGGAGAACTTCTGCGTACAAATAATTGCCTGGAAAGATGGCATGGCAAACTCAACAATCTTGTTGGCAAAAAAACCCAAATCTGTTACAAATTTTGACAATATTGAAAAGAGACTCCAATTTCAATAAATTCAAAATAAAAGGATTATTGGAAAAAAGACGTAGGGAATCCATCAAACGAGATGAATTTATACTGAAGACCAATAGGATGCTTTCTAATAATGAGATCGATGAAAGATTATTCTTAAAACCATTGGCTTGGAAGGGGTCACTTTTTGTAAGTAAATAGTTCCTAGTGTTACGTTGCATTTAAAATATTTCATCGATATCATTATTAGTAAGCATATTTATGGATGGATCCCTACCGTGCCTACTAAATGTGCCGTATTGAATCGAAACTTTTTTGTGGATATCTTTTTTATCACTTCAACAACAACGCAATGATTCGCGTTTCGTCAGACTATCTATGTTCCAAATTTCAGCCTGATCCGTTCAGACGTCTTTTTTTGTTTTTACCTTTTATAGGCTTACACTTGACCGCTAACTCGCCTGATGTTAAGCGACGATGCGGTCTGCGATGCAATGTGTTTACCCAGAAGAAACCGATTTACTCTCGATTTGAAGACACAAACATTGTAGCCATCGTAGCCATCGGAGAAAACCCACTCGGGCAACGTATTCCACAGCCTAGACATTCCTATTACAAAAGTAGAGTGAAATCTCTTCGTTAGTGTCTTTGGAACATCAACCATGAAACGATGTCGCTTTTTCGAACTACGAGCATTCCGATAGAAAAATGGTTGCCCTTTTTTATCTTTTGGTGGTATTAGATCATGCAAATCTGTAGCACACTCTTCGAAATGTATGCGATAAAAAACCCGATAGGCTAGACATTTTTTCGGCGATGTTCAAGACTTTGAATTTGAAGTCTTTTTCGCACAAGAGTGTCATTGCCTATGAGCCTTTTGGAACGTCTCTCGATCAATTCCAGAGCCTCCAGTTGATACTTACCCGATCCATCCCAAAGGTGCGAACAGTACTCCATACAAGACTTTACTACGTTACGACGTGATTTAGCAACAAACATTTAGACATCTAAACATTTATAATATTAGTAGGTTAATCGTAGGGAGTAGGATTTCAATATTACTTTATTGTAGAAAGATATTAATGATAATTATACCTATTACAATATCTCAAAATTTTGTTTTTAACCGACTTCCAAAAATAAATTCAAATTCAAATTCAAACACCATATTTTTTATTTATGTTGTATATAAATATCTTTTTTTATTTGAAGGGGCATTTATTATTTATTTATATTGGGTATGCTTCCCGAATGGTTCCATAGAAATTTCATCGAAATCGGGCGGGTGGTTTTTGAAATATTAATATTATTATTACATACTTAGTTGTAGCTTTCACAAAAGTTTTGAAGTTCGGTGCAATCAACACGAAATTTTTTAAGATCTATTTTTATTGAAATAAATGTATTTTATTTTAGTTTTTGACCTTTTTTTACTACCAACAGGTCCAGTAGTACGACGGGTAGTAGTTTATTTTTGTCCGTCGTACTACTACAGCTATTTTCAGATAGGTACCTCTTTTGCTTAAACTACTAAATGACATCATTAGGTTTAACACTAACCTTTTTGGAAAAGATTGGCGACTTGTTAATAAAAAATGTGTGTGCTTAAGGCCGCACGGCAGGATAGTGAATACTTTATTATCTGAATTATACAGTATTCAGGCGCGGCCCCTCCACGGTGCTGCTGTTATGCAGCGCATTTTAGCTGCGTGTATTAATTTGTTTAACAGCGTGGGTCTACGTTTCCACTGGAGTACACGAAAACTATGTATAGCGTCATGTATAGGTATGTATGCCTGACGCTCACCGTGATACGGCGCACGGAGAGGCTACGCATGTAACACTGCAATCCACGGATACGGGCTTCACTGCGGACCGGTCCACAACGTTTAAGGCGTGTGATTAAATACTGCGCTGCGATAAAAGAGCTGTACATAGTCGTGGGTCAAATTCGTGTACCTACTCCAGTGGAAACGTAGACCCACGTAGACAGTGTTGAGCTATGTAACCCCCTATTCGAGCAAGTCACGCCTGCAATGACGGCAATTCATACGTAGCCTCTCCGTGCGCCGTGGTGGGCCCGCGCCTTTACTAGCGACGTTAGCCGTGGTTCATAATAAAATAGCCTATTGCACAGGGATCAATTACATAACAAACGGTGAAAGAATTTTTGAAATCGATATAGTTCATGAGATTATCGCATTCAAACAAAAAGCCTCTTTAGCTTTATAATATTAGTATAGATTAATGGTCATATTAGTAAGATATAAATTAGAAACAAGTCAGAAATTAAAGTTATATTTTTTTAAATTAAAGTTATGTTGTTTTTCGAATTCATTTTAAACCAAGCATTGATGCCGCCTTTGGTAAGTTCGTGAAGTAGGCGCATCAACGTCACAGTGACTTTGTTAACAATTTTGTTAAGTTTGGAGTGATACCCCTCCAACACATTATTGGTTCTATGCCTCATACCATAAACGCTCAGTATCTTAAGGTATTTATCTTTTATCCGCGATCTATTGATATAAATTAGAAATTTCTCCAAATTGAGGTGTGCTCTTTCTGCTTGCACGTAAGCCCGACCGTCTAAAATCATTTCTTTGGGGAGGTGTGGTAATGCAGTGCACAATGCAACAATACGCCTATCTGCTTTACATTTGTCGTGCCCATATTGATTCGCTTTTCTCCAAAGACATTGATGCCAATGATAATGACAGTCAATTATGTGCACTTGAGGAAAAATCACACCTTTGATAGCTGCAACTTCAAAATCGCAGTGGTACATTTTAGGTTTAAATTGCGGCAATGTACATTTTATCAAATCCAACATTATTTTATAAGTTGTCTGCTTTTTGTCACTTAAAAGTGCATAAAAGTGCATAAAAAAGGCACCACTTTTGTTGTTTCTTGAGTGCTTCCTAAATGTCCGAGTATGCTATATAATTCCACAAAGGGCGATGGACACGCCTTAAACGTTGCATCCCCGAAAAATTCTGTGATAGTTCACATATTTTTTCTTTTGCATAATTTAAACAAAAAAGTAGTATTCTGACACCATCCACATAATAATCAGCTAGAATCGTAAGATAATAATTTTTAGGAACTTGTACTTCTACAATTTTGGTAAAAACTGTTTTTTTTAACATTGGCCGAAAAATCACGAGTGTGATAAACAATGTTGCACACTGGAGAACGAAGGCATGTTCGAAACTAGGTCTAAACCTTCATCTTTTAATTTTGAGATAGCTTTTTCGTATAGTTGTGGGATAGGTTTATTGCTTTCTGTAACTTTTCCTTTTAGTTTGGATAAAGCTAAATCTATTACGGTTTTAGCCGAATTGGGATCGCACACGTGTGGTTTCCTTTTCATATTACACGTTCTTGGAATAAAAACAAAGTTATTAAAATTTTAAATTAAATAGCCACATCATTTTCAAAATAACCCGCAAACTATCATGTAGTAGGTGTACGTGTGTTGGTGTTGTATGAGTTAATGTCGGATATTATTTAAATTTTAGTAGGTAAATATCAATAACTTTAAAAAAAATTGCATTTAGATAATTGGTAACTTACACTGTTCACTGTTAAACTTTCTGAACACTTTGATTTCGTAAATAAGATACACCTCCATATTGATTAACCATTTTTATACTCCTTTAATTTATAATATTACAATGAAATGAAATTTGAAATGAAATACAATGAAATATTCGGAAGAAGCACATTATATCAGATCGTAAAAATACCCATCATCATCTTCACACGTTTCAGTTTGTTGAGTTTCCAATAATCTACCAATGGCAGCATCCAAAACCCTAATATTGTCTTTACCCATCTTTTCCATGTACTTCTCTGTAATTCATATTGTAAGATACGATAGTTGATGCTAAATATTTGTTTAATTCGACTTTAGAAGTAGGAATCGTCAGAAAAAATTATGGATCTATAGCTGTTATAATCTCAAATGCTTCTTGATCACATTTTTCTCTTTCTGCTTCATCCTTCGAACTTTTGTCTTGATTAGTCCTATTTGATCGCCTAATATAGCAGAATACGTTTCTCGGAGTTGTTTCCTCACTTGACAATAAAACGCCTACATCTTTATTAAAAATAAGGGTTTCCTCTGCAGGCTCTGAAAATGGGTTATTTGGATTAATTACAGTATGGAAATATTTTTTATCTAGCTCTGTTTTTATCTTTTTGTATCTAAGAGTGGCCTCATCAACTGCTAAATTTTCTGTTGTCAAAGGATTGTTGCCTCCATCACTTAAAAATAACAACATCCTCACTTACTTCAATGGACCTTTTTGAACTCTTCTTTATGTTCCATAAACTTCTAACATTGTTGATTCCAATCATTATTCTAGCCATTGTGCCCATAATGTTTACTATATTTGTCCTAGTTAATTGCAATGCAGCTGGAATTCCATTAAAATCATCTTGTGGGTTTTCCCCCTCCAGGTTTTAGAGAGCTTGTCTCAACTCCATATTGGCCTACAAATTCACCATCTTGATACCAACTTCACCAATTTACCAAATCCTTCTGGGAAAAGGAGTGTCTTCTCTTTGCTAGGATTTATACCCAAATACCTATAAACACTATATGTTAATGCCACTAAGTTTCCTAAACTTTATATTGATGACCATCATCGCCGACCAGGACAAGGCCGCCTTTTCTTTTGACAAAAGATACTTCTGAAACTGTTTCAGATATATTCCATTGATAGAATGCGTTTGACCTTAACTCGTAAGATAATTAATTATATACTAAAAAGGAGAAAGCAGTTATATACTAAATAAAGAATAACAATATAATAAACGAAGAATGAATAGACCCGTATTATTTATTATATTAAAATTTAAGAATCCCACATTTGTTGCCAAAGGTGACAATGTTTATTTTTATAATTTTGTTAATTTCCAAAGTTTCCCAAAAATATCATTGTTAAATCTAATGATGTCATTTTGTAGTTTAAGCAAAAGAGGTACCTATCTGAAAATAGCTGTAGTAGTACGACGAGCAAAAATAAATTGCTCGTCGTACTATTGGACCTGTTGGTAGTAACACGGGCAAAAATAATTGCCCGTGTTACTACTGGTAGTAAGACGGGTAGTAACACGGGCAAAACACCTAGTTACTGTATATAAAGTTATAATGTCTTTGGAAACGTTACGAAGTAAAAATGTAACATGGTTAAATAAAGATTGAAATATGCTTATTGTGTTGTTGTTTTTATCTAAGTTTAGCTAATTTACAAGGTTTGACTAAGTTCGATTGACCGAACCTATTGAAAAAAGTCCACATAAATCGAACTATCAGGAGTCTTAAAAAAACACATTAATTGATCGAACCAACTGGAAAAAAAGTTCACGTGGTTCTTCGATTGATCGAACTACGCAGTCGAACCACGTGGGCAGGAGGGGATTTTCCGATGACTAAACAGTTAACATAACATTCACTTACTTTGGCTTGACAGTGACTGGCATTGCACTAAAATTGAAGTCCAATAAAGTTTGATAGATATAAGTTTACCATTTTCAACCAAATAACAACTTTGCTTAATCTAAAATTATCAAGTGATTACAAATGGAGTAATGTTTCTCACCTCAGCCAAACACCCAATACCTTCACACTGGTAAAATTTTAAAACGTTGTGTTAAGAATAAGGCTATCCGAAGCAATTTTTGTACATAGATTAATTAAAATGAAATGAATTAACACTATTTCATGTCGATGTTGTTCATTTTTGGCAATTCTGTTCAGCTATGGGCATAGAAACAAATCGTAGTTAGCGTAACATATTATTACATCATCGAAAATAAACCAATACACTCTTTATTCGTTGTAATTTAATAGAACAAAAATCAGTGGCCGCCTCTTCTTTGTTATTACTTTACAGAAACTGAAAGTTTCTCACAGTTACCCTCAATACTAATAAGAACGACGACAATACATTTAGATTAGCTTAGCTTTCACAAAATCCAACTAATAAAAGTATATGTAGATAGTTATGTTCACACCAAAATAAAAATAAAACAGGCAAAAACCTAGTGCTCCAACGGTATGTAATAAGGTTAATATTTTATACATACAGTACAACAATATAACGAATATAAATTTAACGACATCCTCGATTTAAAAAAAAACGTAATCCCCTTGAATATATATAAGAGTCAATGTAAATAATAATTTTACATAAACGATTTTTTTACGAACAACCTCTTTATAACGAATGTTCAACTATAAAAAAAATAACGAATTTAACGAAAGAAACGAATTTTGTGAACTCAAAACATCTAAAAAAAAGTTCTCACCAATATGACCCTTACCACTAGAAGCGCCACCATATCATTTTTGTCCCACGCGCATGTTTCTTCGTCCCTAACTTTTTATTTTTTCTTATTTTTTATTTCTTAAGACAGTGAAACTTTTTGATAACATGTAATGTAGTCGCAAAAGGTTTTGATACGTTTTATTCGTAAAACAATTGAAGTCATTTGATGAAACGTAATGTAAACATGTGCTGCTCGTCACTATTATTGAAGATTCTAGTTGCAATGGCTTAGAAACGTAAAAAAATGTGTTATTCAGCCTCCTTATTAGTCGCAGAAAAGCGAAACATTATTAATAATGTTGACAAAAACCTTACGATGAAAAAATGAGACATCTTATCTTTTACAAGAATTCTTGTAGGTATATTATCTATATAGAATCTGAATCTCGGAAACGGCTCGAACGGTAACCAACACAGGTAACAACACAACACAGGAGAACTATGTAACAAGTTTTCAGCTTGCCTCAAATTACCTACCCAAAATTTGCTGGCAGATCTCGGAATATTTCTGGAATCGAGTTATGGAACGCCGCCGTGTGCACGCGTGTTTTGATTAATGTCCGCGTTAAAACAAAAATAAAAATGTTTAATTATAACAAATTGAACAATAAACTACTTACACTCCGCGAGGCATAAGCTGAGCTTTGCATTTGTGTGAGTGTACATGGATAGTGTAGGTGTGACAACCGGCCTTAGGCGCGGCGCCATTCTGTCTCGCCGCGCTCCTGCCTGATTGGTGATCACTCACACTAATGCAAAGCTCAGCCTATACCTCGCGGACAAAATTTCAAGCTCCTGCCTGATTGGTGATCACTCACACTAATGCAAAGCTCAGCTTATACCTCGCGGAGTGTACCCCTACGTAACTATATCTAGTGTAAAGTAATAGAGCACAGTGAGAAGTGAAAGTTTTCCTATAAGTGTTTTAAACAACTATTTAGACCTACACTTTAAATTCCACCAAAAAAATAATTCAAATAAACAGTCATGCGCGACGGCTAATTCCCGGAATTGAGCAGCGTCGCGGACTGCACCGACCCCCGCGCCTTCGCGACCCGTCACACGGCGGCGGCGCATCACACTGCATTCCACGAGATTTTACGCACACATGCAATGGATTCGCACTTATTCACGGCGCCTGCGATTAATGATGCATCTCTTCCTGCTACATCGCTTCCCGCCACTATTGAAGAGATCCACGACGTAAACTAGTTTTTGGATACTATTGCTAAATTAGCATCCAGTATTCAAAATGTAATGTGCGAGAGTAAAAGCTTAACTGCTACAAAGAAACACAAAACATGTTAGTCTAGCGGCGGAACAGATTTGGAAAGCTACTAGGGTATTTTCACTAATCTGCAGTTAACTCTCACCCAAGACGGGATACAAGATAGCAATGTTGCTCTCAGGGATGACATAGTCTGCTGTGTTCGAGCTGAGGTAAATCGTTAGTTAGAAACCTTTTCGAAACGCCAAGAAAAACGATTTCAGCAACGGTCCTATGCTCAAGTTGCGAATCAATCCAACTCAAGTAGAGAACCAAACACATCGTCACTCCAGATGATTTGACATCTATAATACATAAGCCATGTAATGATTCCATGCCTGTTGTTAAAACTGGAGTTAAATACAAACCGCCATGGTGGACTGAGAAGCTGGAGAAAATGAAACAGGCCGTGATCTCAGCACATCACGATGTACACGCAGCAAAAAGACGATGTGAAGCAATAGATTTTTTTACCAAAAAGCATCAAAAATTGAAAACTATATATGCAAATGAACTGAAAGAAGAATCCACAAAACATTTTCGACAATTCTGTGAACTTCAGCGGAAGGAGAACGTGTGGTATGTCACAAACAGACTTCTAAAGAAATCATTCGCGAGTCGACCCCCAGCTACATTAAAAATAGGCGATACCTTCACAAATACTCCCAGGGAAACTTCAATGGCACTACTCGAACTTTTTTATCGTGATGATAACGCTGATACAGAACCACGACATCATTTTCTGAGAAATAGCGCTGAAGATAACCCAAATACCATCAATGATTCGTTGTTTGTGTGGGAAGAAGTAATGGAACAACTTAACCAAATGAATCCTGACAAGGCTCCCAGAACTGACAACCTTACTGCGGACATTTGTAAACAAACTGCTTTACACTATTCAATGCTTATTACGGCGATCATGAATAGATGTCAATCACTCGGACATTTTCCACGTCAGTGGAAGGAAGCGTACGTCAAAGTAATCCCGAAGCCATGAAAGGAAGACCATAGCTCCCTTGGATCATATCGACCCATAGGACTCCTCCCAGTTTTTGGTAAACTTTTCGAAAAGCTATTCATCAAAAGAGTAATGTACACAGCAGCTAAAACTGGAAAAGTTAGTGAAAAACAGTTTGGTTTTAGAGAACAAAAAATACCACTACTGCAATCAACTCTGCTCTAGAAGTCAAGAGGAATAAACAACTGGTGTTAGCTGTCTCACTAGACATTAAAGCGGCATTTGACAACGCTTGGTGGCCTGCTCTATTTGAAAGGTTAAGATACTTGAATTGCCCACAAAACATATTTCGTCTTATTTTAAGTTATGTAAAAGACCGCAAAATAATTCTTGACTATTCGGGGGAGCGAGTTACCAAGATAATGAGTAAAGGTTGCATACAAGGGTCTGCGTGTGGTCCAGTATTCTGGAATTTTATTCTAGATAAACTTTTAAATTGTCAACTTCCTACAAACAGTTCAATACAAGCTTACGCTGACGATGTCTTCCTCATCGCAAGAGCTAAAACAATTACAGAGTTGCAACACAGCACCAACGAAGCTCTCAATATAATAATGCAGTTGAGCAGAAGTGTAAAGCTGACATTTGGGTCTAACAAAATGCAAATGATCGCTTTTACTCCTAAAGCTAAAAGAGCACATATTTTTATGGAAGGCGTTTCATTAAATTTTTCAAATGAAATCAAGCTGCTCGGGGTTATTATTGATGAGAAATTGCTGTTTAGAAAACACGTTGACTATGTTTTCGGGAAGGCATCCAGAATTCAACAGACTTTGTTTAGTATCTCGTGCAACCTGGGGACCTCATCCCGAAAACATGCGCGTTATATACAAACAAGTTACAGAACCTATAGTCACCTATGGCGCTGGAATTTGGGGACACGTTGTTATGAAGAAGTATGTACAAAAGGCACTGCTTAGTTTGCAGCGGGGCTTCGCCCTGAAAGCTCTCAGAGATTTTCGCACTGTTTCTACCACGGCAGCTCTAGCACTGGCTCAGTTTGTGCCTCTGGATCTTAAAGTTTTGGAAGTACATCATCTGGAGCGGCTTAAACTAACAGGGGCCAGCGCCCACGCTCCCAATGAAACAACGTGGGAAGGCTCTATCATAAGGTGCATAAACTGCTTTATCCTGCCAATAGAATCCAAATCACTTATGAAACTGCAACTGATGAACAACAAGCTAACGAATACAGAAAGCCAGGTGTTACGTAAATATACACAGATGGTAGTAAGCATAATGATGGTTCAGTCGGAGCAGCGTATATTTGTTTTGACCCATGTACAAAAACAGTAATCTCAACCAACCAATTTAACACAATTGCATAACACCTGCACTGTATTCCAAGCCGAACTTTTGGCTATTTTAAAAGCATGCAAATGGGCTTATAACCGTAAATGTCCACTAGTGATCGTATATACGGATTCTATGTCGTCACTCCAGACCTTAAACGATCGAAGCAATACGCATCCACTAGTTTCAAAAATTCATTTTATTGTAAGAAATTACAAATCAATAGGTGAACTCAGCTTTTGCTGGGTTAAGAGTCATGTCGGGATAAAAGGAAATGAAGCCGCAGACAGGGCTGCTAACTGCGCTTCTAAACAACTGGGTATACCTGATTACGCTAAACTTCCTTTATCCTATATAAAACAAACACTGCGGCTAAATAATCAAGAAACGTGGGAGCATGGTTACTCGACCGTGTCTCAAGGTCAACATACTCGTAACATTTTCCCTACTTTTGGTCATATAAATAGGTTTTTGAAATCAGTTGAAACTTCTTTCTTTGTAAAACAAATAGTTCCTGGACATGGTTTCCATAAATCTTACCTCTTTCGCTTCAAAATTATCGATTAGGATAGGTGTCCATGTGATAATAGTTCCATACAAACGGTCGAACACGTACTAAGCAATGCTCGGAATTCTCTGCTTTCACATGACATGAGCATGAAGAATTGTGTCGATTTCTGAGCGTTTCGGCGCATGACTTAGATAAACTAATTTTAAATAAGCCAGCTATTCAGTCATGGACAAAATATATTGTACGGATATTTAGTAATTTAAAGGTCTTTAATGGGACATAGGCCGTATAATATTTAAATATTTCCATGACCATTTGCTTTGTATAATTTAATAAAAATATATAAAATAATCTATAGTTAGTCATTAAATTCTCACAATTATACATTGTAAATTGAAAAAAAAAATATTTGTAATTTGCTGATTAGACTAAGTTACTTAGTATTTTAATAAATTATATTAAATGTAGAGTAGTACCTCAAAGGTACTCCGGATCGGTGGGAGCATTGATTGTATCAAATAGCAGCTTCCTCTCACAGATCCAGAGGCTCATTATTTCCTAGTTAGATAATAATAAAATAGATATAACTTTGTAACTAATGTATTTCGGAATAAATAAAAGATTAAAAAAAAAGCTATGCAATTCACTTGCTCGCTACTTCCGATGAGTATTGTGCTAAAAGTTCGTGCTAAAAGCCAGTCTGCCTAGTTATAAGAATCATCTTGTAATGGATGTAAACAGCTTGTAGATGGTAGGTAAGCACGTAATGGGTCTGTAGTTCTTCGGTTCCGTGGTACTACCAGCTTATGGAGCAGGAAGGTGACTCCGGTAGTCAAGAAACTGGGAAGAGAACCCGTCTCGAGGGCTTCTTGGAATTGTGTTGCCAAAAGTTCATGTGAGCTCCGAAACCACTTTATCCAGAAGTTGTGCAATCTGGACTTTTCCAGTGCTGAGCCGGCCGGATCTCACATCAAAACTCTCTAGCATCTGCGGATATGTATTTATGTACATAATTACAGTAACGTAAGCACAGTTCTATTTCATTGAAATTGTTTTCTAGTAATATCCAGCAGTAAATAGTTTTATGTCTGAACAGCTTAAGGGTGAAATGTTTAAACATCTTAGTTATCTGTTGTTTACCAATGCTAATGTAATCTAAATGCCATAGTCATCGTTCCTATCTATGTATGGTGGTGTTCTGCTTTAATAAAATAATAAGCGGGCTGTGTCTTAGACTGTAAGAAATCATAAATCATATCAGTTTATATAAACACTAATCGCAAATGGAACATCTTAAAAACAATAGGGATGTTAACACTAATCACAAATTAATGTACAGGTTTAATTTTATGATAGTTTGTATTAATTTAATATCGAAAATGATTTTTTTTTTAATCTATTATTAACGTAGTAATCTACTATAACTGATTTTAAATGCTATATTTTTAATATGTTGTTACGTGGCTGGAAACACCAATATGGCTTATTGCGTCACTGTCCGCAAAACAAGCTCTCGAAGACTGACTAGATTGTTTACATATCTGTATTTTTATTGTAGTTTTCGATCTTCTCGTACAACGATTTTGATTGTTTGTATTCAAGTAAATATAAGGAAACACATAAACTGGACACACAGTCATGAACAGCGACCAATGTTTTACGGATAATGACGTCATGTCAGTCGTTATTGTTTTAGCGGGAAAATTCAATTTACTCATCGACATAACTAATATTTTTAAATAAAATATTGTTTTATGGTAAACAAGTGTCAATCTTCAAAATAAAAGTAATTCCGTAAAATTGTTAACATCCCTATTAGGTGAAATGGTATTCATAATAAATGTATGTTTATACGCTTAAATTACCTTAGATTTGCATTGGTCATGCTGACACTGAACATAAAGAAATTAATGAGTTTTAGTAGTGTTAATTAATGAGTTATTGCTTTCACAATTACAAACTATTTTGCACCAGATAGAATATATTTTTTTTAAATTGATGTTTCTCCTCTGCGGGGGTGTGGGGTATGCGTACGTATTTAGGTCTGTCTAAGGCACGGATTAATGTACCACTAGATTTGCAACGCGCGTGGCCACTATAGTGCTACTACTCGTTTTATCAAAAACTATTGCCATAAAAAAACACCGGATAAGCTGCAATAATTTTTCTGAATTTAGTTTTAGTCCCTTTGTTTTATCTAGAAAATGCAGTCTCGCGAGATTGGGGGTCAGGGGAGATTTCTCGATATTATGTGAAATAATTGTTATTAGAAATCCCGTTTTATCTCCATAAATAAATAAATGATTTAAAATCTCGCGAGATCTCACCAATTTTGAGATTTTGCTATGTTGGCATGTTTGTGTGTTTATTCTTAAAAAATAATCAGTAAGTATACAAAATATTTGAATAAATTAGAAAAAAATATAAGAATCATGTCTTATGAAGTAATCATTTATTTTTACGATTTTCTTCGATAATTTTTTATGTATTTAATGTTGAGTTGACTTTTAAACTAAGATATTATAATCAATTAAGTAATACTACGAGTATAGCTATTCAGAAATTTATTACAAACTAAACCATACAAAACTAATTTATTACAGAATTTTATTAACGAACCATTTTTATTTACCAGTCAAATGATTGTTAGTTCAATAAATGAGATTTGCTTAGTTCACATTTATTACAACGGCAACGCCCTTACTACGAAATAATTATTTTGCTGCCAGATAAATTCGTTCATAGTTTTCATATCTAGTTTCTTTGAACGCAACAAGACAATGTTTCCTGAAATTCTTTTCGCAATGATATACTTCGCGAGCTGTTCGGGAAGAGATGAAAGCGGTTCCTGATCAAATGAATTCAGCAATATATTAGTCATGATAACTGATGTTGATGCGATCATTCAAGATGGATCAGAATTGGTCTGTTCCTGTGAATTAGTCAGACTGTGTTGCGAATTCAATCGCTCTATAAGTGATGTAATTTCAGTTACAAATACATTTCTCCGAGGCAATTTAAACGTTTTGTGTTTCGCAAACTCTTTATCTGCTGTTT
Organism: Ectropis grisescens; assembly: GCA_017562165.1. Classification (NCBI taxonomy): domain Eukaryota; kingdom Metazoa; phylum Arthropoda; class Insecta; order Lepidoptera; family Geometridae; genus Ectropis; species Ectropis grisescens. The sequence continues at coordinate 11,639,231 of CM029767.1, read as the reverse complement.
TTTTACATAGAATCATAATCATTCATCATCATCATCATCAGCCGCAAGACGTCCACTGCTAAACATAGGCCTCCCCCTAGATTTCCACAACGAACGGTCCTGCGCAACCTGCAACCAGCGGTTTCCAGCGACCTTTGAGGTCATCTGTTCATCTAGTGGGAGGCCGTCCAACACTGCGTCTTCCGGTTCGTGGTCACCACTCGAGAACCTTTCTTCCCCATCGGTTGTCAGTACTGCGAGTGATGTGGCCAGCCCATTGCCACTTCAGCTTGCTTACTTTTTGAGCTATCTCGGCCACTTTCGTTCTTTTGCGAATATCCTCAGTACGGATTCTGTCGCGCAAAGAGACTCTGAGCATAGCTCTCTCCATAGCGCGCTGTGTGACTTTGAGCTTCGTTATGAGGCCCACAGTGAAGGACCACGTCTCAGTTCCATAAGCCATCACTGGCAACACGCACTCGTTAAAGACTTTCGTCTTTAGGCATTGGGGTATTTTGGACTCAAAGATGTGCCGAAGTTTCCCGAACGCTGCCCGTCCGAGTTGGATCCTTCGCTGGACCTCTTTATCGAAGTTGGATCTACCTAATTAGATCTTTTGACCCAGGTAGACGTATTCGTCAACAACTTCGAGTGTGGTATTCCCAACAATAACCGGTACAGGTGAGACATGAACATTTGACATGACCTTCGTCTTGTCCATATTCATCCTCAAACCTACCTGTTGGGATACTGAGGTCCCTGAGTATAGCCCAAAGTCCTCCAGCGACTCCGCCACAATGACTATGACTATGTCGTCGGCAAACCGAAGGTGAGTGATGCATTCGCCGTTGACATTGACGCCATATCCATTCCAGTCCAGTAGCTTGAAAACATCTTCCAGCGTGGTAGTGAACAGTTTCGGAGATATAACATCTCCCTGTCTCACGCCTTTCTGTAGCTGGATATGTTTTGTGCACTGGTCCTGTAATCGGACAGACATTGTGGCTTTGCTGTAGATACACTTCAACACTTCGATATAGCGATAGTCGATGCGGCGTCACTGGAAAGACTGAAGCACTGCCCAGGTCTCAATGGAATCGAAGGCTTTCTCATAGTCCACATACGCTATACATAGTGGCCGATTATACTCCTCGGTTTTCTGTATAATCTGCCGGAGCGCATGGATGTGGTCTATGGTACTATAGCCTTTTCGGAAACCGACTTGTTCAGGTGGCTGGAAGTCGTCAATCCTGCGTGCGAGACGATTCGTGATTACCCTCGAAAACAACTCATAAACGTGGCTCAGAAGTGAGATGGGTCTGTAGTTCTTCAACAAAGTGTTGTCACCCTTTTTGAAGAAGAGCACCACCACACTTCTGCTCCACGCTTCTGGCGTATTACCGTTAAGTATGACGGAGTCGAACAGCTTTTGGAGGACTTTAAGTACCGGTTTTCCACCAGCTCTCAGAAGCTCAGTCGTAATTCCGTCGTCGCCAGGTGCCTTGTTGTTTTTAAGTTGTTTGAGAGCCATCCTAATCTCATACAGGCTGACTTCCGGGATATCTTCGGTAAAGTGTCGGGTCAGCTTGGCTCTGGGGTCATTTGCCATGCTAACGACAGGTTGTGCTGGCGTAGAGGTGTATAACTGTTCATAGAACCTCTCAATCTCCTCCAAAATCTCAGGCTTCGACGAGACGACGTTACCACTATCGGTCTTCAGTTTGGTCAGCTGACTTTGCCCAAAAGACAGATTTCTTGCGAACACTTTCGAGCCTTTGTTCTGCTTGATCGCATTTTCAATACTCGAAGTATTGAAGCAGCGTATGTTGCGTCGCACATAAGTAGAAATCTATCTATTGAGCCGTCTGTATACCGTCATGTCAACCGAAGACTGTAACCACATATCTCGTCTGACCGCCATGACATTTAGAGTTTGATCGGAGAGCTTTTGACTTCTATTTTGGCGTCGGCTCTTATATAACTTTCTGCCAACAGCATGAACAGTTTCCACTAGCCTGTCGTTTATTTCGTCCGCTGTTACGCACTCATCTAAGGATTCGAAGCGATTTTGAAGTTCGAGTTGAAAGTTAGCGGGATCTTCGATCTGAGCATAATTTGGTCGGAGCGTGGACTTCATTAGACGTGACCTTTCGAACTTAATGTTTAGATTCAGCGTGCCTCTTACAATACGGTGATCGCTGCCGGTCTTAACCCTGCTGATCACAGAGACATCGCTGAATATTTGCCGTTTAGTCGTCATAATGAAGTCGATCTCATTTTTTGTGGAACCGTCTGGGCTAATCCATTCATCATAAAGAGGCTCTCCCTCTCCAAGAAATCCGCTAGACGTTGCCCTCTTAGGTTACGCTGTATATCCGAAATTCCCCACTCTCAACTCATCACCGCTACGTTTGCCCAGTTTCGCGTTGAAGTCTCCCATCACAACTGTGAAATGTGTTGGCAAGACATGTATGACGTTGGAGATGTCCTCATACATGGCCTCAACCTCTTCGTCGGGATGTGTCGAAGTCGGTGCGTACACTTGTATGACCTTCAATGAATACCGGTCGCTAATTTTAAGTACAAGGTATACAACCCTGTTCAACACACTCTCGATCATTATCACGTTGTTGACGAGAGACTTGCGGACGATAAACGCGACACCCCCTTGGGATTGTTGATCTCCCATCCCGGTAGTAGAACAAGTTGCCGGATTCGAGGGTTATTCTGTCCTCGCCCTGTCTCCGGACTTCAGATAACCCCATGATATCCCAGCGCAACTTGTCCACTTCTTCTTTTCCAGCTCCACAATTTTTTCGTCAGCCCTCAGCGTCCGTGCGTTAAACGTTGCCAGGTCGAGTCGTTGGGTTTGGTGGCGGGGCGTCTGCCGGGGATTCTTCGCACCCCATAGTCACGATATTGCCATAGTCACGACGCTTGGCAGGCGGGTTGGTGACCGCGGAGCCAGTCCTTCGCACCGATGACGCCGCTGCCCGTCATCGGCCTGGTCCATTTAGGACTGGCTTTTAAATGGATATACTGCCATTGGTTCGGTCGTCAGAGCCTCGTTATTGGCAGCAGGGTGTACCACGCGCAGGAAAGGTTTACATTTGGGGAAGCTATATGCTTAGCGCTTACACCCCATCATTAATCGAAACGAAATCTGGCTAATAAAATTTCGAGAGCTTGCCCATTTTTCAGCCGAAATCAATCTCGCTAAAAATCAATCCAAATTATCCAAAGCCATAATTGGCCCCATATTAGCCAGTTTTTTAGCCATATTGGGGAATCTACCAAAAAGTTAAATAAAATCAGAGACTTGTGCCGTATTATATACAGTACTCTCGAAATGTATAACTCCCACTACGTAACTTATATATTACAATTTACTTATCTCTTACTTGCCATATTCTAAATACCATTTTAAATAAAAAGAGCTTTTATCGAAACAAATAAAATAGGAGGAACTTAAATAATAATCAAAAACAGGACAATAATATATGTATTTATTTCAAATTATTTTTTACATTCATTATAGTCTGCCTGTCAAATATATACAATACTAGCAGCCTACCTCGGCTATGCACGAGTATTACGGGACATGGTAGGTATAGATTTTTTTAAAAAGTTTTTTAATATTAGAAGCAGTCTACGAAGGATAAGATGTTAATTCAATAAAATAAAGAATGATGTTAAGATGGTAATTCTGGATATTGTTGATTTATTCCAAAATATTGTCCTTTAGACAATATTTTACCCTGTTCCTCAGAGTGACGCATCGGCGATCGGTCGATCCCACTGTCTCTGAGATTCCCCAAGTGTCTGTCACACTTGGGGAAATCGTTTTTTGGACAAGCCGGCCTCCAATCATTCTAAGACACGCATAAATTAGCTACTAACTACTACATCCGAATGGCCTAATGAGGGTGCGAGAATTTTGACGTGACAACGTCTTATAAATTGGTTTGCCGGGTGACACTTCAAGAAACTGCGTTACGCTCCGCTCACGTTATGCGCTCACAACGAGAGCGAGTGAGAGGCACGCGTCCCTTCCACTCGGGCATGGTTAGCCCGCCTAAGAGCGAGAGAGACAGACATAAAAAGTGAAAGGCACGCGTCCCTTCCGTAAAATGATTTTACCACTCAAAGTCGTTGTCACGTAAAACTTTCGCCCGTATACCGACTTTACAGGCAACCAATATTTTTCGATTAGATTTTGAGTACTATGAACTGAGAACAAGAATGCCGGTAAAGCTACACTTGAAATTTGGCGGACCCCCCTAGGCCTCCCAACCTTATGGGTAGTGAGGCTTGTGATCATGCACTCACACTCAGGTCCACATTCAACGCCGATATTAGAGATTCTTTTACGACATTGTCTAAGCTCCAAAGGAGGTCACCATATTTCCACAGTGGAATACATCGTAAAGTGTACATACATTTGGGAACAAAGAGACAATGCCGAATAATTGTAAACGTCATATGGGCGTTTACTTTGAGTAGCCTATCGGAGGCTTAAGTGAAATTTTGAATTTTTACCTCGACAAAAGGTAGTAACGACTCGTCTAATATCGGTGAACCCAGAAGGCGCAGGGAACTTTTGTCAACTGATTTGATGTTGGGGGCCAGATCATTAAATTTCGCATCGCGATATTTGTCGCAAACGAAAAGTTCGTATTTTATGAAATAGTTTCAAACCAATGAGACGAAAACCGTCTATGAGTTTTTCTAAATCAGTTAAAACTGTATTCCGTCGTTTAAGTACCAAACGTTTAGTTTGGACTGGAGACGTTGAATGATAAGGTGAATGGCCAGGGCGAAGGTCGCAGGGCCGAAAGGATCATCCTGGCTGTCAAAGCCAACGGAGGATAGGATATGATTGTTTTGATAAGTCAATTTTGTGGGCTCGCCATAACATAGCCAAAGAAAATTGTACAAGGTAAGGAATTTTATCCTTCAGTTAGGCCAACAGGGCTCCTGGATCAACCGAATTAAAGGAGTTGTTGAAGTCCACCTTTAAGAACACCTCTCCTCAATTTTAGTGAAGGAAGGTCCGGACAGAATGAACATCAGCCTCACATCCACTCCGCGAACCATAACCGAGTTGTATTGGTTGGAAAAGGGAGCTCAAAATAGCAAACCTTTTCCTACAACCCACCTTGGCAGCAAGGCGACAATATGTGGTGCCGATAGCGATTGACCTGATCCCACCAACTTTTTTTGGAAAGCGCGTACAGATTAGCGCCGTACAAAACTTCGACTATATCACTACTGACTCGTCCATATAACATGAGGTTAACTTAAAGAGGTTAGATCTCTCAAGAAGGACTCTCCTACTTCACCAGAGCTAAAAAATCTTTAAGTTGGTGAACATCTTTTAGATTTTGAGGTGTCAGGCCATCTAAGCCTCCGGCTGAGCCACTCAAGGATGATGTAATCGCTGTCGTAACCTTCTGCGATGTGGCCTCAATAGTGACGCCTTCTGGTTGTGGTGGAACAGGGAGATGGAGATTAGCTGTCGCGGATGGATGTTTGTCACGAAGTGACTGAATGGTAATGGTATGTGGTGTTTTTGGCGCAATAGTGTCACTGGAAAACAGAATACGTGCAATACCTTTGATGTCGCCATCGCTAATTTTGTTTTCTGCTATCTTAATTATAGCCGAATCATCACTTCTTTTAGAATTTTAAACTACTTAAATCTATAGGGATTTCCACTGATGCAGTGTACTTAATGCAATTGTCCTTTCCCTAGTGGTAAGGGACTTTTTGTTCGACGGTTCTAAAGGTACATACATAAAGCACACTGTATGGGAAAGTGAGTAAATGTCCCCAGGCATCTTTAAACAAAATATTGAATTAAGCATAGAAATCCAAGTCCGACCTTTGAACAGACTTTTGGGCTAACTTCTGTCAGATTTGGCAGTTGGTCTAAAAAATCCAACCACGGTGAAAAGGATAGGTCCTTTAGGTCCTTTGCTTTTTTTCGCAAGTAATAGATAATTATACATAAAATCTAATGCCAATCTAGTGGTACTTAATCTCTGGTCTATAGCATCCGTGTATGAAAAATAATGAAATTTAAGATTGCGGCCGCCACAATATGGCGGATTACTTGTTTTACGATTTATTCAATATGGCTATCGAATGAAAAGGCTGGACCATGGTCCAAAACGAACAGGACAGGTGAAAGAAAAATGGCGAAAGATCAGAACACTTAGTGTATGTATAGTGCTCTGTTTTGTTAACAATTTTAAAATCCAAGATGTCTGCCATCGCAAAATGTCGAGGGTTTTTAAATGTTTTATTTTTTTAAGTTGTTATATAGTTTTATTAATCTTTACATTTAAGTAGTGCACTACTTACTCTAATCCCCAAGATTTAAGATTTGGTTTATAATACTCACATTTGAGTGGCAATTTAATCCTTCGCACTAGAAAAATAATGATAAAAATACTAAACTTAATTTTACTAAACTTAAAACAAGTTGTCAACAATACTAAAAACTTAATAAATATTATTGTGATGTGAACTATTCAAAGTCGTTCAGCGAGGTATGGAATGAGTTCTGCTTGGAGTATATCTGAGGGATTGTATTCGTAATGAGGTAATCTGTCAGAGAACTATAGTCACGGACATAGCTCAGTGCATCAGCACGCTGAAGTGGCAGTGAGCTGGCCACATCTTCGTCTTGAAAATTTTCTGATAAAACTTACCGTTATTCTGAAAATCGTGAAAATGCCGTTTTGAGTCCGAGTATTTTTTCTTCGTTTTCTGATCAATGAGAACTTTTTGGTGTTTGAAAAATACTACCAATTTTCAGCTGGCTGCGAGTTTTTGTACCTTCGAATATGTAAATTGACCCGACTATAAGTTCCTTGTAATATTAAATACTTACATTAGACGCTGACAGGATCCCTTCAGACTGTAATAAGGTTTTTATATATCGATCAAAATGCCACCCACTTTATTTGTAATATTTCATTCAATTTGAAACAAAGATGAAAAAGAGAAATAGGGTGAGGATTTTAATTTAAAATAATGTAAAGTATTCCTTACCTGAGACAAACAAGATGCGGATTGACACTGGAAAAACACATTCATTTAAAAATGAAAAAGCTATCGTGTTTTTACATTACCCAACATTTTTATCCCATTACTGAGTTATTCCGAGAGCTGGTAGCAAATTTTAGGTAGGTATTTGAGGCAAGCTGAAAACTTGTCACATTACTCTTCTATTATACTACGACACAGAGATACTACACAGCTACTTACCAGCCAGAGAGACCTGGCTGGTAAGTAGCTGGGCAAAATGAATCCTTCATAGAATGATGATCACCTGGGAGGTAGAAACTCTCACCAATATGCAGATCTTTAAGTCTTTTCTGGGTGAGGGCGCATGTGGGCACCGGCGGCAACAAAAGAGCCGACGAACTGGCCAAATTGACGGCAATCACAGAGTCACCCAGGGACTATGATGGAATCCCCTTGTCCTACGTCAAACGAAAAATCCGTGAAGAATCGGTCAAGAAGTGACAGGATCGATTTGAGACCACGGACACTGCGAAAGTTACTCAGACCTTCCTCCCCGACATAGCAAACGCATATCGGTTGATGAGAACCACAAAACTGACTCCCTTCTAGGTATAAGCGTTGACGGGACACGCAGTAATAACAGAATACCTGTACAGATTTAAGCTTAAGAGCCGACCTGTATGCGAGTGTGGCTCCGACCAATTCGAGACTATCTGGTACGTGCTGGTCGATTGTCCCCGATTCATAATGTCGATCTCGAATCTATGATTGAGAGGAGGCTGGTTATCTCGGATCTCCTTAACGTCATGTCACATCTTGATAGCATACCACGGCTCCTGGCTTTCATGGAGAGTTCATTCCGCATTCAGTGGACAAGACATACACATACACCCCTTCACGACCGTTCTGTGACATTTCCACCCAACAACTTCTGGAGAACGCAAATCGAGGAGAGGCAGGGATCGGTATTCGCGGAATAGCTGTCTTCATGGACAGCAACAAAGAAAAATTCGGAATAAGCTTTTGCTTCGCTTTGGAGCTCCGGAATGCACCCGTTTGTCGCCTGTCGGAAAACCTACGATGCTATCGTGCGAGGTAGACGATTTTAGTTGGTGCGATCGAAACAAAATAATTATCGCACTAATACAGTACTCGCTAGGTCGAACGCCTTTCACACAACATATTTATTGAACAAAAATATAAAATAACATTTTTGAATTTGTATAGAATCATTGTACCCTACTCGCAAGCCAAGTCTGCACTTCCGTGTTTAGGTATAATTATAATAGAAGAAGAGCTATGTGACTAGTATTCAGTTTGCCTCAAATACCATCCCAAAATTTTGCTGCCAGCTCTCGGAATATATCCGTTCTTACTTACTATGATAGCTACATTGGTCCTTTATCAAAAGACATTAGTTTAAAGTTTTTGAGATATTGTTTTTAATGATTTTTATACATGGGCTAAACAGCTTACCAAAGACTCGCTACTACGTCCGTGACTCTGTGAAATAATTTTGAAAAGAATTATACTCTGCGGGTACGATTTTATACTATACTAGCTGAACCCGCTACTTCGTTCGCGTAAGCGGATGTTACTGACTTATACATTAATTGGAAGTATCGTACGTCAAATATTTGGATAAGTAGTCATTGAAAAACCCTTGAGTTTGAGTGAATTTGTTTTTCCACACAAAAAAATATTTAATTTTATCATCCTTATTTTTCTTTTTTTAAATAAAATCAAACATTAATAACCTTAAGTTAACGAAACCTTACTAAGTAGTAAGGTTTCGTAGTATCGAACATAGCCGCAAGTGTTAAGTTTGTAGGATTTTTATAGGATACATTATGAAAAGTCTGAAGCAAGCAATGTGCATGATCTGATACCTACTTACCTATTTCTTTTTATCCGCAAGCTGTTTTCTAGCTGTTACCCGCGACTTCGCCGGCGTAAAATTTTGAACGAAGCCTGTGTGGAATCAAAATAATTAAAAATTTGAGTTTTAATGATATTCAAGCAAGTTGAACCCGTAAATCTAAGCCAAGTCCTAGTGAAATGTTAATGTATGAATTTAATTGTAGGTAACACAGAAAAAAAATCAAGAACGAAAGAATCCAAATTTGGCATCATAATCATTTTAGCAGCAAAAACTTGTTAGTAAGTACAATTTAGAATACCAGTAACGCCACCTAGTGATGAAAGAAAAAATACATACCACAATTTTTATTTATTTTTATTTTTTAATAGCAAAACATCGATTTAAATGGCCTTTAGTGCTTTTAGATTTAAAGTGGCATTAGCGCCGTCTAATGAGAATATTATGTTGCTTGTTATTTTGATTGTCAACGCAAATCACCTATATTATCTACGCCAAAACGGGTGCACATATTTTTCATTTTTTGCTTTTACCTTACCATCACATCAAGTTCCTGACGAAAATATATGCTTATATTAATATGGAGTTAAATGAAAATGTACACTTATTAGCCCATGTGAAATTTTAGACTCTAAACTATATGTGTTTCGTATGTCAACCCATATCGTTGTGCCGTTTTGACGTGATAGTTAATATTTGTTTCCTTAGGGCCCATGCTTCTTTTCAGGTTAATAGGTAATAAATACATAAATGTGGTATTTCAGACTATGAGTTATTTCTGTTTCAATTTTCTACCAAATTTGCTTAGTCTTTCCTACGTCACAGTAACCTATAAGTAACCGATTTGCTATTTCTGAGTTCAAACTACGTGTGTTTCGAATTCCATCCAAATATGTTCAGCCGTTCCAATGTTGTCCTGTCAATATTATGAATGTCACTGTTTGGATGTTTGTTACGTAATACATAGAGTACCTACTTATACATAGGCAATGTTTAGCCTATGTGTTCTTCCAGACTGTAATCTAATTCTATTTTAAATTTCAACCCGATCACTTGATACGTTCCGCCATGATTAAAGCGGCAATAGAAATACATCATCGACGAAAATTTCAACTGTCTAGCTATCACCGTTCTTGAGATACAGTCTGGTGACAGACGGACGAACGGACGGACGGATAGCGAAGTCTCAGTAATAGGGTCCCGTTTTTACGCTTTGTCTACGGAACCCTAACAACGGTCTGCTTCGGTCACCGAAGCTTGTTGAACACTACCTTTAAATTTTAAACAGTATTTGGATTGAAATAATACGTTTTCTAATAAGTTACGGCTGGTCTAGTAAGTTACAGCTGACCTAGTCGGGAAAACGGCGACTGTCGATCCGGAGACCCAGGGTTCAAAACCAAGCGCACCACTATCTTTTCAGAGTCATGTTCGTAATGCCGGTAATTAAAACGGTGAAGGAAAACACCGTGAAGAAACCGAAATCTACCTACAATCTAAGTTCTAAGTCATATGTCATCCACTAACCGACACTGGGCCAATGTGGTGGATTATAGCCTTGTCTCTCTCCTTGCGAGAGAAGGCCCCGACGCCCAGCAGTGGGAACATATAATGGGTTGTTTATGTTGCTACTTATTATGCTGATATGTTTTCTCCAAAATACAAAAATCTACTTCAATGACAGGTAATTTAATTCTGTCATTCGACTAAATTTTATAAGAAGGTATAACTATGTCGTACAGATAAATCTAAGCTGATTTTAGTTTTTTGTTGATATTTGAAAAACTACCTCCCTGTTTTCGATATCTAAGATCACCTCTGAAGTATTTTCTACCAAACGAAAAAGAAATAATCAAAATCAACTAACAATTAGCGGAGTAATCGCGTAAAATAAAACCAAATAAAAAAACATGCAACCCGATTGAGAACATCCTCCTTGTTTGAAGTCGATTATAACCGAATGATGTTTGTTTTTCCACACAAAAATATATTTTTGACAATTATTTTGTCATCCAAGACGACGCGACGCGATCACGTGGGCACTTTCTAGAATCTAGAATCTAGATATTCTGTGGATTGTCTGTGATACACAGAATACTTAAAAGTTAGTATGTACCGAACGCGCCGCGCGTGTCGTTATTATGTAATGTTTGTGTAATTTCCGAACCAACAGACCGATATTGTTCAAATTTTGACGGGACAATATAAAAAATGTGTTCTTTCTAACAAAAAAAGAATTAATGAAATTAAACAACGCAAACATGAGTTACAACCAAATACACATTCTGACTTTCACCCCCTCCCGCAAGAAAACCGATCAGAATTTGGGGGTCAAAAGTAGCCTACAGCAATGTCCTTAGTATAAACTAAAATCATGCCAAGTTTCAGCTGAATTGAATCAGTAGTTTCGGCGTGATGCGTGATCCCTATACAGAAAGACAGACAGACAGACAGACAGACATGAAAGAAAAAAAATGCAGTTTCGCCATCAGTATCGACTATGGAGTGCCCCAAAAATTTTTTTTTCAAAATATCTTCAATGTACAGAATTCGACCCGTTACAGTTTTATTATAAGTATAGATAAAGACCCATATGATATCTAAAAATGGGTCCCGGGAATAGGGATGTTATCAGTTTTTAATGGCTTTTACCATAAAATATTTTATTTTAAAATATTAGTATTGTAGATGAATATAAATACAATAATAAGTAATTTTGAATTTTCCCGCTAAAACACTAACGACTGGCATGACGTCACTACTCGCAAAACATTGGTCGCGATTCATGAGTGCACGTCCAGTTTATGTATTTCCTTATATTTACTTGAATACAAACTATCAAAATCGTCGTCGCTAAGATCGCAGATCGAAACTATAATAAAAATGCAGATAAGTAAACAATCTAGTCAGTCTTCGACAGCTTGTTTTACGGGCAGTGACGTAATGAGTCATATTCGTGTTTCCAGTCACATGACAACTGACAACAGATTAAAAATATAGCATTTAAAATCATTTAATAAATTTACTACATATTAAACTACAAAAATGTGATTTTCGATGTTCTATTAATACAACCTATCATAAATTTAACACTTAACTTAAATTTGTGATTGGTGTTAACATCTCTGTTATTTGTGTTGGTTTTACGACATTGCTATTGTCCTTTGTAATTATTTTCGTATTCCATCCTTAAAACAAACAACACACTAACACGCACCCCGCAGCGTAGTGTGTGAGTGCGTGTGAATTGTGTAATTATCTCACGCTCGTTCATGCAGATCACTCACCCACATGCGGAACAACACGCACCCGCCTGTGTGGATGCGGGCGAGACGCAAGGTATAGCACACTGAGCACACGCCATGCCGTGCATGAGTTTGGAAGGGCTTAGCGTGTGTTTGATTGAAATGAGTCACAGCTGCCGTGAATCCACAAAACGCAACGACGCACCCAAGTGCTTGAAAACCAAGCACGATAATGCAGATCTGTACTCTCGCAAGTACGCCCTTAGATGCATCGACTTGCAACATGCAGCGTGGTGCGTGTCAGTGTGTCAATCGCCTAATAATACTAATATAAATTCTCTAAATCGACGTCGCCAATGGATTGTTATAGGTACGCCTCGTAGGTTAATTGTTGATTTCACTGTAGTTGTTAATAATGATTACCGCTCTCGATATGTTAGCCTACAAACCTTAGACATGCATACGTTTCTGACACCATTACACTGAAATTCAAAAGTATACAATTAAATAATTGTATAAATGTGATGATAATAATTAGTTACAGACGCAGCCGATCAAAACGCCCCTACGAAAATACCAATTGTTTGATGAGTAATTTAGCTGGCGTTAAAATTGTGTGTGAACGTACGAGTAAAGGACACATATGCTCGCATACGTACATAAATCATAGCCATCCTTTTAACTCCTCCGTAGTCAACACGCGTTCGTGTGACACGTATTGTTTTAAGAGGCCTATTACATTTTTACCCGTGTTATTGCACAAATCAATCAATTTTAACGTTCTAATTCTGAGAAAGTAAACGATTATGGCTACCAATTTTTCGATGACTTGTTTTTGAGCTCGTAGACTGAATGACAGTATTGAGTAAATGAAATGAATAAAAATATAGTAATGTACAATAAACATTGATCTAGTTCCTAACAGCCTCTTAATGTGAATACCGTTTTAGGATATTCGTTTACTCGAGCGACGAAATCATGGAAGCTTGCTAACGTGCAACCTGTGCCCAAAAACGGTCGTCGTGGTGATCCTGCCAATTACAGGCCCATCTCAGTCACGTCCATATACTATGCAAGATTATGGAACTTGTCTTAAGTCACAGGCTCCTGATGTACCTAAAATCTAACGACCTCCTCAGTGACCGGCAATACGGTTTCACTGAGGATATTCTAGCGTATGTCACCCACATTTGGAGTGAAGCTATCGAGAAACACGGGGAAGCACTTGCTTTCCGCCGGCCGTTTTACTTAACAAACGCCTTAAAACTTCAAAAATAATGACTTAACTTCACTTAAATTCTCATACTCCATTTGTGCAAGTTTATATGTTCGTTAGACAACTATTTTACAGCCTTTTCCAAAAAGACAGACCGATCTAAGAGACCAATCATCACCTAAACTCAATTTTAAGTAAATATTTCCTAATACATGTCTCACTCATTCTCGCGCTGTTACCCATAGAGGTATTAAAATTGATTTTAGGGGATGATGTTCATCATATCACTATTTTAAAGCCTTTTCCCAATAAGACAGACCGATCCCTTAGATCGGTCTGTCTTTAAAATAGTGAGGATATGATGAACATAATTATATACAATTGGGAGTACTAGAATTTAAGTGAAGTTAAGTAATCATTTTACGAGTTTGGTCTGTTAAACAAAATATCCGACGGAAAGTGTCTAGGAGTATTGAGGCCTTATTTTTAAAGACATTGCCTATAACATACGTGAAAAATAGTTATTAGGAAATACGTGAAGGAAGTAATGTTTTTACGTACCTTAGTTACCTAAGTTAGCGAGTAAGCATGTGTGTTTTTATTACGTGGTAACCTCTACTCAATCGTCCACATTTCATCCATCAGTGACGTCTGGCGGTTCTGGGATCTTGGACTATTGTCGAAACTGCTAGCATCGCCGCAAAATTGCTAGCTTATCGGTTTTTTATCGGATTCACTTCGGAGAGTGTGCAACAGATCTGCATAAGCTAATACAATATACATAATAATAATACCACCTTGCCTATTTTTCTGTTGTAGTTCTCGTAACCTGAAGATGCGGCACCGTTTCATGGTAGATATTACAAAGACACGGAAGAAGAGGTTTGACTCTACTTTCGTGATAAGAATGTCAAGGCTGTGGATTGAGTTGCCTTAGTGTGGTTTTCCCGACAGTTATAATCTTGTTGTTATCAAATTGCGAGTGAATCGGTTTCTTCTAGGTGAACACGCTCCATCGTAGACCGCATCGTCGCTTAACTTCAGGTGAGGTGGCGGTTAAGTGGAAACCTATTAAGGTTAAAACCTATTAAAAAGCCGTGAAACAGTCTATTGGAACATTGATTAAAACTCACCATAATGAAATACAGAATGGTACTTACGCGTGATTTGCAAAACGCTCCGTAACACTAAACGATAAAAATAATAGTTAGAAGTACAGGATGGCGCAATTTTTAGTACCAATTTTAGTTCAGAACAAACCAAGCTAGGACGGGCTGGTAGTGATTAATGTAACCATCTCTCATGTTACAAAACAATACCCCATATTATGTCATATTTTAAGTTTAATTTAAATTTAGAGTGGGAAATATTTTTAAGTACATCCATTCGTTGCATTATTTCGTAAATTTTTAAATATTTGTTTTAGAATCACTCACAAACTACGAGTATTTTGTTGAATATACATATGTGTATTATTTACAAATTAATAGATTACAATCAAAACTTAAAATAAATAACATACCTCTGATATAGACAAATCTCCAAAGCTCTGTTGAGAGTATTGCTTGTTATCGTACTTTATAATATGAACTAAGTAGTAAATCAATTTTAGAGTAAGATTTTTTAATATTTGACACAAATAATAATTGAATGCATCATTTAGAATTCGAACTACAAAAAATCGAATTTTGAGTTTGTTTCTAATGTAAAGAAAAATAAAAAGAAATTTTAGTTCTGGACTTACTAAACTACGTAATAAGATAATAATGGCTTACTCTGGCTGTAGCGTTGAATCCAACTGCCTAAAAATGTGTAAATACCTAGTATTACCGTTAAAATTTAGACAAGGTATAGTTAACTTTCCGATTGGAAAATCTATACCAAAATTATAAAGCTAAAGAGTTTGTTTGTTTGTTATTTTTTCTAAAATAAATTCTAGTTCTCGCAGTAGTACACACATGCTGTCATTGTTGCACAGCATTCTTTTTAGTCCTACCTCCCGTCATCGTATCTTAAGTGCTGTTTAGTGCAGGTGTTAAGTGATTAGTAGCAAACAAGTTTGGATACCGATTGATTAGTGCGAGTGTATAGTAGTAACCTGCGAAGTGAACTGATTAGAAGCGTGTTCTATTTTTTGTGAGAAGCGTCCTCCCGCGCGCTTTTCCTTCCCCCTCACACGCAGCTTGCCTGCCACTAAACACGTCTGGACAGCAGTGTTTAACGTGTAACGTCAGACAGCGTTGCCATATACATACGAGCCATATACATATATATTTCTCTGTATCTATTATCTTTCTCTGTATCTATATCTGTATGTAGCATGCCATATACATATATATTTCTCTGTATTTATATACTGTACAGATATATTTATACCTTTAAAGTGCAGCATTTTCACATTTTATTTATAGCACTTTTCATTAAGTTGCTGTATTCATAAGTGCCGTACTGTACCGTAAGTGATTAAAATAAATATTTATATAAATAAACAAAAATAAAGACTCTAATTAGTAGCTCGGTCACATAGGTAGCTCTAGTTAGGGTACCAGTGTGCATTCGTTGAGATACTTTTATGTTTGTTAATTATGTAGATACTAACTTGTTTTAAGTAATGTTTTTTGATAACTTCATTTCCTTTCAACCCCAAAAGGCTCAAACATGTATCCGCCATCAAGACAACTATATTTGCGCCTTTTAAGGTCTTCAGCTTGTTCAGCTGCCGCGCCAGCTCTAACTTGTGTTCGTGAAAGATGAGACGGCGACGGCAGGTTGCATCGCAGACCAAGGGCCGTCCCATTTTCCACGGAATCAAAGTCATCAGGTCTTTTACCATCGCTTCTAGCTAAGCCGCTCGGCTCTAAAATAGCTGCGCAATTAGCAGTGGTAAAAGCCCGACGGATAATATCGTTTAGGCTAGCGTGGCGAGGTATTGCGCGATGTGAGCGATGCGCCCAGATGGAGGGAAGTGGCAACACCAAAAGTAGAGGAATCCATTCCATCCAGTGTGAGGCGGTGGAAGAGCTTGTAGCCACAAACCCGACTCCCATTCAGCTTCATTCAGGTTCAGCCAGGAGACGAGCACGATCTGTAGAGCTTAAGCATGTATCGAGTAATTGTTTCCGCGCTTGTAAACAGATCGGTCCGTACCATGATCGCTGCGAAGATGGGAGTTATAGGGGAAATCTGTATTTGGGCACGATGCTCTCCAAGCATTCTTGGCTTCGGTCAACAAGGATATTTCCGATAAATTTGGAATTTCTGAAAGTATTTTAAAAATTACATTTTGATTACTATGAACCGAAGATAGAAAAGCTGGAAGAGCCACACCAGACACTGATCGGACCCCCCTAGGCCACCAAAACGTACTGGTAGAGAACCCTGTACCCACTCTCGGTCAGATAAATTAATGTTTAAAATAGATTCCAAAGTATTTTTAATTAGGTTGTCTAAACGATACATTAGGTCTGCATGCTACCAGAGTTGACAACATCTAATAAAATATTATGCGAATTTGGAACAAAAAGACAAAAACGAATAATTTGATACAACCATTTTTGCTCTAAAGTTGAAAATTAAAGAGTTACTTCAGAAACACGATTTTTTTTACTTTAAAACAAGGTGGCGGCGAATCCTTTACCGGGATTAGTTAGAAAATCGAGATTTATATTTCCAACCCTCCTTCTCCCATGACGTTTAAAAAAAATTGCTCCCCGGATTTTTTTTCTATTTCAGGCTTGTTTTATGTCTGCCCCAACTGGACTAGCTATATAGATTTGGGATTTTATCTTTAACTTCCCTTAGTAAAACTCCCCGACTGTCGACTGAATTGAAAGCATTTTTAACATCCACTTTAAGCAGCAGAACGGCACAATTTTGATTTAGAAACGTTCTTACTGAATGGACCGCTGCTTCACAACCGCCTTGCAAAACAAAACGAAGCTGTAAAGGCTGGAAAACGTTTACCAAATTGGGCATTATTTTACAACAGCAAATTTTGGCGGCAAGGCGGCGAAAAGTCATGCCGACGGCTATTGGTCGAATTTCGCCGTTTTTCTTTTTTAAAAGAAATAAAGAATAATTATTTTCACTTTACCTGACAACATAAAATTAATGAGCGCAGTCAAATTCGTTAGAAGATGTTAGAGTTCGAGAGTTCGTTAGTGACCCCACTTGTTAGGTCTTTAAGATGTTGTGGAGTTAAGGAATCAAGACCTCCAGCAGAGCCACTCTGAAAACAGGAGACAGCGGCAGAAACATCTAAACCTGTTATTTCCATGACGTTATCGCCGTCTAAAGGTACTGCTGGGAATTCTAGATCTGCTGCCGAAAGTGGATGTTTTTCTTTAAGAATAGATAGAGAGTTTCAGGGTTCGAGGCCGCGATTGTGTCATTCGAAAAAAGAATACGTGCCCTTTAATATCGCCGTCACTGAATTTGCTCTCTATTAGCTTATATATTGCGGAGTCAGAGAACGATTTCACAGTAAATTTTGAATTTTCTTGAGTTTTCCAATTGTTATTCCAAAGTATAGAGGGCTCCTACGAAGAACAGTACCTACTTCACGCAATTCTCCTTAATTCTGGTTGTTAACGATTTGTTATTAGAATAATCGGTTTCGACGTGAAGTACCGCATATGGAAAGCTGAGTAAGCGCTCTTAGTTATGCTTCGTGTTCTGGACAACAACGGCGTTAATGGCATTCGATAAGGCTGCTGTTACTGAAAGTCGCTCGACTTTGGGATGCGTTTTATGACTGGTTTACGAAGTTTACATAATGATAGCACTCGTCTGAAACCTCGGCCTTCAGAAGCAGCAGAATTTTGGTGGGATATTTGGTGAGTAAGATGAAGATGGTCTGTGGCATCTAGATTTGTGAATATTGAGACCACGCAAACCTTTGAAATATCTGTCCGGAATCCGGAATACACTCGGGGCAACGCATACCTTCTTGCGACACAACCGCCGTTCCCCTTTTCTGATTCCGACGCATCGTCGCACATAATTTGTTACACTCATTATAATTTTCCATAAGTAAAATAGAATAACAAATCTATGTAAATAAAATCCAAATAAACATTAAAATTGATAGTTAGAAAGACAATAAGTTGTCAATATTCGTGACAGCGAGTCGTGGATGCTCGTGGCGGGCGCAGCCGGCGCGCTGCGCCCCGCCGCGGAGCGCCCGGCTCGGCGCGCGGCTTCTGCTCGGCTCGATAGAGACAGAGACGCCCAAGCAGATAGCGAAAACATCTTCCTGAGAACCCGACCGAGGGAACAAGCAGCGGCTATCACGTCAGAAAAGTTGTTTCTTCGGAAGCAGCTGATTTTGATTAAAATTCTACAGGCAATCGTTTTCATATAGTAAAAGGTTCCTAATTCACCTTTTACTTTTTAGACAAAAGCGTGATACATTATTTAAAAATTATTTAATATTTTAAAAATAAACTGACGTCCATTTTCAATGATAGCCAGGCGAATTTTTTTCATTAGATAGTTACGGATAATTGTAGTATTATATTTATATTCTCACCATAGTCGAAGCCATATTCCCGGAGCACTGTTTAAAAAAGTTAGATAAGCTATGTATTAATAAAATCTTAGCATTTGTGAAAACAAAACAATTTCTAAATTAAATCATGCTTGACTTTCATTTCTAATACATTATCATTAAACAGTGCACTATTTTATGTATTCTATTCACTGTAGTTTTTTTAAACAAATGAGACATAGATACGATTATAGTTACTATTGACATGATGACAAATGTATTTCTACTATTTTTTTAATACAACAAATTTCGCACAATGATTGATTATTTTCCGAGGATACTTAAAATAATTCCAAATTAGAGATGGTGGATGAGATAATGAATAAAATAATGAAAGTTGTGCAACATATTTCATTACATTGATTGACAACCAATATTCATAATTAGTTTGTTTTGAAGAAAAAGTTTGTGTAATAAAGAATAACTGTTTTATTCACCCGGTTTATGTATCACTAGCAGCGTCCCGCGGTTTTATTCGCGTAGTTTCTTCCAGACTATAGTCTAGTCTAGTCTATAGTATACCTGTATGTCAGCCCGATGCGTTCATACGTGATTGAGCAACAAACATCTAAATATCCAACCATCCATGCATTGAAATTTCCAATATTGGTAGGATAACAGGATTCCGAGAGCTGGCGTTAAATTTTAGGTTAAGTAGGTTAGGTATTTAATTAAGACAAGCTGAAAACTTATAACAAAGCTCTCCTATTATATCCCAACACGGAGCTGCAGACCTGGCTGGTGATAGCGGGGCAAAATGAGTCCATACATTTTTTTAAACAGACTCTGAACACTTTACCCCGTTATTGTATAACAGATTAGACCAAGGGTCAGCAACAGGCGGACCGCGGTCCGTATCCGGACCGCGGAAGGTCGAACCTCGGACCGCGGAAGGTTGAACCTCGGACCGCCAAATATTATATTGTATACCAAGTATACATTTTAAAATTTAGATAAGGTACACTGCACCTTTATTGTTTGAAACATTGTTTTTGCCACGTAAAATCTACCTTAGTAAATACTATTACTATTTTTTTACTAAATATTTTCCGTATAGCGGCCAAGAGAAACTCCACAATTTCAAATACACCTTCGTCACCACATCTGACGCGTTGTCCGTGGACACGAGCGTGGAATGCCGCCAACAACTACCAGAGAACGCAGAGAGGCAGGGATCTGTATCCGCGGATTGGCTCTCATTATGGACAACAACAAAGAAAGATTCGGATAAGCTTTTGCTGCGCCTGGGCGAGCCCGTTTGTCACCTGGATTGTATTTCCTGCTCAATGGGAGTACCGCAAAGTAACAACGAAACAGAAAATCTACGACGCTATGCTATGCTATGTGTGAGGTTGATGGCCACTGATTTCGGTTGGTGTGATCGAAAAACAAAACGATTCTAATAGAGTACTCGGAAGGTTGGACGCCTTTCACTCACCCAAGTGCGCTATTCGCACACCTGAACAGATATGCCGGTGAAACACTCCGGGTGATAAGCGTGAATGCGATGGCAATCGAATACTCAAGAGCGAAAGTCGTGAGGTCGTGAATACTCATGAGGTTGTCGTATACGAAGATAGGGGAGAAACTCTGAGCTTCCTGAGGCCCCTTCGCACGATCAAAAAATGTAACTGACATCTGAAGACATCCTGTTCCTAGTGCGACTATCCAAACCAGCTCCGAAAGCGCACAGCAGAGTGCAGCCACGGAAAGAGCCGCAGCCAACCAAACCGGTAGCCTTCGTGACTGCCTTCAACGCAGCAACAAAGATCTTACTCAGAATCTCATCCAATGCATCATCCCCTTAGACGTCAAGGACGCCAAAGCCGCCAAAGCAGCTTCACAGCAAAAATAGAGCCGAACGAGAGCTGACATGGGACGGGTTGATCCGCCCCGCTATACCACGGCTTCGAAGCCGCGGAGTCATGCACTTAATGCCTTTATCTATGCCAGCCGTGTGGCTGAGACCGACAAGACAAGTCAACCTTAAGATCTGCGAAAACATCATGCAGACCTATAATAAGCTAGGAAGTGAAAACCTTTTAAAGGCAAAAATCGAAGAGGATGAAGCAGCCATTTACAATAATGTCACTTTCCGGGTCATCAAGGAAAGAGTGCAGAAAATGGCTTTGTGAGACTGAGCGAAAAAGAGATCGATCGCACGGGAAGATCTTTTTATGCGACATCTCCAATCGACCCAATTGTAGTTACTGCCAGATTCACTAAGATTATCCTGGACGATAAAATCCTAGAGATGGCCAAGACCATCGAAGGGAACTCAAACGTCAAAGTGGATTAGGAAAAATGGGGTACCGAGAATACAGGGAGTCAACGGAAAAACCTGGTCAAAACTAGAGTGCGAACCATGGCTACTGCTCTGGTAAATGGTTTCAAAAAATAAAGATTCAGTCGCCTCAGGGTGGACGAAGATCTCATGAACCATTGTTGCTGACATACTGCCAAATTGTTTAAATTGTCAAAGACTTCTCTTAAAATCGAAATAATTGATACTCAAAAAGATGTATTTTTGCAAATGTATGAAACTGTAACCACTGAAGAATTTTGGGCCAAACACATCTCAGACAAATACGGAAATTGCAAAAAACTACCACAAAACGTTTCCACTGCTGGGACTCGGACTTTCTCACGCAAGGAGAGTGTTAAGGCCATAATCCACCACGCTGGTCCATTGCGGGTTGGTGAATGACACATGACTTCGAGAGGTTTTAGGTACATGTCGGTTTCCTTACAATGTTTTCTTTCACCGTTTTACGTTAGCGGCATTACGCACATGACTTCGAAAAGGCAGTGGTGCGTGTGGGGTTTGAATCCGGGGTCTCCGGATCGGCAGGTGCCGTTCTCCCGACTAGACCAGACGTAACTTTCTTTCCGACTTCCGCACAAAAAAATCTTCATTATACATCATCTTTCACAAAAAAAATTAAACCAATATTTTCGAGATCGACCGACGGACGCCCAATTACTCGTAGAAGACACACTTCGAAGTTGCTGTTCTTCTCGAGAACCAAACTATAAAGAACTGGCTCAAGAGGATCGGTGTAATTTATCGCATTGATTTTAGGTCTTGTTGTGTTGTCGACCGAACCGGTGAGGAAACCGACATGTACCTTGAATCTTTCGAAGTCATGTGTCATCCACCAACCCGCACTTGGCCAGCGTGGGAACATTTAGTGGGCTGTTTGAGCAATTATTACCACTAGTTTTTTTTCTGGACCTCTTGAAAATTTTTGCTCATCATCCGGACCCCACCTAAAACTACTTGCCGACCCCTGGATTAGACAATGGAAATTATCAGGTTTTGGCTAATTATATGAATTATGATGATATTGAGAATATGTTGCTTGAATAAGTTTTAAGAAGTACATATAAAAGACTAGATTGAGCTAGGTCAGAAAGCTAGTAGAACGCAGTACACAATTATATTACGTTTATATCAAAAACAAGTATTGTAAATCATATTTCCATGTGTCATTTAAAATCTACATGTTAGGTTTTCCGAAGCCCGACACGCCCCGTACTGTCGTAGCACAGTCTATTAAATCATATTATCGTTCAACGAAGCCGTCTAGACGGGAAAATCGTGCGGGGCGTGCGGGATGAAACGCGGGAAGCGCGCTCCCGCCATTGCCAACACTACAATGTTAGTATTTCGTGAGCGCGGTTCAGTTTTCGGTTTTATCTACCCATGTTTAGAATGTTTGTATTGTACGGGCCTTAATCACGATATAAATCATTGTTTAGTACAATGAAAACATTATGTATTCAAATCGCGAAAGCTTAAAAACCATAATAGCGCCGTTCTTTCCAAGATCAAAGGATATGAACTAATGGTTGTACTCGTATTGTAGAATAGAGGAGCCGGAGGTCGTGGGGTCGATCCAAATCATCCGGCTTATTATTATAGGTAAGTATTTATTATAGTCGCGCATACTTTTGATAATAGACTAATAAGAACACGACCAAGTTACTGAAAGAAATGCATAAAACTATAACGTGTTATTGATACAAAACGTCTATTAAATCTCAAGTACCTACCTGCAGATCTACTTATTAATAAAATTTAAATGAATTTTGTGTCTACTTGAAAAAAAATATCTTACGTAAGTGTAACAGTCGTTGCCTTGACACTGAAAAAAAATATATATAAATGTGACACTCAGATAACTTAAATAATTTTTTGAATGTTAACAGATGCAGTAAATATAAAAATTTAATACAAATTTAGTTTTTCTGCGTGCATGTTACGAATATTGCTTATACAGAATATACAAAAACAGTTGTTACTTGAGTCTTCGAGTTTCTATTTTTATTAAGTAGTTATTAATTTTGATAAATGATAGATTCTTCATGTGGTATTTTTGTGTTGTTATTAATAAAAAATATTTTTACAAATAAATTATTACAAATAAATTTCTAACAGTATTTTGTCTAATTATAATAACTTACAAATAATTTATGTAGATCTCAAAAAGGATTCAAATTGATCCAAAAGTTTATGAAAATACTTACCCTATATATGTTTAAAAGGTTGTGGAATAAAAATGTAACTGCAAACTGTAGTTACACTAACCTACCTTTGCTGTACAATTATTGATCTGAAATGCAGTTATTTTTTAATTTAGCGTATGTGTGTGATAATCTTATGTAAAGTTCAAATTGTAAAATTATTTTCAAATTGTGTTTTTAGTTCGAAAGGAGTAAATACGTACGAAAGGAGGATTGGCCAAGTCTTCTGCTCTCAGAAAACTCTGCAACAATTAAGTTTAAAATCATAGTGCGTGTTTATGGATTTTCATCTTTAAAACAGTGTGACGAGACGAGCAATACTTGTGTCTGGTTGTGTGCAATAAGCCTGGCAATAACGGAGTATTATAATGTAGTTAATTATTAGTATAGTGCAGTTGTTTGAGTTCATATTACTGCCTATCATGAGCGATTTTCACCCGCGCCTGCGGAAACTACTCACCGAGTCTGCTGGCGACCGCGGTCCGCGCGGGAAGGAACTGGGAAACGTGCGCTCCGCGGGCTTGAGATGCCTCGTGTGTTGGGCTTTGTTTTTTTACAAATATATCTGCATTCTACAGAAGATGCGGGCCCGGAACCGTAGCGGCCGCGGGTGAAAATCGCTCCGTGAGTTCTTATAGTCATAAGGTAGCGGTTCGCCCGGAGACCACGACACGAGACCGCGACAGGCACTTGATATTTTATATTATATTTATATAGAGATTTTATTATAGATTTGTATGGGCGCCAGTTGGCGCTGAAACCGCGACAGGAGAGTGTCGCAGTCTCGGCGCGAACTGGCGCCCATATAATTCTATAGTGTCAAGTGCCTGTCGCGGTCTCCTTTCGCGGTCTCGTTTCGCGGTCGCAGCGCGAACTTGTACCTTTAGATGTTTCATCAAAGTTACATGGCAAAATGTGACTTTACTTTATGTGTTTTTTACTTTAGTAATGTTTTAATTGTTATCCATTCCATTTCACAGCTAGGCTGTGGCGGTCTCGTGTCGCGGTCTCAGCACGAACTTGTACCTTTAGATGTTTCATCAAAGGTACCTTGCAAAATGTGACTTTCCTTTATGTGTTTTTACTTTAGTAATGTTTCAATTGATTTCTCGTTTTTTTTTTATAATATCGATAAAATAAGATCGTTCACTTTTTTTTTAGTTATCATCCATTTCACAGCTAGGAAAGACTAAAAAATCGCAGGTGCCAATGGATGCTGAAGAGGTGTCAACCTCTTCAGCTAGGTGTAAACAAGCAAAGGTTTTTAGCGACTTCAGCAACTTACTTATGTCTTTTTAACACTTTCCCTTGCCTACAACGACTGTTAATATTATATGCCGAGTAAGCATCAAGACAAATACACGAAGTAATTTAAGTTTTTTATCTGCACAAGTAATTTATCAAGCCAATTATCTCATCAATCAATTATTATCGTATACTAAAAAATGATAAGCTAGGAAGTGTAAAACTTACCAAGATATATTTTAGAATAATAAACGTTGTTTTCATTATCGCGGACATCGGAATACTGGAGTTATCATGTTGATCAGAGAGAAACGTGATCAAATTTAAAATTTCATTTTGGAATTCGTCACGTAGCTGTAGTGGCAATGTAATGGATTTTGTCGTACGAATCGTCATATTTACGAGCTTCGAATAGCTTTACCAGTTTTTGAATAAGAATTCGCCAGCGTGTTTCCAAAAGAGTTATTTATCTTTTTAGTATAAGCCTACATATCTAAAATAAATTACTAAAAATATTTGCCCATCCATTATGCAAGCGCTGTGAACATTGTACATGTAATAAATTTATTATCTACAGACACAACGTCATTAAATCTCCTTTCTCTCCACTGCTTGAGATTCCTCCGCTAGTTTTTCCGTACGCCTCGTGAAGATACTTTGTAAAGAGACTCCTTGTTTTTTTTTTATTTAGCCACTCTACAGACTCCGGGTTTTGTGACCTTTGTCATTACAATAATATTTTTTTATTTACATACTTCTTGGATTAGGAGAAGAAGAAGAAAATATTGTTGTGAACAGTTAAAACCCAATTCTAGTCTTTCGCCAAAACCGCCTCCTGCCGGCCTAGAGCCTCCACTACGGCCGGATTTATACCTTGATGGTTGAATTCTCGGATGGTCTCCGGTGACGCAGCCAACGGTCGCCGTACGAATTAACGATGGCGTCTTCGGTGTCGTCAGCGTAGTATGTGAAGGTCCCCGTGTGCCGTCAGATTGCAACAACCGCATGGGGCACGCTCTCTCGTGCAGCTTCATATTTGCCATAGACTACTTGTTTTGGATACTACTACTCCTAAACAGGTAGTTATTTCAAAGTAAATATCCTGGTCAGCGTGATACAGCATCGTAAATAGTTCAATCTTGAACCATCCTTTTCTATTCCGATATATCTCTCCATTCCGTCTATCGGGTTTTTTTTTCGGAATACTTATGTGTGAATCAATAGCTCCTATAACACACAAAAATATTTTTGTTTTCCTCAATTTCCTGTTCAGTAGGAAATTTCACATTTCACAAATTTCGCGTGATTTTATAATGCTAATATTTTTTTAGAGAGACTATCTTGCTGACGGCAGACTGATAATTTTTTTGGAGATCAGCACAAACAATCTGCAGTGGTGATTAAAATTGGAAATAAAGAAATTTTTAATTACTTACTACTTGCTACTTTTATTTTAGCCGTTTAGTAGCATCCAAATAACAGATTTTGTTTGAGATGTACCGACCGGATTTGTGAATAAACAATTACAGCCTGGTTTTTATTGATGATTTAAGTTCAGATTTAAGACAAAATCCCAACAAGACGCCAGTAATCCAATAAGGACATTAACATTTTTTCACTTAAGTTATTCCAATTTCAGAGAAAAATCAAAGAAATTTTACACTTTAATCTAAAAGAATAACCCTGTTGTGCTTACTGTAAATACTATTATGAGTTTGTTTTATATTATTTGTTTATACATTTTTTTTAATTGAAC
The DNA here is from genome assembly GCA_017562165.1 of Ectropis grisescens. NCBI lineage: Eukaryota > Metazoa > Arthropoda > Insecta > Lepidoptera > Geometridae > Ectropis > Ectropis grisescens. The sequence goes on along the minus strand of CM029767.1, from coordinate 11,612,801 downwards.
CTATATTGTGTTTTGCAAAGTTTTCTTTCTTATAAATTTGAAATTTGGCCAGTTAGTTGTTTCACAATTTTTATGTACTTATCTATTATGTTATGATGTTCTATGTTTATATTTTATTTATCTATTGTTTTAAAGCATGTTAGTGTTAAGTTCAGATCTGTTTGCCTAATTGTCTTTGTGTACTATCTTTAATTTCATATTATTATTATTATCAAACCACTGTATTTAAACAAATGTTGTTTATAGGCCCACATAGTTTGGAATGTAATACAGTTCTGTACAGTATACTCTTATGTTATTATAGTTAGTGTTTATTACATTATGTCTTGTGTGCTCATTGAATAAATAAATATAACACGACAAGAATGTGCTCACTATAATACATCAAAATTATGAGGAAATAGGGCATTCATAGGGATAGCCTAAATAGCTATAAGTTACTTACTTGAAAACTTCCGGTGGCATAAAATCTTAAAGCAGTTAATAATTGCAATAGAGTTGGCAGAGGTCCACTATTCCTTGCATGGGAACGGATACCAAAAGTATCAAAATATGGAGAACAGTATCTTTAGAGAACCTAAACCGTTTCCGAAAATTGTGATTGCTGTACAGTTATAGCTATAGGATTTTCAAGATCTCGTAAATAATTCCTTCGATAATGGTAAGAGTATCATCATATAATTTCTCAATAAAATCTTCAAAATTAATTATTGTGAGACCCGGATACTTTTGACACTGAAATAATAATGGAAGGTAAAAATTAAGGGCAATGTCAACTAATTGCAATTCAATCTTGGTATTTGGCTTTATTATAATACTAGCTGAACCCGCTACTTCGTTTGCGTAAGCAGATGTTACTGACGTATACATTAGTTGGAAGTATCGTACGTCAAAATATTTGGATGAGTAGTCATTGAAAAACCGAGTGAATTTGTTTTTCCACATAAACATTTATTTAATTTTATCATCATTATTTATCTTTTTTTAAACAAATCAAACATACTTACTAAGGTTTCCTAGTATCGAACATAGCCGCAAGTGTTAAGTTTGTAGGATTTTTATAGGATACCTTATGAAAAGTCTGAAGCTGATGTGCATGATCTGATACCTACTTATATTTTTTTGTCCGCGAGCTGTTTTCTAGTTGTTACCCGTGACTTCGCCTACGTAAAATTTTGGATGAAGCCTGTGTGTAATCAAAATAATAATAAATAATAATAAAGTTTATTTCCTCCTAACATTTTGGTCTTATTATAAATTAATGTATTTACTTAAAGAAACTAGCATGCAGATTATAACTAATTAAGCTAACTATTTAATTAAGTGGCAACCAAATTGTTCAACAATCTCATGTAATTATGAGCCCTAAGTCTCACACTAGGGGGAGCCTGTGTTGTGAGGCTTAGTGCCTTCTCTTCTAATATTAAGTAGACTAACTAAACAAGTAAATGAATAAAAACTAGGATAACTAAGGTTAATAAGATATGCAGGTTCCTGCTTTGAGAATGGTTTCAAAGATAGTCCTGCTATGCACTTTGATGAAATGTGAGGGGTGGTGTGGGTTGGGGAGTGTGTAGTGTGTATTGATGGTGGGAAAGAATGCTGAGATGAGGGAATGACGTTAGTGTAGTTTTGTGTATATTGCTGGGGTCTGTTTCTTGGTTTCCATTCTGAGCTGCCTTTTGTGCTGTAAATTTTCCATTGGATTAGTGATAGGGAGCCGAGAGACAGACCCCTTAAGGTTATTGAATTATAGACAGGAGATTTTCTGTTTTCCCATAATCCAAGGATAAGAGCCAGGATGTTATACTCTTTTTACACACAAAACGTGTCGTATTTAATGTTGAGAGAATTTTATCAATGTGCTGATACAAAAAAGGACCTTTGAATAAAAATGATTGCTGAGCAAACGTCGTTTTTGTACTTGGAATCTTCCATAAATTGCGAGGCGCTGGTCTAGTGCTCTGTACAATTGTGTTCAAGGCTGATTTGTGAAATTTTAAGGCTACATTTAATATATATAATTGTCTAACTGTCAGAAATTTTGTTTCTTTATATAATAGGGTTGTGGAGTAAAGGTATGGCTTCTTATAGGCAACTTTCAATATGAGTCGCTGTGCCCGTTCCAATTTCATCAGAAGTGATTTATGGGCAGACCCCCCACTTACAATGCAAAATCTTAAAATAGATTGACATAACGCTAAGTATATTAATTTGATGGTATTTTGATCTGCCACGCAGGCAAGTTTTTTGAAGATATAGGACATCTTGCGAATTCTAGCAGATAAGTTATTTATTTGAAGATCCCACTTTAGCCGATTGTCTATCACTACACCTAGATACCTGATAGAGGTGACTCGATCTAGTTGCGGACAAATACATGATTGTTTTATTTTGGATTCACATGTATGTAGTTTTAAATTTATAATTGAGGGTATGGTGCGTTGAGTTATGCTAAAAGTCATGTATTTCGTTTTGGTGGCATTAAGTATTAGGAGGTTCTTTTGTAGCCACAACGCCACTGCTGTGAGCCCTTGATGAGCGTTCGCTGTGACCTCTGTCCAGGTATTGCCTTGGAAAATTAGAGCCGTGTCGTCGGCGAATGAGAAAAGTTTGGCTTGGTTGAGCTTGAGCTGATAGAGATCATTTATGTAAACCAAGAATAGGGTAGGGCCAAGGACACTACCTTGAGGGACGCCAAAAGAGACAGAGGCGTATTTGCTGTGGGAATTTGAAATGCGGACTCTTTGTTTTCGATCGCTCAAGTACGACCGGAACCATTCTAGTGTTGTTCCTCGAATACCAACTAATTCAAGCTTCCGGAGAAGAATTGGCCACGATACGGTGTCAAATGCCTTGGCCATATCCAAAAACACACCTAAACATTTTTTACCGCGGTCTAAGCAATCGGTCACATGGTCAGTCAATTCAACCACAGCGTCCTCAGTTGATTTTCCCATTCTGAACCCATATTGGTTGGAGGATAAGATATTGTTGTTTTCTAGGAAACTCAGAAGCCTCTTGTTTACCACTTTCTTTAAGATTTTCGAGAGAGATGGTAAAAGTGAAATAGGTCGATAGTTTGATACTATTTCTTTGCTCCCTGACTTGAAAATAGGGCAAATATCTGCAACCTTGAAGTGGCTGGGTACAATTCCCCTGCTCCATGCTTAAGTTGCATATATGAGCATTTTGGGAGGCTAAAATATGATTTGCACGCTTAAGTATATTATTACTAATGTTGTCACTACCGGAAGCTGAAGAAGATTTGAGGCCAGATATTATTTTTGTAATTTCTTGTGTGTCGGTGGGTGTTAGAAAAAGTGAGTTAGCTGGGGAATTATTTATGGTAACAGAGGCAGTCAAGATTGCCTCCGAGCTGTGTGTATTTGTGAGAATATTCTGGGCTAAGTTTATGCCTACAGAAGAAAAGAAGACTGCGTTTGAAGATTCTGCATTAGAAGGTTTTATATTTAAAAGAGCATTACTATCAGATTTAGAAGACTTTAGATTACATATATTTTTGACTGCACTCCATAAGTTTTTTACTATTATTTTTGTTTCTTTCAATTTGACCTGATTCATAATTCCTTTTTTCTGATTTTAAAAGAGAGTTATATTGTTTTCTGAGACTTTTGTACGTAGCTTGAATTAACTGATCGTCAGGGAACATTTTAGCCTTAAGATGCATAGAGTCTCTTTTCCTGATGTATTTAAGTAGTTTTGGTGTCATCCACGGCTTATTAATGACTTCAGAACATCTAAGTTTCCTATTCGTTGTGTTCTTATTAAGTGCAAGGTATATCTTATTGATTAAAAATTCAGTTGCTAGTGAAACATCGGTTATATGATAAAATTCAGCCCAATCTGTATTTTCAAGACTAGCAACAACTCCGTTAAAGTCTGTTTTATTTGTTGTTTTAGGTTTACAATTTTTTTCCTTAGTAGAACTATTAATACCAATAATAAGTGCATCATAGTCTGTAACATTTGAGTTATTAACTACTACGCACGCAGTTCTTTTAGGTCTAATTAGTGCATGATCTAAACAATTTGACAGCCGAGTTGGCAGGACATTACCAGCCAGGAATTAATCCGTACGAAGCAGTAAGGTCTAAGTAGTCCAAGGATTTTGAATCAACATTATCAGGTTTAATGTCTATATTAATGTCCCCAGTAATAATGCATGTGTCACTCGAAATAGTCTTTATGGTGTTTTCAAGAGATGCCAAAAAGTTTGTTGTATTATTGTATGACGGAGAGCGATAGATTGCTACTATTGTGAGTTTGGACCCTATTTTCATTAAAAGGCAACTGGCGTCATTGAACGAAGGTTCGGTAATTTCAACAGATAAGTCAGATCTATAAAATATCATCAGACCATCGTTTTGATTTCTGAAGATAGTGGAAGAGTGGAACTCGTAGTTAGGTAAATTTTTTTTTGTGAAACGTTACGGCCCCAACATTCTGTGAAAATTATAATTTCAGGTAAAAATTGTAGTCGAGATAGGTATAGCACAAAATTGTCAAAATTTTTCCGTATACTTGTTATATTCTGCACAATTATGGTAGTTTGTGAAAGGTATTGTCCTAGTCTTTCTTTGCAATCTTCAGCTGAATTAACGTAAAAGTTATCCATAAGCGAAGTGTCATCAATGCTGTTTATTCAATCATTTTTATTTAATATAAATTTGGATAGTAGAATTAACACAGGACGCCCTGTGTATTATAGTATGGAATTTTATGTTTAAGCATTGATGACAGTACGCACTTGAATATTTAATTAGCGAAGACTTTAAATTGAACAGGACGGTTTCAACCAATATTTTACACTCATTTATGTACCTAGTATAAGTAATATAATCTACGCTGATTGTTTTGTTTACAAATGACGCACCCGAGATAGACGCCAATAAAATTACAATGCAGTCGTTGCGAAGTGAAAGTAATGCGTCACCGTCAGTTGCACGGCGCCGGCGGCCAGGGCCGCGCGCGCATGTTTCACTGCATGATTTATTTGTATGCAGAAATAAGTATAACCTAAATCGCGGTATAATATTTGCACATCTATCTATTTTTTCTATTTTTAGCACTACATACAGTACAGTGTAGTTTATGTTAAATATTTTTTCAATATATTGTGTGATAAACTCATTATTAAGGGAACATTGATAAGAAATAGTTAATTGTTTCGCTTTGGTGCACAGAATGATATTTAATGTTATCCTACAATGAAATGGTGAATCGTAAGGGGTTATTGTGTGTGTTATAGTGGTGTAGTATATGTATCCAATTGAATGGACTGATAATCTAGCAATAGTAAGTGCATAACAGGAGATTTCGAGACCGTTGTATTTCGTGTTGTAGGTAAATAGAGACTTAAAGTAAAACAACAAAGACTTAATACTAATAATAAAGTACAAAAAATGTATTAAAAATAATAAGAATAAAAATAGCGAGCAGTATGTTAAAATTATAAATAATTTCATTCTATAGGTGTTTTTTGAATAAGTATAAATTTGCAGGTCGTCTGGGGTTGAAGTTAGTAATTTTCCCTTTAGATTTTCGAGGTCAGTCTCACATTTAATACGAATTTGCTGGGAACCCGTTTCCTTGCGTAGGAAAATATTTCCAAAAGACATCCAACAGAATAAGTAGTTATGATTTTTGGCGAATGTTCGAGCTTGATAAAATGGTTTTCGCATATTTGGAGTCATATTTTCGGATAGATATACTGGTTGGGGAGATCCTTCAATGTTAATGAGAGTAGTATTCAACTTTGCGTCTTGATGGCTTCTATTGTATTTTTATACGATTTTATAAAGTTGTCTCTCATACTAACTGAAGCAAATTCAGTAATTATAGGCCTAATAGGGGCTTTGTTGTTCACTCGGTAGATAGATTTTACATCGAATTCCCTTGGGGCTAAATTAATAACCTGGGCAATTTTGTAAATACAGCTTATTAAATCTTCGGGAGTTTCATTCGGCTTTTGTGGAATATTTTGCAGTTCTACGCTAGAACTACGAATGTGCCGTTGCAGCATTTCCACTTCTGATTGCAACTGCTGAATTTGGCTTTTATGTACCTCTCTTCAAGGACATTGAGTTTTACAATAGCTTCTTCATATTTTAAAGTCATTTCATTTATAGACGACTTAACTTTGTTTATTGAGCACAAAATAGAATCAAATTTTTCATCTTGACAAAGTTGGATGGCGGTAAACATATCAAAAATCTCTTTTTTTGATATTTCTTCGTCCCGTTAGCGCTTAAATCGCTTCGTCACGTTGCATGGCACTACAGTGCTAGGCCCAGCTTCTTCTTCGACCTCGGAGACATTCGAGTCAGATGGGTAACTGGCATCTGCTGTAATGGGGTTTCATACGTCGACGGTAACGGGGACATAGGTGGAGGTGTTCGTTTAAGCGGCATGGTTGGTAAATAAATTGAGTCTGCAATTTGCGTATGAGGTGTACCTAAGACCCTTTTAAATATATATATGAGGGTAGGTGGGTAGATGAATAGGTAACTTCAAGTAGTAAAATCCTGTGACACAATTTTTTCAGTGACGATCTGTTTGCTTAGTGCTTGTTATTAGTCGTACCACTTTACAGTATACCGGTTGATCTGCATCCATGCGTAGTAGTAGGTAGGTGTATATTACAAACACTTACGAAAGGGCATTACGAAGTGGGGACGTCTGCTCGCGTCAGAGTCTCGAAGAGAAGAGGTGATTTAAATGTTAAAATGATTAAAATGTTAAGTTTTAATGTTACTCAAGCAAGTTGAACCTGTAAATCTAAACCAAGTAATTTCTTAGTGAAATTTTACCGTTCGGCCGCCTTTGTAACTGTGCTTTAATGTATGAATTTAATTGCAACGCAGAAAAAAAATCAAAGAACGAAAGAATCCAAATTCGGCATCAAAATCCTTTTAGCAGCAAAAACTTATTAGTACAATTTAGAATACCAGTAACGCCACCTAGTGATGCAAGAAAAAATACATACCACAACAGCAAAACATCGATTTAAATATAATGCTTTTAGATATAAACTGGCATTAGCGCCATCTAATGAGAATATAATAAATAAGAACCTGGTTGACCGAGCTTTGCTCTGTTTAAGTTTAAATGCATTTATAAAGGGCTCTAAGTAAAAAAAAATCTCAAAAAAAAGAACAAAAAGAAAAGACCCGAGTGTACATCAGGATTCGAACCGGGGCCTGTTGACTCCGAGGGCGAGCATATCCCGTCTGAGCCATTTTGACTTTTGACTTAAAGAACAGTGGCGAAATAATTAATCGTATTCCAATGACATTGTAGGAGTTTTTCATTGTCTAAAAACGCGCACAAAATGATGTTTTTAAAAAATAAAACCTAGCTGGATCGATTTATTGCCCCCGAAACCCCCGTATACATAATTTCATGAAAATCGTTTGAGCCGTTTCCAAAATTCCTTTGTATATTATATATACCTATATACCTACAAGAATTGGTCGTTTAAAGGTATAATTAGCGGAGTTATCGCGTAAAATAAAACCAAATAAAAAAACATGCAACCCGATTGAGAACATCCTCCTTGTTTGAAGTCGGCTATAACCGAATGATGTTTGTTTTTCCACACAAAAATACATTTTTGACAATTATTTTTTCATTCAAGACGACGCGACACGATCACGTGGGCACGTTCCAGAATCTAGAATCTAGATATTCTGTGGATCGTCTGTGATACACAGAATACTTAGAAGTTAGTATGTACCGAACGCGCCGCGCGTGTCGTTAATTTCCGAACCACCAAACTACCAGACCGATAATGTTCAAATTTTGACGGGACGATATTAAAAATGTGTTCTTGAAAATGAAATTAAACAACGCCAACATGAGTTCCAACCAAATACACATTCTGACTTTCACCCCCTCCCGTAAGAAAACCGTTCAGAATTTGAAGATCAAAAGTAGCCTATAGCAATTTCCTTAGTATAAACTAAAGTCATGCCAAGTTTCAGCTGAATTGAATCAGTAGTTTCAGCGTGATGCGTGATCCCTATACAGAAAGACAGACAGACATGAAAGAAAAAAAATGCAGTTTCGCCATCAGTATCGACTAAGGAGTGCTCCAAAAAAAAATTCAAAATATCTTCAATGTACAGAATTCGACCCGTTACAATTTTATTATAAGTATAGATATGCTACGAAATTCGAGTATGTTGTTATTGAACCACGTTTTCACCCAATAATTCTTCCGTAAATTATATTTATCACAATTTTGCTGTGAAGATCTAGTAGATATTTGATTTTAGGGTAAATTTAACAGTAACTAAAACACAAACTTTCTGTCTTTAACCCAGATGTTTAAATACAACATTAAAAATTATCTGAACAAAAATAAAGTGTTATTGTCAGGAGAAAATGTAAACAAATATTGTATTTTGACAGTTATGAATTTAAAAATGACACGTCTTCTTATTGGCTGAATTTTTTATTGAGTCTGTTGCGTAGATTTCAGAACATTCCCAAAAAACTGTGAGCCTAATATGACTGACGTCATTATTGATGATGTGTAATAAAATCATCGAATCCGCCCCCGAAAGGCGTCATGCAGAGATTATTTTCTCAAGTAATTTGAAGAAACTCTTGAACTAGTCTTTAAAAGGAAAAACTTATAAAATTCTCAGCTCTCTACACTTTCAGTTCATTCAGCATGTAAATATGTATATGTAACGAAAAACAATCGTATATTACGTGTTTATTAATTACATTATGGTGACGAAATTATCTATTTCAGTTCCAAAAGAAAATGGAATTGTGAAATAAAACAGTTTTAATGCCTAATTAGTATTTTTATTGCGCTTTTCACCTGAAAATATAAAACCTATAATTGTTCTGGAGTTATAATATGTACGTCAAAAGGAAATACGGATGCAAAGTTATATAAAGACAAATGTTGGTACCTACCTAGTGGGTTTGGGTTTTTAAAAGCCGAAGAAGGTCGTGGGTCAATTCCCAACCAATGCAGATGAATACCCGTATTTGTGGGTGTTTCTATTTATAATAAGTATATGTATTTACAACTATACTAGTATTATATCAGCAATCTGTCTTCCATAGATTTGCTTAGTTTGGGGTTAAATGATGTAGTATGTGAAATGTTCAGAAACATTTCGATTCATACGTAGAATAAAGTCCGATCTGCAGAGTTGCTAGTTTTCAGTAGAGGTTGTAGAAGTGGTAGACTTATGTAACTATTAAATGGTAAGACTTGGCACTTTGATTTTTTGGTATGTTATTATAACTTCCTAGCTTAGTGAAATGTTCGGTAATACATATTTATAATCCTTTTATTTCACGAGATAGTGAGTTCCATATCAACATACAACGTTTTATCGCGGAATAGCGGAGGTCCGTAGCGAAAATCATGCATTATTTTACGGAAACCTCTGAATTAAGTTACGTTACTTACTAACATAGCTCGTTTTTTGTTCGAATAACACATCTCACGATAGTCCTTTATGAATCACCTTAAAATATTTACGCTACATACAATGTGGGATTACTTTACATGACTTTCTTCCGAGTCACAAAATGAAAAAAATAGAAATATTTATCATATATTAATTTTTAAAATCTCAAAATAGTTAACAATATCATTATTATATTGCACCATCTTAACAAAATCACAAATGAAATTGGTATACTCTACACCTGCATGCATTTTAAACAATGCAGGATAAAACAATTAAGAAATTAACGTTATCATAATCATTGACAACAACCATTAATTGTTTTGTAAGAAAAAACTTAAGTAAAAGTAAAAACTTAAAATAGGCAGTAAAATGACATATTGTATCACAGCATGATAACTACTTCCTACTATCTTAAGTAACTTAACTCTGAAGAGATCACTTTATAAATTATTTGAACACACAGAAGAAATGGAATTAAACTTTACGTTATTAAAAAAAAAACTATAACAATCAGTCTTTGTAATATTATCATTCTTGTACTTATTATATTATTAACGTTGTTTTATTCGAGTAAATTAACATAAAAATATCAGTCTTATTCTGATAGATCATCTGAGTCTTCAGAATCAACAACAGTGATATAATGTGGCAACGAATTAAAGAAAAGATGATACTCTAACGGAATAACTCCTGAGTGGCACATAACCATTAGATCTTCTTTATATTTAGCAGCAGGAATCATAATAGGTTCAGAATAGGCAAGTTTCAATTCGGTTTGTAAGGAGCTCCTCGTGTTTCCGCAAATAACTAAAATATTATAATCATGCTGAGTAGGTCATATTTAAAAAATAATTTGTTGGGATCACTGCCGTCCGCATCAACTTCTCGAATGTTACTCCAGCTAATCTTCTTACCCGTAGTGTCTTTCATCCAAACTTTATTACGAACAAGACATTTGAAGTCAAACACGTCATTCTGGGTTATATTGCGAACAACATATGGCTCTCCTTCATTCTTGGCCCATCTCACTAATAAACGCCATTCATGTGGTGTAGGGTGTCCCAGACTATAAGAGGATTTTTTTTTGCAAATTGATACACGCATACCCTCTTATTTTGTGACATTTGCCCTTAATTACTGAAATAATAAATATTATTGAAATCGGATAGCGCTAAGCCGAGTTGACGTCAAACTTTGAATATAAAAGTTTGTAGGGGAAACCATAGGGAAATATTTTTACTTAATATTTATATTGGAAATAAAACACTGGTGCTTTGATTATTTTATTGTGTTTATTATATGCATATTATGCAAATTAATCATTTAAAGGACACTATTAATAAAAATACCATTAGAAGGTTTTTTTTAGTAAGGATATACTTTTCTATGTTCTTGAACGCAACGTAATAAATATTGTTTTTGTTCCTCGTCAACTGTGATTAAGCCATGAAAATCTTGCATCAACTTAACAGCTCTTTCAGCCGTATCATCAACTGCTTTCAGGGACTGCACCTCCATTTTAGCGTGTTGAAACGAAGCATTAGCAGGCCACAAAGTAGGATACTCCATGAGAAAACTGTCATCAATTTTGAGTCGTTTGAAAAAAGGATTTGCTGTTCAAGGAAACAAAGTCATCGATGTGTTTTTCGAAAAGAGGCCTGCTAATTTCTTCTTTCGATGGCATTCCATCGAAACGCTACATTTAGCGTTAATTGTGAATCGATGGATTTTCTTTGGCCAAATTAGCAACTATTTTTACCTTAATTTGTTGGTTAACATAGTCGTCAAATAAAGACAAGACAAACACTTTTTCTGCCAAATACCACAAATGCTGGCAAAACTTCTGTAAAGCCGCTTTTGATAAAGTTTTGTCGACCATTTCGTATGCCTTCATAGCCTTCAAAAATCACAAGTCCTGGTACTGGCTTTTACCGCTAAAGTGCATTGCAACCAAGGCTTGACATAGGATGTAGTGATAAACAGGCAGACGTCAAATAGAGCTATTTTTAAAGAATGGAATGGAATGGAATGGAATGGAATAAATAGTTCTTGCTATCTATCTAGCTTGGTGCATGGCGCCTGGAAGCCGAATTTTAAACTTATTAGCTGTATTTCCGCCAAGAAATATTATGCAGAGCTCTATTAACTCGCGAAAGTCATCTCTTACAATTTCTTTGGTCATTTAAGTTCTGTAATCTGTTCATCAATTTCAGAATCGTTCAGGTGTAATAGCGTTTTTTTGTGGCTTTGTATTTCCTCTACATTAATATTTTTCCAGTTTGATCGATATTTTTGAATAATGGGATATCGGGACTTGTAGTAACTTTTCTAATTTTGGCACAGAAATAAGTTGTTCTTTATTATCGTATGAAATAACTATTGGTAGACGTTCTTCTTTAGATTTGCGTACGTCTAAAGCCGGCAACAGTTTTTCATCCCAGTGAACAGTTACTGTATCTTGTACAACGTTTTTAAAATTAAGTTTTATAGCTTCTGCGCGCTGTTTTCGCTTTTCTATACGAATTTTTTGGATGGAGGACTTGCTTATAGGAAATTCTTCAGTGTTATGGCCAAGTGCTTCAATAGTTGCTTCAATAATAAAGACATAATCTCTCATACTTAACTGACACCTGTCTAATGCTGCCACCAGTTTCGGAGTAACGAAATTTTTCTTCAGAAGTTTAAATAGTATCGGGCTGTTTACTCGCAATTGGGATGGACAAATCTTCTTGTAAATCTGTTACTTCAGAATCAGATGATGAAGTTTCTTGTAATTGCTCATCAAAAGACGTAGGGGGCGTTATGGATGCCAAATAAATAGCCAGTCCCTTTTCTAAAACTCACCTTTTCCTCCATTTCTGTAAATTTTTTCCCCACTCCAGCTAAGTGACCGGGTCGTCCTGGCTCCCTCTGCTTTTGTAAGAAGATCTTATCTTCATTTATTTTTATTAATTGAAGCGCATCGGCGTGTGCAATATCAAACAAATTATTTATATTTGTAACAAACTTCTGTCGACGCTGCTCAAACACATCTTGAGTTTTGTTTGTATATTTTTGCAAATTTCTCCAAACTTGGTATAAGGCGACAAGTTTTTTAATACAGTTTGGTAAAGATTTAGTTGGTATAACATGGTATATTGGTATGGCACGAATTTGCACTTCCATTTACACTTAAATTGACTTTACGAATATTATAAAATAAAACCGCCAGCACTTGACCATTAGAAGGAAGTTTAGAACCTGTAATTTGATGTTTTACATCCCCGATCAAAAAAATATCCTTTTTAGAACTGCGTAACTCCACAGACATATTGATTCAATGAAAACAATGCGTTAACTAGTAAAAACAAACACGATATAACAAGCACATTAACACTTAGTTTGGGCGCGCCGTACTATGCAAGATCTGACAAGTTTCGATGCAAAGTCGGCACGGGTTGCCGTGATTCTGATTCAATTTACGTGACATTTTATTTATAAGTGTTTTGACATCATTGGCACAAAATAAGAGGGTGGAGATGCATTAAAAAAAAAGAACTTTAATTTTTCTAGGACACCCTATTATTATTACCTTATTATGTATAGATAGTCTTGGTTTGAGAAGCTCTCTCAATGATAGAGTGGACACTATCCCTTCATTTTGGGTGTGTCCTTTCTGTAGAAAGCGGTGTGTTATGCATACATTGAATTATTGAATTTCTTTGTAGCGTAAACGTATAATGAAAATACAAAGCGATCACGATTTTGGCCAGCACAAATTTAGTACTTGTAATAGCATAGTCAAGTTTCGTATTTTGATCATTCTCTTGTTTATAATATAACATTTTAGCAGAGCACCTCTCACGGTATCATGTGTTATTGCAACCGGAGCGTTTATTTGCCTTACTAGCTGTTGGGGTATTGGAGCTTCGTGTGTTTGGATAGCTACGTTGTGCAACACAACACATGCAGCAATGATGTTCCATCAACAATGATGCTGCAACATCATTGTTGCATGTGCTGGGAAGTGAATTTTGTAATTTTCTGTTAAGACAGGCAAATCGTCTTTTGAGTACACCGTTGAAAGGGTTTTCAATGACATTATGGGTTAACACGTGTGCCTGGTTCAGCCATTGTTTGTGCATTTAAAATCAGAGTAAATAAAAATGTATTCTGAGCATATCCACTGTCTCCTACTAAAATCCCTTTTCCAACCAAGTTACATTCCAACATCAAAATAAAATTAAAAATATATTGATATTTATATACATACAAATGTTCATCCTTTATTTCACCCCCTTGAGAGCTGAATTTTGAAACACGCTTTAATACGTACTTCTTGATTTTAGTTGAACTCAATTTCTACGAAACGTCATGCAAATATGTCATAAGAATAAAAAGTTTCATACAATCGTTCATCCCCTATTTCACCCCTTTGGGAGTCGAATTTCAAAAAATTCTTCTTAGTGTGTGCGGTGCCTACGTTATAAGCGGAATGTGTGCGACGTTTTATGTTTCTAGCTCTTACGGTTTGGGTTGTGCGTTGATCTATCAGTCAATCACCTCTGCCTTTTATATTTATATAATAATATAAGATGTGAATGTTATTATATTTTGATTAGTAGATTTGTCATACTACACAGGTGTTTACACAGGATAAGTACTTTTGTACTTTAAAGAACACTAAAATATTTTAGATATGAATGGAAAAAAATAATTATGTAAATGTAATTAGGTAGCATGCTTTAATTATTGGAAGACTTTTCTTTTTCTGCTTTTAACTACACTTCTGCCAATTCTTTCCCTGCTAAATGACATTTATATAATTCCTCTGCCGCTTTCCTCTCTATGTTAGCTTTGTTGTATGTTTCTTCTGCTGCCTTTAATTAGCCAAAATTGTTATTTTTTTTTAATTAATGTAGTTCCGACTCTCTATGTTCTTTTTTTGGCATAGCTTGTCCTTCGGAGATGAAATTCATTTTTAGTGTCTGCGCTTTTGAAAATGTTTGTGCTGCAAGGAAATGGTTTTGTTAATTTTGTTTCAAGCACGCTTAATTTCCGAATAGTGCATTTTTTGGTTGGTATAAAATTAGACTTAAAGAAAAAATTATGTAGTTACCTTGACAAGCTGTTATTGGACTTTCTGTGGGAGCGATCTCCGGTCTCACTGGGATTACATTTTCAGAAAGAACATCTGGAATACGGACTTATTTATATTTTTGTAGGTTCTTATTTCTTACATAATGATCCTACAAAATTTAAAGCCAAAACAAAAAAAAAACATAAAATGCATTAGCTGCTGCTAACGTATCTATGTTGCCAAAGCTGAGATTCGAGGCCTTCTCTCAAAAAGACATAATCCAGGGCACGCTGGCTCAGTGTTGGTGGATGTTGCCTGACCGTTCTCTTCACGATCTTTTCCTTTGCCGTTTTTAAGTTAACGACATTACGCACAAACTGCGAAAAGACAGTAATGCGTGATATATCCAAACCAGGACTAATATTCCATCTGAGCTATATCTATAGCTCAGATGGAATATTGGTCGATAGTTCTTCAAAAGGGTTTTATCACCCTTTTAAAGAAAACAATGTCGATGCTTCCACGCTTTAGGAGTTCTCCCGGTAGAGAGGATGAAATGAAACAGCTCTCGGAGCCTTTTAACAGTGCCGTTTCAGGAGCTCTATGGTATACGTAAACATTTCACTTTCATCATATAAAATTGTTTTCTTGAAATGAACACTTTAGTTACTAAATATATCCTACGATTAATGTACGTGTATAAACAAAATTGTACAAAAATTTCATTGAATGTTACACGAAATTGCAACGTTTTTTGATTTGATTGTTGATATTCCAATCAAAGCTAAATATTTTTTATCGTAATTTGATACTTTATGGTTATTGTCAAGAGTTCTAAAATAATGTTTCAAATAAGTTAAAGTAACTACTTTTTAGTAAATATATAGTAGGCTCATTGATGCCTAACCTCCACGTTATGGTATAGACCACTGATTAAGTGCCTAATCTGTGGTATAGGCTATTCAGACTTTACATAGACAATTAATCCCCAATATTACTACGGAAAAACGTCACGAAACTAACGATGTGCACATGGAATACGGGGGTAAGCCAATGAATACCAACCATTAAACACAACTTATTGGTATGAAATTCACTTGTTTGCAAGAAAGAAGAATCTGTCATTAAGTTTAATGAACTCTTTTAGTGAGTAAAAGGGATTGGACGCGAAATCAGCTTTAGTTTAAAATGGTAACATAGTTTACGGTATTTTAAGACGGTCGGAGCCCCACATAAGTGGTAGATTCACTAGTGATTATCGACAACAACCTCCACGGAATTCTACTTTTGCCACTTATTGCGGGAACGTGGGGACGCTCTCGCATTTTTCCGCGAACCCTCCGCGGCTAGATCGTCTCTGGATCCTACTCTGGGGCATACCATGAATACAATCCCGTCACTGGACCGCGCCTGAACCTAAGGCACGCCGTACTCACCTTGCGGGTCAATCGCCCGCTATTCGCGTTTACAAATTTGACGGAAAAACGGGTGTCAGGTTACGTGATTACGGTGTTTATGCTGCGGCATATGAAGTACCGCCTTACTTGTACCCGTTTGAGTCATTTATTCTCAAGAGCGTTTCGAGACGCTTCTAACGGTATCGTTTGTTTATAATTAATGTACTTAATATGTAAACTAACATTTTTGACACTTGAGTCTAAATTTTAGCGATTTCTCAAGTAGTCTAACAGCTATGACATCAATAATTATTAAGGAGACAGTAGTTTTAGGAGTTAAATGTGTTGTGTACGAAATTTAAGACTTCAGTACCCTTTTTCCCGACAATTTCTTAATTTTACGATTTTTCCATGAAAATTAACTCTAATTTTAATGTGGGTTATGTCAAAATAAAGACTGTCTCCTTTATAAATTATTGATAATTGATGTCATAGCTGTTGGACTACTTGAGAAATCACTAAAATTTGGTCTCAAGTGTCAAAAATATTAGTTGGCAGAGCCTTTATTAACAAAACTAAAATACAATGACAACTACACTATACTACAAACCCACCTAACTAACGACTTACACTAAGCACACCTGAATTATCCATAAACCACTGTAGGTCTACAGATAATCAAGATGTTCAAGCCCACTACCAATCGGAAGCGTACCCAGCATGCTGGCGGCTTTACCACGCTGAATGGCAATGCTTATGCGTTGGGCCAGCATTTTGGTCACGCGTTGCGTCGACCAAGCGCTCGGAAAAGGCTTTTGAAGATGAGGTGAGCACCCGGCCCCCACGGGCCCAATGTCTCAACCCCCATAGGGCTCAAATATGCAACCACTTCCGAGTGTTGCATATTTCCGCCGTTTAAAATCGCTCAGCTGAATTAGCCGCTGCACCGTCCCTACCATGTGTTTGCATAAATATTAGTTTACATTTTCAGTACATTTATGATGATGATGATGATGTTTTCCAGACGATTTCGGCTACGGCGACTGCTTCTGTTTTTTTTTTCATTACATTTACCTTGGTTGGTGTGCTCTCAGATGACTTATGTAACTTATTTTTGCTGTGAAAGTTCGCGAACAGTCATGGCAAGTTAGAATGCCATCCACATAATTATAAATATGATTTAAAGGAAACCTATTCTTGAGCTCATCACGCTTACGATCAAGCTCCTCCTTTCTTTCCTCTTTAAATGCATGAACGCGATTGTGCACAAGTCGCCTCCACTCAGAACGATTCTCAGCTTTGCTTTCCAAATGAGAAGGATCGATCTTGCAATTCTTCATGTGTCTCTTCTGAACGTCCTTAAAACGTACATTAATAAAAACCAACGATACCGTTGAAGCGCCATTGATAAGAACATAGCTAAAGAGGCATAAAATTTGTTTGTGTTGTTAAAATAAGTTATTAACAGTAATATGTCTTCAAGCTGTTTTAATACTCCTGATACGAATAACATACCAGGTGATGCTGTTTCATTCAAACATTGTGTGATTTTTTTGTGCATTGTCAACATTTTAATTAAATATGTAGTTTGTTGTATTTGAGAGCTTCGAAAAATATTTATTCTCCATGACTAACAGAATAGCCCGTGTTAAAGGCCCTAAACCTCTTAATATTCCTGTCATACGTTATGGAGGCAAAGTTATACCTCGAAGTAAGGGGACATGTTGATTATTAAGACCATACATGCTGGTATTAGGGGTCTTATCAACTTGTTGAACCAGTGGATGAATACGATCCTCTCTGTCCCATTTAACATTTGATCTGCGAGCAACTTCCTCTCTTACTTAATGACAACTGTACGCGCTTTGTCACATAATTTCTTAAAAGCTGTCATAATTTTAACCATAGGTTAAAATTATACCAAAACATTTATTTCAATCTTATCTGCTTTTACTTTTATTAAAATGCCCTTTACTATCAAATCTTGATCAAGAATTGTAACTTCATATGTAAGATACCTGTTGTATCTTGGTGTGTCATTTTCTTCTTTACGAAAACATGTGAAAACAGTCATCAAAAAATCTAACACTTCATCAGAAAAATCAACGTCAATTACTTATTATCCTACTTTACCCATTTTCTCTCGGCTTACTGCCTGCTGTTTTTTTATATGGGGGAAATATCTTTACTCACCGTCCCCCTAAAAGGATACGGCAGGTGTATCAGACTCGAAACCAGAACGACAGAGATGGTGCTCCTACCGACTAACACCCCCACAGATTTCGCAGGGTCAGAGTCGCAGAACGTTTACTATTATGTTTAAAACAAGCTTAATATATAAAAAAAAACTTTTTATAACCAAAAGTTTACTACGCGTTAAGAAAAAAAAAAGCAAAACATTAATGACCATCTTCCAGCTCCAACGTCATAGGTACCCTGATTCTCGTCATGAACCAAAGTACCTATTAAGACAAAAATGAAACGAAGCCAAACTCGATGGGGTTATGTAGTTTGATTACGGATTTCTTATGGTCATCTTCGAGCTTCATCATTAGACTCTGATTACCATCTAGTGCCAAAGTACTCGTCAACACAAATCCAACAAACGGAAACTCGATTGGGTTGTGTAGTTAGTACTTAATGAGTTTCTATAGTCACGTTCCAGCGCCATCATCAGACCATGATTACCATAGCACCAAAGTTTGTCAAGACAAATTATACGAGCCTAATTTCGATGGGGTTGCATCGTTTAATTACCGAATTCCCATTGTCACCTTACAGCTCCATCGTCAAACCAGCTCCATGTTATTAATACATTGTCATCCAAGTAGGTGTATCAAAGGTCAGCTCAATCGGTAACCGGGAAGTGGATCAAATTTCACTTGTAAGATTCGATTTCAGACAGACATTTGACAAGTGAAAAGCAACAGCCCCATACTTTCGTTATTTTAAGTAAGCTGAAAGTTTGTCAGCGCATGCCCCCCCCTCCCAACATAGGTTTAGAACGATGGAACGTTATGAAGTTCGGAAGTGTGGAAAAGAAGGGTCATTCTGGCTTTGGCAGATAAACGGTATTAAAAGTGTGTGAAATCATGATCTAAATTTGTCAAACTAAATACAACAAACTAAGTCTTATTTGGTATTATGGCTTAATATTGGTATCAAATGAAAGGACAAGGAAATAGTATAATATATATTACTATACATCTACATAATCAAGAATATCACCCAGATAAGGGACGGGGCCAAGCGTGGCGTGATGCAACGAGAGTGGTTTGGTAGCTATCAGTTTGCCAGTGCCAGTTGGCCACCAATATCGTATCGTACTGCTAGACTTTTTCTTTTGTGGTTTTCGCAAGTAGCACGTCTATGGCAATAATCAACAATCAACCGATGCCCTGAAAGTCAACATAACGCAGGCCATCGCTCAGATTCAGGCGGTTCTATGCAGTAGAGTAATTGAAAATCGAACCTGTCGGATCCGTGCCTCCGTTCGAAGTCGCGGTGGACATTTAAACGATGTCATATTTCATAAATAATTACATAAATGGACATTTCAAATAAAAAAAATTATATCTTTAATATCTCACATACGGTTTTATTTAATTTCAACATCAACCCGTCTTTGTTGAAAACCCCTTTCGTTAAAAAAAGGCAAACTCCAAATCTTGTGATATCATTCGGGAATTGTATGGAGACTCGTCACGACTTCGTAGTACGATATCCCTTTCATCGAACAGTAGTCCAGCTATAACTGCTACTGCAAATTAAGTAGGGAATTATAATATAGTGCACGGTGATCACTAGTGATCATTAGTTATAATTCCCATGTGATTTTTTGGCGTTACTCACTATTTTGTAATCAATTTTTCAATAACCAGTCAATTGTTTTTGTCTTACTGTTTTCCCTAAATTATATGTATCTTATATGTTGTGAACAATAAAAAAAAATCAATAATACTTATGTATGTGTAGGCGAGCCGCTGATACCCTTCAACGACCAAGCGGTTCTGGCGACAGATTGGTGCAATGCTGTCATGGAGCACCTGGTTTTATACCCTTGTGCACCCTTCAACGGCCAAGTCACACAACATTAACTGTAATAATAAAGAAAGCGCAGTAAGGAACCTTAGACTTGGCACGGCTTTGTCTAGATTTCATTACTTTTTAGAGATAAATATACAGCTCCATCGAGACTTGGCTAGTTTTTTACAGAATGTTTTTGGTGGGATTTCACTTCTTTTTGTAGGAACGTGGACTTATCGATTTATTATATCAGTTGTATTATTAGACACATTTTTTTTCTTTTTAGTAGTACTTTTTTAGTATTACAAATCTTTTTCTTCTTTTTTCCGGTTCCGTTTCTTGTACAGTTTTTTGTATTGCCCATTCTATAATAGGCAAAGAGCTTTAGAAGATTGGAAGAAGACTGAAAATAAATAAAAGCTAGTCTAGCCTTATCCAGAGTTTTCCTTTAATTTTATTTACATACATATATGCGTATTAAAATTTTAACTCTGCCCATATATTGTTATCCTAACTAAACACTTCGTAGAAACGTTATGGCGAATGCGCGTGTTGTGAGCTGATGTTCACCAACGTATGCAACTATAGCAGATCTGATACTGCAAGTTGAGTCAGTTCTACCATACACCAAGAAAGATATTGAATGGAAGAGACAAGACCCGTCTTAGGGCATACCAACTACTTGGTAGCCACTAAGTTCATCGTCGTCTTTTGATATTATCGACATTTTTTATGATAGTATCTTACGAAATTTAATTTCCCAACTTTTTTGTGCGAAACCAAATACAAATAAATTCTACGACGACAGCGACTGACAAAATTGACTGACAGCGTCATAACACGAAACGAAAAGTTTTCCTTGAATTTTATTTGTATGCGTATTAAAAGCAGAAGGGCTATATTACATTCTCTTTGCAGAAGGGGAGGCATTCGTCCAGTAGTCGGAAGCAATTTAAATTAGAAGATGTGTCCCACTATGCTGGATTTTTGCAATGACAGTCGATTTTTTTATGTACCAATAGTAGAATCTGGTTGGGGATTAATTACTGTATCTCTAATGAGACAAGTTGAGGGTACTTCATCAAGATACTTCAGACCTTCGGTTTTTGACATCAAATGAGGAGGAGATAAGAGGACAAACAAAGTTGAATATTTTTTGTAAAGGCGGTATGTCGATCTTTAGTAGTTTGGTTGGGCTCTTGTGTTTTCAAATAAGGGCACCAGGTACTCCAGATTTTCGATATTCCTAGTTTTTATAGTTTTCCCTTTACGTGGCTATTAAACCCGAAGTCTGTACCAAATTTCAGCTCTCTGAGTTTATGGGAAGTACTAGTTCTATTTTGATGATCATGAGTGAGTGTCGTAAATGCGAAACTTTGCCTTCGCTTAACTTCGGAACTAAATGGCGTACAGACTTCAAACTTTGGATTTTAAATATATGATTATAGCTTACTAGATAACGAAAATTTCAGCGTTCTGGTCTTATCCAAAGGGTCTCAAATAGGGGCCTGAAAATGCAGCGAAATGGTCCCATAATGTGCCATTTCATCAGAAGTAAATTAATGTCTGTATGAGTACTCGCTATATGTAATTCATTGCAAAGAGACATTAAAAGCGTAACTAAAAGAAACTGTCTTGCTGGGAGGGAACCTGAAAGTTATAAATTAAAAAAAAAGTAGGAAAAATATTAGGAAATGAATAATGAGACAAAAGATCTGTTATTGCATATTACTATAATTCATGATATATTATCTGATTTTAGTACTATATGAATTAAAATATTAAAATGTCAGGACATTTTATTTTCCTGACAACAAATCTAACAATAAGTTACTTAATGTCTAATTGCGAAGTTAAATCAAGAATCTATATTTTCTCAAATATAATCTGATAATATTTTGTATCTATGTGGGATGTTAACGTTAGGTTGTTGGTCAATTAGGAGTAATTACTATATTTATATTCCTATACAGTACGCGCTGATTCCGTATAATGATAAATGATAGTATAGTTATTTACAGTAGGTACAAATATGTAGATAGAAGGTCTTCGTCGGTTATTTCAATCATTTTATTAACAATATGTAAACCAAATTCTTCTTTTATATCATGATTTTTCCGTGGTGACTAACGTACTTTCATTACCTAGTAACTAATTGATCCCGCTTACGTTACACAGCTCTTTTCCACCAGTCTACACCATTTCTAGTTGTAAAAGTTTATCAACACACTACGTGCGAAGTAGAGACTACGAAAATATCGAGTTCCGAGAAACATGGGCCGTAATACATCGTGGTCTTCAAGATGAAATTTTAATGATACATACCTAAACACGAAAGGAAGCAAATGATCTATGGTCACTTGTTTCTAACTACGGAACCCATTCGTCGTCCCCACATGAGATGGTATCATACAATAGTGCCTTGTAGGTGCTGCGGATCCGGAGCCGGCGACGCCGGTGGTAGTGTCGGGCCCATCGAGCCTCCTATAGTCGGTAGGGCAGCAGCTATGTCCTGGTAACCAGTCAGTGGCATGCTAGCACCTGGGAATCTATCCATGCCGAGCTCTTCTGGCGGAGTTACTTCGAGTCCAATGCTGCCGTTGAGAGCAAATTTTATTGCGTTTGCGTTCTGCTGTTGCTGTTGTTGTTGGTGTTGCAATAACGAATTGAAATGTGAGATACCAATTTCTTCTAGGCTACTTTTCCTGCGCCTAGATACAGCACTGCTTAGGCCTTGGCGTAGAGAGTTAGATCTCCGCAGTAGGATATCATCGACAACTCTGAGCGAGTTAGAGCGACCCCGGAAGTCTGATACGATAGTAGGGCTGTCGGGCAGTGACAGAGAGTTAGCTTTGGTGTTGGAGAGCGGTGGAGCTCGCTGAGCATAAGACGTGTTGATTGCTGAACCGCGCCGGCTGACCGCCTGATTTTGTGCTTGGATTAAAGCTTGCGAGCAAAAACTTATGTTGGACTTGCGGCGGCTGTTATGTCTTTCGAATGTTTTTTGAGCCGAAAATGGTGAAGGCCTGACCAAATATCTGAAACAATAGTAGAAATATGTTGTAACAGATAGAGCATCAGAATTAAAGTACAGACTACAGCACCATCATTTATTATTTACTGATATAAGGATTTTTAATAGAAATACCGATGTTTTCCGAAATGGTTGAGTTTTTAAGAGATTACTTGAATTTTTTTGTAAAAAAAGTCTTCAATAATTACACCAAATTTTGTGCAACTTACTGAAACAAAATTAAAGCAAAACTAAACTGAACAAATTAGGAAGAAACGAGCAATGTTAAGAAAAAACGGAATTCCTGTAATATAATGAAACTCACATAATGTCTCCTTCTTGCAAGTTAAGATCGCAGCTAGGGTTGATGATAACGTACGATAGGCTGTTCCTTTTTTCGCTCACGTCGTCGTAATCGATTCCGGTGAGGTTCAGGGACTCCATTCTTGAGCGAACAAGGTTTGCTATTTCAGCTCGTTCTATTTGCTGGGCATGGTTATCTCTAGCTTCGTCGGCTAGGCTTGTAGAGTACTGTAAAATAATTCGATAAAGCTATTCTTGAGTCTATGAATATAGTCCACAAAATTATAAAATACTAGTGAAATTACTCCCAATTGAAAGTGCCTGACGAGATTTTAAGAAAATGTTAATAGGAACACTAATCCTTTTTTATTCTGTAGCTGTATTCGTATAACATAATGTAATAATTATCCAAAGTAACGTAGTTGTCAGTAAACAAATGTTTTCATTAGTTTATCGTTGCTTGATTCAAATGATTAATTGCTTATAGAGGAGGTACAGAATGATTTGTCTGTGATACGGTAACATCTTTTTGGTAACTAAGTGACAAGGCAGCACCATCTGTCATACTTGTATTAGAATACGTACTTTTAAATACTTTGTATTTTAATTCATTATTTTATGTCCATACATCATTGAAAAATAAAAGACTAAATTAAATCAATAGCAGTTATAAAAAACAAAGATTTATTTTAGTATGTCAAATGATGCTGTTTTATCCTTTTAAGCTAAACTAAATTGAGGAGGTAGCAAACCTATTTCTGGCAAACCTACAGCACTACAATGTTTATACTAATTCTATTCTAAAAAATGAACGTTGCATATTATTTGCAAATGATTTAAATGAGGTGTAAGTATAATGACAACTTACAAAAATATTGTGCAACATCTTCTTAAGTGTTATGTCGTGTTCTATAATAAAACCATGAAGTATGAAGGTACTAAATTATTTGAGATCTTTGAAATCAGTGGTACCAATACATGTATGAGTTCCTCTCTTTTTTAGTTCCTTTGTTTTGACCAATAAAATGAGTAATTATTTTCTAAATTTATCAGCATTGCATATGTTTCTATATTTTCATAAACCCATATTATATCCGATATTGAAGAAAAACAAAAAAGGGATCGACAGGGGGGCTTTCACGCGCTCAAAATGACATCAAAAATTATTGAGTGACAGTTAAAGACACAAAAGTGTAACATAGAAGTGTGTCAGAATGGGGCGTACGCTGCCCACCCGGTGCATTCTGAGTGGGCGGCACGAGAGCGCAGTTGATGGCAGTTTGAGCGAGTGGGGAGCCCTCCTTACCGCGGGCGTGCGGTCGCCGTAGCAGCCGCTGAGGCAGCCGGTGCCGCGCCGGCCGCCTCTCCCGCGCCCTTCGCCGGTCTCGCCCTCCTCCTGCTGCAACTAACGCTTGTCACGCTTTTCCAATTCTTACTTTACATCACCACACCAACCAAAAAAACAACTCCGCCGATCACAACTCGCTAAATACTCATTTATATTTCCTTCTACTTACTGAGTCTACCCTTTTGTGTCAACAGTTATCATAAGGAAGATGTGCGATAAATGTTGCATAGCAGTACACGATAAAGACATTGGTGTCTGAATAAATGATATCATGCACAAGCATAAGCAGCAGCCAAAACTAGTGCTCTCGTTACTCTATTTCAAGGGAACTGTATTGATTCGTTAAACTATTTTCTAAATGTTAATTCTGGGCTAGTTGTAACTATTAGCTTATATGATTTTGTCATATTCATGCGGGGATGATTTTGACTACTGTTGTGCCTATGTAACTCACATTAGCATTATTTTTCTTATCACTTAAAACACCGAGTAATTATCAGATTACTGTATTCCTACATTTGTTTCTCGTCATCTTTGTAAATGGGTTTGGGTTTGTCGTCTCTATTGGGTTTCATGCAAAATACACACTACAATAACAACACATAGGCGGGATTGCGATCATCGGGTCGTTATATTTAGGTTATTCCATATTTGAAAACCGCTTCATCCAGGCATTTATTTAGTCACCTTGTTAATTTCAATATTTATCGGTGTATGCAAAAGCAAAACCTATCTTTGTTGGTTGTATCGGATTGCATTAATATAAAATCAAGTGAGATATCTTAATAATAATAAGAGCAACTTCCATGCCAACCTTTATATCAGTAAAAGGACTCTAACTGACTATGTCTAACACATACTCCTTAAGAGTAAGCCTCGTGTAATGTTGAACTGTGGACATGGTCAAACAAAATACCCGAAATACAGTCCCGAGACGTGGACTAAGAGAAATCATTACAAGCGGGATCTCATAAGAAAATAGAGTATAAACAGTGTTTCAATAATGTTGCTATAGCGTTCAGGCGCAGTACATATTGCAATATATTGGCAATAAAGGACTGTATTTAAGGAGAGAAAATAGATAGAGAGTAGGAGTTGACCGACTCACCGAAGCACGCGATGGTCGCATTCTCGCGAGGCGTGACCAAAACCATTTTGTTGGAGTCCGCGGCGACATACTCACGTGGTGAGATGCGTCCGCCATGCTCGTGTCCTGTGTGCGATATATCCCGATTGGGATTTCGCAGCTAGTGGAACACAACTTTTGGTACAGTCGACCATACGTACGTATCCACATATCCTCTTTAGTTATTTTCATCTGTGAGATGTTTAACATTAGTTATTAGGACAGTTATTTTAGACGCATTTGCTTATGAATAATAGTACGTTCGCGTTTGAAATGAAAATGAATGAAATGAATGATGATGTTGAGCGCAGAAATCAAAACACGCTATCCAATACATGGTCGCCAACCTACCTTCAACAACCTGAAGACTTAGTATGAGGTAAATTGTAAACCGTCATTTCGATTCCAACTATACGGTTACCAGCCAGTTTGTGTAAGAATTAAAACCTTTTGTCTTAAAAAAATTACCTTACATGTTTTTTTTAAATGTGATTGGTTGCCGTATAGCCTTTAGTATCGCATCAGCAAATACAAACTATTTCAACTTACAGATGTGAGGAATCCCGAACCTGGAGCTTGATCTACTCCCAATAGTAATCTCACAAAAGTTATTACATAATCTTTGACAAAAGCTTGGTATAGCAAAGTGTCGAGCATTGATGCTGAGAAAACCGACCCGGCAGCAAAAGGTAGTCTGAACATGTAGGAAATATGAGATCCACGTTCTTTTTCCCCTCTGTAAAAACAAAAACCAGTGAGTATTAACTTGTTGACTTTGAGATTGAAATATTTTTTTTTACAATAATTGTACTTGACTGCCAACTCGCCTCATCTGAAGCTACGTAGCACATCTAATATTGATGCCTTATAATACTTGTACTTAATAATACTTGCCAATAAAATTCAAAGAATATCTCCTCACCTTTTCCATCTTCGATAAGTGTAAGGCATATTTATCGTGAGCTCGAAATTGCATGAACCTCATGTTAGATGATTGAGACAGTTCCGTGATAGATTTTATCGACGGAAAAAACCTGAAATTACAGAACGAATTCATCAATGATGAAGTTTCTTAAATACACAGTACGCCAATTCGCAGTTATAGATTTATAATAACGTTTTCGCTATAGTAATTTAGTAATACAGGTAGTATTAAGTTACAATTCGCAAATGCTGTTTAATGGATAAAAGAGAATTACTTGAACATCGTTTGTACTGCAACTATAGTATTGCAGTCGGCCAGGCTGTCCTCCTCAGCAGAGTTTGATAGTTCTTTGTTTACCACAACCACATTTTCAGCCAACGTGATTCCAGCTCGAAGTAAATCGTCTAAACTGCAAAAAAATAAATGTAATCTTTAGTCGAACAGTTTAGGCAATACACTTCAAGAACAGCCGGGTTCGTGTTTTTAGTTACCAAACGTAACAATAAACAAAAAAAAAATCTAATAAAATATTAATATCCGTATATATCCTGCGTATATGCATATATGTTGCAAACAGACCAGCCTCGCAAGCGTCAACAGTTCACAGCGTCAGCGTCAACAATAAACCGCTTGTGCTAGGTGTCACTCTCCTCGATTATATTTTCCAGTAGAGGACTGCATAATACACGTCTTCGAGCCTTCCAGAGAGCACGAATGCACGAGGTGTACACGCAATTTCTACAAAATATTAAGTAATTATTACGGTCTGATCACCGCTTCCACAGCCTCATTCCTTCTTTAATTTTCATAGATGAACCATAAAAAAAAATTAGGTCAAAATGTTAAGGTACGTCAATCGGATGTTAATGTAAGCTCAAATGAACGCTGGTTTTTAAATTTTTATCACGTACTAGCGACTCGCCCCGGCTTCGCACGGGTTTAATTGGATAAAGAATAATGCTGTTTTGCTCAAAATCAGTTCGTAAATAAGCCATTATATCTCGGAAATAGTAAAGAATAAAAAATGGTTTTACGGGGGTATCCCTTAATTTTGACTCCTATATGTGTAAAAAATATTTTTAGAAAATTTCCTCGCCTTGTTGAATCTTTTTTCAAATTGCAATGATCTCAAATAATTTTCGAAATGTTGGCAAATAACGAAACCCACTTTTTTATTTTCACTTAATTTATTATAACTATTGCAGTTTTTGCGAATGGGCATCACATTTTCTCAAAAAATTATCTTGATTTCATTCCAAATCTTATGACACCTCAATCATAACGTTATTTCAATTCAATTCGAAAACGTGCCCCACGGTTTTATTTTAGTCTAGTCTATGCATATGTTTATAATTCCCACGACTGTATCTATTTTAGAATTTTTTTGGTTTTTAGTACATTTATCATAAACATTGCAATGTATGTTTAACATAAAACCGTTTAACTTACAAGTTTTTTTACCTATTTTTATTTTCTAGTTTTTATTTCGCATTCTGTTTAATTCATTTAGTGCTTCATTATTGCAAGGTTTCTTGCCCGTTAGTTTATTGTAGTCCAACTCCTCTATACGTAGTCCATGCAAAGATCTTACTCTACTAAGAGCCACGTAGGCTTGACCTTCTTCAAACAATTTCGCACCTAAGTATACGACTGCGTGATCCACAGTGCTGCCCTGCATTTTATGTATTGTAGAAGCCCATGATAGTATTAAAGGCAACATTCTTCTTTCAGCCGTCCCGTAATTGTACTTAGCTGAAAACTGTATGGCTTTCTGGTGTAAAAGATGTACTCCGTCTCTTGCGAAATCAATTCGGACGGAAGGTACATCTGTTGCATACATCTGTGTTTGACGAAATTGAGGCCAAACGATTTGGTTGATGTAGCCTATATATAGCGCCATTTACTAATCCCTTTGACGTGGTGTACCGCTAACGACGTATCATTTTTAGCCACCCTAACGCCACACAGTCCTCAACACGATACAAAATCTTGACTTGGGTGGTGGATTCAGGCTGGATTAATCAGATACCTAAATTACAGATTCAATTTCTAAATTTAAATCTTATTATTATACGCCATTTAGTGGCTGCGCCCATCTTAAATATTGAGGTTGTATAGTGCACTGTATTTTTCTTGTCAAACCCTTTTATTTGATACCCATGTTGATGGGATTGATAAAACCTAAGTTATCCGCCATTTTGTAGAGGCCGCCATCTTGGATTTCAATTTTTTATAGTATATTGTATTCTGCTTGTTGAGCCCTTTCATTTGATACCCATGTTGATGGGATTGATAAAACCTACGTTATCCGCCATTTTGTAGCAGCCGCCATCTTGGATTTAATTTTTTTATAGTATATTGTATTCTGCTTGTTGAGCCCTTTCATTTGATACCCATATTGATGGGATTGATAAAACATAAATTATCCGCCATTTTGTAGCGGCGGCCAACTTGAAGGAAGAGGGTAAAATTTGAATTACTAAATTTGACCCAAGAATAAATAAAACAAACGGGGTGAGCTAAATAAAACCGTTTAAAAAAATCAACCTAAGAAGTACTTTTTTCGTGTTCAAATTTGATGATCGATTAAGAAAAGGATTCTAAAATTGAAATTCAAAATTTTGTATCCTGAGCGTCAGCGAGGGAATCAATAGAGCACAAGGTAAATAATCTTTGCGCTCGAGTGCAAAACATAACTTTTCATCCACCTCAGCGAGGAAATACCTCTGTTCTATTTTCAAATGTCCCTCTGCATTTCTTTTGAGAGCCAATTCAAATTTTCTTGTCTCATAAAAAAGTGGATCTGCGTCGAGAACATTTTCTTGCTGTGATTTTTTACGATTTCAAATGTGGCTTAAAACCTTATTTGATCGACTTCGATTTGCTTTTATGGATGAAGTATCTTCAAAAGCAACCATATACCGGTGGTGGTATAGCGAGTTTAAACGCGGTCGTTTTACTTTGGGGGATGAACAAAAGAGTGGTCGTCCTACGACGGCTGTCAACGAAGAAAGTGTGCAGGCAGTAAAAAAATTAATTCAAGAAAAGAGACGCACT
Source organism: Ectropis grisescens (assembly GCA_017562165.1). Classification (NCBI taxonomy): domain Eukaryota; kingdom Metazoa; phylum Arthropoda; class Insecta; order Lepidoptera; family Geometridae; genus Ectropis; species Ectropis grisescens. The sequence continues at coordinate 11,583,083 of CM029767.1, read as the reverse complement.
ACGTACGAAGAGATTCAGCATAGTCTACTGATTGGTTCAGGAAGTGTTCGCAAGATTTTTCACGAGCGCCTTTGCCTAAGGAGGAAAGTTTCCCGCTGGCACAACCTCACCGAAGCTCAGAAGCAGGCCCTTGTGGATTGGTGCTGTGATATGATACAAAAAATTTATGCAGGCTCATCACGGCGCGTTTACGACATTGTGATAGGTGACGAATCCTGGATTTATCAATACGATCCAGAAACAAAGAGTCAGTCGACGGTTTCGCCGTTACAAAATGAACCAACGCCTACGAAAGTGAAGCGATCGAGGAGCGCAGGGAACATTTTGATCGCTAGTTTCTTCACATAGACGGGGACCCTATTTTGTTTCCACTTCGAGACCAAAGCAGCATCAACGCCGAATAGTACAGCATAAAATGCCTGTCAGATGATTTTTCTGCAAAAAGCAACAAGCGACCGAACAACAGGCTCCGCGGGGTCCTTCTTCACCACGACAAGGCGCCCGCGCACTCTCCGATCAAAACGAGGGACTTCCTTCTTCCTGCATTGACTTCTTGGACTCCAAACCGGTCAGAGTCGTGGGACACCCTCCTTACAGTCTTGATTTGTCACCGTGTGACTTCTTTTTAAAAATCAGCTCCAAGAGATACAGTTTTCAACGCTGGAAGACGCGCTAGCAGCGAAGGCCGTGTTTGTAGTAAAAATGTTTTGAAAATTTGTTCAGACGCATGAAACTTTGGATAGAGGCTGGTGGGAGAGCTGGAGAGTTCTTTAAAAAGATTTAGTAAATGTTATTAAATAGAAATTAGTTTTTTAGTTTCTCAAAACTTTCTGAGTGTCACGTACATGCAAAAAATCATTTAAAATCACAAGCTACTTTTATTTCAGTTTAGGAATTAACTATTACATTAATAAGTAAGTATTACTGAATAATCTTTAAATTATAACTAATTAATATTTGGGTATAATTAGGAAACATTTAAAACAACGTTACTACAGTTAGGGTCCGGATTGAGCAGGTACAAAACACAACATTTCTGGGGTTCGAGATTGACCGCTGCATGACATGGAAACACCACATCGACAAGATGTGTGCTAAAGTAAGTAGTGCGTGCTTTGCACTAAGACGGGTGTCCCGAGTGGTGTCTGCGGATGTATCTCGTTCGTGTTAGTTCGCCACGGTGCATTCCCAGTCACAGTACGGTGCCGAACTATACGCACGCGCTGCCGATTGGGAGCGTGCATTCCGCGCCCAAAAACGTGCCATCCGCTCCATCGTGGGCGTGTCGCAATGCACATCCGTCAGACCATATTTCAAAAAGCTTGGCATACTTACGTTACCTGCAATCGTGATCTACCAAGTAGCTGTGTATGTAAGAAACAACTTAGATTCATACGACACGCGAGGAGAGAGACATTCGCGCAATAAACGTAACGCTGACAAGCTGGACAGTATACCGTAAGGTATACTCTCGCGAGATCGAAAAAACTGACTCACATTATGGGACCGGAAGTTTATAACACTCCTCCTAAAATGTGAGTTCGGGTAGCTTCAAAAACCGATTAAAAAGCTGGCTTATCGATCAAACTTTTTATAGTTACAGCGAGTTTTTATAAATAAAGCAATTTAATTTTAATAAAAGCAATTTCGAAAAAAGAAACATCTCTATTTGGTGCAGTCATTCAAAAGTTATGGGCGTACAGACATTTCGAAGATCCAAATATTACATATATATATCTAATTGAAATAGATATCATAATCATACTTACCAGTCTATGGATCCGAGCATCCAATATACTAAAGGAAAATACGATATAGCATCTAAAAATGCAATATCTGGTCTTCTTTCGAGTAGCAGGATGATAGGATTGAGTGAAGTCTTCGATCTAAAATGTGCTCTCAATGGTATTATAAAATTGTATATACCATTGGAAGCATAGTCCGCGGCAAGTATGATAGTTTTGTTCTGCCATTGGTATTCTTTAGCATTTCTGTAGGCGCAATGTTCGCATACTTGCGCTAGTTGCAAGCAACAAAGAGATTTTTTCTCTTTGAGGAGATAACAGAGCGTAGGACTCACTCCGATGAACGGTGATACAGGAGGAAATCCTTTTACGATCCTGAAACATCTTATTCCATTAAAATCATTATTATATCTCATTAAATGAGAGAATCAGATGCATTTACACATTACGAATGCTTTGTTTGTGTGCTTCTGCTGGTGCACCTAATTAGTTAAACTAGCAGTTTTCCGGTGGCAATTGTAATTGTATTTTTGACATAAATTCTCCATATATCATTTCACAGATATTTAGAAATAGATTGAGTAATGCGCTGCACAAGTTAAATACTATCTAATTGCCCTGGTTTCATTAGTTACCCTAAATTTGATATTTATTATAAAATCGTATACTTATTCTTTTCGCACTCACGTGTGACCGATGTAATTAGAATGTTATTTCCATTAATTCGTAACATTCGTCATCACCGCATTCCCCCTTTTGCATTCATATACACATTCACAAAGTTGATCCATACTTCCTTTGGTCTTTTTCTACCACTGTAACCATTCACTCTGTGATACTCATTTATAGCATTTTATTTTTTCTGTCACATATACTATACTAGACTTCCTGTAACGTTTCTAATCCTAACCATTGTCGTCGTAACCATATCTTTTCTAAATGTTTTTTTCATTCCACCACCTCGGAAAGAGTCCTTTTACTCCTCGATATCAGGATCCTCGCAAAAGTAGTTTTAACCCTCTACAGAGTAAAGTAAATTTGAATTTAGAACATCGTGCGCACTAAGCTTTTGAATTCAAAACATAATTAAAGCTATTTATGTCTACCGTCTTGGTGCTGAATTCATCATAATTTTTTTATAATTTGTTAAAAACTCAGACTCAGAACGTCCTTGGTGTACTTTTTATTTTTCAATTTTCTTTTCGCAATGTTATGAATGAATCAATTGTAATCGAATTGAAGTATGCCTAGTTAAATCATTTAATATTATTGACGACTAAAATAGTTACTCATAGAAAATTTCAATACCATTTTAAGTAAACGTGTAGCCAGATTTTTTTTTTCATGAATTCTAAATAGTACGTTTATATATTTCCTTTAAAATTAACCCTGATGCTAATGTGGCGCTACCATAATTTAATGCATTTGGGTGGACACTTTTTCATGTACACAGACACTCCTTACCTCAACTAGTCAACTCTGTATATTTTCACCTCAAATTTCTAATTTTCAGGACAAGACAGGACACGATTCTATTTTTTCTTAACACGCTGCGCTCGTGATTCAATTTCAGAATCCTTCGCTTGTTCGGTCATCAAAATTGAGCACGCGGTTAAAAAGCAACTTTGCACTATTTTACAACAAATACTGCTATTTATGTCTCCTGAATATCTAAGATACCCAAGATTATTGATATAGAATTATGGCGATTTCAATAGGATAGCGGGACCGTTGAAATCATAGAAGAACTGTGCTGTTTTTGTCCAGCTGATCTTCATACCAGTGTTCTAACCATTCGAGTTTCTTGTTTCAGTCTCCTCTGGACTTAGTGTCCATCGTCACCGACCCAAGTATGATGTCATGGTCAAATAGCATACATCAAAGTACATCTAAGTCAGTGCAACCATTAACAAGAAAAATATTTCAAAGTATAGCGTAATAAAAGGCGACGAAGGTTGATAGGCCACCGCCACACTGAACTTGTCTATCTGATCTTCTCTTTTAAAGTCCACGTCCACATTAACCTCACAGGATCTAAGTACCATATGCTATAACGCTTTTATCCGATCTGAATTATCCGATATCCATGATTAAATCATGGATATCGGATATCTATGCAGTAAACGAATCAAATATTCGTTTTCTTATGCGTACAAATACTTTCTGTCTAGCGCGTAAATGGCGAAGTGCAAATATGCTGCGTTTCTAAACCCGCAACCGCTTTGTTTTCTTACTTACTTATCTCATTCGTTTTTCTATCTCATTTCTTTCCTAACTGCCTTCATTTTCATAACCTGAGCTATATCCCTCTTTAGTTGTTACAGATACGTGCGTCATCTTTATTCTTAAAGATGGACCGCAGCAAACTGTTAGTGGGTAGCAATTGTATTGAAAAATTAAGTCAGCTACATCCATCCAACCAACTCAAAAAAAACTATCATACTTTTCGATATTTCACAGGTGTACAGTCTAGTCCAATAGATTGTCCGTTTTTTAAACTGTGTTGTCGTATCGTGTTTCTTTATTTTGTCTACTTAATTCTTGTACAATATCAATATTTACAAGTATAGTGTATTATTCCCAGTCTAACAAAATATATATACATTAAAATATTATTATAATTCATGTAAACAGATCCAGTATTAAAATCAATCTGAAAGTCGAGAATTGTGATGCGTATTTTCAAAAATGCACCGTGATGTATAAATGCATCTGCGTCATTTGCTGTCTTTTGAGAATCGAATACAATATCTCGTAAAACTCTGTATTAGGCTAAAGCAAAGCTTATCCAGAAATAAGTATTTTATAAAAATATGTGTAAGTAAAACAATGAAAACTCAAGAGAAATATGAAAGTGAATACTTACAATTTTTAGCAAACATCGAATCATAAACGTATAGACGACATTCAGTGACCCTAGTAAATGAATAAATTTAATGTGCTGGGGTAGTCTAACATTCAACTATAGACAAAAAAATATACATTCTAGAAACGAAAATTAGTAAATGTTTACATATGTAATATGCCCTCAGTCTCGTAAGTTTTGAAACCTTGTTAATTTAAATTTGATATCATCTTAGGTAATTTTACAACTCATGTTTCCTTGGACGATTTTAACATCGCCTACAGCACCTTCACTGGTACAATTGTTGGAGTCGACCATTTTCTTAATTTGTCTCATTTGGACACTACTGCACATTTTTTTCCCGATTTCATATGAACACATTCTTTTAAGACGAACTAAGTACATTATAAATAAGGTAAAATTATGTCAAACTTTTGTGTAGTTTACCTACTACTACACAAAAGTTTACCAGAAATAAAATACTTTTTTTATTTATGTCAAACTTTTGGTATGTTTGCAGTCGCCCCCTCGGCAATTGCCATCGTAGGCACATGGGAATAAAAATTACCAGTCGCCGCCGGGGACAAACGAAGTCATTGCCCCCACTTCAATTTCGTTATACATTGCTTTCTCCATCATAGAGAATAAAAGGATGCAACTTCTGAAATTAAATGAGGCAACTTATTCTAGACTTCTGTATACTCTATAACCGCTTGACACACTTTGGGAACTATATTACACCGAATGATGAAAATTTACAAAATTAACTTTGCGGTCGGGCTTTTGGCGGGAAAAATATTTTTTGGTATTTTTAATTGAGAAGGTAAACCCATTAATTTTGTTTTAATGACGTCTGCTTGAACCGGTCTTTATTTTGAGATAAACCACGTTAAAATTAAATTTCATTCATATAGAAAAATCGTTAAAAAAAAAAATTTTTGACGGGAAAATGGTGGATTTTTCAATACTTCAAAAAATCCAATTTATGCTATCGAGTCCGGTTTCTCGTGTTTGTTTTATCGCATACAATTAATATAAAATAATAATAGCTCTAGAACACTTGAGAATTCGAAAAAAAATCTGACACAAGTGTCAAAATTGTTAGTTTATATTTCAAGCACATTAATTTATACAAACGATACCGCCAGAAACGTCTTGAAACGCTCTTGAGAATAATGGACTGAAACAAGTACAAGTAATGCGGCACTTCATATGCTGAAGCGTAAACAAACACACTTAGGTAATCTGACATCCGTTTTCCCGCCAAAATTGTAAACGTGCGTCGTGGAAAGTGGCGCAAGATGCTAAAAAAAGACTAAGGTGCATTTAAATATTTCTTTATTTTGATTTCGATAAACCAAACATGTTAAAATTAAACATTTAAACAGCTGTTTTGTATCACTGATAATAATCAGAATATTTAAGATAGTAATTAAATTAGGAAAGTAATACATAGTAAATATGTATTTTGAACAGGGCTATTCATATTCATAACAGATTTATCTTTATTATGGTCAATTATTAATTTAGCATTTGTATAACGTTATAACACCCAACACATATTTACTTTTTATACATTAAATACACACACAAACACACACACCAGAACAGATTATCCGTCCCCAACACTTTTTTAACTGAATATACTAAGAATTAACATAATCACAGACTAATCAAAGTGTTTACAATAACTATTACATAAAAATAAAAAACATATTACATAAAAAATCTTCAATTAGTGTCGTAAGGTTTCGAAACGACACAAGTCAAGTGGGCCTTGTGACACAAGTCACAAGGCCCACTGTCATTTTTCCATGAGCAAATTCGAGTTGATTTTTTTGTATGAATTCATCTTTATATATCTGTGTAGCCTTTCTTTGTTTCAACAGATTTTTTGTTTTATTCTGCTGTTACAAACATTGGGATATGAAGAATCTTGTTGCAAAACACTCAGTAAATGGATGACGTTGGGATGTTTCGTACCAACTTCATGTTTCAGTTTGTTGTGCCAACCTTCTACACACATAATTTGTAGTTCCATGCTGTTAACCATACACACTCCATACATTCACGTGCTCTTCTTTAAGCCACTGTCGTAATGTTTGCATTAGCAGCCCACTAAATGTTCCCACTGCTAGGACTCGGGGTCTTCTCTCGCAAGGAGAGAGTTTAAGGCCATAATCCACCACGCTGGCCAAGTGCAGGTTGGTGGATGATACATGACCTCGAAAGATTCTAGGTACATGTCGGTTTCCTCACGATGTTTTCCTTCACCGTTTTTAAGTTAGCGGCATTACGCACATGACTTCGAAAAGACAGTGGTTCGCGTGGTGGGATTCGAACCTGGGGGCTCCGGATCGGCATTCGTCGTTCTCCCGACTAGACCAGCCGTAACTTCTAAATGTTTAATTTATCATGTTTGGTAAGTCTTTTTTTAAAAATTATACGGAAGTCTAGGATAAGTTGCCTCATTTAATTTCATAAGTTGCATCCTTTTATACTCTACGGTGGAGAAAGCAATGTACAACGAAATTGAAGTGGGGGCAATGACTTCCCGAAATTTTTTATTCCCGTTTGCCTCCGGTGGCAATTGCCGCCGGGCGACTGGGAACATACCAATTTTTTGTGTAGTAGGTAAACTGACAAGCTTAATCGAAATCTTGACAGTCCAAAATATATCAGAAATATGTATATCAGTTTAGGTATAAATATATATTATATAGGCCAAGGTACATAATCACCGGTTTCAATTATAAAGTAATGAGACTTGATTATGGACTAAGATGACTGTGGATCTGCAACGCTACCTTCTTACTAAATTGCTCATGTTATCGCTATCGCTGTCTCTTTTATTTCGACGAGAAATTAAAGAGATAGGGAGAGCGCTATACCAATGACGTAAGGCAGTTTAATGAGGCTGTAGACCCTCCGTTGTCGAATGGCAAGAGTGAGGCTCACCTTGTAAAATCGTTTCGCCACGCGCTGTGTGGGGCCTCACTGCCCCCCAGAGACGAGAAGCTGCTGGTGGTGACGTCATCACTGGAGCATGGGGACACGGGCCGTGCAGTTGGGATTTACGGTCAGGGGTTTTACAAATACACAATGCACACAATTGCACAAGAAAAATAAATATATCGTATCCTTAAAACTGTGTGTGTATATTTTTATTATGTTTGAAACTACAAGGTACGCGGCTATGAGTACTGTGAATTTGCTTTGTACATATTATGATGATATGTTTCAGAACAGTGAAGCATTTCATAAAAATAGCAGAAGTAATAGGTTTTATATAGCACGAATAAAATTATTGCAATGACTTTATATAAAATAAGGTGATAATACTGAATTAACAGTAATGGTGGTTGTATCATTCAGAAAAAAAGAAAAGTTGAATGAAATGCTGCTGTGGTCCTAATGAATGCTGTTGCAAAATGCGCTGTCAAAAGCTGAATACTCGTTATAAGGGCGACAAAAATGATGGCAATGAAAAAGTAAGACCAACAAATGTTTTGCAAATGTTTTTGAAAGAGTCAGCTACTCTCCGCGAGTTCTTTTTTGCGTTATTTTAAATTGTCAAACCAGTTAAAAAAATGATTATTTAACTAACAAGTTTTTTCAATTTACTGCTCCAAGAAAAACATTTTTCAAGAACCGTAATATACGTCAACCCATACCTGTTTAGCATGGTGAATTATACTCTCGACACTTATTATAAATAGGATAGATAATCTTAACATTCACGTTACTGGACATACAATGCAAGTTATAAATACTACAAAATTTCTAGGTTTCCATATTGATAGCAAAATTGAATTTGATAATACATATGAATAATTTGTTTAAAAATAAACCCACGTTTATATGCCCTTTGTATGTTGTCAACAATAGTTAATAAATCTAAAGTTCTAGCTGCATATACCGGAAATGTCTCGTCATTGCTTCGGTATGGTATCATGTTCTGAGATAACATGTTGACATTAACTGAGATAACATAACAGTACAACCAAAAGAAAGGATGTTTATGACCCAAAAGCAATGCATAAGAGCCATTTGTCAGTTCCGTCAAAAACAAAGTTGTAACCCGTATTTCAAAAGTTTGGAAAACTTAACTTAACCCTAACTTGCTTATAGAGGTGTACATACGAATGTGTTGCGTTTGTTCGTAAAACTATAGAACTTATTCGAAAACTTAAACAGTGATCGGCAAATACATAAATTAAGGGTATCTATGCGGCAAACAACTCTAATTGCTAATGGTACAGTATGTATGACACCTATTTAGTACAATCACTTGCCGATAGAAATTGTTAACGTAGAACAGATTCATATTTTAGTTTATATAACGTCAGTCTACTAAAGAACTACTCTTAAGATTATTCTGGATAAGTTTATAAATATGATTTTTTCGAGTTTTTTTACTAAGATAACTGCCGATCCGATTGTCACCAGTATCGTATAATTTACTTATTTATTTTGTTAGTAACATTTATCTGATTACATTTAGGACAGCTTCGAAGAATGTCTAAAATTACAGTCTTAAGTCTAAGAATGTCTATAATTATAACGATAGGTATGTATGGAATGTTTCATCGAAGACTATTTTATTGAAAATTGTGCTGGCCGGTACTTTTACATTGGATCCATCGTTGAATTGATTTTATAGGTTTGGAAAGCATGTGTGTGCACTGGTCATTTCAACACTATAAAAGCATACACTTACTTACATGAAACAATGAAGTACTTGGTGCAGCATCTATTCATGCAGTTTTGTGATCCAGATCAGCTATCTAAAGAATGTAATTAAAAACTAAAATACTTTTTTTCAACTAAAAGTTACTCAAGGTCTTCAACAACCCATTCTTTCACGCTTAACCGGCAAATTGAAAACATGTTTGCATTATCAAAATACCCGTATTTCAGTAAGTATTTGATTGTAAATAAGTGAGATTGGTTAGAAACTTTTTATTTGGTTAATAATTGTAAATTAAGAACATGCAGTAAACCTCTATGTACGTATGTATGTCTCGCAATATTTCGTTCACAGTAATTATTTTGCGAAGATTTTCTTAATTATGCGTTCACTTGTAGTTTCAACACTGAACAATATGGGTTATTGCTGACCTATCTAAAATACATAAAAATAAAATGTAGTATTTAAACAAAGAAAGTAAAAATGTGAAAAAAAAATCTGTTTAGGTTAATATTAATAGTATATTATTCCAAATAAATTTGTATACAAGCAATTTTTTTTTGATTATTTGGAACTAATAACTATATTATTACCTTCGTAGGTATTAGTGTATTGAAATACAAAATGCGTGCGTGTAGAGTACATAATTTGCAAATGAAGCTGTTTGTCGTTGAACCCTTACGCGATTTTCTCAGAAGGTGACCTCCAGGGGAACATCGTCCTCGAGTTCATCCTCACTTTCATCAGGTTCCTGTTCTCCATCTGGGTTATCTGGCAGGATACTAAGACTAACCATGTCAGGTACTGGTAGAATAGATGGCCGTCGGCTCCCTTCAACAATATAACACACTAGAATTTTAAAGGGCAAGTTGTTATGACATATAAATAATAACGGATTATAAATAAAATAATATATCATTTTTTCATAACTCAAATGTCACAACATGTAAAATGTTGTTTAAAATTTTAATTACGATTAACCAGAGAAGTCTAAATATTTAACCATTGCAGTCTATTAAAAGTTTGAGTTTAAATTAAAGTATTGATGACAATCTGCGCAAGTATTACCTAATTTTTAATTATTTTTGAAATTCTCGTATTTGGATAACACAATGGTCAACATAGAGATCTATGTTGAAAAACTAAACAATTGATAATATTTAAGAGTTAATGTTTGTTAATATATAATTATTTACGTTAGTTATCGTATATTAATTCTAAAATTACCTCGTCTGTGGGCCGTGACATCTGGACTTAGAAAATTGGTATTGTCTGGCTTTGGTAATAGCAAATGACTGTCAGTGGCACTATCGGTGCCTGGAGAATCTTTCAGGCATGTTCGAGAATCTGTCGAAGTGCCTTCTCCAATTTTCGCTGTATAAACCACAAAAATAGTATCAATGTTATGAGTCTTTAGCCAGTATAATTAGCTATTACGATATTGTTACTGATCTCATGGACTCATTTTGTTACATGGCAGGTCGTTCATGTAATTAATGGTTATGCCGAAACAATGTGTTTGTATCATGTTATGTGTAATGTCATGATCAGAGGTCAGATTTAAAAAATCTTAATAGAATTCCAAATATATAATTTACGAGCTATACGACATAACAGTTACTGTACATTTTTTTACCTTCTTGTTGTTTACGTCATTTTTTAAATTTTTTAATCTAACCTCTGGTAATGGTAAAATTATATAAATTTTGAAATCAAACACAAATCTACATAATATTCTAACCACGAAAATTCCAACAACCAATTGAAATCTAAAACAGTTATTCTGTGTAGGTACACGTTACTTTGACATACAACACTAAACTTTGGGAAAAATATATCAAGCGTTATATTTCTGGTAAAATTAGAAAGGTTTGTGATTATGAATACATACTTGTTTAGAATACTAATACTAAACCACTTAGAAAAGGATGCCTGGCTCGTTTGTTCCTATTTTTAATTAGTTTTGTGATTTGTTTTTATATCTTATAGTATGAGAACGAAAAAAATTGCCACCAAAACATTTTCACATTCAAAAACATAGCTATTATGTTTCGCCCAAAATCCTTACTTTTATTCAGATGCTGTAACGCTCCCGAAGGATAGAAAGACTTTTTAATTGTATTACGTAGGTATACTGATATATAATTCCTATTAAATTAGTTATTAACGTCAATTGATTGAAATTATATTACATTTTCGTTTTATTTAGTGTTTTATTTTTTGTAATATGTATTCAATACATAAGTATATAGTATGTATTAAAACATAGAGATTTAAAAATAAGGTACCATCGGCAGCGAGTCAGGACCCACCTTTCGAGCAACAAGCAACACAAGACCATTTTCGAGAACTAGCACAGATTTACACTTAAAGAAGTCCTTAGAGGTTCCAGTACCTTGGAATAAACGAATCAGATAGTAAATCGCTTGCGAATGATCGTGGCTAGGTTATGCCTATGCAAGTAGTCGCCGTTAGCAAAATGAAAAAAAAACGGATATAACATTACAAACTGAATCTCAGGATCAACGATATTCTCGACAGATGTAGACCGTCGTGTCGTGTTGAATTATGTATTTCTCATAATTGTTGATGACTTAGTGTCCAAATGCACAAGCAAAATCCTCGCTCTGTTTAAAAAGGTATATGAAGCGCAGCCCGTCCAACGAAACTGTATCCCATACCATCATCATAACCAACTCATGCGCCGTACGTCGTTACTACAAAAATAAATACGAATTACTATAGGTGCCCCGAACAGGACAGTTCCCGTTTCCGTTATTTTCCCGGTATAAAAAGTAGCCGCTATGCTATTCAAGCATATATACTAAAGTGCTCTAAATTGCATCCCGATCCGTTCAGCCGTTCCGCCGTGATTGAGCAAGGAACGTCATCGTAAAAATGAGAAAAAATATTTTCAATCTTTAAAATCCACTGTATTCTTAGAGGGCATCATTATAAAATCTTTGCTCCTTTTGTTGATATGACTTTGTTTTAACACGCTCCGAAATTAATGCTTATTGCAGAAATAAACTTTTGAAACTATTCGCTAGCTCGATTGTAGCGTTTTACAGATACGTACTCGTAAAACTTTAGCTATTGTAAGAAAGGTGGATCTGTCAATTCCTCCTGTTCTAAGTAGGCTTAGTACATTAAGAAATCATTAGATAAAAAACTTCCGTCGCCGATGCTTATGTTTCTACACTAGGCCCAAACACATTAGTGGAACTCTGTGTTACGCTTTAGGTAATGCTGTGCTCATTGTGTTGTGGTGATTGGTGGTTTTTCACAAAGTATTTTCTGTGCATGATGGTGCTAAGAACATTTTCATTTAACCAAATTTTTGTGTCATTGTTATATTTTAGGTCATTGTGTTCTTAATGTTTTGTGTGAGTATTTTGTTTTCAAAATAGTTTATCTATCTTATGTATATTTTTGTTTGAATTCCTTTATTTTTAACAGAGTTCAAAAAGTACGAGGTTGTATTTTTTTTGTATTTACGTTACGCGGTAGCTCCGTCGACTGTGAACTAATTCAAATTGTGGAAATCAAAAAGTTCAGAGGTGGTTCGAAATATTTTTTCTTGAAATCAGTGTGGTAGTTTTGAAATATGACCAAAAAACAAAAATTTTCTTTCATATGAAAGCCTCGATGATATAGTGATTGATTTTTATGAAATTTGATCAAGTGTCTAAATTTAATTTTAAATTGAAGTCGGTTTTTGTTTTATCAAAGAAAATAAATTATTTGTGATGGCAATTTGGATGTAATAAATTAAATTTTTCTTTATTAAATTAAATGAACTGAAAAAGAGTGTGTGTAAAGATAGTGGAAGCATTGTAAGACCGTTTTTAGTTTTTTTTTAGATTATTATTATTCGTAAATATTTATTGAACATTTGCTTATAAATTATACTCACCAATAACTTTTAACATCATAAATTATTTTGACATCAACGTGGGGACTGATAAACCCATTTAAATAATTTATTTCATAACTAAATGTAATTCTTATTTGGTCTTCCTACTTATTTATGTCGTAGTTGATTGTGTTATGTGTTGATTTAAAGAGTCTCTTTCGTTGTTCTATTTTAGAGATGTTAACCTATAATGAGTATATTTTACTTTATTTTAATACTAGTTTGCTTAAGTTTTTTATAGTCTGTACTTAGATCTGAGTGTTGTTTTAAAGAAGGCAAGAAAGAAGTGTTCTTATTTGATTAAGAGTTAAGTGCAACAATATTTTCTTTTTAAACTGATATTTAAAAAAAAACACTCGACTTCACGAATAAATAATTTCTGTTAGAAATAAGAACACATTTGATTAATAGAAACACTTATTTGTTTCGCGTTTTGTTGCGTTACATTAGTCACCATAAACATATCAGTACCTGGGTGATCGAGATTTCCTCGGTTTAAACATTGAGTATACTTAGATGTCAACAGATAAAAGGCGGCCAGTAATAGATTTTCTCAAAAAAAAAAGAAGGAATTTGAAAAAAAAAACAGAGGAGCCGTCCGGATTCTAACCCGGACCTATTATTTCGTGACCGCTCAACTTCCCGCCTGAGCTATTATACTGTCGCGCAACATTGCGAAATTTACCGTCGCATTCTAATGTAACAGTTTTCATTGTCATAACGCGCCTAAAATAAGGTTTTTTTTAAATGTAACCTAACTAGATCGATTTATCGTTCCCGAAACAAAAATAACACACAAAAAAAATTCATGAAAATCGTTCCAGCCGTTTCCGACATTCCGATTCTATATATATTTACATACATATGTTCAAAAATTGCTCGTTTCAAAGTATATGATACAAATTTAGTTTACATGAGAATAATCATCATCATCAACAGCCACAAAATGTTCCCACTGCTGGGACTCGGGCCTTCTCTCGCAAGGAGATAATTAAGGCCATAATCCACATAATCCACCACACTGGCCCAGTGCGGGTTGGTGGATGACACTTCGAAAGATAGATGTAGGTAGATGTCGATTTCCTCACGATGTTTTCCTTCATTTTTTTAAGTTAGCGGCATTACTCACATGACTCCGAAAAGACAGTGGTGCATGTGGGGGTTTGAACCCGGGGTCTCCGGATCGGCAGGCGCCTTTCTCTCGACTAGACAAGCCGTAACTTACAGCACTAAGATCAACTCAATAAACTAAGCTCAACAAACCCTTTAATCTGCTTTTATGGATTACTTTTAAGATACGATTGCTTCTCCATTAAGATTTAAGTCGAATGATTAACTTTTGTCATTTACATTGTACTCGCCCGGAATTAAATAAGTCGACTTGAAAACTAAAGCCCCTTGTATGCAAAATAATGCTTCATATTGTAAACTTGTAAAATTACACACAAGTAGGTAGTTAAAAGTGACTGATATGATAGCGTTCGCAAATTTTTTATCATCAGAGCCTTCTTTTAATCAAATGCATTAAGTTGCACGATTATTGAAACCGAGTGATTTTGCTCTATGTCTTAGTACCGCGAATACAATACAAACTACTAAACTAACTTATTGAGTAAAAAGACATTGAGCAATAAGCAAATTCAATCAAAAAGTAGACCGAACTTTTGACATTGTAGTTAAGTAAATGGTTACTATTTGAGCTCGGTCTATTTTCTGAGTAAATCCATCTGTGACACTCACAGCTAGCAACAGTAAAATTAGCGCATGATACGTTATTAGCTTGGAGAATGCGTGATGGCGATGCGTTTGGTGTGGAACTCGCGGGAGCTTGCAGAATCACTTGTGGGAGGTCGTACTGAACGACGTTACTACCGTCTGGTTTCCGCAATTCACCACCGCCGCCCTCTTCGGCATCTCCCGTCTTTCTCTCATTTGAGAGAAGGCTACAAGCGGTCTGATCTTTAGGGATCGTCGGTTTTGGCTCAGATTGTTTCTCCGATACTACAAATGCTGAGTTCTCTTCTTTTGTAATGCTCATGTAGTAGCAAGTGTCACTTGCTTTCATTATATGTCTCGGACCAGGATTCAATAGGATCGTTTCTTCATAAAATTCTGGCAACTCTGAAGGGCGGACGCCCACTAATGCCACACCGTACCTTAAATTTTTTTCAATGTGTTAGTAATAGTACATTGTTTGATACAAATATGTTGTATTTTACATACTTTCTGTGTGAATGGAAACTGGCGTAAGTAAAACTTTTTCCTTCATACTCTCCAAAAAATCTGCTATCTCCTAGGACGATATGGTATATTTCGTTTCCGGAACATTTCCCGTAGAGCCGATGCCACTCCTCTGGTGACTGCTGGCCTTCTCTGTAAATCACAGTTCGTTATATATACCGGAAACTATATTTATTTACCCATGAGATATAATTAGCTAAGTCAGAGAAGCTTCTTACTGTCCCCGGCTAGTATGCAGCAGCAGAGTGACCAGCGTGGATGCTCCAGGACAAGTACAGTTATTTGCTAGCAAAGCATATTTGAATTCATCCTCGCAAACCACAAATTCGGCAAATTTCACGTGTAGTTTATTCTCTGGTCTAAAAATTTGTACATATTGTGGTACCATTGGGGCAAAATCTTTCACTGCCCATGATCTGAAAATAAATTTTTGTTATCGTCTGTAGGTTGTCATACATAGTACGCGACTGAACAAAACCTTTGGACATTGTTCAAAATGTTCTACGTAACATTAAATATTGGCTGAACTTAATTAGTTCTTATCAATACTATTAGAACTTGCAAAAAAATAAACTTTTCATTTGCAGTAAAAACATCATAAGAGAGGAATATTTGCAAAACTTCCATACTATATTATGTCATTACGCATGAATCAGGATCCCTAGGGACTAGGGATGCTAGACATTCTGATCCATGCGTAACGACATATTTAATTGAGTTCAGCCAATAGATTACAACAAAGTAATTATAATGTTTGTTGAAATTAATGATACAAAAAATATGTATACCGGAGTATAGTGTGTTCATCGGCAGCGGTTTTATCTGCGTAATTTCTGGCTGCTAGTATGAAACAGGCTTCAGCTTCGCTCATACGCGCCCTGATGAGATCTGTGTCTTTTAAACACGACCCTTGGATGTAGATGACACGTTGAGCCCAGATTGGCACCTGAAAGAAAGTGATGTGAAGCGAAGTGATTGTAATAAATAGAAGACTCTTTTATTTGAACGGAAACAACCGCCCGATTTACAAAAAAAAACAAGCTACGAAATTACTTTGCAATATCTTTACATAAATATGTATATTGGTGGACAATTCACACACAACACCAGCTGGCCTAAACTAAGCAAAGCTTATTCTATGGCAGTCAAATAGGTGATATAATACGTATATATTTCTAAATAAATAAATAAATATTGGTGGACAATTCACACAAAGCACCATCTGACCCCAAACTAAGCAAAGCTTGTAATATGGTGGCCAGATAGCTGATATAATACTTATATAGTTGTAAATACATACTTATTATACATAGAAACACCCAGACACAGTACAAACATTTGAATTCATCACACAAATTTTTGCACTGGGTGGGGATCGAACCCACGACCCTCGGCTTCGCAGGCAGAGCTACTACCCACTAAGCCACGAGGCTAGTCAAAACATACGAGTACATTTGTGTGCTAGGCGACATGTGCCCACTTCGTTTGACATTTATATTTTTACTTCTAATTAAACTTACTTTATTTCGAAGTACTGAGTGCTATTATAATTAATTTGTCTCCTGACTGACAAAAAGAAGCTTATATTATTTTGTTGCATTTGTATGTATTACATGCCTATTTCAGAGTATGTTTTACCGGATAATAAATTATATAGGTAGGTATTCTTAATCGTTCAAAACTACACTTTTTTTTAGTTATTATCAATCTGTAAAACTGTTCTCTCGAATGCTACAATACGAGTATACCTCACATCGTTAAGCGTCGTTCTTACGACTTCGACTGGTTTTTCTCCGACTAGTCTAAGATCCCGCTATACAACGACCTTCACCGAGCTGTTTATTGGATGTAAAGTGTTTTATATGTAATTTAATATGTCAATAAATATATTGCAAATGGGTTGTCTAAAAAATTTCAGTCCAGAATATGATTAATTAACAATTTTTTTTTAATATTTCACTTAAATTGATTGAATTTTAGAAAAAACTGTACGACATAACTTATTATTTTGGCTTTACTCAGTGCTTACGAAATCTCATGCAAATATTTTCAAACAATAAAAAGTTTCAAACAAACTTTCATCCCCTATTTCACCCCTTAGGAGGATGAGTTTTGAAAAATACTGTAACCCATAATTCATTATTTTGATTATGCTCAATTCGAGCGAAATTTAATGCGAATACGTTTAAGGAATAAAATATTTCATACAAACTTCCATCCCGTTTTTTACACCCTTAGGGGTTGAATTTCGTAATGATATTTCGTAAGCACTGAGTAAAACCAAAATAATAAGTTATGTTATATAGTTTTTTCTAAAATTCAATCAATTTCAGTGAAATAATTAAAACAATATTTTTTAATTGTTAATTAATCATATTCTGGGCTGAAATTTTTTAGGCAACCCATTTGCAATATATTTGTTGACATATTAAATTACATATAAAACACTTTTCATCCAATAAACAGCTCGGTGAAGGTCGTTGTATGGCGGGATCTCCTACTAGACTTATTTTGCAAATCCAACTACCGTGAAATAGTACTTTCATTTCTCGGGTTAAAATATAGGCTCATGATCTCAAATAGTGTGCCTTTCTATCGTTAAAAAATTCAGAATCGGTATTGTAAGAGTCTCCAGATATTAGAACCTCACAGACACACAAACATTACTTTCTTACCCTACTAATATTATAAATGTTTGTATGGATGTTTGTATGGTTGTTCCTCAACATGTCATAACATTAAGAAATGATTTCTTGAAAACTATTGAACCTTAGGTTTACTAATAACATTCCGTTTTTGGATATGCAGCCCTAAACACTAAGTGTATATATATCGTAGTACCTAATCCTTGACCTCATTCCTTTGATCACTTTAGTAAATGTGATATTAAACACTAACGGTCCACGCGCTCTCTGTAGTTGGAACACTTCCGAGAGCTGGCAACAAAATTTGATAGGTATTTGAGGCAAGCTGGAAACTTGTCACGTACTTCTCCTATGGACGTACTTTTCCTATTACTTCTACTATTTTTTACGACTTTCGTCACGGGACCTACGCTCTCTTCTTTATACGAGGGTCAAACTGAAAGTTCTTAGAAAATCAAAAACTGATTACATTAGCCAGTTATTAGTTTTATTATATCTTTTCAAAATATTGTCCATTCACGTCAATACACCGCTGCATGCGATGGAACCACTGGGAAAAGCACTTTGCCCACTCGTCCTTAGGGGTCTCTTCAATGGCATCGCGATACGCAGCCACCGCTTCTTCAGCATTCATAAACCGCTTTCCTTTAAGTGTTTCTTTAATTTTTGAAAATAAATAAAATCACAAGGCGCGAGGTCGGGGCTATACGGCGGGTGACCCAGTAATTCAACGTTTGATGTCGCCAAATAGTCGATCGTTTGCTTGGCGGTGTGCGATGAGGCGTTGTCGTGGTGAAGGAGGATCCTACTGCGAGGTCGTTTCTCTCGAACTTTTCCAAGACAAGTGGCAAACAATTGGTAGTGTACCATTCTGCAGAAACTGTTTTTTGATCCTCTAACACAATTGTTGCGAAATTACCTATCCTTCCAAAGAACGAGGCCACCATTTTTTTCCCCGCACTTCGATCTCTCTCACTTTAGTTGGCAACTCCTCGAAAGGAAACACCCACTGAGCAGATTGTCTTTTGATTTCAGGATCATAACAGTAAATCCAGCTTTCGTCACCTGTTAGTATGTCGAACACAGCATTTGAGTCACCTCCGTTAAATCTTTCAATCATTTTACGGCACCAATCCACACGATGGAGTTTTTGAGCCTCAGTCAAATTATGAGGTATCCACCGGGCGCAAAGCTTCCTGACCGCTAAATGTTCGTGTAGGATTTTGTGCACTTGACTCATACCGATGCCTAAGCTTGTCCGAATCTGTTGATAGGTCACTCTTTTGTCAGTCTCTATCATACGCCGCACAACACAGATGTTATCTTCAGTCGTCGCCGTAGAAGGCCGTCCCTCACGTAAATCATCAGTGAGATTAGTGCGACCACGTTTAAACTCATTAAACCAGTTGTAAACAGTCGCACGAGATGGGGCTTCATCGTGAAAGGCCAATCGTAGTCTATCATAACTTTCTTGTTGACTTAAATGACATCGAAAGTCATAAAAAATCATTGCACGAACATTTTCTCGTGTTAAATTCATGTTGACGTGACACAGACAATTTTCAATTTGCCGCCAAATCGTAAAACAAATGACAAATTAATGAAGTATATACTCAGTAATATAGACAAAGAGTTCTATTTTCAAATTATAGAATTATTTTTTTATTATATTGTTTATAAGTGGCCAGTTCTAAGAACTTTCAGTTCGTAATAAATAATTAGAAACATTTTTTTTTTAATAATATTATAATAACAAATATCGATTATAACATTTTGGGAAATTTTTGTGTGATTTTAGTAGTAAATTGTTTTTTTAGACATTACTCTGAGACGATTATCGTAGAATATAGCTGTACATATTTACCTGCAGTATCATCCTCATCGTAGGGTCAAGTTCCATGGGTGAGAGTAACACGACATAGTAGTCTTGGAGCAAGGGATGCGCGTAGAATTCATTTAGAAAATCCATTATTGTGTCGGCGTGTAGTGTAGTGGAACACACCACCACATGTTTCTCCGACTGGGCGCGGTGCGACGAATAGGAACCGCCCAGTTTCTGTCTCTCCATCCACGTAAATGCTAATTGCTCAAACTGAAATACAGAGAATACTTGGTCTTCATAACAGAGATATGCAGTGAACGTCCCCTACGTTCAAGTATGACGTGGCGTAATTTTTAAAGATTTTATGTTGTAATTACATCGTAACGTTTTTTTTTGCACCCGACCCCTCACTACCGATTGCCCTTACGATTTCTTTATCGACATTGTAAATTCTAGTCGCACTAAGTATTATATTCCTTTAAAGTCGAATACATGTCTTTCGGAATCAAAGGACTCGTCTTGGCCTTTGTACTTCCCGTTGGAAATTACGGCTTCGATAACGGTTTTATAAGTTGCAACATTTTTTTTTTTGTTGCGTAAAAACCTTAACTTTTCTACAACAAAAATAATAAATCGAAATTGTTCCATCCTTTTACACGTGATGCGACGATGACCAAGGAAAATAGCAATTTATTTAAGTGTATACCTACTAGCTGTACCCTGCGCGCGTTGCTGCGCCACAAATGACAGTGAAGCCATCTGTCGAAAAAGTGTCGTACCAACCCAGAAACCTTTGGCTCATGCACACTTTGCTAAACATCATCACATGATGAAATGCATACCTATTGAATCTTCAGTGTACCGTTTGATAGTGCGATAAGCAAATCGTAGCGTTATTTGCAGTATGTTAAAAATGTTTGTTGGCGTGTAACCACAGCGGTGCAACGCGACAACCGCGGCTCTGTCTTCTTCGTAGCGTCCATTCCATCTTGACAAATTAACATAAATGAGTTATTTTTTTGTTTTCAGTAAGCGGAAACGTTTCTTTTTCAAAATAAATAGAAACATCTTTGGCCAGTATTAAAAGACAAATAAAAAATGAGGTTGTGACAGAAGTTTTGACCTGACTAAGTATTATATCTGCGTGTGAATAGAAAATACACGGAAATATGCCCAGCTATGTAATATGACGGCCTTCATATGTGCTCATTAATTTATAAATGAATGTAACTTGACAGCATAAATAAAAATAAAAATAATAGCGGGAAGGTGTAGTTTTCGTTCTATTGCTTTTTATAAAGCTTTGTGTTTTGCTGCTTTGCTGTGTTTTCATCGCTTTCATCTCTCTTTTATCCAACAAAGCTTACTGAATCGGATATTCTAAGAAGTTCTTGAACATAACAATTCCTGACAAACAAGTATTTTCTCTTTGTTATTTTAGTCACAATCTTCTACAGGTAGGTAGTTTTTACAGCATATTTTACCATGAATTACCATGAGAGTTTTACTGTTTTTTCCTTGTTTATTTGTACCAAAGCCGCTAAATCCGCCTGAAGATCATAATACGGTTTGCCGCTTTTAGCAATAAAGGTCTGATATTTTATTTTTCACCATTGTTGTCACTCGATTTAATACATGTATCCGTTTTGTATTCTGATAAGAACTTATATTTCAAGCTTGGGTTTATCACATAAAATGAGAAATATATTAAAACATGATTCTGTCAAT
This sequence comes from Ectropis grisescens, assembly GCA_017562165.1. NCBI lineage: Eukaryota > Metazoa > Arthropoda > Insecta > Lepidoptera > Geometridae > Ectropis > Ectropis grisescens. The sequence continues at coordinate 11,561,451 of CM029767.1, read as the reverse complement.
TTACCGTTTCGTATCGTTTATCGTATTCGTTATCATTTCTAAAAAAAATACGAATAAATTATTTGAGTTGGTTGTTGTTAAATAGTTCTTAGATGAATTAATTGTGCAGAAGTGACTACGGTTTTTTTAAACAAAGCTGGTATATTTTATGTATTTGTAAATGGGTACTACTATAATGATACAAGCATTAACTATTTCTTAGAAAACCTTATTTCCCTTCATTCAAAAATAAAAAAATCTTTGCACAGTTTTGCAAGATAAACGGAAAAACAACATTACTATGAACTACTCGTATGACATTGTATTTCAACGCCAAATGCCCCGTTTACTGCAGTTTTTAATTAGTTCTGATGTCAGATAACAATTATTTATGTTCTTATTTACTATATATGTATTAACATTATGTTCTGTGTTTACAAGCACCATTAACTATTGCTTGACTTAACGGCTTCGCCGTAAAGTCAAGCAATAGTTAATGGTGCTTGTAAACACAGAACATAATCGTTTTTTTAACACGTTAATTAGCCAAAAAAATCATTTTTGAGTTAATATTTCTTTTCAAAAACGGATGCGACGGTGAAACAATAGTAACGCTATCGCGTATCTTAAAAAATAGTCACTGATAAATATAAAATTATTCTAATTCACTTGCCAGAAAGAGATAGCTATCTGATACTGGAATGGCTGGTAATGTGTAAAAGTTATTTTTAATTAAAACTTAAACCGCTCATTAAATGGACGCGTTACTATTGCCTAATTTTGTTTTAACCGGGCTTTCTTTGGTGATCGGTTATCTCCTTCTGGCGAGTAACAATACTTAGCGGACCCCTAAGAAAGTATAACTGACCAGAGTATGAACAAAATTCACGACCTCATATTTTTTTAGTTGTCCGCTTGGCGTGAAAGTTTGAAATGAAGCAAGCAAACATTTTATGATACTTGTATCACTGTCGATAAGAGCGAAAACTTATAACTCAAAATTTTATAGCCCGCTCATAAGCTACGCGGGTGAAACCGGAGAGCGGTGCTAGTCTGGATTAAATCTTAAAAGTGTTGTCTTCGAAATAAGTCTTTTACGCATGGCCATTTAGACTAGATGTTGATAATATCTCAAGCTCCACAAATACTCGTACAAGTTGAGAGTCAAGTTTCAAGTATTTAACAAGGCGCCATGTCAGTCCGTTTTTATATCATATTAAAATTTATTTAAGAAGATTATTCGGAATATTGTGTTGTATTACATATTTATAGTTACCTGCGTAGGTAAGACTACAAGTGCAACGCCTATCATTATGACCATGAATAGTTGCGAGGGCCATATGTCGGGCACGAAGTCACCGTAGCCGACAGTCGAGAAGGTGACCACGACAAAATAAGTCGCCTGGAACAGGTTGAGGTGGCGGTGGCCCGCGCGCTGGAAGTGCTGTATACCACACACACTGCAATCAAACCAATAATAACCTTGTTATAATATAAGTTGTGTTATACGCCAGTTAGTGGACGAGTCCTACCGCTCCCGTATTTATTGGTAATATAAGAAATATCCTTAAATTTTCCCACAAATACTAGGTACGTGAATAGACTGTCATGTATGTCTAAGGCCATGTATGTGTAGTATAGCCATTTCGCGCAATCAAGTGTGGTCTTGGTTAAATAGGTATCTCGTAGTATGTATATTAATTCTTGATTATTGACTTAAGGAATCTTGTAAAAGTTAGAAATTGTCCTCCATTGTCCAGTGGTTGTGGTGATGATCCTTATCAGGTCAATGAACGTGATGTTGGCGATTCTTAAGGTATAGGGATGATATTTCCTTCTTCAAACCCCTTGGTTCTTGTAGAGATTATGGCTCTTGTTAATCCATTTAGCTTTCCTTCCAAAACAACGCCATCCAGTAATATTGTGATCAAGACATGTTCCGAGAGAAGCTTTGGTTTGGATTTCAGTGATTTTTGTCGTGCTTTGGGGTCTTCTCCTGATGATAAGGTGTATGATGGTGAATCGGGTTGATTGTATACACAAAACTCATAGGAAACCTTTTTCTGAAGCGGAACCATATTGACTGTTCCGGGGGCCATGCAAAAAGATCCAACCACCTTCAATCGCCAAGCTGTTTGCCCTCCCTAGGTGCAGAACAGTAGCGCACGCTACGTCACTGGTGCCGCGATATCTTGGTGCGCTCATCGCCATGCTAGACGCATAGCCAAAGTGCGATGTATTTGACGACGACTGGAGGGAAATCTATGTCTGAGTGCTTATACTTTTGTGAGAAAATGGAATGAGACAATGTGTAATGAAAAATATCTACACATTTTCTCCTCTAATATACAAATGTATCGCTTTTGTATTTGTTATTTTTATTTAATTTTTGCTTTTTAATTTATGACGTCTTATGATATTTTGTCAATTTAAGGAACTTTTGAATGATTTACTATTTAAATTATTTATTTTTGGAACTTTTGAAATATTTTCTATTTATTTTATGTGCGTAATTATTATAACATACCATAATTATTCTATCACGACATAAATTGATGACATTGTACTTTTGTTCTACAATATTTTGTTAGAAAATGAATGTATCTATCATTAGTATAATTGGCATCATGCCGTTCTAATTGATTAAATAAATAAATAAATTTCCAATCAGCTGAGACACCGTCTCTCTTTCAGCGGTGTCTTTCATCAATGAGAGATCAACATGCAACTTCCTTTCTGAGATCCGAGCGTAGCAATCTCTCACAAGAGACCGCAAGATCCCCTTGGCTCTTTCTGCCAACCGTCCAGATTGCCAGTTATCTTCCGTGGAACCATCCTCATCCACAGATTCTTCAGTTTGGATGACACTTTCGTCGCGTTTGTTGAAATCAGATTCCATATTGACCTTCAGGACGACTTCTTCCCGTTTCTTCTTCTGTTCATCCACCCATGGATCTGGCTCGCGGGTGTATCCCCCAGCTATAAGTAATGGGAGTTGGTTGTGTTCGTCTGATATCCCTTCCTCCCCCTCCTTATGATTTTTATCCCATTTAGCGGCCTTCGGGTTTTTCTTTGCGCTGCTCACGTCGATATATCGAAACTTAGACGTAGTTTTTTTTCATACATCTGTTGATGTAGTGTTTTAGTAAGTTTTACGTAACTTTCACGACAAATAAACTTCATATTTCTTTTTGTATCGTAGTAATATCCCACTATGTGTGAGTCTACAATGATATCCCACGATATCATTATAGCAATGGTAAGACCCTCTACAGAGTCCATTTGAGAGAGTACTACACTTTTTCCAGTTATTTTTGTTATTTCGGCACCTGATATATTATACTAGTTTCTGTGGCTTTTCGTTTTCTTTTGGACAGTCATTAAATAAACGTTTTTCGATTCTGAAAGTTTTTATTCATACAGTATTTTTATAGTTATTAAAAAAATATACATTTATGAAAAACAGTTTACATTCGTATTAGGACATTTTTATACAATGTTATGAATATTATTTCAGTTGTTCAGGTGTGAAAGCGTAACAGATAGAGCTACTCGTATTTAATATTTATGTTGATAATATTTAATTATTTAATATCATGTGTCTAGATTCATGATTTTTTATTCAATAATGTCTAACTTCCAAATACACTTTCGATTCTCAATTTAACTGCATTCAATATTTTTTCAATAATCAAAATCGGATTCGGGTCAATAATCATGCAAGCCTTATTCTATGTAGGTCTTAATAAGAACTTTCATCCTCTATATTAGCTCCATAAAGTTCGAATTTTCAAAATCGCCGGGATATAATTTTTGTTTTTCATGACAAGTATATTGATCCTAAAATTTCATGGATGACGATCTCCCATAAAAATCCTTATTTTCACATTTAAATCTTTTTTTGTGATTAAAAATAGCATATGTCCTTTCTTGGAGTCTAAATCGGTTCAGTGGTGCAAGTTTTAAAGCGTAACAGAGTTAGTTACTTTCACATTCATAATATTATGGATATCCACCTTGCCCTTTTTTCTATCGGAATGCTCGTAGCTCGAAAAAGCGACATCGTTTCATGGTTGATGTTCCAAAGACACGAACGAAGAGATTTGACTCTACTTTTGTGATAAGAACGTCTAGGCTGTCTGTGGAATACGTTGCCTGAGTGGGTTTTCCCCCGATGGTTACAATCTTTGTGTCTTCAAATCGAGAGTGAATCGGTATCTTCTAGGTAAACACGCTCCATCGTAAACCGCATCGTCGCTTAACATCAGGCGAGATGGCGGTCAAGTGTCAACCTATGAAAGTTAAAAAAAAAATCGAGTGTCAAAAATTTCATGTGTGTTACAAAATTTCATAGTTTTATCTTAAACAATGACAACCTTCCATAAATATTTTCATCCCCCAATTTCAACCCCTATTTTTAATCCCCATAAAATTTCTAAAACAAACATTTTGTGGTTTTATTTCAAGTATCTATGTAGATACGAGTACAAAGTTTCATGGTTTTATCTTAAATAATGACGAATTACCATATTAACCTTCATCCTCTATTTCAGCGCCTATCTTAGCCCCGTATAGTTCGAAATTACAAAATTTTTAGAGCAAACATTTATTGGTGTCAAGTATCTAGACACGAAGTTTCATGGTTTTACCTTCGAGGATGACGAACTTCCATGTACAATTTCATTGCCCATTTCAACCCCATTTTCCTCGATAAAAAGTAGCCTATGTCGTTTTTTGGGATCTATTACATGTTCTGGATTTCATCAAAATCCGTTTGATGGTTTATGCGGTAAAGACGGACAGACAGACAGAGTTAGTTAATAATACTCGTAGTATGGATATGTATATGGATATGTAAAATTGTAAAATCCGTCAGTATATAATCTAATGGCGTTAGATTAAAAACTAAACTAACCTACTTTAGGTTTGTAATCTTACGTGTCTTATTATAAACTGACGATGTTTACAATATTACAGTGACATACCTAAGTAGCGAAGATAAAAAAATAAAGACTAGAATGGCATCGGAAATGGGACACTAGTTACATAATTTTATAATCGTTATTTATTTCAGGTTGAAGGGAAACGAAAAGAAGTATCAATTACAACCATAAAATGCGAAACATTTTTCATTTATGTCTTTAAGTTAACAATACAATTTATAGGTATATCATTTAAATTTCATGATGATTACTATAGGTTTCATAATTTAAGTGTAAAAAATTGTTTTATCAATTAATCTTAATATCATGAAGTCTAAGACTACTTTATAGTTCCATAATTAAACTTTCTGTACCTTGTAAAAACCAGACACAGTAGCGTGACGCATAATATCATAAGTTGTTGCGAGAGGGCTGATTGTGATTTTTGCATCGCTCGGTGGAGATCGTTCTGTAACATAGTAGAATATTCAAGTGAGAAAACTTCGAAATGTTATTGTAAAGTGGAAGGTTATGTATGTATAGGTGTTAAGTGTTTATTATTTTAACTCTATTTAACGAATAAAGCCCTGTTTAAACCGGAGCCGTATTCGCTACCGCTGTGGGTAGAGGTAGGACTCCTAGCAGAGTCCGCCTGGGGAAGTATCACACCTTTGCCAGTTATTCTACCGCCAAACAGTAATGTGAAAACATTACTGTGTTCCGGTTTGTTTCCAGAGAAATTACAGGGCTTAGAGATATAACATCTTAGATCTCTGGGTGATGAGCGCAGTGCAGTGCTAGGTAATGATTTGGACTCTTCATGTTCCAATAGCTGCGTGTCACTGTGCTGTTATGTGGCAGGCATAGGCATGTTGCTTACCATCAGGCACATATCCTGTTGGTCTCGTCACATCTTAAGAAAAAAAAAAAAGTTAAAACCGCGCGGGATCCGTTGGGGTATTTTGCATGAAGCTTCGCGGCTAGAACGAAAGCGGTACGTTTTTTTTTGCATGCTTGGCGTAACGTTTCACTATCGCAGGCGGCAAAATCCGCTTTGGTGTGAACAGTAATATTACCGCAGGTAGCGAATACCGCTGGTTTGAACTGACCTTTACCGTTAGCAGTGAGCCCGATAATCTCATTGTCTAGACCAACAGTGCTCTTAAAAACACTGGACTTCCTAATTACACGCGTCACTGAACCGAGAATATATTAATATTTATTCAATAAGCACTTTATACAAGAGTGATAGATAACCATGGTAGATAACCTACTACCATGATGGCTGTATACAGGTTTCCAGATAACACATAAGCTCGAAAAACATATTTCTGGGAACACACCGGATACCTACACACATACCTACGTACCTAGGTCACTCTTGTGAAAATGGATGTCCTTGCCACTAGGCCATCAAGACTTTTTTGCTAGGACCACTGACAAATGTTTAATGAAAAAACAGTAAGTACTTAAATAAATACTGTTTGTATATATCGTGACTCCATTTAGTAGCATGGGAACAAAAGTTATTATAATAAAATATTTATAATACTCGTGACAGATAAAAGCATGCTTGTTAATTATTCATCAGCAACTCCCATCCAAGTCCTTTAAAACCTTCAGAGAGCCAATGGCTTTACCAAACCCTTAACTCCAACTCATAAACAAATTAACCGACATTAAAATTGAAAAGCACAAAAGTTGTCGGTTTTGGTAACTATTTTGTGTCTTGGCTTTCACTGTACAATTTAATGTCTTACATATTTAATAGTTCTTTTGACATAGGTGAAATGTTCTACATATTATGCAGTAAAATGTTATTAATCTATAAGCCCTATAGTGGAGAGTTGGGTAAGACGGGGTCCTTAAGGATTGATGGTGAAATGAGTTATATTATTATAATTTGTTTTATTCCTATAATTTTCTCAGATAATCAGTCTTTATTGTTAACCTTTGCTGCAAACTTACAACACTAAATGTTATATTGATTGCTGCAGAGATCGTGCTCTTTCTTGTACAATTTTATAGATCGAGGCAAGCAACCCGCCGTGATAAACTCTGTTAGGTGGCACAGTATGGCACAGTACAATATATAGGTGGAGTAACCAGGATAGTGGATGGTGACGTACTTGCAGAAGAAATACGAGCACCAGTATCAAGTATATATTTATATATTTTTAATAGAATTAAATAAATAGTAAAATTAGAAATTTGTATACCGCTTACCTGCATAGCCCATGTTGCCGAGTATGCAGAGTTACATTTTGAAAATAACTGAATAAAATCAATACATACACAGCACAGAAAAAAAAAGAAATGTAGTTATTGTCACATTTTATAACATTTAAATCAATTCCGATGTGTTACTGTTTCCGGAAAACACACAAATACTATATAGCTACCTCTAGTATTGGGCTAAAAACAGTTTTTTTAGAAAAATATACAAATAAAAAACAACACAATAAAAAAGAAAACAAATAAAACGCGAGTTGGCTCTCAATATCGGTTGTCCCGTCTTGTTTCACTCTCCCCTACTACATACTGAAGTGAACATATACGTACTACGTACTAAAATAGTATGTACTGACATTATTACAAAGTCACGTGCTACATTTTATCTCTTATATGTGTACTGCAGAGTCCACCTCGGGAAGTACGACCCCTTTGCCATTTATTCTAGCACCAAGTGGAAAAGTGGTAGTAATAAAATGTTTCCAGAACAATTATTACAGGGCCAAAGTTAATTATCTTAAATGTCCGGCTGATTAACGCATTTCACTGATTTGGACTCTTTTAAAGTTCAACTCGTATTTATGGCTTATACTTACAAACATATTTTCCAGTGATCGCTTCGCCAACCAGCAGTTTAGGAAGACTGGTATAAACAGGTTCCGTAACGGTGGAAACGGTATCTGAAAGAAAAACAAATATATGTGTAATAGTACCTACCAGATCGTCTGGTATTTCGTATCTGATGTTATTTCAATTCCATTATTTACTCACTGTCAACGCAAATGGAATCGTATTCATCATTTCTAAGATAAAATGAAAAGATAAAACTTGCTGCCAGATGTTTCCCTGAAAAAAATCAATGAGTTTGAAGATACGCTAATAATAACAATTTCATAGCAATCATGTGTGTTTAAACCTCGTAAAAAAAAGCCTGCAACTTGGCATCTACTAAAAAATAATAAAAACGTATTCAGTTTCATTGAAATCTGTGATATCGTTAGAGAATGGGAACAAACATACATACTTACAAACCGACAAACTCTTGGCGTTATAATATGTACGTGATTTTTTATTTAATTGGTATGATAACTGGGTCAAATACATATCATTTTAATTAGTCCGTAAGTTAGATTATGGAATAATTTTATTTACACACGTATTTTTGCTATATCCAATTATTAAAAAAAGATAAAAACATATTTAGATCATTAAACTTTCGGAGATTGGGACGTTACTTCTACATATAAATCATATATAGCAAGATCCAAAGTTAACGACTTATCCAAATTTTGTCCTGAACTCTCGGTAGCTAGCCGACAGGGCCATTACGAACTTAATAAACATCAACTATTAATTAAGTTGATAAAATACCTTGTAACCTAAATAGGCTAGTAGGATGGCTTCCGTGAAAGAAATCATTGCCAATACGCATTGAACAACCCACAAGTACAACGGTCTGTTGACCCATATTATACCGTCCCAGTTGATAATCGGACGCTCTTGAAATTCCTCTTCCGTTAAGTTGGCTGAATATTCAAACTCAGTCTTGTTTCCAGGTTTGCAACCGTAACTGTAAATAGGAGTAAATTTAGTTAAAAATAATAGAAATGATAGAATGAAACAAATACGTTTTCGCTTAGTTGACTTGGCAGTTGATTTGAAAGTTTGTGAGAAGAAAAAAATATTCTGAAGTAAGATAATACGAGTACTACCTAACTCAAAAGACGTAACGAGTAACTGGAAATGAACAAATTTTGGAGAATGTGCAGTAATTAATTGTTCAGTACTTATGTACTTATAAACCACAACTATATTATGTATTATTTGTACTTAATTTAGAAGAAAAATAATTATTATTATACAAAGTATAACGAAACAAATACAAAATGCGATCGAAGAGCGTAAGTATTCAAGTATATAGAATTAAGTCAAAAGATTATATTTAAATAATTGCCTTTTCTATATCTCTATTTTGTGAATTCATCTCATGGAAAATTGCGATTAGCGAGTGCAAATTACCAGATATCCCCACGCGTGCACAACCCCTTAATAGAGTGCTAGTGACCTCAATTAGAGCTCGATCAAGAGACGTCCAACACCAAACAATTAAACTTTTGTGTTGGTCACGTTGAGAAGTACTCAGGCTCGGGTCTAGCCACAGAGTAGATGTGTATGTCTGTGTATGTTATATGAACTGATTCACTTGAATGTTATTGGACCACCAGATACAGGACTGCGGTTTACAATATGAGCGGCTAGCAACCTACGGTAGTGTAGGTCAACAAACAGCTATGCAGAACGGTTTCAGAATTTAATTTCCAAAAGGTTTCTGGATTTCACTGGATAAAACTGAGAACGCAAAGAGAAATCGTTTGTTTCATATTTGTGGAGTCGTAGCTTTTTGTGTGTTAGGTAACACAATTTAAACAAATAAAAAATTGAGTCTTAGGAACTTCCCGTAGAAGTGTTACTGTAGAAGTAAAAACTAACGCATTTCTAGATGACCAATGGCCATGGTCCCGAGTTTACATGAAGATTTCTTACCATTCCCGAGCGTGACGCTAGAATTCAATTCACAGTCCACGAAAAACCTGTTGTGGCGCCCCAAAAGAAGTTTTCACTTCAAAAAGTACATGTAATCAATATATTGAATATGAGTAGTTGAAGAAGTTTTTGAGATTGCGGACAGAGATACTTGATAAAAAAAATGTTTAAGACCCCACGGCAGAAGTAAAAACTCAAAATAAGAAATACTTAACTATTTAAAGACTACTAAATAACTTTAATAATTAAAAATAAAAACAATTTGTAAATTTAAATTGAATATACATAGTAAGTACAGCAACACAAGAATAATTTGCGGCTGAATGACTAGTATCCTTGGCCAAGAATACAATAAAAAACAAATATTTACGCGGGTCGGAAATAGCGTTTGACTCGTATTTTTTTAGTATGTGCTTGCTACTTATTTATTTTATAACACACTAGATGCCCGCCCCGGCTTCGCCCGTGGTATATTATATAGCACTCATCGGGATCCCGTACAAATCCAACGGTGAAAGAATGACTGAAATCGGTTCACTCATTCCTGAGAATATCGATTTCAAACAAAAAACCTCTTCAGCTACCTGCTACGCCACCTGTCGGAAATTAGTCGTACCAACACAGATTTAGAAAAAAAAATTAGCAAAGGTTTATATTCAATGCACAGATTACTGAAATTCAATGACGCAATCTTTGACACATACGTCATGTCAAAGCACGAAACGTACGAAAACTCTCAAAAGGGGAATATTTTTTTCCCGATTTTGTTATATTCTTGTTTCAAGCTCCGCTTCAATTAATAGTAGAGTTATTTTCTATAGCCTAAAGCCTTCCTCGATAAATGGACTATCCAATAGAAAAAGAATCTTTCAATTCGGATCAGTACTTCCCGAGATCCTTGCGTTCAAACAAACAAACAAACTCTTCAGCTTTATAATATTAGTATAGATTTGCTCTCGTAAAGGGTTTCACCAATTTCAATATCGTAATGTATCTCATTACGTACTTGTGTGGTAATATAATGTAAAATGCACGGTTTGTCAAAATGCTCCGTCTAAAACGATTGTTTTTTTTTAAATAATAATTTAAATATTTTTTATGTCAGAAACGTGTTCAACATTTTATGAATAATTTAATATGAATAACTTTGAGAGATAAATATAATAAATAAACATTTAATTCTTTAATTTCTATAAATTAGCACAATGTATCTGTAACAAAATACAAAAATATTAATTTACTTTATTAGTAATACTGGCTGGTTTTGTGCCTTTGCCGAAGTGTCTATTTTCTTATTTGTGAAAAAAACCGCTGTTACGTGCGCATCGCTAATTTGTGAACAAGTAAAATTGTTTCCACTTTTCGCGTTGTTTCTTTTCGCTGTATTGTTTTTATTTGAAAATATCTTCAGTTTTATTTATTTCCTAGAAAATGTATTGTGATATAGTGTATGTGTAAGTACTGTGATGAAAATAGGTATCATTTTGTGTGCTTACGTAGTGTAAGACTCTTGATAAAACAGATAAACTCTTGATATTACAACCAAAACATTTTTGCAATGGATGTGAAATGCAAGTTTAATATTTCATGACAGGTTCAATCAATGTGGTAAGCACCTAGAAGTTAATGTCGAGATAAAAACTTGAATATACTAAACACAGGGAAAGAATAGCGAAGAGAAGTTGACTATATTATCTTTCTCCCTCTGGCGCATTTGTTCACTATATTAAATAATGGTTCGAAGAAATAAATTGAATTGAATTGAATTGAAAAAAAAATATTTTCTCTCTCGCTCTAGCATCCCGAGCTTACCCGAAAATTTATTATCATACCAGAGCGTGACGCTTCAATTCAATTCACAGTCCACGAAAAATCTGCCTAAAAAGATTTCACTTAAAAAAATCTAATAATTTAGAGCTTTACATGAATGTTAACCAATGTAAATCTCTTCAGAGGTAGTATATCGTAAAATTCTTTCTCATTGTGTTAAATAACAAAAAAATACAGACACATACATATATATTCCTTTGAAACTTGATCTCAGAAACAATTATAGGTACAATTATTTTTTTTTAATTGCATCTGTAACTTATACATACCTGATCTCTTATTGATTATTTTCTGTACTTACTAGTATGTACAAGTGTCTATGGAATTTCAATCAAAGTACTAATTGTTATTTATACTTAGAAGTGTTGCAGAATGTTTTTCATTTTTCGAGATAAAAGTAAAACTTTGTTTCAGACTAAAATGTATCGAAGTTCCAAATTTTAGTCTGATCCGTTTAAGTATCACAACGTGATTGACCAACAAACATACAAAGTTTCGCATTTATATATTTGAGTTTTTTTTGTAACTTTAATAGGTTTACACTTGACCGCCATCTTGCTTGATGTTAAGCGACGATGCAGTCTACGATGGACCGTGTTGACCTAGAAGAAACAGATGCACTCTCGATTTGATTCAATTTGAATAAGATTACGAAATTATTTTGCAAAAGTTGAAAACGCATAATGTCGCTGATGATTCCCAAATCAAACCCTAAACTGGGCGTAAAATTTTTAAAGTGAATAAAAATAATAACTAACGGAGAACCAGAAAATCCAAACTAACAGACCCACCAAAGTAGTGCTTCAGACAGACCAACATGTTCTTGTCAGATATAATATAAACCTTAGAACCTACCTGACGTTTCAAAAAAGTAATATAGTTTACTTAGTGTCTGACTACATAGACCCACCAAATAACTGAGTTTCATCGCGAGTCGAAAAGGAAAGCCTATCAGAAATATTTTATCTAGCTGTACTCAGCCACGCGTCGCTGTGGCACAATGTGATGCAAAAATTAGATAAAAACAATCCTTGGTGCGGATTACATATCATTCTAAAATTTCAGCTCGATCGGTGCAGAACTTTTTGAGTTTTTGAAGCGTACACAAACCAACATAACATTTCTATAAATAGAGATTGTTAGTAAGAAACCTTGAGGCAGTGCTGCGCTTTAAATAAGTTATGGCCCTATCAGCTCCAATCCAAGTAAGATGTAAGAGTTACGTTGCGGTTTGATTTACCCAATATATTTAATCGCTATAATTATACAAATGTATTGGCGAAAAGTTAATTGTTATTATACGTACATATTAAACTAAACAATATTATTGTATTTATAAGTATTGTTATAAACTTTACAACTTATCCCGTCAAGCGGGACGGAACTAATATGGGATCTGCGCCGGATATGACTCATCATGTGAAAACCATGAAACATTGTTTTTATATCTACCCTCAAAAATTTTGAGCGCTTAGTTTTGACAAAACAAATCATAAGTGAAAGGTTATCGACTAATTTTTTTATTGTGGCAGTAGAAAAATGAACTATAAACTAGCGAAATAAATAAATAGAAATTGTCTCAACATTTGGTTTTAATTATAAATTGTTTTTTACTGTGCCCCACCAAATCGAGCAAAACAGCGGCACGGCCGTACCATCCTTTTCTCGAAGCAATAGGGATGTTAACAATTTTTCGGAAGTGCTTTGATTTTAAAGATTGACGCATGTTTACCGTAATAAATAACATTTTATTTCAAAATATTTGTATTTTCGATGAGTAAATATCAATATTAGACTAATTTTGAATTTTGCCGCCATAACACTAACGACTGACATGACGTCACTAGTCGCAAAACATTGATCGCGATTCATGACTTTATGTCCAGTTTATGTGTTTTCTTGTCATTACTTTAATACAAACAATCAAAATCGTTGTCGCTAAGATCGCAAACTATAATAAAAATACAGAAAAGTAAACAGTTTAGTCAGTTTTCGGATAGCTTGTTTTGCGACTAGTGACGTAATAATTCATATTGGTGTTTCCAGTCATGTGACAACAAATAAAAAAACATAGCATTTAAAATCATTTATAACAAATTTATTACGTAATATCTAATATATAAAATTCTCTTGTCACAGTTTTTGTTGCCATACTCCTCCGAAACGGCTTGACCGATTTTGATGAATTTTTTGTACTTATCCGGTATCTATGAGAATCGGCCAACATCTATTTTTATCCCCTAAATGTTAGGGGTAGTCCACCCTAAATTTTTATTTTATTTTTAGACAAAATTTTTAATTTCTATTATTTTATGATACAACATACAAAAATACATACAATGCTCAATTTTTACCATTCTACGATCAACCCTTATTTTTTAATAGCCATTTTAGTAATTTAATCATTTTTCCTCTCCGGTCGAAAACTGATCAATCGTCATTTAATTAGTCATCCCCGCCAGTTGTCTACAGGTGTCACTTCTGACCCAGTAAACAGCACGATAATTTGGGGATCAAAAGTAGTCTATAGCATATATATAGTTAGTACACAGTAATCTCGGGAACTATCGGACCGATTTAAAAAAATCGTTCACCGTTCTTTCATACGTACGTAATCCTTGAATGCTGTAGGTTATATATATGTACCACGGGCGAAGCCGGGGCGGGCCGCTAGTTAAATTATAATAATGTGTTTTCAATATTCTATTAGTACAAACTATCATAAAATGAACATTAAACATTAATTTGTGATTAGTGTTAACATCCCTATTCAGACCATTTTCGACCTTAGGCTTCTAGTTTTGTTCACAACGAAGCTTATACTTTGTGTTGGATAAAACTAGAAGCCTAAATTTTCAGTAACAAAGCATACATTATATAAATACGCCGTATGTCAAATTTTATTTAATTAAATTCGTTTATTAGAACCGTAAATTCAAAAAAACACTAAACTAAGTAACGTCATTTACAAAAAGGGAAAGAATATGTGTACGTAATAAGATAAAACAGACAAATTAATAAAGCAGCTATAAGAAAGCCTCGTCAATTCAATGTATCTGTATAAAGTCTTTGTCGCAGTGAAAATAACAAATAATCTAAATAACATACTTACTTGTAAAATACATACTCGTACACTATTAAGATACTAACAAAGAAAAAGATATTAGAGCATTTGATTTCCATAATTATTATTGTACCTATTGATTAAATTAAAATTCCGACACATTTCTAAATTATCTACATTATAACATGCCTTGCTTAAGGCCAGGTAGTTCTGTCAAATTAGGCATTTAACGCTGTCTTGTTCTCGCGACCGTCACCGACCGCGGAATCGGTGCCACAGTGCAGAAATAACATTAAAATATTGGACTGTGTAATTTAAACTCATTTTTTGTTCAAGATTTGTTTATATTGTTTATACTAGTGATAAAAATTTTGTGAATTGTGAAGTGAAACGAAGAAATATTAAATTTATCTATACTCGTAGATATATTTAATATATCTACGATTCGGACGGGTAACCCTGGTCCTAGTAACAAGTGTTTTGATTTACTCCGTCGTAAAATTCACAATTAAAATAGTAATTACGAACCATCTACATAAAATTACAAAATCACAAGTGAATTGAATCAGTGCTCACATTTCACACACTCCACAACACAACGGTAAGCCGTATATTCATAATTATCACTTAATTTATACACCCAACGAATAGTGATGATTTGAATTGCAACCCGTAGTCAAGGACAAAGATAAGATTACTAAGATCGACGGTACACAAACACAAGTTTACTCAAAAATACCCGGTTTTCTGAAACCGCGACCGGCACAAAAACTTTTGACTTTGACGGAGTTGTGAGAATACCAACATAAAAATCTAAACTACTTGACAGTTACTGCTTAGTGACAAAGACAAATAAAAGACTTTGATGTTAGTGTGGTAGTGCCAACATAAAAACAATATTTGTAACAAGTGTTCCGAAATCACGTACCGTTAAAATTACTGATGATGGAAAATGAGGACACTCTATTATTTACTAATTATAGAAAAGCAAATTCGCTGGATGTATCGGGGTCGAGCTCACAGTTATTTGAAGAAACTAAACTGAGTTTACCCGATTATGATGATACCTTGAAAATGAACGTTTAACGGAATATAAAATCAGATCGAAACCTTAAATAATCAACTTTTGTCGTCGAAAATGAAATTGAGTCTCTAAAATCCGAAATTAACCAATTAAAATTGGATTTGCTACGTCAGAAAAATCTCATGCAAAGGCTTAAAAACTGGGATACGGTGACAGCCCGCTTACAGGTACAAAGAAAGCAAAAAACGTAAGCGAATGACATTATTCAAATTAGAGGAGTCTTTCTGTAGGTTTAATTCCATGGAAATCGATCAAACTCCACAGACTTCAAGATCAACCTGCCATACAAATGTAACCATAGATACTGAACATACTACAACTGCACCAACTATTGGATTAGAGTCAATAAATCCTACATCACTGACTCTTACCGCAGCCTCCCATACTCTAAGTGCCGATATCATGGTACATAACTCCAACACTTCCACACTATCTGAAGAACCTACATCCACGCATACACAATTTCCAATGAGTAATGAGACATTAAATCGTTTGGATACACCAACAAAAAACGCAAACTGTCTGTCCCAAGACATCGCAACTTCATTACAATAAAATACACACACAAATATCTAAAAATGACATCATAGGAAAACACATTGTACCAAATCATGCTGATCCTAAAAAGGATGTACCCAACCTCGGATATCAGGATCATTCCAAGAAAACTACAAAAGTGATTTTACCCAAACCCACAATGAAACAAGGAGACAAAAGTTTAAACCAGAACACTCTTTGCAAAGCCAAGAAAAACATTTTGATTTTGGCTGATGAGCAGGGCAGGGGTACTAGGTCCACATTGCAAAAGCTAATAGGAGATGAATTCACTGTTTCAAGTTTCTGGAAGACAAATGCACCACTTCATGAAATTGTTCTCTCAACCGGCTATGATATTTCCAAGTTCACCAAAAATGATTATATTATTGTTATCGGTGGTACACATAACGAAGACCCCTTTGAATTCCTGTTAAATCTAAACATTTGGCTAACACACACCACCCATACAAATGTTATATTATCAGAGGTTCCTTATAATAAATATTTAAGAGAACACAAACTAAATTATGAATTAAGATATATATGCGAAAGGTATACACATGTAAATTTTGTTGACATGAATTATAGTAGTAATATAAAATATCATAATTTCTTCACACTACGCTTGTGTCGTTCCCTACTGAGAGAAATTTTACACTATGAATATCAAGCTAAAATGAAAAGCTACCTTAAAAATCAGCTTTCATGTAATAATAATGTTATATTACCCAAGCAATATGTGGATATTGGTACTCAGACTTACAAACAACACGATCTTAATTTAAGTAGTGATAACCAAAATGAGAATGTACAAATAAGTGATAAATGCATATCTTTAAGCACAAGTACGATTGAAGACTGTATTCAAGCCAACCAACCCACGACTCAAAACAGTGACAGTAATCATTTATTTCGTATATAATTACATATCCCTTCTACATCAAAACATTGATGGTCTTGTCAGTAAATCGGACAGGTTAATGGTATGCTTGGAAGAACTGAACAACAAAAATAAATCCATTGACATTCTGTGTATCACAGAACACAACATGATATTAGACGATATTGAGAGGTTAAACATTGCAAACTTTAAATTGATATCTTATTATTGTAGGCCTAATAGACACGGGGGTTCAGGTATATTAGTTACAAATGACCATGATGTTGAAAGGTTAGTTAATATTGAAAAAATGTCAGTACCTGACATGGCGGAGTGTGCCGCAATTGAACTTACCAAACATAAAATTTACATTGTATGCATCTATAGACCCTCTATATATAATAGAAAAAATTACGATGCATTCCTATCCATTCTTAAAAAAATTATAAATATATTATCTCGACGGCCTAATTATAAAATATTAATATGCGGTGACTTTAACATTGACATTTTAAAAAATAATAAGATAAAAAAAGACTTTGAAACTCTTATACAATATTATAATATGAAGTTATGTTTTAAAGAAGTGACACGTGCTATTAGTAAATCTTGCATTGACAATGTTGTCCACAATTGTTCTAATTGCAGAGGGGAAGTAATTGAAACAGCATTATCTGACCATTCAGGTTTACACATTCAAATCCCAGTGAAAAAATCATGTATGTTAAAGTTCTGGCATGTCAAAAAGAGAGATTACTGTATTAATAATCTTGAATTGTTCAAGAAGCACCTGTGTCAACTAAGCTTCAAAGATGTCTACGATAGTGAAAATCCTAATATTGCATTTAACAATTTCCATGAAATCTTTATATTGTTATACAATTTATGCTTCCCATTAAAGAAAAAAAAAACATTCATTAGAAAACGTCCAAATTGGTTAACCAAGGGAATATTACTCTGTTCAAAGAAAAGGAGAGAGATGCTCTGGAAATTTAGATTATGTCCAACGAAAGAAAACAAAAGGCAGTTCAAACAATATTCTGACAGATATAAGAAAATTGTACAACTCACCCAAAAAGCACAAAATGATCATTTTATGAAGACTTCTAAAATAAAATCAAAAGCAGCTTGGACCATAATCAATAACCTTAAATGTAACTTCCCAAAACCACAAGTGGAAAAAATCATCGTTGATGGTCATCCTGTAACCAACCCCTATGACATAGCACAATCATTCAACGACTATTTTATTGACATTTTAAAATCTCAGCAAAGACAAAGTGTGTTCACTGAAATTAATTATAACATGCCAAATTCTATTTTTTTAACCCCAGTAATTCCTTCAGACATTTCCGAAATAATTGACTCTTTAAGATCCACACAAAGTGTTGGCTACGATGATATCACAACACAAGTTGTGAAGCATGTTAAAGTTGTAGTAGCTCCTGTGATAGCACACATTGTAAATATCTGTATGGAAAGAGGCATATTTCCAGATAAATTGAAAATATCGGTTATAAAACCACTATTCAAAAAAAAAAGGCGATAGGTGTAACATGGGTAATTATAGACCTATTGCACTTATTCCTATATTTTCAAAAATAATAGAAAAAGCTATTTACAATAAAATATCCGAATACTTTGAAATGCATAACATCTTTTCCTCTAGTCAATACGGTTTCCGTAAAAATAAAGACATAAATATGGCCATCTATGACTTTCTTAACAAAATCTGCCAATCCCTGGACAAAAGAAAATTGGTTGTAGCCCTTTTATGGATATGACCAAAGCGTTTGACCACGTAAATCACGAAATTTTACTTAAAAAATTGGATGCATATGGAATAAGGGGCATGGCAAACGATTTATTTAGATCATATCTCTCAGACAGATTTCAAGTTACTCATATTAAACGGATATGTTCAAAATCCAAAATCGAAAGAGAATTTCAATCCGGTCTGAGAAAAATGGAGTCTGGTATACCACAAGGTAGTATTTTGGTCCACCTCTGTTTTTAGTGTATATTAACGATCTGCCAAGTACAACACAACATTCGGTCACACTTTTTGCAGATGATAGTACTTTCCTTTTCTTTGGTGATAAGGAAAACATAACCGAATTGAAAAATCTATTAATGACTCATTGGTGTCAACGGTCAATTGGTTGGATAACAATGAATTAAAAGGTAATTTTGAAAAACCAAGCTAATGAGATTTAAATTAAAACAAAATAGGACGCATAATCAAAGATTAAATATCAACTACCTTGGACAAATAATTGAAGAAGTGAAAACCACAAAGTTTCTCGGGCTACACATAGACAATACATTGTCATGGTATGAACATATTTCTGTAGTATCAAAACGGGTGATCCAATTCTCATTTGCACTATTTAGATTAAGTAAAATTGCCAATAGAGAAACACTTTTAACAGCATATCACGGGCACGTAGCATCTATACTGAGATATGGCATAATATTTTGGGGCAATGCTACTGAAAACATTAGGGTTTTTAGAGCCCAAAAAAAGTGCGTAAGAGCAATATGCGGTCTAAAGCGACGCCAATCGTGTAAAAATTTTTTTGTAGAGCTTAAATTATTAACTTTTCCGTGTCTGTACATCAGCGAAGTGGCTGTATTCATTAAAAAGAATCAAAATTTATTTCCTAAATTTGAACAAGGAAGCAGGCGCGAAAATATGATACGATTCCCCGCGAAAATTAAAACGACATTTCTGTTGAAAAGTATATTCTGCATGGCGCCATTAATTTATAATAAAATTCCACAGACAATCCGAGAATGGGATAATGTCATCAGCTTCAAACGTAAACTCAATGAATATTTGATATCGAAAGCATACTATTCCCTGAATGATTTTCTGACGGAGAGGAATAAAAGTGACTAGTGCAAATTAACTTATTACCATAATTATTTGAGGCGCACCTTGCATTTTGTTTTTGTTGTCTATAAAGACTTAGCAACCAAAAGTTATTGGGTATGCTTGACAATTGTGTACGAGTATTTTTTTATTTTGACACATTTTGATTGACTTGCAAACATTGTACCTAGTTTTATTTTGATTTGACACTGGTTTATTTCATTGACATTGTTTTATTTGATTTATTTAGCTATTGCACTTCTGAAATGAACTATTATGACTTTAATTGTAAACGTACTGACATTGTATTTTTTAATAATATTTTAACAAATCTTAGAAGAAAAAAATGTTTTCAAAATTTGACATTCTTTGTTGTAATGGCTTGAAAGTTTAGTGCCTCAAAACTTCATTTTATTTAATTTAATAATCACTTTTTATCTTCTGTATATGAATCTAGTTTTGTTACATTCTCTGTTTACCTGCTTGCATGCTAATTGCGGGACCTGGAGAACTGTCATGTATTTTAAGTACCACCCTTGTAACCCAGGACCACAAGCTGAATAAATTGATTTGATTTGATTTGATATACAAAACTCAACCTTTTCTTTTTGGTCACACTATAAGTTGAGAACGGCTTTTCCAATTTCATGCATCTTTTTTAAATGTTTCCTAATCATTCACAAGATCGTCAAAAATTAAAAAAAATGTGCTGAAACGTAATGAAAGGTCAGTAAAAGTATAAGGTTTTTTGGTCAACTTTGCACTAAATTTCTAATCCAATTTTTTTCTATGAGGTAAAGATCACTTACTGAGCATAAAATTACAAAATACTCACAGATCTAGGTAGAATCAAGACCATAGCGTGCTTCAGTAGTAATACCTACTGATATTGTTATACTGTGGCACTATGATCGTAATATTTAAAATTTATCGGTTGTCAAAATTGCAAAATCAAGCACAGGCCCGTCGTCCGTGAGCGCCGAAACGCGACTGATCAGGCTTGCCGAACGGCGCGCTATATAATTATATGGTAGATATTAAAACATAGTGAATAACTGATACTTTTTATCAAGTCAAACTCTGCGAATGCATCTATAACTTTTTAGTGGCTTTCGTTGAGTACAAAAATTTAGTAAAAAATAATTAGTTTAGTCATAAACTTGAAAAAACTTTTTGAAAAGGGGTAACTTTGGGATTTTTTTTATCAAGTAAAATTCATGAAATCATCTTACTGACTGCGAATTGCACTAGATAAGATCCTTAACTATTACATATATTTTTTTCAAAGGTTAATACACTATTTTAAAGGTGTAACTTAAAGTTGTTTTATAAATCAAAATTACGGCCCACACGCCCTTAATATGTAGCTTTTTGTTTCATTTTTAACCCTGGTTTTATGAGACTTTCCATTTGTGCAGGGATTGTATTATAGAAGCGAACACCAGTACATATAAAATAAAAAAAAAAAAAAATATTTCGATACAATACGATTTGATATACAAAGTTTGACCAATCGGCTCCCGAACTAGTCAAAGACTGTGTATCGGGAGCAATAATGTCTTCTCAAAAATTAAAAATTACTATTGCGAAATAAACAATAAAAAGAAAATAAAAAAACAAAGTCAATATAAAAAAACTGTATACAGAAACAATCAACTATAAGGACTTTACCAATAAACTTTAAAATTGTACTTTTGAATGACTTGTGAATAACCTCATACTATATAAAATATGTACATGTATGAAGCTATTACAATTTTGAATCAAATCTTGTTTAAAAATTTATTGTAATTTAAAATTTAAAAACACCAAAAAACATGTTATTTTCACAAAGAATTTCATTTTTGTTGTCCGGTGTATAAATTGTCTAGCAAATCCTCAGTACCCTGATATATGAACGAGTTGTGTTTCCTGAAGTCTGCATTTAGGAAACACGATCATTCAGCCGCATGTTACTCTCGTGTTGCTGTGCTTACTAGGTATATTCAATTTCTTAATCGTTTATATTTCTAATTATCAAAATTGTTTAAGTTAAGTATTGTTTACTTTAGTTTTCACTTCTCCCGTGCAGTCTTAAGCGTAGCTACACATTTTTTTACTTTAACTATTTCGTTTCTATAAATTATAATTATTTCAACTTTTATACAACTGTTCTTATTTGATTTTTGCTAAAAGTATTTATCTTTGTAACAAAGCACAACATGCGATTGATAGTTGTTATTTTGTAGGTATTGATTAATTTCTTTTGACAGAAAACCAAAATCAAAATTACTGTGCAATAAATATAAACATGGGTAGTTATCCTATTGTACTCTGTAGATTTTAGTATTTGCAAAATAAATACTTGATATTTAAATTAGTAGGTACTTGTTGGTAAAACGAACCCTTATTATTCTACTCATAGTTGGAAGTTTGCACGTTGGACCCTAACATATTTGCTTGGATTTGAAAATAGCATAAAAGTCCTAAACACACAGAAAGAGTCGGGAAAAGTTGAACGTGTTAATAATGCTGAGTGTGTGTGTAAATATATTTACAACCATTGACTCTGTTGGTATAAAAACGATGTAAATGTTTTGTGTCCTGCCAACTTGAAACATAAAAACATTATAATACTCTACTTGACGTTGAGTATGAGAGTGGATGAGTGCAGTGGTAGATAGTGGTAGAACGAAGAATGTATGAACTCCGTTAGTGAGGATATGAAAGTAAAGGGGAAGGGGAGAGTGTTGAGACGACGAAAGATAAAGAGGAATTGAAAACATGTAAGTACATGTACGGTCCACACCATAGCTTCTATCCCCCAAGGTAAATGGAACAATACATGTTGTACCAACCTACATGAGACGCGTTAGAGTAGGCAGATGTAGATAAGCGTTAATCTGTGGTTTCGCCTGTTTAATTTACTGCGTAGAATGCAAACTTTTGTACAATAGTGTATTAATAGAATAGTCTCTGAATCTCTATCTTCCTTACTTGACGAAAACAGCAATTACCTATTATTATTTAAGATATTTTCAGGTATACTACATAACACAGATATCATCATATGGTCTATTATTTAACAAAGGGCTTTAATTACAATTACTCACCATGAAGCGGAAATAGGATCTCCGTCTGTGCAGACGCGGAATATATACAGCAAACACGCCAAAATCTTGAAAAATAAGTTCGCTATTCTAATCCGTAAACCTGAAACAAAGACAAAAGCAAAAATAAACAGGGAGAATTTAACAGATTCTAAATAAAAACCAAATTCAGATAACTTGAAATGATGATAAAGATTAAAATCATATTTGGTACATCGTGGGTTCTACGTCGTCGTTCTTACTGACGATCGTTAAAAGGCGTACATTAAATTCCTTATTGTCGAAGTGGTGGGACTTGGGGTGACCCTTTCCCAGCGACAAGACAGTTAAAGTTTATAATTTTCATCATTTTGTCGCCCACTGTTGAAAATAGGGCACTCTTCGTATATGCCACTTTCTCGATCCTGTATTCGTCTCATCCGTACGTGACCACCGACATTGTTTTTTGTTCAATGGAAAAATTACCTTGTTATATTGAATTTTACTTACTTGATCTTTGATTCTTTATAAAATATAGTTGCAGTCTTTCTTTGAAAGTGTTTTCGTTCACGTAATACTCTACACGCACTCTGGAACAAAGCAGAAAAACATTAATGTTACTAAATTGAGATTGTTGAGTTTAATGAGAACTTATTTGTTTAACTACTTTTTTAAAAGCTTGTAATAAATACTTTGTTATTATTAAAGTAAGACATCATATTTTTTCTTCGAAAAGCACTAAGCCCGTAACAAAAGTAGCATAATTTATGGAGTACAAGGAATTCGGACTCGTTCATAGGTTGATAATCATAATATAGTGAAACGTGCAAATAAGCCTGTGCCATGTATCGTTTTTGTTGAAAGCTCCCATGATTTGGGGTTTATTCCGAACCTGAACAAACCGATAACATAGTTAACGTTGTACTTGGTGCAGAACTTCTACATTTTAATTTGTATGTAAAAGTAAAGTTTGTAGCAAGAAACGCCAAGTTAAATATGAAGTAAGTTCCATTCAAGCAAATTTACACCATACATGGGGACGTTGGCATTGATAAGGAACACACTCAAATTATGCCATTGGTATTGTACTTATGAACAAAATGGACGAAGCTTCGTACAAGATTGTTTTTGACTTACTTAAGGCAGCTATGCCGAAATAGAAACCAACCAAATTTATGTCCGACTATGAAGCAGCTGTAATGAATGCCCTGAGATTTCATTTTCCTAAAATTGAGCTCAAAGGTTGTCACTTTCACATGAGGAAAGCAATACATAATGTTAAAACTGGATAAAACTAAATAACAATACCAAACGGTATCTTTGTGCACTGTTTTACCTTTTCTTTTGCCACGAAATTTAATCAAAGAAGGGTGGAAGTACATTACAGAAGTAATGAAACCTTCAGAAAGTTTAAATAAATTCATAAATTACATGGTGAAACAGAGCTTAAAGGACGAAAAGTTCATAGGTTTCTGGTGTATGTGTATGTGAGGAAAGGCACAGGACAACAAATAGTATCGAAGGATGGCACAATCGAGTTAATAAAAAAGTTAACGGAAACTTAAGATTTGCAATGTGATTCTGGCTTAAAACATTTTCAAAGGAGAAAAGAAGTCAAAATTCGATTAACAGACATGTATGGTTAATGTACTATACTCTTGACCTAGTCAAGCAAGATAAGATTACTGTAGGACATTATTTAGAAATCTTAAAATAATTTATCTACACTCGTAGATACCTCTAATGTACAAATTATTTTACGTAAACAAAAGGAACAGCAAAAAATGATAACGAAGACCCACAACCAGGTCTAGAGTGATTGCGAAGTGCCACTCCCACTCTACCCTACAGTGTCTTGCACACAATCATGATGTCACAGTTGAATGGACAAAAAAGCCACAACATATGCAAAGGAAATAAAAAAACAGACGTCTTTGCCAAAGCAGGTCCAAAGAAAAACATCAGGGCAGACATTGCAGAGTTGTACAAGCCAACTGCTTCAGAAACCCGAAACCTGCTGTTTACACACAGAAAAGGAACGCCAAAAACTTTGGGATAAATCCATGAAACGCAAATACACCAAAGCTTTGTTCCCACTGATAGAAAGGAAAGTTACTTACTTATAAACTCCTAAATCTATCAAGATCATATCTCCGTCTGATGACAGGTTTGATCACAGGTTCATCATCATCATCAGCCGCAAAACGTCCACTGCTGAACTCCTCCTCCCCCCCCTAGATTTCCACAACTTGCGCTACTTGCAACCAGCGGTTTCCAGCGACCTTTGTGAGGTCATCTGTCCATCTAGTAGGAGGCCGTCCAACACTGCGTCTTGCGGTTCGTGGTCGCCACTCGAGAACCTTTCTTCCCCATCGGTTGTCAGTTCTGCGAGCGATGTGGCCAGCCCATTGCCACTTCAGCTTGCTTACTCTTTGAGCTATGTCGGCCACTTTCGTTCTTTTGCGAATATCCTCATTACGGATTCTGTCGCGCAAAGAGACTCCGAGCACAGCTCTCTCCATAGCTCGCTGTGTGACTTTGAGCTTCGTTATGAGGCCCACAGTGAAGGACCACGTCTCAGTTCCATAAGACATCACTGGCAACAAGCACTGGTTAAAGACTTTCGTCTTTAGGCATTGGGGTATTTTGGGCTCTAAGATGTGCCGAAGTTTCCCGAACGCTGCCCATCCGAGTTGGATCCTTCGCTGGACCTCTTTGTCGTGAACACAGGTTACTGTGAGCTAAACTTACCATCTTCACAAAATAGGATCTACTGACAGTCCTCTATGCAGGGCCTGTTTGCGGGAGAATGAAACTGTGGAGCACGTGCTCTGTGAGGTACACTGTGAGGCCACAAAAAGCATTAGATTAGAATCGAGACTCTTCGAAAAAACTCCAAATGAAATATACAGAGAAACAACAACTGACGAAATGGAAGTGCAACTAGCCAGCGACCCAAGGCCGTGCTCCGCTATTTTAAGGAGCTTGGCTGGTTTGGGTAGGCTGTCTGTGGAGAAGTGCACAATACACCTGTAGCGGGACGTCAGTACAGGTCAATCACCCCTATTCCGAATTAGAATTAGAATTGGCTGTTCCTAACCTAACCCGGAAGCGGGTCCGGTTCGGAACATCATTTTGGGTCAGGTTAGGAAGAGGGTTAGGTTGGGAATGAAAATTAATATTTTTTTTGCTGTTCCTAACCTAACCCGGTAGCGGGTCAAGTTCGGAATAAACCTGATTTGGTGTGTTGTGAATTTTGCTCACACACACAAGCTTATATTAACATTCGAATTATTATACCCGATGAAATTCCTAAAAATCGACAATGTCTTTTTATTTTATCGTCTTTTTAGGGCTCCGTAGCCAAATGGCAGAAAACGGGACCCTTATAGATTCGTCATGTCTGTCTGTCTGTCCGTCTTTATGTCACAGCCCCTTTTGTCCGAAACTATAAAAACTATACTGTTGAAACTTAGTAAGTTGATGTATACAGTGAACCGCATTAAGATTTGCACACAAATATAGAAAAAAAAAACAATAAATTTTGGGGGTACCCCATACTTAGACCTGATACGCAAAATGTTTTTTTCATCTAAACCTTACGTATGGTGTATCTATGGATAGGTCTTTAAAAAAGATATTGAGCTTTCTAACATTTTTTTTCTAGTTTGCGCGATAGACACTTCCAAAGTGGTAAAATATCCCCCGGCAGCGGGGGCAGATTCTTGACTGCGTTTACCCAAGCGGGGGCAGACATGTGAAGCCAGACGTCGGCGTTGTTGAAACTCGTACGCGCGGTGCTAATTTTTCGATACATTTGCGAAAGCTAAATATTGTACGTTTACGATTTGATACTGTTTTGTTGCATAAAATTAACTTCAATTAATTTCATCAAAATTATTATTTTAAACTCATTTATTGTTGACTGTCTAGCAATAGATCCACTTACAATCGGAAATTGAAGTTGGAATGAGTAACTCCAATTTTTTATTTCCGGTACGGCCTGTAAATTTTAAAACTTTAATGTCATATCTATCCTTATAATAAAACTGTAACGGGTCGAATTCTGTACATTGAAGATATTTTGAAAAATTTTTTTGGGGCACTCCATAGTCGATACTGATGGCGAAACTGCATTTTTTTTTTCTTTCATGTCTGTCTGTCTGTCTGTCTTTCTGTATAGGGATCACGCATCACGCCGAAACTACTGATTCAATTCAGCTGAAACTTGGCATGATTTTAGTTTATACTAAGGACATTGCTGTAGGTTACTTTTGACCCCCAAATTCTTATCGGTTTTCTTGCGGGAGGGGGTGAAAGTCAGAATGTGTATTTGGTTGTAACTCATGTTTGCGTTGTTTGATTTCATTAATTCTTTTTTTTGTTAGAAAGAACACATTTTTTATATTGTCCCGTCAAAATTTGAACAATATCGGTGTGTTGGTTCGGAAATTACACAAACATTAAATAATAACGACACGCGCGCGCGTTCGGTACATACTAACTTCTAAGTATTCTGTGTATCACAGACGATCCACAGAATATCTAGATTCTAGAAAGTGTCCACGTGATCGCGTCGCGTCGTCTTGGATGACAAAATAATTGTCAAAAATATTTTTTTGTGTGGACAAACAAACATCATTTGGTTATAATCGACTTCAAACAAAGAGGATGTTCTCAATCGGGTTGCATGTTTTTTTATTTAGTTTTATTTTACGCGATAACTCCGCTAATTGTTAGTTGATTTTGATAATTCCTTTTTTGTTTGGTAGAAAATACTTCAGAGGTGATCTTAGGTATCGAAAACAGGGAGGTAGTTTTTCAAATATCAACAAAAAACTAAAATCAGCTTAGATTTATCTGTACGATATAGTTATACCTTCTTATAAAATTTAGTCTAATGACGGAATTAAATTACCTGTCATTGAAGTAGATTTTTGTATTTTGGAGAAAACATATCAGCTTAATAAGTAGCAGCATAAACAACTCATTAAATGTTCCCACTGCTGGGCGTCGGGGCCTTCTCTCGCATGGAGAGAGGCAAGGCTATAATCCACCACGCTGGCCCAGTGTCGGTTGGTGGATGACATATGACTTAGAACTTAGATTATAGTTAGATTTCGGTTTCTTCACGGTGTTTTCCTTCACCGTTTTAATTACTGGCATTACGAACATGACTCTGAAAAGATAGTGGTGCGCGTGGTTTTGAACCCTGGGTCTCCGGATTGACAGTCGCCGTTCTCCCGACTAGGTCAGCCGTAACTTACTAGACCAGCCGTAACTTATTAGAAAACGTATTATTTCAATCCAAATACTGTTTAAAATTTAAAGGTAGTGTTCAACAAGCTTCGGTGACCGAAGCAGACCGTTGTTAGGGTTCCGTACACAAAGGGTAAAAACGGGACCCTATTACTGAGACTTCGCTATCCGTCCGTCCGTCCGTCCGTCACCAGGCTGTATCTTAAGAACGGTGATAGCTAGACAGTTGAAATTTTCGCCGATGATGTATTTCTATTGCCGCTTTAATCATGGCGGAACGTATCAAGTGATCGGGTTGAAATTTGAAATAGAATTAGATTACAGTCTGGAAGAACACATAGGCTAAACATTGCCTATGTATAAGTACTCTATGTATTACGTAACAAACATCCAAACATAATTCATACATACATTCATAATATTTACAGGACAACGTTGGAACGGCTGAACATATTTGGATAGAATTCGAAACACACGTAGTTTGAACTCAGAAATAGCAAATTGGTTACTTATAGGTTACTGTGACGTAGGAAAGACTAAGCAAATTTGGTAGAAAATTGAAACAGAAATAACTCATAGTCTGAAATACCACATTTATGTTTATTACCTATCAACCTGAAAAGAATCATGCTATTGTGGTATGTATTTTTTCTTTCATCACTAGGTGGCGTTAATGGTATTCTAAATTGTACTAATAAGTTTTTGCTGCTAAAAGGATTTTGATGCCGAATTTGGATTCTTTCGTTCTTGATTTTTTTCTGTGTTACCTACAATTAAATTCATACATTAATATTTCACTAGGACTTGACTTAGATTTACGGGTTCAACTTGCTTGAATATCATTAAAATTCAAAATTTTAATTATTTTGATTCCACACAGGCTTCGTTCAAAATTTTACGCCGGCGAAGTCGCGGGTAACAGCTCGAAAACAGCTTGCGGATAAAAAGAAATAGGTAAGTAGGTATCAGATCATGCACATTCGCTTCAGACTTTTCATAATGTATCCTATAAAAATCCTACAAACTTAACACTTGCGGCTATGTTCGATACTACGAAACCTTACTAAGTATGTTTGATTTTGTTTAAAAAAAGAAAAATAAAGATGATAAAATTAAATAAATTTTTGTGTGGAAAAACAAATTCACTCAAACTCAAAGGCTTTTCAATGACTTATCCAAATATTTGACGTACGATACTTCAAATTAATGTATAAGTCAGTAACATCTGCTTACGCGAACGAAGTAGCGGGTTCTAAATAAATAACTAAATACTACTAACATTAGTAAATAAATAAGAATAAGTTCAAGGGTTCTTTTAAGTATGAATTCCTTAGCTGATGATACTTTCTCTTATGTGTTAAATCCAAATAACGTACTGGAAGATGACGGCGTGACAGCATTTCAAGAAAAAATGTCTCGTCATACATCTTTCCGTCCACGAGAAGTGGGTCTGTTCGTTTTCCGGAACTCATTGAAACTGTGCCGCCAAATGATAATCATCTTCAAATCATTTATGATGGTGATGTGGATTCACTAGGACACCGGTCTTGTATTTATTTTATCAATGGTATAATACGCGAGTACGTTAGTCTTTATAATTGTTTAAAGCCAACTCGAAAATCATGCATTAATGCATTCAATTTCCTAGCGTCAACCCAATGCCATAGATTGCGCGGTTTATGCCATAGCTTTTGCCACTTCTTTAGCGCTTAAGATGAATCTCTCTCAACACAGTTATATACCAGAAATGATAAGAACACATTTGTATATTTTGAGCCACGACTTTTTGCCTTTTCCATCAACAGCTAAATCTAGACCTAGACGTCTGCCCGTAAATCCTTTTGATAGCACATCTTTGAAAATAGAATCGCAAAATAAAAATAAAAATGAGAAGAAACAAAGACAGCGAAGTGCGAAAATAAAAAATGCTGTAGCGAAATAGTCCAAAAAAAAAACAATTTTGCAGAGAAAACAAGCAAAATACTTAAACTAAACGTAGATGATATGAAAAGGAAAAATGCGAATAGGAAAAGGATTTCAAGATCTAATAATGAGGTCGCCGAAAGAGAAAAACAGAAATAAAATAGCTATCAGTTCTATAAGAAGCCATAAACGAAAAAAGCTAATAGAAACGGAAAATAACAGTTATATTCGACGAAGCAAACGATTAAATCCTGAGTACAGACTAGTTGAACAAGAGCGCAATACTCAAGGACATAAAGTTGCTCGATTAAATCCTGAATATAGGCAAGCTGAACGAGAGCGTGACACTGAGTCTCACCAAGCCGCACGACTCGACTCTGAATACAGACAGGTGGAGCAAGAACGGGACACTCAGGCTCACCAAGTCGTACGATTTGACCCTGAACACAGGCAGGTAGAGCAGGAACGCGACGCTGAGGCACGGCGAAGTGTGTGGGAAAATGAAGAGTACATACAAATTGAACAATCACGTGATACCTTAGCACGGCAGGAAATACGATCAAACAATAAGGTATCCCGGGAAAAAACTGCTACAAAATACTATAAAAACATCAAATAAGGTTATACCCATCCCTCTAGTAGCTGTGGGTGATTGTAGCATATAAATTCGAAAAGAAAATGTTTCTATGTAAAAGAAGGAGATAAGAAATATTTTTGTTGTTACGTCGATGTGATTGAATCCAATGCACGATTCTATGAGCGAGCAATTAGTTAAGTAAAACATATTCACATAAAGCTCAATTTGGTTTGTCTTGTAAACTGATAATGACTTATAATTGTTTAGTTCAGTCATCGAGCTGTTGACGGATGCCTCTTTGTCGCTTGTCCAACCGTAAGTTAGCTTCATGTTATCTAGAAACGAATCTGAAAGAGTCTCACATTGCTCCTGCTGGCTAGTTGTTAAGTCACCAGTTCTAGTATCAAGTGGAGGGATAGGATGTGAATTAGACCGTAGCCCTTTAACAATGCGCCAGCGGTCAGTGTTGGGATTGTCGGCACTCTTAAATTTTTTATTCCATGTTAAGTCACCAGTTCTAGTATCAAGTGGAGGGATAGGATGTGAATTAGACCGTAGCCTTTTAACAATGCGCCAGCGGTCAGCGTTGGGATTGTCGACACTCTTCAATTTTTTATTCCATTCTTTATCACCAAAAGACTTCAAACCATGCCTTATTTGAACCTGTAGATTTTTATTTTTTTGTTTCAGCAGAACTCGTGCTGAGGTAATAGATTCTGTAATAGCACAACGACGGAGTCTGTTTTTTAACTGAATAAGCCGATTGATGCGACGTGGTAGGATTACTGGGTTCCAGAGTTTGATTTCAGTGGTTGGGACGCATTCGTCTCTGGTCTCAATAATTGGTGTTGTAAATTTTGGACTGCAGTCTCTATTTGGTACTTGTTCTCAAAAGCATGTGAGGAAAGATGAACATTATTGTGAAGTTGCTGTCGATATTTGGGCCAATCTGCTTTTAAGAAGTTGAATTTTACAATTATTTTACGAGAAATATTTACATGAATATTTGCAAAAACGGGAAAATGGTTCGAAGATAATGATGGTATGGTGATTAGAGTGTCAACATGATCGAAATTTTTGGACAATAGTAAATCTGAAATAGACGGTTTCAGGTCTGTGCGATAGTGGACTAAGGTAGAGTCAAGAGGAGCATGGACGATGAAGTCACTGCAGCATATAGTTATATAAGATTTTCCCCCGATCATTTGGAGGCCCAGGAGACCAGTACGAATGTTTAGCGTTCAGATCACCCATTAAAAAAACTCTGGCATTAGACTCCAAGAGAGTACATCCAAGTCATTTTTAAGAAGTGGTTTATTGGGTGACTGGTAGACAGAGTATATAACTACGTTAAAATTTGGCAAAGAGAGTGAAACTCCTATTACTTCAATATTTTTGGTAAATGGAGTGGCCACAGGACTATGTGGAATGTATATTCGAATTAGTATTGCCACTCCCTGTCCAGTCCCAGTAGAGTGCTTGTCCATGCGGTAACTTGCAAAACCGGGGATATTTAAAGTAAGGCGCTTAGTTAGTCGCGTTTCGCAGACGACGATTACATCTACATTAAGTTCACTTACTGCTAGGTCCGCGAGTTCCTGCTGCTTCCTGTGGATACCATCGGCATTCCAAAATATAATACGAAAGCCTAGGCCATAGGCCATTATTATACACAATGACTTAAGTGAGTGAGAATTAAAGTAACTTTTTCAACGAAAGTTTTGCAATTTTTGAATTCGTTCTTAATGAACTCAATAGTATTCAGTATGTCTTCTAAAATCTCAGCTACTACCAAGTCTTGAGCAGTACTAATAGTAGTAATAGTAGAGTACCTTCGAGGCGAATGATGTCTTCGACGGCTGTTGCACTGTACGGGTAAGATCGAAATAGTTTTGTTGTGGATTTTGATGCTTGGTTGACTGCAGTGAACTATGTTCACTATCTTTCAAAACTGGAGGATCGAGGTTATGCTTCTTGGCACTAGTTTCTGGAACCAACATGGATCGTCCTGAGTTTAAATTTGCTCTTGACGTTCGCGTCGTACTTTCAGTCGAGGGTTCTTGTTTGTGCCGAATCCGACTCAAATACTTTAATCTCGCAGAGCATTGTGAGTAATTGGCAGGATGTTCCTGCTGGCAGTTACAGCAACGTGCTGGTTCCTCTTTTCCTTTTTTCGGACACTCCCATGTAGGATGTGCGCATTTTACACATCTAACAGGTCTATTACAATTTTTGGAAGCATGTCCAAAGGCCTGGCAACGAAAACATTGGGTTCCAGTTTTGTTGCTAGTCTTATACTTTTCAATGCTGACGACGCAGTTAGATATGTATTTAACTTGCTTAAACTTGCCCATGTCCGTTCCTGTCGGGAGCTGTTCAAGTAGAGGTGGGCACTCAGAAGGATCTGATGTTCTTAACTCGACTACGGTAGCTCCGGCAAATCCAATCGCAGCCAGCTCAGCAGTCAACGTATCCTTAAGAAATCTTGGCTGACCTTTTAGCACCGCCTTGGGAAGTATCTCTTCTTTCCGTGTGAAATTATGATACGATACATTCTCTTTCGATAGGCCTTCTTCACAGATTTCTAAACAGATGAAACCTTCGTGAACGACACTGTGAGGCCAGTAATTAGTAATGTTTGCGTGACAGCTCTCACCGACGTTGTCAAATTACTCACGTTGGTGTGCGTGTAATGTTCCCAGTCTTAAGAAAAAAATCCCACTATTGTTGTCTTAGCTTCGGAAATCTTCGCGTACAATAAACACATATATTATAATGTTAAAATAATTTATTATTACACCGATTATATATTATTCGAGGATTTCTTGTTATTACTAGTTCCATCCTATGAAGTTAAGAATTTGGATTTAGCATGCAACTAAAAATTCGAATATTCGTACAGAAAATTCGGAATAAAAAGACAACGCCGAATAAATAGTAAAAGTCATGTGTGTGTTTATTTTGAGTATTCTATCGGAGCTTCTTGTGAAATTTTGAATATTATGCTTGACAAAAGGTGGCAACTACCTACTCATATAATATCGGCGAACACAGGAGGTGTAGAGAATTTTTGTCAACTGATTTGATGTTGGGGGGCCAGATCATTCAATTTGTTTATTATCCAATCTTTGTCTGGACGCGTGTCGCAAACGAAAAGTTCACCTTTTCAAAAATGTTGATATAAACCAACGAAAACCGTCTAAGAGTTTATGTAAATCAGTTGAACATTATTGACATTCGACAAAGAAAGTCAGGACAGAATGAACAGCAGCCTCACGTCCACTCAGAGAACCAAAATCAAGTTTGTGGGACAGGGAGCTCGAAAGTGCAACGCTTTATACCTACAACCCACCTTGGCAGCAAGGCCAGTATATATTATGTGGTGCCAACAGCGATTGACCTGATCCCAACATCTTTTTTGGGTAAGTATGTACGCACAAATTAGCACCGTATAAAACTTCGACAATGTCACTACTGACTCGACCAGATAACATGAGGTTGATTCAAACGATTAGATCTCTCAAAAGAACTCGCCTACTTTTTTAAGCTCCACTATACCTACTTACAAGAATTAAAACTTGCTTCATAACTATACTTTTCAACACTATTAGTAATATAATAAATACTAATACGAGGGTCAAACTGAAAGTTCTTAGAACTGGCCACTTATAAACAATATAATAAAAAAATAATTCTATAATTTGAAAATAAAACTCTTTGCCAATATGACTGAGTGTATACTTCATTCATTTGTCATTTGTTTTACGATTTGGCGGCAAATTGAAAATTGTCTGTGTCACGTCAACATGAATTTAACACGAGAAAATTTTCGTGCAATGATTTTTTATGACTTTCGATGTCATTTAAGTCAACAAGAAAGTTATGATAGACTACGATTGGCATTTCACGATGAAGCCCCATCTCGTGCGACTGTTTACAACTGGTATTCGTATTCGTAGGCGGGCTGTTTTCCGCAACTCGACGTCTCGATGCGCCTATTTTGCGTGTGTGGGAAGTAGGCTTCACTCCTGCCATCCCAGCTCCAGCAGGAAGCCCAGCAGCATCTTCACGTTGCCGCATGCTACGCGGAGCGTCCCCGGTGTGCCCAGGAATTTTGCCCGATGATCCGCCACTCCCGTGCACTCCGTGAGCACGTGAGCAGCCGTTTCTTCAGCCTCAAGGCAAGCTCTGCAAAGAGGACTGTCGGTAATACCTAGTGTGAATAGGTGTTTATTGTACAAACCGTGACCTGTCAGTGCGCCCGTGACCAGTCTCAAATGTTGACGATTCAGGTTCAGCAGCTGCCGAGTGTACCGTGTATTACGGCCCCCCAGTGCTGCCCTGGACTGTCTACAGTCTAACCTCTTGGTCCAGTTGTCGTTGTGTTCCTTAAGTGATTTCTCACGCAGCCATTTCCGAACCTGCGACAGTGGGAGTGGGACAATCGGTTCGGGTCCATGTACCCGTTCCGCTGATGCCCTCCTCGCCAATTCGTCCGCTGCGTCGTTACCTCTCGATCCACTATGGCCTTTGATCCATTGAAGAACGATTTGGTTTTGTTCACATACCTCCGTAAGAGATTTGTGGCATTCAAGAACTAGCCCCGAAGTGATGGTGTTGCTCTTTAGGGCATGTAGAGTCGCCGCGCTGTCGGAGAGTATGCGGATGTTATATCCCTGTACCTTCTTGTCGGCGATTATGGTCGCAGCCCTCGTGATGCCCACGCATTCTGCCTGGAAGACGGAGTTGTAGGCCCCAAGGGATGTGTAATACCTGATGTTTAAGTCTTCCGAGAAGGTGCCGGATCCGACGCCCTCGTTGGTTCTCGAACCATCAGTAAAGATCGTTAACTCGGTGGAGCTGTGGTCTCCAAAAGGAGATTCCTCGAGTTGAATTTTGTAAGTTTACAACTGGTTTAATGAGTTTAAACGTGGTCGCACTAATCTCACTGATGATTTACGTGAGGGACGGCCTTCTACGGCGACGACTGAAGATAACATCTGTGTTGTGCGGCGTATGATAGAGACTGACAAAAGAATGACCTATCAGCAGATTCGGACAAGCTTAGGCATCGGTATGAGTCAAGTGCACAAAATCCTACACGAACATTTAGCGGTCAGGAAGCTTTGCGCCCGGTGGATACCTCATAATTTGACTGAGGCTCAAAAACTCCATCGTGTGGATTGGTGCCGTAAAATGATTGAAAGATTTAACGGAGGTGACTCAAATGCTGTGTTCGACATACTAACAGGTGACGAAAGCTGGATTTACTGTTATGATCCTGAAACCAAAAGACAATCTGCTCTCAGTGGGTGTTTCCTTTCGAGGAGTTGCCAACTAAAGTGAAGAGATCGAAGTGCGGGGAAAAAATGGTGGCCTCGTTCTTTGGAAGGATAGGTCATTTCGCAACAATTGTGTTAGAGGATCAAAAACAGTTTCTGCAGAATGGTACACTACCAATTGTTTGCCACTTGTCTTGGAAAAGTTCGAGAGAAACGACCTCGCAGTAGGATCCTCCTTCACCACGACAACGCCTCATCGCACACCGCCAAGCGAACGATCGACTGTTTGGCGACATCAAACGTTGAATTAGTGGGTCACCCGCCGTATAGCCCCGACCTCGCGCCTTGTGATTTTTATTTATTTTCAAAAATTAAAGAAAAACTTAAAGGAAAGCGGTTTATGAATGCTGAAGAAGCGGTGGCTGCGTATCGCGATGCCATTGAAGAGACCCCTAAGGACGAGTGGGCAAAGTGCTTTTCCCAGTGATTCCATCGCATGCAGCGGTGTATTGACGTGAATGGACAATATTTTGAAA
Source organism: Ectropis grisescens (assembly GCA_017562165.1). NCBI lineage: Eukaryota > Metazoa > Arthropoda > Insecta > Lepidoptera > Geometridae > Ectropis > Ectropis grisescens. The sequence goes on along the minus strand of CM029767.1, from coordinate 11,524,859 downwards.
AGATATAATAAAACTAATAACTGGCTAATGTAATCAGTTTTTTGATTTTCTAAGAACTTTCAGTTTGACCCTCGTAATGACGTAGATTTGTGCTAGGCATCGATTGACATTAAATTAAAAAATTACGATTATAAAAATAGGGTTTAAAATAGAATAATACAATCTACTTATGTACCTAAATAATTTGGTGTACGAGTATCTTCAAAAAACATAATCTATATTTTACCTTAAGGGAAAATAATTTCAGTTTAGTACAGGAACACTAACCAATTTTGGTTGAGGTGTTGTGTTTCTATTCATCAATCGAAATGAAATCGCCTAAATAATACAAAAAGCAGTAAAAATATTCAAACTTTCCTATGAAATTATATTCCTCTTTCCTTTTCTTATTTTTTGGGAACAATGTTTGCAATGTTTGAAGACACAAGACGGCATAATCTTGTACAAAACTTAAAATCACACGGGACTCCCGTACGAGACGGAAGTCCGTTTCGTACTGACTGGAGTTTGTATTTGCTTTGGCGTTTGATATTTGCTTTCTGGACCTAAGGATATGTGTTCTGCACGTTCCATCTGCCTTTTGTTTTAGAAATCTGTGGCCTTCTTTGACTGATTGATGACCTTCACTTGAGTAACATTGTACTTTGACATTATTACGGCCTCTGAATTGTAGATGGAAACCTTTATCATACTTCTCGATAACATCTTTGATATTTTTGTGAGTCCAATTTCCCAGTAATTCAACAAGAATTATTGGGATTCGGCCGGGCTTCATCTTTTTTGGGGCTTTTTTAAATGTCTCAGAAATTCCTTCATCCACTTGTAATCCTCCGAAACTATTACTAGTCACAGTACCTTTGTACGTTTGGCATTTCTGGTGTCCTTGGAGCTTTATTGGCCAAGTTGGGATTTGATGACGAACTATTCAGGAACTTGTCCATATTATCGATAAGTTTGGGATAACTTCTTGATTCATCACTAAAATAGTAACACTTGTGAGAAAATGCGAAGTGGTCAGCTGAGATTACGTGAGTTTTCGAGGACCGCTTCACGATGAATGAAACCTTAAATTAAAGTGCGGTATAATGTGTCAATCTCTTCTTTAATTATATTTTGTATTTGTAGAGCCATCAGATGCTTCAAAGATTCGATTTCTAATGAGGTATAATTTTTATTTTTGTATCCGTAGTCTTGACGTTTTTTGGAAGTGATAACTAAAAAACAATCTAATATATATTACAGCTTGAAATATTGCTATATTGCTATATATGCTATAGCTTGAAATATTTCTAAAAATTTATCAATTTGTGTGCCTTCACGCGTAGTTGGACAAAGTGGCAATAACATTCTGTATCCAGCGTTTTACATGAATGACAGTATATTTAAAAAAATCTTCCTTGAAGTTTCCAAAAAGTAATGTTGGCAAATTGTTGTTACAAAAAATATTTGAATTTATGAATTCCATGAAAGTTTTGTTTGTGTATCTGGGCGATTTGTGTAATGCAAATGTTATATGATTATTATATTCAAATGAAACTGCTTCAACGTGACATAAAGTACTGGAATGCTGGAAGTAACTTCTGGGAGACGTGATGTGCAAGTCTTATTTGACCCACGCTGAGATTATGAAACCACGATTAAAGGCGGCTGACTTAGGCCCATTGGTTCTAACGATTTCTACGAAATCTGGTAGAGAGAATGAATCCTCAATGCAACTCCAAGTTTCTGATGTAAAATATATTTTTGATGCTAATATTTGTCACTGGTCACTGGCTATATCCGGTATGTGTTTTTTTTAAGACATTATGGTACATAATCTGTGTCAAACCGTGGGGTTCTCTTAGACATTTAAAAATTGGTGCCATTGGTTTTTCACGTAACTTTGTAATTTCTTTTACAATATCATCTTTACTTGTTGGAGGGTTGCTTTGAATGATTCAATCACTATAAATAAACCTTGCGCTGTAGTTGCACGAGAACAACCAACGCGTAGTTGGGACGTATATCATAGACCTTTGAATCGTAAGTTTTAAATGGACATCAACTCGTTCTAATGTTGTACCCTGACTTTTGTGATTGTTGATGGCTTCTGCTGGAACTAATGGGCATTGAGAAGTCAATGCCCATTAGAATTGTGAGTTAGAATAGAAGTTAGTTAATTAGAATTTGCCCAATGCAAACTTGTAATTCCATGCATTATACATTCCCAGCGGTTCCCGTTGTATGGTCAGTGTCTGGAAACTTGACACGTGCAACGCGACACACCGCGATAGCACCGCAGTACAGAATATAATGGAGGTTCCCAAGTAGGGAACATGCAAAGTATCCAGGGCTCGGCTGGCATAGTGGCAAGTGCTTCCTAGAGTTAAGTGAGAATCTATATACGAGTAGTAAGGTTGCGTCTGCCAGAGTGCTCCTCAGTTGCTCTGTTACGTGGTCAGATACATTAGTACTCGCTGAGTCTTCCCCCTTGATATCGGAGTTGATCGCTGCCGCAAGTGTCGCCACTGACATTGGCATTGCAGCCAGTGTCAGAGTCGACGACGCAGCGGGCGAATCCCTGGGCGAGCACGTTGTTCCCCTAGGCGTACCCGATCAAGTGTCGAGGCATCTAGCAGTTTATACCGCTGGATAGCCGCACCTGATCGTACAGTCGTTGGGCGAACACGGCATAGGCGCGCATGCAGTTCTCATTCATTTGCTGAGTCCATCGCTTGCGACGTACTACACCACCGGTAGCGAGCGTCGGGGGCGAGGCAGATTGCCTCACAGGCTCCAAGCGTGCCGGCAGCGGCGGGCGGCCACGTCCTGTTCTTCTGAGCGACGGGCTCTGCGTCGTGTCCTCGTCGCTTGCTGAGGCGCTTGTGTCGTGTAATTATTAAATTAATCACTCATTTAATCATTTTCTTAATTTCTAAGATTTTTACAACATGAATAAAAAATATAAACATTACTTATAAAAAATTAAAAACTAGGGTGCCGCCAGCAGCGCGACAGGGCCCAAGTTTGCCTTACTAACAAGCTTATTAATTATTATTAATTAGATTATTCGTTTTTGCGGTCCCAGTAAACATAAAAATTGTGGTTAACTAAATACGATCATAAAATTTATTTTCTTATTAGTTAGTTAATTCTGCAATATTTCACTGTGATATTCGTTATAAAAACGATCGTCATAAAAAGTCTGAAAGTCTGAATTGCTTAATTAAGTAAAATGTTATTTGCGTAGTTTTTGTAAATGGAATGGTTACAACCAAATTACGCTAGTATAACAAAGTCTTGCGCCGGGAAGAGACGACTAGCGGAATCCCAACAGGTAGTGATTAGCTCAACAGACTAAATCGAATTAGCACAAGAATTAGGTTAAGTAAATATGTTCCCTACTTTCCCCTATTTTCTTTTTCTTCTCTTAATACACATATGTTACAAAAAAGAACCCACATTACAAAGGTCTCGGACCTCGAAGTCTGTGAAGTGGCTAATTTAAGTAAAAAAAAAAACAATGCCTTGCGACATGCAATACACAAAACAAAACATTTAACAGACATTAAACAAAAAAAAAAAATACTCGAATCAAACAAAGTGTTCTGCAAATGTCTATGTCAAGTCCATATATGTATTGATAAAAGATTTATTGATCTGTCTTAAACGTAAAATTGAGCTTCGTATTGTTCAGAGATACGATAGTCAAGCTCAGTTCTCACTACAGGGTTCAGAGTACCGTTCTTGCTATCGACTGCATTGTCCCGCTGTCACTCATCCAAAGAGATAGCTTTATCTCATTATCATCGAGTCGTTGCTTTTGCAAACCGCTTCACGACGTGAAGCATGTAAATCCTTTGCACTACATTTATGACATGTATTTAATTTTTTAAGCTCATATGGTTAGCTCAGCAATTGTGGTGTTCTTTCCATTATGGTAGTTAATTATTCCATTTTAAACGATAAACTGTCGATGTTTTGATGTCGATTTTAAAGTGATCTTTTCAGAAATATAGAAAAAAAAATTGGCAGTCTAGCAATACAGGGTTGTTACAAAAGGGCCAAAACGTTCGCATTGTATATTTACTTATCTTTTTTTTATTGTAGAGTGACGAGACGAGTAGGATATATGCCTGATGGCAAATTACATATTATTACATAGACATTGCACTGCGCTTGTCACCCTGAGATACCTTGTCATTGCACTGAAAACATCTTACCGGAACACAGTAACGTTTTCATATTACTGCTTGGCGATAAAATCACTGGCAAAAAATGTGGTACTTCCCCAGACGGACTTTGCAAAGAGTCCTACCACATAAAATCAACTGTTTTCCGCAACGAGTTGAGAAAAAGTAAGCGATACTTTGCACAACAAAAGTGACTAATCTCTTGACGATCCCTGTTGAGGATAGTTGCATTCTGTGTCTAAGCCTTATTATTATATATAGTTTTTGATTGCCAAAAGACCTATCACAATCAGTTCCACGTTCCACTACATTAAACTAAACAAGAAATCTCCTATGCTTTTCATAAAAACAAGAAAAATAATAGCCCTTCACATAAATTACGTCTATCGTCTCAAAGGAGTTAAAAGAAAATGAATTTTCTTTTCTGGAGTAAACAATCTCTAATGCTCTGAGAAGCTTGTGCCTGTGAGAGATCTTTGATATGTTAAAAATAACCCTGTATGCCACGGCTACGCAGAAGACCTGTAGATAGTGTAAAGTGTTTTGTCTGAAACATCTTTGTGGAAAATATTTACTATGGTAGAAAATAACAAATTGCAAAAAAGAAAATTGTTTAAATAAAATGTTTACACGATGACGTCTGAGCTGTGGACGAGAACCGAGTAAATGTTATAACATATATGTAGGTGTAAATATAATTGTACAATGCAACGTCTGATTAAATATTTCGTTTTACATTTGTGTACCACTTCGACTGTGTGTCTGCGAAGCCGAGGGTCGTGGGTTCGATTCCTACCCAGTGCAAATATTTATGTGATGAATTCAAAATGTTTGCACTGTGTCTGGGTGTTTCTATTTATAATAAGTATGTATTTAAAACTATATATTATATATGTATTATATCAGTTATCTGGCCGCCATAGTACAAGTTTTGCTTAGTTTGGGGTCAGATGGTGTTGTGTGAATTGTCAACGAATATTTATTTATTTATTATCGATACGATTTATTTTAAAAATTTAACTACTATTTTAGTCTAAAGATCCCGCTATACAACGATCTTCACCGAGCTGTTTATTGGATGAAAAGTGTTTTATATGTAATTTAATATGTCAACAAATATATTGCAAATGGGTTGCCTAAAATATTTCAGTCCAGAATATGATTAATTAACAATTAAAAATTATTTTTTTAAATATTTCACTTAAATTGATTGAATTTTAGAAAAAACTATATAACATAACTTATTATTTTGGCTTTACTCAGAGCTTACGAAATTTCATGCAAAAATTTTCAAATAAAAAGATTCAAACAAACTTTCATCCCTTATTTCACCCCTTTGGAGGTTGAGTTTTGAAAAATACTGTAATACAATTCATGCTCAATTCGTGCGAAATTTTGTGCGAATACGCTTAAGGAATAAAATAACCTTCCATCCCGTTTTTTACACCCTTAGGGGTTGAATTTCATAATAAAATTCGTAAGCATTGAGTAATAAAGCTAAAATAATAAGTTATGTAATACAGTACACAGAACAAATATTTATAAAAATATGTTTTAATTGTTAATTGATCATATTCTGGACTGAAATTTTTTAGGCAACCTATTTGCTATATATTTGTTGACATATTAAATTAGATATAAAACACTTTTCATCCAATAAACAGCTCGGTGAAGATCGTTGTATAGCGTGATCTCCTACTATTTCGCTCGCGTAATATCCGCTACTCTCCAGCCAGGTTTGCACCTCCTTGTTGGGGTATAAATAGACGAGCGATGTGACAAATCTCAGCTTGGTTCAAACACCTACCCAAAGTTTGCTGCCAGCTCTCGATTTAGAATATAAGCTATAAAGAAATGTTTGGAATACGACGCTTGGGGTCTTTTAACTTCAAAACAATTGAGTCGATTATTTTGTCCATAGAAAAAAGGAAGTTATTTGTGTTCTGAGATTGAATAAAGTATTGAAATGAAGCAGCAATATTCTCTGCAGTATTTAGCGGTCTCCTGTCGCGGTCTCGGCGCGAACCGGCGCCTATACAATTCCATAAAGTCAAGTGCCTGGCGCGGTCTCCGGTCTTGGTCTCCTGCCGCGGTTTCGTGTCGCGGTCTGCGGGCGACCTTGTACCTTTAAAGTGACGCTTCGAAACATGTGTCACACGACCATACATTAATATCTGTAATGTCAAGTGCCTATCGCGGTTTCTGTTACTGTAACGGGTCGAATACTGTACTCGTATATTTTTTATTGTATTTTTTTCGAAAGGACAATATTGATACTGACGCCAAAAATGTTTCGTTTACGTCTATTTGTCTGTCTGTATATTGACCGCTCATCACGCCTGATTCGATTGAAGTGAACTTGGTATGCTTTGAGTTTGTACTTTGAAGTAGGTCACAAAATACTTACTTACTTCACAAAAATCAGTACGTTTTCATGTATTTTGTTGATGAGGATTTTTATGTTAAAACAAAGTTTTTGACAAATAAATACTCATCGTCGATTGTTGTTCTGTTACTATTTCAAGATTACCGATTTCTTATTAATATTATGGACGTTACGCTATAAGGAATCGCGCGGATTTTTGGTTATTATTAACTATTTAGCTGGTACACACCGGCTTTAAAACTACATGTATATATAAATATGTCATTAAAGAAAATGAAAGAGTTGAAATTGTGCCTTTATTTGTGCCACTAACAACATTTTCGGGGTTTCTCGCTTATCTCCTGGCGGAGAACGAGTCTTGTATTAGTAAGCAAAATCAATATTGGTTCACAAAAGCAAAATAAAAACAAACAGCCGACCATTTTAATTTCTTTATTTCAAATTACAATGCTTTGTCTCGAGACATGACTACATGATTTGATGACTGGCTAAACATAAATTATGAAATTTGTCCGAATTTAATTTAAAATTAAATTAAATTTAAAACAAAATTTAAACAAAAATTAATACCTTAAATTGTTTTAAATTTAAATTAAATTTAAATTGAAGTCGGCTTTTGTTTTTTCGGAGACAATTATATTATTTTCTGTCAATAGGACATTGCTACCAAAATTTCTGACTATCGACGAAGCCAAGATGTCTACGCGAACAGCGTTACACACTCCAACGTCATAGTTGGGACAAGAAAGTGGCAATACTCTTCATCAATACGCCTAGGTACCAACCGTCGACATCCGTACGTTTGAATATTGAAAATATTAATGCTTATGAGTCTATATATAATATGTATGTCTAAGTCGTTAAAAAATGTCTATTTCAAATTTATAATTTCTGTATTTTGTCGTTTGTAGTGGTTGCTGTCACGCACCTTTGAAATTAGGTAGCTTTGTTCCCTTTGGGGCTGCCTTTTTCGGTCATCCAAACACAAATTGTTTGTAGAAAAGTAAATTCACGGTTAGATAAATAAACTCGAATAAAAATTGTCACAGTTAATAAGTTAGTGAGATAGTTATAATTGTTATTTGTCTTAAATCTCTCAAATTCACTCGGCCTTATATTTATGTTTTATTGCAAGACTTGATATGTTTTGTTTTATCCAGGGTTAGGCTCACCATAACCTAATTCTGCTTATGATAACTAAAAAGTAACGTAAAAGTTAACCCAGTATAACTTTTACGTTACCTTATCTATTTAAATGTCTGCTCCTGATAGGCTAATTATGAAATCGAATACTGCTGTTTAAAAGTTGTTAAAAGTGTAAATTGGATAAATGTCGTTAAAAGTATATTTGCCACAGTATAAATAGCTCAATTTACGTTCTGTTAGGACTCGGGGCGTTATGTCACTATGACATAATCGAGACTTTAATCCACCATGTAAACAAAGGGCAAGTTGTGGATGACAATGACACATATCATTCAAAGATTTATCTCTTAGAACATATCGCTTTCCTCACTATGATTGTCTTCACAGTTAAATCTAGAGGCTAGAAGGTAATGACTGAATATATTTGAAAATTATTTTCTGAAAAGTATTTTAGACCGACATACTGTCGGGGTTCGTTCGAACCTACAACTTTTTTACATTCGTAAAATCCAATATATTCGCACAAGGTCACCATGGCTTTACAGCAAAGATACTTAAAATATTGATATCAATATTGCAACCTTTATATTTAGGTCATAGAAACAACGCTGTAAATCAGTTAATTGTTAAGTGACCTAAATCTGCCCGGTCAGGCCATTTTGTGGGTACGGATTGCAGAGTCAGGTCAGATCATGAGATAAATTAAACCTAAAGGCATAAAATAGATAACCTAAAATCTAACTTTCACATAATATAGAAGAAATGTAGGACATGTACCAAGACTTTCACACAATAAATTAACTTTTACTGTGTTAAAAGTATTCAAAAGTTAAAAGAATTGTATGTATTTAGAAAATACTAATTGGAAATCTTCAGAATCAAACAAAACATTATAGGTTTTGACCCTTGACATATTTGATATGATTTGGGCTCTTCATGTTCCATTAGCTGCGGACCTTTACGGATCTTTATGAGAAATTTGGTGCATCACGTGATCAGAGCACATTGAGATACAGGGGCAGACTGAAAGCACCTGGTCACGCGCTCGCGAAATCTGCGAAATTGATTTACGTGCGCGGTGTAACCTTATACAATCATCTACCGGAGCGTATAAAAGATGCAGCATCATACGATATTTTTAAAACTAAATCCCACCAAAAACATTCTGTAAAAAACTAGCCAAGTCTCGATGGAGCTGTATATTTATCTCTAAAAAGTTATGAAATCTAGACAAAGCCGTGCCAAGTCTGAGGTTCCTTACTGCGATTTCTTTATTATTATAGTTATTGTTGTGTGACTTGGCCGTTGAAAGGTACACAAGGGTATAAAACCAGGTGCTCCATGACACCGTTGCACCAATCTGTCGCCAGAACCGCTACCATTGACGATGGAAAATGGCCACTTAGAAAATGTTGATTCAATAACCAGTCAATTGTTTTTGTCTTACTATTTTTCCTAAATTGTATGTAGGTATCCTATATGGTGTGAACAATAAACATTTTCAACAATACTTATGTATGTGTAGGCGAGCCGCTGATACCCTTCAACGGCCAAGTCACACAACATTAACTAACAACATAATAAAGAAATCGCAGTAAGGAACCTCAGGCTTTTTAGAGATAAATATACAGCTCCATCGAGACTTGGCTAGTTTTTTACAGAATGTTTTTGGTGAGATTTCACTTCTTTTTGTAGAAACATGGACTTATTGATTTATCTTAATATATAAAATTCTCGTGTCACAGTTTTAGTTGCCATACTCCTCCGAAACGGCTTGACCGATTTTGATGAAATTTTTTGTGCTTATCCGGTATCTATGAGAATCGGCCAACATCTATTTTTCATCCCCCTAAATGTTAGGGGTAATCCACCCCTAAATTTTTTATTTTATTTTTCAGACAAAATTTCTAATTTCTATTTTTTTATGATACAACATACAAAAATACATACAATCCCCAATTTTCACCCTTCTACGATCAACCCTTATTTTTTAATAGCCATTTTAATAATTTAATCAGTTTTCCTCTCCGGTCGAAAACTGATCAATCGTCATTTAATTAGTTATCCCCGCCAGATGTCTACAGGTGTCACTTCTGACCCAGTAAACAGCACGATAATATGGGGATCAAAAAAGAGCCTATAGCATATAAACTACTGGACCGATTTAAAAAAATCGTTCACCGTTCTTTCATATGTTCGTAATCCTTGAACGCTGTAGGTTATATATATGTACCACGGGCGAAGCCGGGGCGGGCCGCTAGTTATATATATATATCACTTGTATTATTTGACACATTTTTTTTCGCTTTAGTAGTACTTTTTTATTATTTCAAATCTTTCTTTTCTTTTTTTCCGGTTCTGATTCTTGTACAGTAGCAACAGTTTTTTTGTATTGCCCATTCGCTTTCATTATTTAAGTGGACTCTCCATAATAGGCAAAGAACTTTAGACGACTGGAAGAAAACTGCAAATAAATAAAAGCCAGTCTAGCCTTATCCAGAGTTTTCCCTTAATTTTATTTACATACCTATAGTCATATACGCGTTTTCAAATTTTGTTTCTGACCATATATTGTTATCCTAACTAAACACTTCGTAGAAACGTTATGGCGGACGCGCATGTTATGAGCTGATGTTCAGTAACGTATACAACTACAGCAAATCTGATACTGCAAGTTGAGTCAGTTCTACCATAGGTACACCAAGAAAGATATTGAATGGAAGAGACAAGACCCGTCTTTGAGCATACCAACTACTTGGTAGCCACTAAGTTCATCGTCGTCTTGTGACATTATCGACATTTTTATGATATTATCTTGCGAAATTTAACTCTCCAACTTTTTTGTGCGAAATCAAGCACAAATAAACTCTACGACGACAGCGACTGACAAACTCGATTGACAGCGTCATAACACGAAATGAAAAGTTTTCCTTAAATTAAAAGCAGAAGGGCTATATTACATTCTCTTTGCAGAAGGGGAGGCATTCGTCCAGTAGTGGGAAGCAATAAGCTAGAATAAATTTTATTAGAATATGTGTCTCACTATGCTGGATTTTTGCAATGACAGTCGATTTTTTATGTACCAATAGTAGAATTGGGGATTACTGTGTCTCTAATACAGCCAAGACAAGCTGAGGGTACTTCATCAAGATACTTCAGACCTTCGATTTTTGACATCAAATGAGGAGGAGAAAAGAAGACAAACAAAGTTGAATATTTTTTGTAAAGGCGGTATGTCGATCTTTAGTAGTTTGGTTGGGCTCTTGTGTTTTCAAATAAGAGGCACCAGGTACTCCAGATTTTCGATATTCCTAGTTTTTATACTTTTCCCTTTATGTGGTCATTAAAACCTAAGTCTGTACCAAATTTCAGCTCTCTGAGTTTATGGGAAGTACTAGTTCTATTTTGATGATCATGAGTGAGTGTCGTAAATGCGAAACTTTGCCTTCGCTTCACTTCGGAACTAAATGACGTACAGACTTCAAATTTTGGATTTTAAGCATGTGATTATAGCTTACTCATCATCATCAGCCTGTATTCGTCCACTGCTGGACATAGGCCTCCCCTATGATACGCCACTCAGCCCTGTCCTCGGTCTTACTTCTCCAACCCCCACCAGCTGCCTTTCGAATATCGTCACTCCATCTAGTCTCAGGACGTCCTACACTACGTTTGCCGATTCGCGGTCTCCACTCCAGAACCCATCTGCCCCAACGGCTATCGGGTCTGCGACAGATGTGACCGGCCCACTGCCACTTCAGTTTGCTAATACGCTGAGCTATGTCGGTGACTCTAGTTCACTGGCGAATTACTTCGTTCCGGATGCAATCCCTCAGAGAAACCCCAAGCATAGCCCTTTCCATAGCTCGCTGAGCGACTTTGAGCTTACGGACCATTTTCACTGTCAGTGTCCACGTTTCAGCACCGTTCATAGCTTACTAGATGTCAAAAATTTCAGCGTTCTGGTCTTATCCAGAGGGTCTCAAATAGGGGCCTGAAAATGCAGCGAAATGGTTCCAGTAAAGGATGGTACGGCAGTGTTCGCTTCGCGCTCGACTTGGCGGGGCACTGCCTTGCCCCCCAGATTAGCATAATGTTCGTTTACATTTTTTAGGTATTGTGTAATGCTTTGTGCACTTTATTAACGTCAACAACGTCTTGCCATATAATATTTGCTTTGTTTGGCGTACTTCGGACTATAATATAAAGTTCTGGGTTTTCAATTATTGCGTCTTCCGGTTTTGGGAGTTTTTTTAGGGTTCCTTCCATGGGAAGCGGTAAATGAAAAGTCCTGCCCTTACCTTTTTAACCATCTGACGACTGGGTAGACGTTTATTAGCCACAGGATTCATTGTGACAACCACTTGAAACGCTTTAGCGCGTTGGATTAAAATGCTTTCATAGTCATTTCATAGCATTTCATAGCTGAGCTATTTCTGGTGGAACAGTGCTTACGTGCATGTCATTAAGGATACAGACAGCAGACATTTGGTTAGAACGAATCTTAGCAAGGCATGTGTGACATATGTTCGGACTGTGAGTTATTAGGCTAGAATTGTAGTAGTTCAGGAGTTGATTCCAAACATCTGTTGATATGGGCTTTCTTAATCGATTTACGGAACTAATATCCCTAGAATAACAAAGTTTATTGCACGACATACAATCCAGTTTCGGTGTGTCTAAATTTTTTTTGGAAAATAATTTAAAAGCAGCCGTATTACTTTTTATTATTTTATCTTCCATGATTTCACTGTCAGGTGTACGCTCTACAACGGCATTTCCTACCGTCGGTTGCTTTTCTAGCTCCATAAGCTTATTCACATTACCACTCGCCAAAGAATCGTCAATATCAAGCAATAACTTACAGTCGCTGTGTATTTGATAAATCTCTCTGATAATAGTACGAAGATGTGGGAAATGCGATTTAACTTTATTAATAAAGTTGATATTTTCTTGCAGTTTTCCTGTTTTTACAGACATCGAGTAAATTTGCGCAGTAGTTTGGAGACTCAATACTTCGAAAATGTTTTTCAATTTTAGTAAGATTACATCATTTAATACGCACAATGAATCCGAACAAGACCATGTCAAACTTTTGGACATTTCCTTAACATTCGTAAAGGTCTTGGCTTTGCCAGTTTCATCAATCTCAATAGGTTTTTTTTTATCTTGATAAACCTTACAAGCTTGTTCAGAATAAAATGGCTCCTGTTTACTACGATGTTCGGATTTACCAAGAAATGCTTCAAATTTGTCTTTAATATCCGTGCTTTCAGGACATATTTTTTACTTCTCTAATGCCGCTATTATTTTTCCTTTTAATTTGTTTGCTGTCTTGTTCAAATCTTCTAAAGTTCTTTGCCTGTTGTGAAGAATCTACTTAACTATTTTTAACCCCCGACCAAAAAAAGGGGTGTTATAAGTTTGACGTCGATGTCTGTCTGTCTGTCTGTCTGTCTGTCTATCTGTCTGTCTGTCTGTCTGTCTGTCTGTCTGTCTGTCTGTCTGTCTGTCTGTCTGTGTGTGTGTCTGTCTGTGGCACCGTAGAGCTCAAACGGATGGGCCAATTTCAATGCGGTTTTTTTTATTCGAAGGTTGACATCCGTGCGGATGTTCTTAGCTATGTTTGGTTAATATCGATTCAAGATGGCCGCCTCCACAAAATGGCGGACAAAATATTTCTTCACAACCTACCTCAATATGGGTATCAAATGAAAGGGCTTGACTAGTAGAATACAATACATAATAACAAATTTCAAATCCTAGATGGCCGCCACCACAAAATGGCGAATCATATTTTTTTTTCACTACTACCACAATATGGGTATCAAATGAAAGGGCTTGACTAGTAGAATACTTTGCACTGTGACAAATTTCAAATCCAAAGTGGCCGCTACCACAAAATGGCGAAATACATTTATTTTTTCACAACTCCCTTAATATGGGTATCAAATGAAAGGGTTTGACTAGTAGAATGTTGTACAGATAACAAATCCGAGGTAGTCGGGGGTTAATCAAAATTTTTAATTTTGTTCTTTCTGATTCTAATCTATCTTTAAGTTTAGTTGTAAGAAGCCTAGTTATTGTTTCTGTGTTCCCCTTAAACTTTAATTTGTCAGTAGATCTCTTTCGCGCTAAGTTTTGTCTGTTTACTTCTGGATGTAAAGCACGGTAGCGAGATACAGCAGCCTAATTTACTTCAGGGTGTGAAGCATTGTACTGTGCTACAGATGTCTGGTTAGCGCCTGGATGTAAAGAATGATAAAGTTCTACGGTTTCTTGACGTTTTTCAGGGTGTTTTTGTCGGTAACGAGCCGCAGCTTCTCGACATTGTTCAGATCGTGTCAGTTCGGATACCTTAGATCTTCCTTTTTTAGTTTTAGTCGGTCTACTGCCTTTTCCCTTATGCTTCATGTTCAATTCACTTTGTGTAGAGTTTAAATCATATAATGTACATATAACAGTAGCTGATGTTACAGAATTTAATGGGTAAATGTGATCAAAGGGGGAAGAAGATGGAGAGGCATCTCGTATAGGAATGAGTACATCGTAGTGGCCGCTTAAGTAACTACCGGTAAAACGTAAACCCTTTTTTTGGCCAGCATCTCCAAAGGAACCTCTTAGTATACCGTTCTCATACACTTCAAAAGTAAGATAGATATTTATATAAGATTAAGATTACGGAGCATCCAATAATACTTGACTACATTTACAAGTACTTATTTGAGGAACTGTTTTCTGTAATACACAAATATTCTAGGTTTGGGACTAGATGGTATTGTGTGAGAAATCAACCAATGTATTCAATATATTCATTGCCCGCCATTTCGTCTATGGCTGACACCATGACGAAATGGCACCTGAAACTTCAACAAAGCGAGTTCACAAATTCACGATTTTAAAATTCGAATAACTGGACGAACATCGGAAAATGATCTTAATAAAATCTAGCGGTGTGTATGACTACACTCTAAACAATAAACTTTCTTACTGACAGATGTTGTGTATCTGTGGCGTGTAAAAATAAGCGAAGCGGTTATGTATGTATGTTATTGAAATAACTATGTTCAGTAAATATTTCTATATCAACATTTCGTTATGGAATTGGCAAAAGGTAAGCTAATCTTTGTTATTGGTTAGCCAATAACAGTTGAACAAATTAAATATGTTTCAATTACGTTTTGTTTAAGAATTTTAACAAACGTCCATACAATCACCCTCACAAACTTTCTCACTTATAATATCAGTAGGATATTCATTACATTTCTTCTGATTTAGTATTAAGCTAGAGATATGTGTATCCTAGTCTCTACAGTTACTTACATAGAACGGGCAATCTGTCGATTAATGAGGATGAGGCTTCACCATAGCGCCCAGTTAATAGTTCAGTTTTGATAGATAAGGTTTGTTACAAAGACCCTGTCAGCCTGATGATAATTACATCGGATTGCATTTTTTATTTAAATAAAGTATTGGTGAATCTTTACAACAAACGCCTAAAAATTACACTGATAAAAAAACATGTTAGCCCCTAATTGTGTAAAATATAATTAGAACAATTCTAAAATCTAAGATACACAACTTTTGTGTTGAGTTTTTGGTGTTTTTTTTCTTTGGTAGATCATAGTTCTATTTTATAGATAGATTTTTCCAGCAGCCATAAGCTCAGAAGCTGAGCCGTAAGTAGTGGGTTTTATCATATCTCTCGTGTAGGATTGCGCGCTCGTGTATACGTCACCATCAGCATCACACGTGTACATTTGCATTTCGTCCCAATGTTCAGCAACATATGCAACTATAGCAGATCTGATAGTGCAAGTTGAGTCAGTTCTACCATACACCAAGAAAGATAGTGAATGGAAGAGCCCGTCTTTGGGCATACCAACTACTTGGTAGCCACTAAGTTCACCGTCGTCTTTTGATATTATCGACATTTTTTATGATATTATCTTGCGAATTCAAAGAAATTGGAAAAACAATGCGAAGTCAAACACAAATAAACTCTACGATGACAGCGGCTGACAAAGTCGACTGACAGCGTCAAACACAGCACGAAATGAAAAGTTTTCATTTAATTTTATTTATATGCGTATTAAAAGTAGAAAAGGAGGCATTTGTCCAGTAGTGGGAAGCAATAGGCTAGATTAAATTAGAAGATGTGTCCCACTATACTGGATTTTTGCAATGACAGTCGATTTTTTTATGTACCAATAGTAGAATTGGGGATTACTGTATCTCTAATACAGCTGAGACAAGCTGAGGGTACTTCATCACGATACTTCAGACCTTCGATTTTTGACATCAAATGAGGAGGAGAGAAGAGGGCAAACAAAGTTGAATATTTTTTGTAAAGGCGGTATGTCGATCTTTAGTAGTTTGGTTGGGCTCTTGTGTTTTCAAATAAGGGGCACCAGGTACTCCATATTTTCGAAATTCCTAGTTTTTATAGTTTTCCCTTTATGTGGCCATTAAACCCTAAGTCTGTACCAAATTTCAGCTCTCTGAGTGTATGGGAAGTACCAGTTCTATTTTGATGATCATGAGTGAGTGTCGAAAATGCGAAACTTTGCCTTCGCTAACTTCGGAACTATATGACGTACAGACTTCAAATTTTGGGTTTCAAGCATGTGATTATAGCTTACTAGATGACGAAAATTTCAGCGTTCTGGTCTTATCCAGAGGGTCTCAAATAGGGGCCTGAAAACGCAGCGAAATGGTTCCAGTAAAGATGGTACGGCAGTGTTCGCTGCGCGCTCGACTTGGCGGGGGCACTGCCGTGCCCCCAGATTAAACCTTCTTCTAGAAGAAAAAGCTTACTATACAGTTAATTAATTCTTGAATGACAAATGGTTAAACAATTGCAATGTACTAATTTTAATTGTATTTTTATTTGACTTGTAAATTTTGTGAATTTATTAATATAAATCTGTATCTGTACCACTGTGTATGTGGCAGGCATGTTGCCTACCATCAGGCACATGGCCTGCTCGTCTCGTCACTCTATACTAACATCATTTTCATTATTTTTATCGTTATAAAATTGACTGCGCATTACAAAACAATAACTAAGTTTTTTATAAATCCATACTACAAGTAATATTATACATGGGAAAGTAACCCACCCTGTCTGTCTGTCTGTACGATATACCGTCAAAAACAAGGGAACCGTTTTTGATGATATTTGGTACACAGACAGACTAGACACTATACTCCGAGAAAGGACATATGCTACTTTTTATTGCGGAAAAAGGGTTGGGTGGTTGAAGAATGAAACAAAAACGGGGAAAAATATTTATCTTCGAGAGCTTTAGCTGCGTGTGCTATTCTCCTTAGATTGCGCTGAAGTCTGTGAGAGCACGTGTCTGTCAGGTCAAAGGTTGCGTCATTTTTAACCGACTTCCAAAAAAGGAGGAGGTTATCAATTCGACCCCTATGTTTTTTTTAGGTAATCAAATTTGCAACAATGCTTTGTTACATATTCACATACTTTAGTATTATCAAATTAAAAATCTCCTTAATCTTATATCTTATGATCTATAATCTTGTATCTTATATTGTGTAATGTTGTTTATATTAAATTTGTCCGTTGGTTTTTATACCTCTACTCTATTCACATACAATCATACATTGGAAGTACTTGAAAGAAGAACCCTGCTGCCTCGATTTTACACTAAAGGGGGTTTCGACAATCAAGCTAAAGATTATCTGAAGAAGACTGATCACCTGAATGAAGAATCATACTCCAATGAAGAACTTATAGAACACTAACGACGCTCTCATTGTTCAAAAGCTGGACGTTGGCGAAATTGCGGTGATACCTATTACCGAAAGGAAGCCATAACCATGACCATGACCATGCGTAAATGTATTCGTAAAACATGCGCATGGCAGACGCGGTGGGTCTGTAGAGGAAGAAGAGTGCCGATATATCGGTGAGCTGCTGTCCCCGTCCTCTTCAGCTGGATGGTGTTAGGTGATGAGGCCGAGCATTTGATCCGCCGCAGGAAACAAAGTGTGTCTAGACGTGAGGACGTCTGGCACCGACGGTTAGTCGCCGAGGTGATCACGGCGTGCATTGTCCCGCGGCGGGCTTCGCAGAAGAGTGCGAGAGGATCCCCGTGTTCGCGCCGTTTGTGCAATGGTGAATACTGCGGTGGTTTCAGTCTGTAGGACACCACTCATGGTGTCAAATCCGACACAATTTGACCATTCCCTTCAAGCGGAATGGTATGTTAATGCATTACCTCCATATAAAATTGTACTATTTGCCTTTTAATTTCAAAATAATACAATTCTCCGTAAAGGAGTCGTTTGCTGTAACTACTAATAAAGCACAGCCACATTCAACATTTAAGCACTTACTCGTAGGAATCGATCCATGCCAACGCTGTTTGTCATACGGACAACTACTTAGGTATCGGATGCGTTTTCAAGATCATCAGGTTACTGAGATAATCAATTTATTCTTCTACCGCAAGAAATAATAAACTAAAAATATCGTATACATAGAAGCACTTTGAAATACCTGTACCTACTATAAAACACATTTTAGTAGATCCCAGTACTTTTACCTAGCGGTCCTTTATTATTTTCCCATAGTTCTCTTACTGATCATAGCTTTTTTAAAGTAAAGGATATTTTAATTGGGATTTTCCTCAAATAGACACGGGTGAAATCGCGGGGCATAGCTAGTAATAAATAAATAAATATTGGTGGGCAATTTACAACACCATCTGACCCCAAAATAAGCAAAGCTTGTGCTATGGCGGCCAGATAGCTGAAATATGTCAAAAAAAAAACGGCCAAGTCACACAACATTAACTATAATAATAAAGAAATCGCAGTACGGAACCTTAGACTTGGCACGGCTTTGTCTAGATTTCATTACTTTTAGATATAAATATGCAGCTTCATCGAGACTTGGCTAGTTTTTTACAAAATGTGGTGGTGGGATTGCACTTATTTTTGTAGAAACGTGGACTTATTGATTTAATATATTAGATGTGTTAGTTGACATATTTTTTTTCTCTTTACGAGTACTTTTTTACTATTACAAATCTTTCTTTTCTTTTTTTTCCGGTTCTGATTCTTGTACAGTAGCAACAGTTTTTCGTATTGCCCATTCGCGTTCATTATTTAAGTGGACTCTCTATAATAGGCAAAGAACTTTAGAAGATTGGAAGAAAACTGCAAATAAATAAAAGCCAGTCTAGCCTTTTCCAGAGTTTTCCTTTAATTTTATTTACATACATATATGCGTATTAAAATGTTGACTCTGACCATATATTGTTATCCTAACTAAACACTTCGTAGAAACGTTATGGCGGACGCGCATGTTATGAGCTGATGTTCAGTAACGTATGCAACTACAGCAAATCTGATACTGCAAGTTGAGTCAGTTCTACCATAGGTACACCAAGAAAGAAATTGAATGGAAGAGACAAGACCCCGTCTTTGGGCATACCAACTACTTGGTAGCCACTAAGTTCATTGTCGTCTTTTGATATTATCGTCATTTTGTGGTATTATCTTGCGAAATCAAACAGAAATAAACTCTACGACGACAGCGACTGACAGCTCTTAGCACGAAATGAAAAATTTCCTTTAATTTTATTTATATGCGTATTAAAAGCAGGCATTCATGCATAAAAGCTGGGCATTCGCCCAGTACTGGGAAGCAATAGGCTATATTAAATTAGAAGATGTGTCCCGCTGTGCTGGATTTTTGCAATGACAGTCGATTTTTTATGTACCAATAGTAAAATGGGGCATTACTATATCTCTAATACAGCTGAGACAAGCTGAGGGTTATTCATCAGATACTTCAGACCTTCGATTTTTGACATCAAATGAAGAGGCAAACAAAGTTGAAGTCTTTTGTAAAGGCGGTATATACATATGTCGATCTTTAATAGTTTGGTTGAGCTCTTGCGTTTCAGGGGGCACTCCATATTTTCGATATTCCTTGTTTTTATAGTTTTCTCTTTATGTGGCTATTAAACCTTAAGTATGTACCAAATTTCAGCTCTCTATGTCTCTATGAGTTTATGGGAAGTACTAGTTCTATTTTGATGATCATGATTGAAAGGGTGTCGTAAATGCGAAACTTTGGTTTCGCTTAACTTCGGAACTAAATGACGTACAAGCTTGAAATTTTGGATTTTAAGTATGTGATTATAGCTTACTAGATGACGAAAATTTCAGCGTTCTGGTCTTATCCAGAAGTTCTCAAATAGGGGCCTGGAAATGCAGCGAAATGGTTCCAGCAAAGGATGGTACGGTAGTGTTTGCTTTGCGCTCGACTTGGCGGGGGCACAGCAAAAATTTCTAAAAATTTCTTTTTTTTTAATTTGTAAAAATTTCATGTATAAATGTTTAACATACCTGTCATTATTTTAATAAGCTCAAAATATCTGATTGATCTCATTATTAAGATGTTGATTTAGTACCTTTGGGTTATGCACCTACAATTGGTACTACTGAGGTTGATAAAATGTGAATTTTTAACAGTTTGCATTGTTACCTAATCACCAATAAATAAAAACAAACTGACGGATACGAATACAGATACGGAACTTTCATTTCGCTCAGATATCCGCGGATACGGATATCCGGCATATCATTAATTCATATACACATATGTAAATGTAGACTCGATCCTGAAATCAAAAAGATAAATCCGAGACTCTGGCGCCATTTCTAATCAAGGCTACAAAACTTTTTTTTTTAACTGTAATAGATTTGCACTTGACCGCCATCTCGCCTGATGTTAAGCGATGATGCGATCTTTTATTCTTTAACTTCTCTTTTATTTATTGGATTTGTTTTTTTACTTCACTTTTCAACATTTTATATTTGTGAAGTGGACCAAGGCTCAGGTCAGCTAAGACATGCTAATTCTTCGAGCTAGATTGAGTTAAATATACATACCAATTTCTCAATTCTTATTCCCAGCTTCATTATTCTATTTCTCGTGCCCAATAATTTAATTGACATTACGAAGAGTTGTAGAAAATTACGAGTACAATACCGTGTATTGTTTTTTCAATGAAACATATATTATTTTGTTAATTTTATAGCCGAGTTTACTTTTTTTGTTACAAATCAAATTCACATTGTTAAATGCATCCGTTAAAACTAAGTAATTTTTAGTAATTATTAAAAGGTTTAGTAGTGCAGAAAGAAGCTTTACTGATAGTCTTGTGTGAGAAATATCCACCAATATATATACCCGTAATTTTTCGCGATCGGACCAAAATTTACACGGAAAGTTGGATAAATAAATTTTATTACAAATATTTCTAAATATTTTATGCCGTCGCTACTGTGCGAACTAAATGTTGTTCATTCGTTGAATTGTCGTCGTCCGGTCGTAGTACATACTTTGTGCAAACTGTACGCATCGTTGGCCTCAGAAATGTTGTGTTGTTCACTGCAAAATTCAGCGAAATACCAACCTGAGATTTTATTTTATAAATAAGAAATTTAATGAGTTGCTTAGTAATGAGTGTTACTTCTATTTAGACGGTTGTTTAACCTAATAACAATAATGATACTGATAAGACTCCATCTGATAAATGATCTATCCAAAACTTTGCCCAGCACTGATACGCGTTCGTTTCTATAAGATGCTAGATAGTAGTTCTCTTAACAACTTGTCCTTCCCGTTAATCTAACTCGGTCTACGTTTCTATTCAACCAGTCTACCGCTTTGATCATCAATTATCATGTCCAGTGAGTCCGATTTACCAACTAATTTGTACCTACATTCAAGTAACAATAGTTGGGTTGATACAATAGGGTTGTAACACTATCACAACTTAATGGTTAGTTCTCGAATTCATTTTATGATAGTTTGTATTGTTGGGAATAAAAAAAAAATATTACTCAGTAAAGAACAATGGCAGACTTTCATACTTTAAAATAGTTGAGACGAAATGATAGCGTCTATACATCAAAAATATCTTAAAATGTTGAGCGTCAGCCCCTGAGTAATATATGGAAAGGTTTTTGTCTTGAGAGGGCCGTGAAAAAAAGATATTTAGGTTTAAACTTTTTTTAGGTTATGTAGGTTTGACACTTGAAGTACGTCGAGACGTCATGTTCTCACAACAAGAAAACTACTTTTTTCTGAGGTCTTGTTTTGTTATTCTAACCGCAAATAAGATTGCCAGATTAATATGTAGGTGCCTTTAAGCATGCACAAGTCACATAAAACGATGGGAATATCAGTCCGGTAAACAATCCAAGTCAAATAATTATAATGAGATATTCAAATACGAAAACAAACCAACACGAAAAGCGCAGGAGCAACGAACTTGACATTGGACAGCGACAAAAGTATTTCCGATGTTACCATATCCTAAAATAAAATGAATACCAATAGTTATTAGGGTAGGTATTAATATTGTAATCGCAATACAGCGGGAAGAAGTTTAAGTGAAACTTATTTCCATTATCTATCGTTTATTTTTTATAACTACTGATATTTTATCTACTAATAGTAACCAACTCTAAATAAAAATGTGTTGGCGTCATTATTGTTTTAAAATTACTTCCAAAATAGTATGATTATAGTTAGTGGTCATACTTGAACTGAGTAGGAAGTTATTTTAATCATTTAAACCCAATAAATTGTAATATTTTTTGTGGCTTCTATTACCATTTATATTTATGTGAAAAATCTTAGCAAAAACAACAAATTACTTTTGTATAGATGTTATTTCTAGACGCTATCAACGATGTCACCTATTATTTTGCCATTGTTCTTTCATCATAATCCAGGGCTTCTTTGGCAATAAAAAAGCTTCCAGTTATAATAAACTTATACTACTAATAATATTATATAGGTAAATTTTTGGATATTTGGATGTTTGTTGCTCAATCACGTCTTAACGTCTGAACGGATCAAACTGACATTTGGAACACAGTTAGATTTTTTTCCAGGCAATGTTTAATTTAATGTATCTCTAAAGTACAAATTTATAAATATACAAAGCCATAATTTATATGTACATTAACATTAACAAGAACAAAATTAATAATTTTGATTAACCCCCAACTACCTCGGGTTTGTAATTTGTACAACATTCTACTAGTCAAGCCCTTTCATTTGATACCCATATTGAGGTAGGTTGTGAAGAAATATTTTGTCCACCATTTTGTGGAGGTTGGCCATCTTCAATCAATATTTAGCAAACACAGCACATAAAAAAAAACTGCATCGAAATCGGCCCATCCGTTTGAGCTGTACGGTGCCATAGACAGACACACATACAGATAGACAGAAAAATATAAAATTATATTAGTAGACGTATTTAATCATATATTTGGTTTCCGTAGTAAAATATCCGCTTAGTTTCAAAGTAGATAGAAGTGTATGAGATATATCCACGAAATGTATTTTTTGTAGAGTATTTTCGCTACGGATAGTAGTGAAACCACTCTACAAAAAAATCCCAATGATCAATGATGATGAAAAAGATCCTCAGATTTAGTCCGCGGAGCAACGCTAGCGGACGATAAACCCGAAAACGTTTGTTTTATAGTATTGTACTGAGTAAGTGTCGACATTAAAGTGGTCTAAACACAGCGCTTGCGTGCCGTTACCACTATAGCCATAAACACACACCCATGGGAAACAGCTTTCATTACCTCTGTGATGCCTAAGTGAAGTTAATTCGTGTACCATCATATCTTTCAAAAGAGTAGGTACTCGTTTAATGGAGCTTCGTATATTAGTATCACAATCACGGAAACGTTTACGCTTCTTCTTTAAAACGCAGTATCTATGTGAACCGTGAATCTGCCCTAGCGGAGCTGTCTTACAAATTTCTGACATTCCTGACTTTCATAATCATTACATCTTCATATCACACATGACAACGTTTATTGATTTAGATAATGTCAACGACATTGACAACGCGCTTTCAGCCACCTGCATATTCTGCGACTTACTCGAAAATTGCAAGACAATTTTTATTAATACACACAATTTTAAAGTCTTCGCTCTTTATATAAGAAGCATTAAGAAAACCCTCACAGAATTTCTAGTCGCATTACAGAGATTGAACTTGGAAATAGACAGTTATCCTCACAGAATGCTGCCTCGGAAGTGATCCAATCATAAATAAAATCCCTGAATATCAAAGCTATAGTACTCGAAATGAACATAACAAATGTGGAGGAGTAGTACCTATGTAAAAAAATTTTGAAATGCCACATTTCTCAAAACCTAATATCGGTGAATCATATTAGATTAGGATAGACATTCCATCGAAGGCTACGATCCTTGGGATTTATCGCTCACCATAAAACTTTTGCAACGCCTTAAGTAGTTATTTGGGTGACCTGAAAGATGATATTCCGGTTGTGGGAGATGGCGATATGAACATTAATATAATGAGTCCATTAGACGAGCCTTGTAGTGAGTATCTTTGTAGGATGGGTGAACTGGGCTTACAATCAGTAATCACAAACCCAACAAGAGAAAACTCATGCTTGGATCATATATTTGTCAGAGCCAAAGTAACAGGTATAATAGGAGTAATTGCTAAAACCAGTGTCACGGATCACGCCATGAGTTTTTGGGCATGTCTCTATTTGCTTCAGAAAATAAGGAGAAAATTAATAAAACCTATCTAAAAACTGATTTTACAGCAGTGTGATCGAGTTGAAGACAGCCAACTGATCATGTGTACTAAACGGATCGAATGCAGACGAGGCGGTCAACAAGTTTCAAATAGTAATATCGTCGGCAATTAATAAACATATTCATGTAAATAGAGTTAGTAGGTCAAAGAATCCCTTGAAACCTTGGATTACTCCAGGTCTGATAAAATGCATGAAACATCGCGATAGGTTGCATCTCGATCTCAAAAAGCATCCAGAAGATACTTAATGAACACTGGTTTATCGCAGATATAGAAATTTCTTTAACGGTCTTCTCAGAAAACTAAAATGTGAGTATGAGACCAAAACTCTGGAAGACAAAAACCGAAACCCAAAAAAACTATAGAAGTTCATAAAGAATATCATTGACACCCCACATAGACCATCTCCTGCCACAGAACTTCTGAAGTGTAGACAAAAATGCTATAGAGTCCATTAATCACTGCAATGAATATTTAACAAAAGCGGGCTGTCAACTGGCTAACCAACGCTCAAAAAACTTAACAAAACGGAAGCAGATCTAATGTCAATAACGAATTAAAGCTTTTCTAATCGATCGGATTCCTTTTTTCTGTAGCCTACAGATGAAATACAATTAAGTAGTCTGATTAATGGACTTAGAAAAGACAGCGCCGCACCTGGGATAGACGGTTTAAAACCAGCCATTTTGTGGTGACGGCCGTTTTTGATTTGCCATTTATTTTACCTTGTAATATTTTACTAATCAAGTCCTATTACTTGAAATCCAAATTGAGGGGAAAAAATCACTAAAAAAATTGTTCCGCCATTTTGTGGTGACACCCTTCACATCATCTATCCAATCAATCAATCCAATATATCCATATACTCGTAGTCGTGTTTTCATCAGGTGACAAAGAGAGATAATCCACTAATTTCATAAAAAAAAAATCTTCTACATTTATCATACATTACAATCATATAAATCTATACTTATAATAAAACTGTAACGGGTCGAATTCTGTACATTGAAGAAATTTTGAAAAATTTTTTTTGGGGCACTCCATAGTCGATACTGATGGCGAAACTGCATTTTTTTTCTTTCATGTCTGTCAGTCTGTCTGTTTGTCTGTCTGTCTGTCTGTCTGTCTGTCTGTCTGTCTGTCTGTCTGTCTGTCTGTCTTTCTGTATATGGATCACGCATCACGCCGAAACTACTGATTCAATTCAGCTGAAGCTTGGCATGATTTTAGTTTATACTAAGGACATTGCTGTAGGCTACTTTTGATCCCCAAATTCTGATCGGTTTTCTTGCGGGAGGGGGTGAAAGTCAGAATGTGTATTTGGTTGTAACTCATGTTTGCGTTGTTTAATTTCATTAATTCTTTTTTTGTTAGAAAGAACACATTTTTTATATTGTCCCGTCAAAATTTTAACAATATCGGTCTGTTGGTTCGGAAATTACACAAACATTAAATAATAACGACACGCGCGGCGCGTTCGGTACATACTAACTTCTAAGTATTCTGTGTATCACAGGCGATCCACAGAATATCTAGATTCTAGATACTAGAAAGTGCCCACGTGATCGCGTCGCGTCATCTTGGATGACAAAATAATTGTTAAAAATATATTTTTGTGTGGAAAAACAAACATCATTCTGTTATAATCGACTTCAAACAAGGAGGATGTTCTCAATCGGGTTGCATATATTTTTATTTCGTTTTATTTTACTCGATAACTCCGCTAATTGTTAGTTGATTTTGATAAATCCTTTTTTGTTTGGTAGAAAATACTTCAGAGGTGATCTTAGATATCGAAAACAGATATCAAATATCAACAAAAAACTAAAATCAGCTTAGATTTATCTGTACGACATAGTTTTACCTTTTTATAAAATTTAGTCGAATGACAGAATTAAATTACCTGTCATTGAAGTAGATTTTTGTATTTTGGAGAAAACATATCAGCATAATAAGTAGCAGCATAAACAACCCATTAAATGTTCCCACTGCTGGGCGTCGGGGCCTTCTCTCGCAAGGAGAGAGACAAGGCTATAATCCACCACGCTGGCCCAGTGTCGGTTGGTGGATGACATATGACTTAGAACTTAAATTATAGGTAGATTTCGGTTTCTTCACGGTGTTTTCCTTCACCGTTTTAATTACCGGCATTACGAACATGACTCTGAAAAGGTAGTGGTGCGCGTGATTTTGAACCCTGGGTCTCCGGATCGACAGTCGGCGTTCTCCCGACTAGGTCGGCTGTAACTTACTAGACCAGCCGTAACTTATTAGAAAACGTATTATTTCAATCCAAATACTGTTTAAAATTTAAAGGTAGTGTTCAACAAGCTTCGGTGACCGAAGCAGACCGTTGTTAGGGTTCCGTACACAAAGGGTAAAAACGGGACCCTATTACTGAGACTTCGCTATCCGTCCGTCCGTCCGTCCGTCTGTCACCAGGCTGTATCTCAAGAACGGTGATAGCTAGACAGTTGAAATTTTCGCAGATGATGGATTTCTATTGCCGCTTTAATCATGGCGGAACTTATCAAGTGATCGGGTTGAAATTTGAAATAGAATTAGATTACAGTCTGGAAGAACACATAGGCTAAACATTGCCTATGTATAAGTACTCTATGTATTACGTAACAAACATCCAAACAGTGACATTCATTATATTTACAGGACAACGTTGGAACGGCTGAACATATTTGGATGGAATTCGAAACACACGTAGTTTGAACTCAGAAATAGCAAATCGTTTACTTATAGGTTACTGTGACGTAGGAAAGACTAAGCAAATTTGGTAGAAAATTGAAACAGAAATAACTCATAGTCTGAAATACCACATTTATGTATTTATTACCTATCAACCTAAAAAGAAGCATGGGCCCTAAGGAAACAAATATTAACTATCACGTCAAAACGGCACAACGAATTGGGTTGACATACGAAACACGTATAGTTTAGAGTCTAAAATTTCACATGGGCTAATAAGTCTACATTTTCATTTAACTCCATATTAATATAAGCATATATTTTCGTCAGGAACTTGATGTGATGGTAAGGTAAAAGCCAAAAATGAAAAAATATGCACCCGTTTTGGCGTAGATAATATAGGTGATTTGCGTTCACAATTAAAATAACAAGCAACATAATATTTTCATTAGACGGCGCTAATGCCAGTTTAAATCTAAAAGCACTAAAGGCCATTTAAATCGATGTTTTGCTACTGTGGTATGTATTTTTTCTTTCATTACTAGGTGGCGTTACTGGTATTCTAAATTGTACTAATAAGTTTTTTGCTGCTAAAAGGATTATGATGCCAAATTTGGATTCTTTCGTTCTTGATTTTTTTGTGTGTTACCTACAATTAAATTCATACATTAACATTTCACTAGGACTTGGCTTAGATTTACGGGTTCAACTTGCTTGAATATCATTAAAACTCAAAATTTTAATTATTTTGATTCCACACAGGCTTCGTTCAAAATTTTACGTCGGCGAAGTCGCGGGTAACAGCTAGAAAACAGCTTGCGGATAAAAAGAAATAGGTAAAAAAATAGGTATCAGATCATGCACATTAGCTTCATACTTTTCATAATGTATCCTATAAAAATCCTACAAACTTAACACTTTCGGCTATGTTCGATACTACGAAACCTTACTAAGTATGGTTGATTTTGTTTAAAAAAGGAAAAATAAAGATGATAAAATTAAATAATTTTTTGTGTGGAAAAACAAATTCACTCAAACTCAAAAGGTTTTTCAATGACTACTTATCCAAATATTTGACGTACGATACTTCCAATTAATGCATAAGTCAGTAACATCTGCTTACGCGAACGAAGTAGCGGGTTCAGCTAGTTTATAAATATACATAAATATTGTACATGTATACATACGAATAGATAGTATAAAAAAATTGGAATAATAGTAATAGACTTATACACACACACACACACACACAATTGTATACATTTCTATATACACAAATAAATTTATGTAAAATTGTTATTAGCATTTATTAAAAATATTACAACATTTATAAATATCATTTATGCATACGAATATACAATATATAAAAAAAGTTGTGAGCAAATAACACAAAACTAACTGATCGCTATTGCTATGCCGCACGATACGTAATAGACGCCAAGAATGCAAAATTCTGTGATGCTTTGAGTCGGGTGCGGTCGCTACCCGCTATTAAGAAATCATAGAACATAATGTAAAACTACCTGATTGTACCTAAATTTTTAAACTTTATCACTTTTGATTTGTATATTTTTGCTTCGTTTAGAAATTATCCTTGTTTACAGCTGTGTGAGACTGTGTTTGTGACAATAGCATTCCGACGCCTGCGAATTAATTAATTTTTAATGTTTGTACACGTATTTTCTCCTCAGTGAAAATTGTATTTTTAACCGACTTCAAAAAAGGAGGTTTCTCAATTCGACCGTATGTATGTTCCTTTGTGTGTTCGCGGATATCTTCATCGTTTATGAACCGATTTTGATGATTCTTTTTTTGTTGTAAAGGAGATATTCCAAGGATGGTACCATGATAAGGAAACCAGGATCTGATGATGGTATCCTAGAGAAATCGAGGATAACTTTCGAAAATTGTAAAGATGACTAATGCGTTAGTTAAGTTTTTGCTTGAGCATTTTAAAGCAGTATAGTTTAAAGATGGTCTGGAGTCAATCTGATGAGGGAACGGGAAGACGGTCGAGGGAACTCCTCGACGGTACATAGTAGGTAGTTACCTTGTGTTTGGGCTCGATGAATTTGTATTGATGAGAACTTTTTACATAGATGGGTTGTGACTGTCATTAGTGGTCTGATGATGAAGCAAAAGGACAGTCAAGGGAATTTCTTAACGGCTTACAGGAACTACCCAGTGTTTGGGTTTAATTCATGTATTGAGATCTCAACACGAAATCGTGTACCTAAATGCATTAGTGAAAACTTGTTTAGCACTAAAAAGGGTAAAATAAACTATTTTTTACAAAAAATTAAACCGACTTTAACACCACAAATAGGCACTCAAAAGCGAAAAATAATTAAATATAGGTAATTATTATAACCGCTACTCACTCATCTATATGAAGTCGGTGCCAGCCAAATCTAACAGATAGTAGATAGATACTACTTACCTATGCCTACTTACTTACTACCTCGTACATAGTATATCTACTAACTTTTTAACTAGCCTGGCACCGACTTCATATGGATGAGTGAGTAGCGGTTATAATAATTACCTATATTTAATTATTTTTCGCTTTTGAGTGCCTATTTGTGGTGTTAAAGTCGGTTTAATTTTTTATAAAAACTAGTTTATTAGAGAAAATAAATATCTTAAACTATTACACTTTAGTAATAGCAATCCAAAAAGAGATTATTACGCCGTTAACTCATATATCTAATGCTAGTCGCGCCCCCGGCGTTTTTCCTCAACTATGGAAATTAGCTGGAGGAACCTCATTCATAAAAATTGCCCAAAAAACTTTCCGGAAAATTACAGACCACTTTTGGCCACATTGTCCAAACTACTCCAAAAAATTGTAAATATTCGTCTTGTTGCTTATCTAGAGAGAATCAACCTATTATCGGAAAATCAGTTTGGTTTCAGGCAAGGAAAATCGACAGAGAACGCGGTGAAATTTTGACTAAGGAAAGTAGTATCTACGCTGGACAGTGGGCAAAAAGCTTTTGGTGTATTGAACCTTGCGAAGGTCTTTGACACTATTTCAAAGCCTATTTTGATTAAAAACTTGAACTTGTGGGAATCAGAGGTCTGCCCTTGATATGGTTTCAAAGTTATCTTTGTGGTAGAGAGCAGTGTGTTGTAATCGGTGATAATGGTGGGAACTCTTTACCAATTGGCTTCGGTGTGCCACAGGGCAGCGTGCTGGGCTCACTTTGTTTCATATATACATAAATGATCTTCACTCTGCTTGCTGCACCACTGTACCAACTCTTATCTGTTGCTCGGATGACTCGGTCGCACTTTTTCGAGGTAACTCGTGGAAGGAAGTTTTTAGTAGCGCTGAATCCAGGATGACGCTAATTAAACGAAAGCTGGATAAAAACTTGCTAACATTGAACCTTGAAAAAACACAGTATCTATGTTTTTATAAAACTAAATCTACAGAACCAGAAAATCGCACTGTCTCAGAAATCTCATAAAATAAATAAATAGCAAACACTAAAAAATTTGCTAGTCAAACGTCAAACCCTATTCCCAAACCGCGTTTTTTTTTTAAATTTATTATTTGCCATAGATACTAATCATTTCGCCGCATGTTATTCTTGTGTTGCTGTGCTTACTAGGTATACTAATTTTCAATTTCTAAATAATTTGTCTTTAAATATAAGTATTTCTTATTATAGTTTTCACTTCTGCTGTGCGGTCTTAAGGTACAAGTTCGCGCTGAGACCGCGACACAAGACCGCGACCGGAGACCGCGATAGGCACTTGACATTATGGAATTGTATGAGCGCCAGTTCGCACCGAGACCGCGACACATGTCTCGCAACACGTGTCTCGGTCTCCTGTCGCGGTCTCCGGACGAACCGCTACCTTTAAGCGCACACATTTTTTTTTATTATTTTTAACTTTCATATGCTCACACTTGACCGCCATCTCACCTGATGTAAAGCGACGATGCGGTCTACGATGGAGCGTGTTTACCAAGCAAAAACCGATTTACTCTCGATTTGAAGACACCAAGATAATAATAACTATCGGGAAAAACCCCACTTAGGCAACTCATTCCACAGCCTAGACGTTCTTATCACAAACGTAGAGTCAAGGCAAGGTGGTATTAGATCATGCAGATCAGTTGCACACTCTCCGAAATGTATTCGATAAAAACCGATAAGCTAGAAATCTTGCGGCGATGTTCAAGACTTTGAAGTCTTTTTCGCACTAGAGCGTCTTTGCCTATCAGCCGATCAGGCACACATGTTTCCGATTTGGTGGCGCACTATTTTTTGTACGGCACTACGCGTTTTCTCATTGTTTTCCATGGATCTATTGATAGTAAGAATGGCGTACAAAAACTTTTTTTTTATTTATCCTCAACTGTCCCACTGCTGGGCAAAGGTCTCCCCCAATTCCCTCCACTTTATCCGGTCCTGAGCTACCATCGTCCAATCATTTTTGAACGCTCCGAGCTCGTCCTTCCATCGCGTTGGAGGACGACCCTGGGGTCGACTGGCCGATGGCGTCCACTCCGTAGAAACTCTGGCCCACCGATCGGGGTGCATTCTGGCCACATGACCCGCCCACTCCCATTTCAGAATGGCAGACCTTATACCCTACGTCTCTTACACCTGTAATGGAACGTAGTATGGTGTTGCGAACATGGTCTTGTCTTTTAATACCTAAAATACTACGTTCCATTGCTCGTTGACAAACTCCGAGGCGAAACTTCTGAGCTTTAGTTAATGACCAAGTCTGTGCACCGTAGGTTAGGATGGGCAAGATACATGTGTCGAGCAGTTTGCGCTTTAGGGAGATCGGAAGTTTTCCCTTCATTAGCTCTTTCATGGACCAGTAGCTCTTCCAGGCGTTGTCTATTCGACGACTGATCTGATCACACACACAAAACATTTGACCAAAATTGACAGCTTACAAGTGATGGTATAGTGCTGAATCTTGTTATTTTATACCCATCTATCATCCTACATAGGTCTCCTGTTGGTTAATTTGACCCATCAATTTTGTTCACGGGCCTGCAGTCTAAAAGTAGGTGGCACAAGAATAGCCCCGCCCACTTTATCTTCCCACTGCTGGGACTGGGACTGCCCTTATCTCTTAAGGAGAAATCAAATGTTATATTCAACCAAGCTGCGTATATACCTAGTTAAAATTTTGAAATATCCCTGTTAATTTAATTTTAACTTGAAAAGTTTGAACTCAGATAAAACTAGGTTAATTTTGAATTGAATTTACGAAAAGTCAGATGCAGATAACGAACTCACGAAGTGAGTTGCAAATCGGTAAAGTAGGCCTGGTAACTTGTACTAGACATTTTTTTTCATTGAAATGTTTTGAAACCAGTGTCTTCATATTTGCTGAATACCCAGTAAAATTTTATGTGCGGGGAAGGATCCGGATCTCTAGTCATCAGCGGTTTTAAAAATAAAAATCCACCAGAAGATTTACATATGTACGTATATTATATGCTAGAAGCGATTAATTTCTACTACTCTTGACTGGCCTAATGCGTCGATGTATGTTGGTTACGAAACAGCCCGCCCTTGCACCCAAGGATCAAAGTAAAACATCGGGACGATTACCAGCATCCCTAAATATGCTTGATGGCTCTAAAATTAAATGTAAACAGTGCCAAGCGCCCGTTCGATGACGTCGTTGATAGAAGAACATTGAGGAGTAAACCTACTATCGCTTTTATGGCAAAAGTGTCTACGGAGTAAGTCCATGTTCGTTGACGCTGCTTACAAAGGGACAAAGTGATGGTAGATCAAAGGTAGTTCTCAAACGGGGGCCTACGGATATTCGAATACTGCCATTGTTGAACAACATTTCGAAGTTGGCCCAAGGATGATCTCGGAAATAGCGCGTGCGCCCGCTTGTTTATATGTTACCAGTGAAATTTGGAAGGAAATAGAAATATAGTGGATGGCATAAGCAATGTGAGAATTTCAGAAGCCCCATGCAGTGACATCATTAGATAGAGTTTCTGTTTCAGAAATAGAGCCGGAGATAAGAAAATTAAAAATCTCTGTTATGTTCCTTAGCATTGTCCTGGCCACGTCACGTCACGATTAAATCTTTGAGGTGTTGAGGTGATAATCCTTCGGTGTCGACCCGTAAATCTTTTGGAAAATTAATTACACAATATCATCCAAAGTATTTAAAATTATGAATTTAAATGTCGCAGGTGAGTCGGCGGTAAAAGATTTGGAGAAAATCGAGTTGGCTGATTGGTGTTTGTCGCGCTAAGCTTTGAGGGTCTAAAGTTTCGAAACACTTTTGTTAACCCAACACTGTTTAGACTCTAAACCGTGTTGGGGCAAAAGTGTTTCCCGAAAAGTTTCTTCGCTACATTGCTAAAACCTTTAATTTTATCACTTCTTTTGTTTTTGTTAATATTTATATTAAATACATAAATATAAAATATTTATGTATTTAATATTTATTCTTAATCAGGTTTGGTGACTCTAAATGAAAGGTATATTCTCGGACCTGTTTTTTGATTTCAAAATAGAGGTAAAATGTTGTTTCCTAGTGGTACATGTGTAAGCAACCGTTAATAGGGTTTCCAAAAATTTGGATTATTATGCTTATTGATTGCATCGCATCGTCACTTAACATCAGGCGAAATGGCGTGAAAGTGTAAACCAATCAAAGTTTAAAAATATTGGCAGTCATTAGAACCGCCGATAGAAGAGAAAACTTATAACTTAGGATTTGAGCTCAATTTAGAAACTACGCGGGTAAAACCGGAGGATATGGCCATAACCATGGCCACATGCTGACGCATTTCTAAATAGCCAATGGCCATGGTCCGGAGTTTACCCGAAGATTTCTTATCATTCCCAAGCGTGCTAGCTATAGCCTATATGAATATAGGTATAGATACTAAGAAGACATAATACAGAGCTCTAACTTCACAGAACAGCTGTGACTCCCAATCTTGTTAGATCGATCAAAATATCAGATCGTAAGGGATCTGATATTAGGTACTCTAGTAACTAAGGGATACTAAAAAAGCTCTGCTTTTTTTATTAAATAGAGAGTGACTAGACATCAGGACATTTGCCTGATGGTAAGCAACATGCCTGACACATAACAGAACAGTGCCACGCAGCTATTGGGACATGAAGAGTCCAAATCATTACCTAGCACTGTACTGCGCTCGTCACCCAGAGATCTAAGACCTTATATCTCTAAGCCCTGTAATTTCTCTGGAAACATTGCTCTTCAAACCGGAACACAGTAATGTTTGCACATTACTGCTTGGCGGTAGAATAACTGACAAAGGTATGGTACTTCCCCAGGCGGACGCTTATACAGGGAATAGCACTTGTGTTTAACCAGATATTTAAAGGAAAGTAATTTTAATTTTAGTAACGTAGTAATTCATGGATTTATGGTATGGTACGGTATGAGCTGTTTTTAATCCGCGACCAAAAAAAGGGTGTTATAAACGTCGATGTCTGTCTGTCTGTCTGTGTGTGTTATATGTCTGTGGCACCGTAGGGCTCAAATGAATGGGCCGATTTCGATGCGCTTTTTATTTGAAGGTTTATTTCCGTGTGGATGTTCTTAGCTATGTTTGGTAAATATCGATTCAAGATGGCCGCCTCCATAAAATGGCAGACAAAATATTTCTTCACAACCTACCTCAATACGGGTATCAAATGAAAGGGCTTGACTAGTAGAATAATATATACACTATGACAAATTTCAAATCCAAGGCGGCCGCTACCAAAAAATAATCTTTTCATAGCTTTGACGTGTAAATTGTACATTTATCAATAAAGTACTTTGACTTTGCTTCCTCAATATGGGTATCAAATGAAAGGGCTTGACTAGTAGTAAACAAGGGTTATATTTGACTGTTGTACAAATTACAAACCCGAGATAGTCGGGGGATAATCAAATTTTGTTCTTGTATTTGAACTAAACGATTGCATGTATTAGTATTTGTAAATGAATGAGATGAAATTAATAAAACTACGAGGCAATGCAAATGAATTAACGAATTGTCTGTAGTTTTATTGTGGGCACGCTGCAGTAGAACATCTTACCCATGGCAGCCATTGTGCTTCACTTCTGGTGATCCCTCAGTCTGCGTGGATGCTGTGACTAATGTAATACGAACGGCTATGGAATATTTCATTCCATACTCCGACGTCACATTATCCAGCAAAGCTCGCCCTTGGTTTGGTTCTCAGTGTAAAAGTGCTGAAGCATTTAAACATGAGACCTACCTAGCTTGGGTTGATGCTCGACAGCGTAGGGCAAAGGATATACACCAGAAGAAGAAAGCGTTCAACAAGGCTGCTAAGGCATGCAAAAAGGTTCTTCAGAGGGCTCGTTTTGACCACAATAGTCGAATAGGGAACAAACTAGCTTCGTACCCTGCGGGCAGCAAAGCGTTTTGGTCCCTAGCTAAATCGGTCGAATCGAACTTCTGCCGCCCCTCACTGCCTCCAATGCTGAAACCTGATGGGACACTGGCTCACACCGCAATGGAGAAGGCAAACTTGTTTGCATCTCAGTTTGCGGAATCTTCGCGTCTAGATGCTGGTAGCGCGACACCTCCTACTTCACCTGGCTGTCCGACTTCTATGTCAGAAATACATATTCGCCAAATGGAGGTTCGCAAAGTGCTGCGCAATCTGGACGTGAATAAGGCTAGTGGCCCAGATGGTATTCCTGCCGTAGTGTTGAAGGCTTGTGCGCCTGAGTTGTCTCCAATACTAACGCGCCTGTATAGACTCTCTCTCGAAACTGGGGCAAGTACCGAAGTCTTGGAAGCTTGCCAACGTGCAACCAGTACCCAAGAAAGGTAGTCGTGCTGACCCTGCCAACTACAGGCCAATCTCGGTCACGTCCATACTCTGCAAGACTATGGAACGTGTCTTAAACCACAGGCCCTGGCGTACCTAGAATCGAACGATCTCCTCAGTGACCGGCAATACGGGTTTCGCCGAAACCGGTCCACCGGGGATATTCTAGCGTACGTCACTCACATCTGGAGTGAAGCTATCGAGAAGCACGGGGAAGCACTTGCAGTCTCCCTGGATATCTCGAAGGCTTTCGACAGGGTTTGGCACGATGGCCTTTTAAGCAAGCTTTCAGCTTATGGTTTGTCTCCAGGTTTTATAACGTGGATATCGGACTTTTTGAGGGATCGATCCATACGAGTGGTCATTGATGGCTGCTCGTCGGATCAAATGGCTATTAATGCCGGAGTCCCTCAAGGGTCGGTGCTCTCTGCGACACTCTTTCTGCTACATATCAACGATCTGTTGAAGCCCGGTATCTTTGGGTACGCAGATGATAGCACCGTTGTAGAGAGCTACATATCGAGCGCGAGAGCCAATAGGCAACAAACTCAGGTACTGAGAGAGAGTTTGATCGAGCGTTTAAACTTGACCCTTGAGGCAGTCTCTAAATGGGGCGATGCCAATATGGTCAGGTTTAACGAGGGAAAGACGCAGGCGTGTCTGTTCTCCGCAAAAAGGAGTCCTTTCCAACAGACTCCTACTTTTCGTGGTGTATCCGTGCCGGTATCCGACCATCTCGAGCTGTTGGGCGTTACTTTGTCATCGACTCTCAACTTTGGCTCGTATATCGAATCTAAGGCTAAATTAGCTGCCAAAAAACTAGGTGTCCTCTCAAAGGTGCGAAAGTACTTCAAGTCTGAACAGTTGCTCACGTTATACCAAGCACAGATTCGCTCCTGTATGGAGTACTGCTCGCACCTTTGGGATGGATCGGCTAAGTATCAGCTGGAAGCTCTGGAATCGATCGAGAGACGTGCCAAAAGGCTCATAGGCAATGACATTCTCGTGCGAAAAAAGACTGCAAAGTCTAGAACATCGCCGGAAAATTGCTAGCTTATCGGTTTTTATCGGATACACTTCGGAGAGTGTGCGACTGATTTGTACGATCTAATACCACCTTGCCCTTTTTTCTATCGGAATGCTCGTAGCTCGAAAAAGCGACATCGTTTCATGGTTGATGTTCCAAAGACACGAACGAAGAGATTTGACTCTACTTTTGTGATAAGAACGTCTAGGCTGTGGAATACGTTGCCTGAGAGGGTTTTTCCCGATAGTTACAATCTTTGTGTCTTCAAATCGAGAGTGAATCGGTTTCTTCTAGGTAAACACGCTTCATCGTAGGCCGCATCATCGTTTAACATCAGGCGAGATGGCGGTCAAGTGTAAACCTATAAAAGTTAAAAAAAAAAAAAAATTGTTCATTTAAATAGGTTCCTTTTAATAGGTATAGAACAGGTAATGGTAATTTGAAGTTATTTAAAGCCACGAAACGGTTACGCCACCTGCTGAGCAGTTTTTAGAATAGAAACGTGATTTTAGCAGGAGACTGGAATGTAAATTTTCTTGTAAACTCTTCCAATAATATAAAGCTCAATGACTTCACGCACTCTAGTAGTTATCGCAATGCGGTTGATTTTCCCACGCGGTATGAAAACGATTCTAGTACATCTGTAGACTGCAATATTACTAATATACCGGATGATCAAATTAATATAGTAGTCATAGCTTGTAAATATGACCACGACGTAAAACTTGCCAACATTGCATCACACAAAAAGCTCAAAACAAAAGTAATTACCGTAAGAGAGTTCGGACACTGTATACTCGTATATGACATATCCGTGTATTTTTGTTTCGTAAAGTTTTTAAAACTATTATTTTGGGAGTTTTAAAGCGTCTGTTAAGCGTTAATATTCACATACGTGGAAATCAGTTATCAGAAAATACCTGAAGTAAGTAATGTATCTTATGGACCCTCTGGGTGAGCATGTGTTCTTAGTACGTACTAAGTCTACTCAATCGTCCACATTTCATCTATCATAGCCCAAGAGCCCACGACGGCCAGACCTTCCTTATTTTGTACAGCGAAAATTTCAACTTTTGTATAAAAGTTGAAATTTTCTCCGTACTTGTCTCCTAAACAGGTAAGCACGACCAGCGACTATAGAGTTTGGGTTGTGGTTACCTGGGCAGGTAACAGGTAGTAAAGGTGTATAAAATAGTACTTAAAATTTGTTACAGTATAAAGCTATATTTTTATATTTTCTTCGAGATAACTTTAGTAATCTCGTCATCCATTGCCGGACACTTCTGACAGTTGCTACCCCCTGCCAGACACCCCTAAACTTTGATAAATTACAATTATACTTTCGTTATAGTATAAAAGTTCAATTTTATATATGTTACTTAGGGACCTATAAAAAGATGTTACCTCAATATAGCCGGACAGTTTTCATGGTTTTTACACCTTGCCAGACACATCGCAAGTCCACTCTAGTGCGAGCGCGAATGCTTAGTCGATTACTATTTTTTAAGATATCTAATAAAAAATAATTTTATTACGTTCATAGCCATGTTGTATAAAGTAAAAAATATTAGTTTAATATCATAAAAATATAATAAAAGTATGATTACAGGTAAAAATAGTTATTTGTTATACAAGAGTGCAAAGTTGATTTTTAACCGCGTGCTCAATTTTGATGACTGAGCAAAATTTCGAGTGATTCAAAATTAGAATTCTGAGCGTAGCAAGGGAATCAAAAGACCACAAGGTGAAAAATCTTTGCACTCGAGTGCAACACGTAACTTTTCATTCCACCTAAGCGAGGAAATTACTAAATACATAAAAAACATTTACAATCACAATATAACTTTATTTCAGTTTAGATATTGTACAGCGGGGGTTCTGGAAATTCAAGATAAGTTGCTATTTCTCGTGGGATACTTGCAATTTTATTAGTACCCATAGGCTGTCTGACACACTTTCCGTCGCGATATTGTAAAAAAAATCGATTGATTGCAGTGTGAGGCAGGCGTAAGACTTGATATTTTTCAACAATTGTCACGTATTCTTGGCGAATTCGTCATTCGCGGTCTCTTTTTGTCTTCTGAATGTTTTTCAATGTTTTTGACCTTAAGTTGTGTCAGTTCATTGGTTCGACATGCTCCGTTTATGCCAATAATGAGAACCACCTGTAACGTAAAGAATATTGTAGTGTATCAATGAATACAATTAATGTAAATGCATAATTCTACCTATCAACATCTTACCAAGTACGAATTTGATCATAGTAGTTGATTAATACACTTAAGTAGATACTGAATGTGGGATTGACTTACTTTTGCGGCCAAGTACACGGAATCAGGTGCTTCGTTAAAAAAAAATTCAATTTCAGATGCTGTGAAAACCTTTGATTTTTGTGGTTGGTGACTAGATGAGGCTCTTTTTAAAAATGCCACTAATTTACTATATTTGTCGATATGTATGTCTTCTTTCATCTTTATTGTTGCTTTTAGCATTGAATACGTGCTCCATAGAGTGCTTGATTGCTTGGTCTTAGATAATTCGATAAAATATGCCAGCAAAACATTTTCTGATACATTTTTGGCTCTTTTAGCTACTCGCCACGTGTTAAGCATATCGTACTGTTTTAAATACTTTTCACGTGATTGCTGAGGGAGAAAGCTCATTTGTGCATTTTTAACAGTTTCAGTTAATTCTGTTGGCGTCAAATACATTTCTTCATAACTAGAATCACTCATTTTCACTTGTTTTCAACTTTATCGTTTACTTGAATGTTAAAAGTAATTTTCGCGCTAAGCAAATTAAAAAAAAGTAAGTACACCAAGGAGCTTCCTAGTCTGAGTTTTTAACAAATAAAAAAAAAATGAATGATGCATTCGGCACCAAGGAGGTAGAAATAAATAGGTTGAATTATGTTTTGAATTCAAAACTTCAGTACACACGATGTTCTAAATTCAAATTTACTTTAACCTCTAGAGGGTAAAAACGACTTTTGCGCCCTGATATCGAGGAGCAAAAGTACTCTTTCCGAGCTGGTGGGATGAAAAATATTTAAACTTGTTTTAAGGGCGTGTGGGCCGTAATTTTGATTTTTTAATAAGACCTTTAAAATAGTGTATTAAGCTCTGAAAAAAATATATGTAATAGTTAAGGATCTAATCTAGTGTAATTCGCAGTCAGTAACACGATTTAATGAATTTTACTTGATAGAAAAAAATCCCAAAGTTACCCCTTTTCAAAAAGTTATTTCAAGTTTATGACTAAACTAATGAATTTTTTTACTAAATTTTTGTACTCAACGAAAGCCACTAAAAAGTTATAGATGCATTCGCAGAGTTTGACTTGATAAAAAGTATCAGTTATTCACTATGTTTTAATATCTACCATATATATAGCGCGCCGTTCGGCAAGCCTGATCAGTCGCGTTTCGGCGCTCACGGACGACGGGCCTGTGCTTGATTTTGCAATTTTGACAACCGATAAATTTTGAATATTACGATCATAGTGCCACAGTATAACAATATCAGTAGGTATTACTAGTGAAGCACGCTATGATCTTGATTTTTGATACCGTTTTCATTGGAATTGCAAATAGACGCTGATACTAATTAGTACGCTGTTTATTTTATGTTGTAGACCAGAAGGAGTCTCAAAAAACTGACGTCGATACCACATCAGTAAAAAATTCAATGCGGATGCAATGGAAAATAGATAAGTATCTAATAGTATCTAATAAGTAATCAGAGATCGGGATAAGGAAATAATGAGAGGGGAGAAATCCCCTGCGTATCATAAATGATACCTAACTTGCATTCATATGCCATTTAGGTAAATTCTTTGGTAGTAAGGTACTTAGTACTTACAAGAAAAGTCCTCACATACAGATTTTACCACTTTGGAAGAGACTTTCGCGCAAACTATTCAGTTTAGAGAAAAAAATGTTAGGAACTTCAATACAATTTTGAACACCTTTCCATAGATGGTTATGTTAGAATTTTTATTTTTTTATACTTTTCCAAGTTTGTGACACCACCAAAATTTATTGTTTTTTTTTTGTATGAAAATGTTAATATTGTTCATAGAAATTTAGACATTCGACCAAATTTGATAAGAAGCCTTTTAGGCAGTAAAATTACTCGTAGAATTTAACTCTGCACTAAATTTCCGATTCGTATTTTTATATAGGTAAGGTTTAGAATCATTTCCTGAGCATAAAATCACAAAATAATAACAAATCCAGGTTGAGCTTCAAGCGCCAGCTCGAAAAAACGTTTTTGGCTGATATTCTGAAAAAGTTATAAAGCCTATTATTATTGTAGAAAATAAAATTTCCCATCTAGTGTTGCCAGTAAACTTTATTTTCGAACTTACCGATTACGATTTATTATGTCAAATTTGATGATAACAATGTAAAAATAATAAGATGTAAATTCTGTTCCCAGTAGCATAAACATGTCCCTTTTTACCGGAATGGAAGAAGGGTTATGTTTTTCGTGCGTATCTTTTATGTTTGTAAATCTTTTATTTCCACATATCTTCCAAACGGCTGGATGGATTTTGGTAACAAAGATATTCTAAGACTAGTCTGACTCGCCAAAGTGTCCCTAGATAGTAAGTAATATTTATTTAAGTGTAGATTTTTTTGTAGTCGGGGTTTTTAAATTAAAGTTTTCTATCATATTGCTCGTTGCTCCAATAAACAGCACCGTTCATCATCATGACTAAAGAGTTGAACGAAGAGTTTGGTCTCCACTTTTGTAATAAGAACAACTAAGCTGTGAAACGCATTGCCAGAGTGGGTTTTTGTAGAAGGTTCGAACCTTGGGGTTACGAGGTACACTGTGCTTGTTTCTATTAGAGAAACAAGTTCCATCGTAGACCACATCATTTACATCCACTATTATCGGCATCATCGCAATCGTATCATTAAATGGGTTATAAATCGTAAACGGTAAGTTTTACAAAAAAAGATTACTAGCAACAAAAGATGCAAAATTTTATTTTCTACAATTATTGTCAAAATATATAGTTTCCAAAATATCGTCTAAAATAGTTTTTTTCAATTGGCGTTTGAAGCTCTACCTGGATCTGTGATCATTTTGTAATTTTATGCTCAGTAAGTGATCTTTACCTCATAGAAAAAAATTGGATTAGAAATTTATTGCAAAGTTGACCAAAAAACCTTCTATTTTTACTGGCCTTTTATTACGTTTCAGAACATTTTTTAATTTTTTGACGAACTTGTGAATTATTAGGAAATATTTTAAAAGATGAATGAAATTGGAAAAGCCGTTCTCAACTTATAGTGTGACCATAAAGAAAAGGTTGAGTTTTGTATA
Source organism: Ectropis grisescens (assembly GCA_017562165.1). NCBI lineage: Eukaryota > Metazoa > Arthropoda > Insecta > Lepidoptera > Geometridae > Ectropis > Ectropis grisescens. The sequence continues at coordinate 11,482,606 of CM029767.1, read as the reverse complement.
TCTACGAGTATAGATACATTTAATATTTCTTCGTTTCACTTCACAATTTACAAAATTGTTATCACTAGTATAAACAGTATAAACAAATCTTGAACAAAAAATGAGTTTATATTACACAGTCCAATATTTTAATGTTATTTCTGCACTGTGGCACCGATTCAGCGGTCGGTGACGGTCGCGAGAACAAGACAGCGTTAAATCCCTAATTTGACAGAACTACCTAGCCTTAATTTAAGTTAACTAAGCGCTCTATCTCACAACTACAAACACTACTACAAACAGTAGCTCAACAACCTCGTCGTTGATACCTAAGTTGACCACAGAACCATCTCATTTACAGTCTTCCTCTACAGAATCTTCAATAACATTGCAATTAAGTTTAACTACTGAATCAATATGACGTCAAGATACAACTTCTCAAGACAATATTGAAATTTGTGAACTAGATGTTAGTGAAAATGATGATTCAACTCAGGATGCAAATATTCTAACTGAAAAGGAAGCTAATAACAACGACAATTAATAAACTTAAATTACTAAACAAGTTTAAATATTTTTTTACCTGTAATCACTTTTACTGTATTTTTATGATATTAAACAAATATTTTTTACTTTATAAAACATGGCTATGAACGTATGCTCTAACAAATTTTAAGTACTATTTTATACACCTTTACTACCTGTTACCTGCCCAGGTAACCACAACCCAAACTCTATAGTCGCTGGTCGTTCTTACCTGTATAGGAGACATGTACAGAGAAAATTTCAACTTTTATGAAATAGGGAAGGTCTGGCCGTCGTGGGTTCTTGCTCTATCAGAAAATAAATGACGTCTGGCGGCTCTGGGATCTTGGACTATAAGTACACATAGATGTCATTACTCATAGAAATAATAAAAAATAAAACTCTTTGTTATCATACACATACAAATACATATCTTATATATAACATGTTATACATAACAATATGTTAATTAATATATGCAAAGTTTAAAGCTTTTTTCCAACTTAAATTTATTGCATATTAGTAGATAATATGCAGCTCTAATTTCAGTAGGTATATAATAATTGCTTACCTATATCACTAATTGTAATACTAATTGATAATATAGACTAGATTAAATATATTAACAAAACCAAAATATTACATACTATTTGTGTTTAGGTATATTTTACTTGAATCTAATATCCGTAACCGAAATTATACCAAAATAATGGATAAATAATTACATATCTGTAACTGTATCCGAAACTGATGTAAATTTATTCCTATGTCCATATCCGTATCCGAAATATCATATCCATAACATTCCTAATTAGTACCAATGTGCAAGGGAAACAGCGAAACTGACTAATTTAAAGATTACAGGTCTAAAACTGTTGTACCCATAATTTACGAGCTTATTGTATCAGTAATGGCACAAAATATAATCGCATATTTAAATCGACACTCGATTATCTCTGAGACATACCACGCAATAGAAATGGCCGGTCTACAATTTTGGCTGTTCATGATCTTCTAGTGAATTCGCTAGAGAAAAATAAATAAAAGTAGCTGCATTAAGGTTTGATTTATCTAAAGCTTACGATTATGTGAGTCATTATTTATTATCAGCTTAACTTTATTTTTTTATTAATAAAGCTCATGGTCTACGGAGTTAGGGACAACAATTTGGCTCTAATAAAATATTTTCCGAATGATAGGGAATAAATAGAAGCGATCAAAACTGCAAACCGGCGACATATGAGATCTCTACCAAAATGCAAAAATATATGTAGGCGTGCTTCAGGGTTCTTCGCTAGGAAATATATTTTTTTATTATTTTTTGAAAACGACTGATCGTTGGAATTAGATAGAAATATTATACAACACGTTCACGATACCACCCTGATATTAAAGCCGGATTTTACAGAAAAAAATACGACAAAAATACGAGAAGCTGTAGCTGACAGGACACGAATAATAAACACAGAGTAAAACTGTAGGCTTTGAACTGGAAACATCATATAGTAAATGAAATCTCCAAAAATGGTCAAAGCCACGTATGCATCATAGCAAATGAAATATGTCACATCTCCATAAAGTATAAAAGACGTATACTATAATCACATACATTCCATTATGTCATATAATATGGCATAATTTCAGGGGACTCTTGAACAGATTTACGACTGTTAAAAACGCAAAAACTAATCATACGAATCTTAGCGAATGCAAAATAAAAATATAGTTCTAGAAGAGATCTTTACAAAAACTTTAGTATATTGACTTAAATTGCACTCTACATATTTGAAACCATTAAATACACCAGGGAAAATATAAAGACATCAACAATAAAGGAAAAAATAGACCGGAGATGAGGTAAAACTAAAACTGAGCAGCAACCGCTACAATTCAGACTCTTGGTAGAACTACCAATTAGAATACGAAAAAAGAGTTCTGTATAATAAACAATCAGAAAATGAAAAAAATACATCCAGTAACACAATATTTGTAAGTAAAGTCAACCAACTATTTTAAAACAAGGCCTTGTAATAAATATTTGAATACTTGACTTCTGATTATGACGACGTTGCCCGATATTGACTATGTACTCGTACATTATGAATTCATTGATGTTAAATGATATTATTAAAAATGTGCATTGCTTTTGCTAGATAACCTCAGGGTCGTGCAATGGTTGATTACAATGTGACATGTTTATTTTATTACGTAATGTATTAAGTTTTGGTTCATAATGCATTTTGTAGCTAAATTTGATATATGTGTTAATATGTATCTTAATAAATGTTTATCTTATCTTACAAGAAATGGTAGAAATTTATCGAAAGAAAAACTGGCCGCCTGATGTAAAATAATTATTTTTAGAAAAGGTGCAATTTGACAAATTATTTTGACGTATTATTAAATGAAATAATTGAATTAGTATTTTAACGTACCTTTTAAATATAAAAAAAACAAAAAGTCTGAAATTTTTTCAAAATCGTGGCGATTTCGTAATGCTCTTGATTTGCCTGAACCTTGGACTCTTAACTGATGTTATCTTTTGCTGAGGTTTTATCTTTTGTGTGAATATAACGGTAAAGTCTAATTGGTGAACTGATTGCGTTACATTTCATAATGCCTCAAGAAAATGACGGACCCTAGTAAAACCACAAATATATTCGGCTCTTAGTTGTAGTTAATTTAACGTTGTAGTTCTAAAACATATGAAAATATCTTATTTTTCATAAGATAAATCCTACGTGTGTAACGTACACGAAACATAGCACGTGTCTATTATCCCCGCAGCCTTAAGGAGAGAGGTAATTTTTTATACCACAATTCACGTGTTAATGCAAACATATGAAGGCCGGAAAGCTATTAACTTTCATGAGAGGTCTTTCAACTTACGTCCACAAAGGTACAAAGACATCGCTAATTTGATATGTAGCCGCTGTCGTATTATAATGTCAAATAAAATTTGCTCTTCGTATTTGAAAGCTTTTGATAAATGACTGTGTTGCGACCATCCCGTCTTCATACCAAGCCTGTACTACTCTTTTATTTTTCTACAAATTTGTTTTCTTTTCATGTTCGATTCTATCAGTATTCTATTGATATTTTCAGGAATCCTGCTTTAATATAGATTATCTTTTTTGTTGTAAGTATGAGTATATTTTGAGAGAAATGTGGTATTGAGTAGACTGACAACTCTGATAAATAACATTTCGGCCAATATTATTTTTGTTCTTCAGGAAGTATTCTCGCATGTGCTTCGGGAAGTATCCTCGCATCGCAATAGCGATAGTTTAACTACAACCGAATAAAAATGAAAAGTTTGTAAAAAAATCTAACATGAGTAAAAAAGCAAATTCTTTTACATTTTTGTTATTAAAATTCTACCTATTTTGCGTTTTCATTATTTGAAAGAGACGATCTTCTTAGCCATTCCATGGATTCACCGTGCGGGTGCCGGGTCCATCGTGTGGCAGAGAGAGAAACCCCGAGTAGACCCCGAGACTAGTGACTCGGGCGTAGGTTTATGGGGCCCCTTTGTGACATAACAATATTAACATAACAATTTACGTATTCACGGACATATATCTCCTGTACATTTTTGATTAGCAGATAGGCTAGTTAAAATAAAAAATGTTTTGTGTGCAATACGAACAGAAGACAGAAACTATGATTACAGAAAATTTGATACCTGCCTACGCAACTTTGTTTGAATCAGTTTGTCTTAAACTGGGTAGACAGCCGAGGTCGTCTGAGGGCAACTGCCATCTATCACGTATATGTATATCTCAAAATATTTTTGTTTTGATCAAATTCTCTAGAAATTCTCTCTAAAATATATATGTACTTATGTACGAAGCTGGACGGTACGGAAATGCGCAGCGGTCTTTTTTGAACCGAATTCAATAAATAAGGAGGCTATTTTTTGTTCATTACATCTCGAGTCATCTTTAACAGAATTCCAAAAAGGAGGAGGTTATCAATTCTACCACCATGTTTTTTTATGTAATGTTACCTGATTTATCGAGAACGCTGAGCTGATTTTAAAATTGATTTTTTTGTTCGGATGAATGTGCTTCCCGAATGGTTCAATTTAAATTTTATCCAAATCGGTGTGTTGGTTTTTGAAACATGAACAAAGAACTAAACTGTGCGTACACTTATATGGATGACGTAGTTTTAGATTACTATGTAGACTACAAAAGTTATGACATAATGCATCAATGAGAACATTTTTTTTTTTTATAATAAGAATTGATGAGACGAACAGGACATGTGCCTGATGGTAAGCAACCTGCCTGCCACATAACAGCACAGTGACACGCAGCTATTGGAACTTGAAGAGTCCAAATCATTACCTAGCACTGCACAGCGCTCATCACCCAGAGATCTAAAATGTTATATGTTATGTTTTCACATTACTGTTTGGCGGTAGAATAACTGGCAAAGGTGTGGTACTTCCACAGGCGGACTCTGCTAGGAGTCCTACCACTACAAAATATTACGCACTAGCAAAAAACAAGTTTTGAAAAGGGTAAAAATAAACTATGTATGTACAAAAAATAGTGGTCAAGTGCGAGTCGGACTCGCCCATGAAGGCTTCCGTAGCAGCAAGTAATATAACACAAAAGTTATTTTACTTCGTTGTTACTTTAATCAGAGTTTTAAAAAATAGTCAATTTATGACGTATTAAAATAAAACTACTTACTAGATATAATTCAAACCAATTTTCGTTGATAGTTTACATGGTAACGTACATCATACACTTTTTTATTTTAGAAGTTACACTTTTACCACTTTGCTTTGTAAGAGTCCCAGTCGCAAACTATTCCGTTTAGAAAAAAAATATTAGAAACCTTAATATCAATTTTGATGACTTATCCATAGATACCCCACACGTACGGAATGAAACAAAATTTTTTTTTGAGTTTCAGGTCTATGTATGGGACACCACTAAATTTTTTTGTTTTATTCTATTTTTTGTAACAAAATCTTAATGCGGTTTACAGATTACATCTACTTACCAAGTTTCAATAGTATATAGCTTTCATAGTTTCGGAGAAAAGTGGCTGTGACATACGGACGGACAGACATACACACATGACGAATCTATAAGGGTCCAGTATTTTACCATTTGGCTACGGAACCCTAAAAACGACTTAAAAACCAAAAATAAACACTCAAAAGCGAAAAATAAATTAATGTAATTATTATAAGCGCTACTCACTCGCCTATTGGAAGTCGGTGCCAGCCAAGTCTTACAGGTAGTAGATACATACTACCTAGCTTGGCCTACTTACTACGTACTCGTGCATAGTGTCATCTACTAGCTTTTGACATGACTGGCACCGCTTTCAAATAACAACAGCGTCACCAGTTATTGGAATATAAGAAGTCCAAATCATTACCTAGCACTGCATTGCGCTCGTCACCCAGAGATCTAAGATGTTTTCTTTCTAAGCCCTGTAATTTCTCTGGAAACGTTGCCCTTCAAACTGGAACACAGTGATGTTTTTACATTACTGCTTGGCGGCAGAATAACTGGCAAAGGTGTAGTACATCCTCAGTCGGACTCTGCCAAGACTCCTACCACCACTTTGATTACATTCTCTGCATTGATTATTCTCGGCACTCTCTCGTTGAAAGAAATTCAGTTATAGCGGATTGAAATGCGCAACGTTACTCGTAAAAATTCGACGAATAAGTATTGACGTTGCAGCCAGTCTATCTAATCGCAAATACGTTTCTGTTCGTGTACTGGTCAATACTGACATGATCCAGTCCGGTCGCGCTGGCTGTAAAGTTCAGTATTGATGTTTAATTCGAACCAGGGCCCTTAGTCCATCTTTCGTGAGATTCCTTGCCAACGAGATGTGATGTCATGCCTCGTTTTAACAATATAAACAGATGACGCTATTCAACTGGAAAGTTGATCTAAATTTCTGTAATTAATGTACCTACTTAATACCATTTTGCGTAGAACACCCAGTCATGATCTAGTCCCCTAAATGCAAGCTCATGTACTCTTGTTTGCAACTGAAGCATTTTTGTTTAATGATTTTAATCTTAGAAACTCGTGTCGTATTCGTAATTGTTTCTAAAAAAAAAAATCTGTTTTTGATTGCTATTTTCTGTCTCACTGTGATGTTGATATTCGCTTTAATTATAATAATATCAGCTGACCGTATAATACAGTGCAGCTGGTAGCGAATATAGGCCCAGCAACTCAGTTTACTAGTTATGGGCTTGTGAATCTGTAATTTTGCATGTCTCACTAAATAAATATTCATATTAATAAATAATATCGGTGGACAATTCATACACAACACCATCTGACCCCAAACTAAGCAAAGCTATGGCTATGGCTGTATATTGCTGTATGATGGCTGACAAAATGGTAGAAAATACGAGTGAACCAAATATAAGTGTAGATAAATACGGATAGATACTATGATAGTGCGTTCATTATTTAATTTAATATGCACATACATGTATTACCTCTACCGATAACCGATACAAAACTTAGTTAAATAAATAACATGGAGTAATACATAATACATACCTATTATACGTTCCAGAGAGTTCAAACAGTTTCTGTTTAAAGTGTAAGTACTGTAGGAAACAAGTTAAAGTAGCAAGGTTTCTACGAACCTGCCAAGGTCAACCAAGTACTAAGTGACTGGCATAATGAAATCGTATATTGGAAATTTCCTAATCTTTGAAACTCTAACTTTACAGTATAATGTTTTATCCTGGAATTACATGACGAAAATTCTCTTAATTTCGTTAGTGACGCTAGAAAACCCAAAAATAAGGTTGACCCAAGACTTCCTTCTTTTGCGAGAGGAAAGCATAGCACAATTTTATAATAGCTTAAAGAGTAGTATTATCTCAACAGAAGCTGTTACCATTTATATCTGCTCGCCATCTGTAAACCAGCGAACACTGCACTGTGTTTCAGTTCGCTTACCCACAGAGATGAAGAAACGGTTCAAAACGATAACGACCGAACTGCGAGTAGTTCACCGAGCTTACCGTACTCATATTGTATATTCGAAAGCGTGTGTTAGTGTTGTAAGTTAAAACAACATTGGCGTGCAAAGAAAATTAGTAATTTTCTTTTGGAAATAAAAAACACTTTAAACATAAAATAAAGTAGTTACCTCGGAATTTTGTCGTAGCTGTCCCAGCCGTTCAAACAGTTGTAAGAGCTGTATCTACTGACCCCTGCCATATCACCTTCGCAGCACGGCTTCAACCGGGCAGGTTAGTTCGCGACTAAAATGATTTTACTGAAACGAGTGTGGAGAGAAAACTAAACGTGCAGAAAAAAATCATAATATTGTGGAACAGGATCGTCTAAACCGTATCTTTGATAAATTGTAATGTTTGATACATTAGAATTTATCTATCATTTAGTCGTCGTTTACTAAAATAGCATGTATAAATAAGTGACACATCTCAGATACAGACCCCGGGGCTTTTCGTACTAGTGGTGTTATTTGTCTTATCATTTCTTTCATTCATTCTTTTGACTACGTCTGTATGTACAAGTACATCTCTACATAAATCAATAATAATACGCTAGGAGATCTTATTATTTGTGAACATTTTCTCAGCTATATTAAAAAAGGTTTTTCGTTCAGTTTTGATTTCAGACTTCAGAAGAAAGTTTATCGTTTGTGTGTGTCATATCATATCAAAAAAAGTGCATTCGATTGCACAAATTATATTTTTTTCAATATTTCGGGACCATTTTGATTTTTGTTTTTTTTTTTTTTTTTACGTTTTTTCTATGTAAATGCACTCTAACTTTAATGTGGGTTTTATCAAAATAAAGACCGGTTCAAGTAGACGCCATTAAACACAAATTTATCGGTATACCTTCCCAAATAAAAACACGAAAAAGAATATTTCCCATCAAAACGCAACTTTTGTTTTATCGTTATCAACCAAGTTTTTGGGTACTATATTACACACCGGTGTGTCAAGCGGATAAGTACGGTCTGAAATGAAATTATATAATTATTATTTGATATTAGTTGACTTTTACTAAAAGAAATTTACATGATCTAGGGCATAACAACGGTTTTGTTTAAACTGTGATTTTTATGATAATATTATAATATGCATTGTGTGGTCGCATATATCGTTATATATTGGTCGCATATATCGGGGTGCATAGAAGGAGTCTCCCCGAGCGGCATATACGAGTGATACCTATACCCATGCCCGGCGCACCCTGGACCAGCCGGTGTTCGCACCGGCTGACTAATCCTTCTACCACAGCAATTCAATGCATACAATGCGACTACAACGGCTCTTCTCAGAGCCACAACCAACGGCTCTTATCAGAGCCACACCCAACGGCATTTGTCAATGCCAACACACAAGGCTTTTTTCAAAGTCAATTGCAACTGCCTTTGTCAAAGCCAAATCCCCCTACCCACTCAAAAAATAAAGCGCAGTCCCAGCAAGACCGGCTTTTGAAGCCAGCTCTATCTGTAATCTCTATAAATATAGAGGGTTTCTCTGAAAATAAAGCCCAACTACTATCAAAACTCTATATTGAAACACAATGCGATGTATTATGCGTCCAAGAAACACACCGCGCTGACCATAACCAAAGACCTAAGATCCCAGGCATGAAACTTATTGCTGAAATTCCACACGCTCAGTATGGTAGCGCGATATTCGTCAGGCCTACTTTACAAGTTACATCTGCATCTAATACTCAAAACTCAATTGAAATCCTTACTATTGATACAGGAACTTGTACAATAACTTCAGTTTACAAACCACCAAACCAAAAATTTGAATTTCATAAAACAGCAAATTTTGACAACCAAAAAACAAAAATAGTAATGGGCGATTTTAATAGCCATAGTTCCGTCTGGGGATATCGTGAAACCAATGCCGATGGGCTTGCAGTTGAAGAATGGGCAGAAGTTCACGGTCTATCATTGCTACATAGTTCCAAACTCCCGGCGTCTTTTAATAGTCGACGCTGGAAACGTGGTTACAATCCTGACCTGATTTTCATCTCATCAAACATAAGCTCACTATGCCAGAAATCAGTATGCACTCCGATACCTAATTCACAACACAGACCGATTGCCTGTCATATTTACGCTGCTGTAAAACCCAATAAAGTGCCTTTTAAGAGAAGATTTAACTTTCCAAAGCCAACTGGGAACAATACGCATTAGCTGTTAATGAACAACTCATCAAAATCGACCCTATACCATGTAACTACGATAAATTTGTAAATATCGTGTGGGCTGCATCCGTAAACATATTCCACGAGGTTGTCGAACTTCTACATACCGGGAATTAATTCTGAAACATCAAACCAACTCAAAAAATATGAAGAAATGTACTCCAAAGACCCTTTTTCAGAAGACACCTTGAATGCGGGTGAGGAACTGCTCATCAAAATTTCCGAGAACCGTCAGCAGAAGTGGATGAAAGTAGTCACGGGAATAGATTTAACCCATAACAGTAAAAAAGCGTGGACAACGATTAAAAAACTCACAGGCGACTCACCAGTGGCTACTAACCCAGGTCGAGTCACAGCAAATCAAGTGGCTGGCCAACTTCTTCAAAACGGAAAGCCTTCACAGAAAGTAGCCAAAGTACACAAAGTCACATTGAGCAATACAAACGAGTATACGGACATCAGCACACCTTTCTTACTAACCGAACTGATTCAATGCATAAAATCATTAAAAAAAGGAAAAGCCGCTGGTTTTGATGACATTACAGTGGAGCAAATCCAACATCTAAATCCACTCGCCGTATCCTGGCTTCTCGCGTTTTACAACACCTGTCTAAAGACCGCAAAGATCAAAAAAAGAAAAAGAAAAATCAAAAGTGATAGCTTTACTTAAACCAGGGAAGTCACCAGACGACCCAAAAAGCTACAGACCCATTTCTCTTTTGTGCCACACCTACAAGATTTTTGAAAAGCTACTCTTAAATCGCCTCACTGCAGCCGTTAAACCCAAACTTATCCCAGAGCAGGCTGGTTTCCGACCTGGAAAGTCATGCTCTAACCAAACTCTTAGACTCACTCAACACATCTTGAGATATGGGATAATTTTTTGGGGTAACTCAACGGATACAGGCTTAGCTTTCAAAGCACAAAAACGATGCATTCGTGCTATGTTCGGGATGCAAGTTACAGATAGCTGCAGACAGGTATTCATAGACAACCAAATCTTAACCCTTCCAAGCCTTTATATTTTTGAAGTTATGTGTTTTGACATCCAGTGCCACCTAACTTTGTTTCCCCACATGAAGAGCTTCCTACCGGCCATGATTTGCAATGGCCTATCTGGAAGTCTTTAAATAGACTCCGAACTCAAGTAGGCCGTTGCAGACATAATATGTGTAAATGGGGTCTTGCAGATCCTCCAGTTGAGCAGTGCGACTGTGGTGTAAGCTCCCAGACTATGGATCACCTTCTCGTGTGTCCATTGTGCCCCAACACCTGTACACTGAATGACCTGTGCGAAGCCAACCCCGTTGGAGTTTCTGTAGCCACTCACTGGTCAGAAACTGTTTAGTACTTAAAAATTACACAAAGAAAAAAAGAAAAAAAAACATAACATTAAAAAAAAAACAAAATTTAAAAATGTGTACAAAATAATAAAAATATATATATATATATGTAGTCCAAACTGAATTGCTGACACGACAAGAAGAAGAATATATCGTTATGATGTAAATCTATATATAAATATATATATATACTAGCGGCCCGCCCCGGCTTCGCCCGTGATACATATATATAACCTACAGCATTCAAGGATTACGTACATATGAAAGAACGGTGTACGATTTTTTTTAATCGGTTCAGTAGTTCCCGACATTAGTGTTCAAACTATATATATGCTATAGGCTACTTTTGATCCCCAAATTATCGTGCTGGTTACTGGGTCAGAAGTGACACCTATAGACAACTGGCGGGGATAACTAATTAAATGACGATTGATAAGTTATCGACCGGGGATGAAAAATGATTAAATTACTAAAATGGCTATTAAAAAATAAGGGTTGATCGTAGAAGGGTGAAAATTGAGGATTGTATGTACTTTTGTATGTTGTATCATAAAAAATAGAAATTAATTTTTTTGTCTAAAAATTAAAAAATAAAAATTTTGGGGTGGACTACCCCTAACATTTAGGGGGATGAAAAATAGATGTTGGCCGATTCTCATAGATACCGGATAAGCACAAAAAAATTCATCAAAATCGGTCAAGCCGTTTCGGAGGAGTATGGCAACGAAAACTGTTACACGAGAATTTTATATATTAGAAGATATACATATAAAAGGAGAAGCTGACTGATTTAATAACTGACATATCAACGCAGGGCCTAAACTATAAGGATGAGAAACTTGAAATTTTGCACAGGGGTTGCTTGTAGGGGAACACTTAAAAAGTTTTTTTTAATTCGCCCCATAATGGGGTAAAATTAAACTTTGTCGCTTTTGAAGATATTCGAATAAAATATATGTTAACATTGTTTCGAAAATCATCCCTTTAAGGCGTAAAAGTGGAGTGTGAGTATGAAAGTTCTCAGATTTTCAAAGTTATTTCAATAAAATGTGGTAAGTAGTTATTTCGGTTAAAGGTCATAATAATGATTATTGGCATTATTGGCAATATTATTTTTTGTGAATTCTATCCGTATGGTAGTGGAGCCCACGATGCTAAACGGGGAGTTACTCGAGCGTCATAGAGATCTATTGGATTACAAAGCTTAGGTAATAAGAAGAAAAAATGTTAAATAATGTTACCTTTTCCTTTGTGGGGGCGCGGCTATAGAATTTCAAATATGAAAACTCTGCTTTATGAGCTAATAAGCGATGAATTTTTGTTACTTCGGCTTGTGGAATCCTTGGATATTATGTTTTTCGTTATTCTTGAATTATTTCCTTTAAAATAAAATAACCACGCTCGAGAATGTAGAAATGTTTTTTAATAACTTTGTAGCCCTCCCCTTTCTTTGTGTCACTCTCGAATTGTCAGATTAGTGGAATATACACTTCTAAGCATGTAATTAACTTACCCTATCTTAATATGACGTGCTCGAGAATAACAGATGATCAAAATTTTTTTTCCTTATCGTCCTTATATATGAGGCTCATATTCGGTTGAGCTGTATATTAATCTGCCGCGCTGGAGTAAATCCCGAAATCCCCTCTTGGGCTCTCTTACTACTAAGGGGGGTAAAAGATAGAGGGGTGTAAATTTGGCAGGTGTATAAGTTTTTCGTGCTTTCTTACATTATTTCAATGAAATTTTGTACCTATTTGGGTTATTGTATGATGGATGATGTATGTTATAACATTGGTTATAAATAAAATGATTATGATTATTAGTTCCTAATAAAGTCTGAGGCCACAATTAATCCCAAGTGCTCGAGATGGCCCGTATCTGGAACTAAATCGACACTTTGAAATTTACTCTTTTTTGTGGAGAATAGTCCAGAACAGCTTGATCCTTTTCCTTGTTTAACTTGAGCTAATCGACATTACCCCAGTTGGAGACTGCTTCAAGGCACACATTCAGACACTCTATCATACCTCTCCTAATTATAGGATATGTTGTCCATTGACTCGAGCGCAAGATATAAAACTCTCTGCAACAGTTTTATACTGGATACAAGTCGGCAGGTACGAGATCCTCACCGCTAGGGCTATAAGGTACCCTTCCTGGATGCCAGGTCGCTCCGAAACCTTGACAACAGCCCAGTCGTGATTGTACCGTCTGAGGTGACCTTGACTTTAGTCGTCGTTCGAAGTATAGTACTCAGTACGTTAAGTGTGAATTTAAGGCTACTTACGAGTATGTACGTAAGTACAGTTAGTAGCGCTTTAGCAAACTTACTAGAACAAGAGGGGCTGTTCTACCCCAAAGTTTGCCAGGTAATAAAGGTCACTTGCCGTGGCCATTAGGTCCCATACAAAAAAATATTGATCATTATAAATACCCCATAACCAACCGATTATTATAAATCACCGTTTTTTTTCCGTTGTCTGGGAGCAAATCGAAAATACTAATTATACAGGTAAAGATCTCTAGATTCGACAAACTTCCGGAACACAATATAACACGAACGAAAGTTATTCCTTCTGTAGTGATTCAACATATCTATGATTAATATGACGGTGCTCGTCGATATTGATTAAAATTTCACTTAAAATGGTAGCTCGAGTCAGCGATACAACTATAGAATCAAGATAAATCAAATAGTGTCTCTCTAGTGCTGAAAACACATTTCTAAAACGATGAACTGAGTAATATGACGTATTCGTTTCTGGAAGTTAAATTTATGCGTTTTAGATTGCTTCTATATTTTCTGGTGTTAAATAGGTTTATTATAATTTATATTTATCGCCGAAATATTTATATTCTCCAAACAACCTTTATAAGCTTTAAAAGCTTACGATTGGGCATCAATGTTTTATTACCGCTACCCCTTGAAACCCATTAGAGTAAGCTTTATTATATTTTGCTTAACGATGTTAGCACATAAATATATGTTAAATAAACTAAGAGAATACTATATAGTACGTATCCATTTTATGTACTTTTAAACAATGAAAAATGCGTCAGCAACACACCAAGCACGTTAAGTGCAAATAATGTTATCGTGTTGCTGATGTAAACTGTTCTACGTGGAACTTACCTACCTTTTCGATGTGGCTTTAAAAGCCATCACAAATTAAGTTTACCGTATTTTTAAAAGTATGTAACATACAAGTATATATGTTTCAAATCATCAAATATTTTATTATAAAATAGTGAGTATTCAGTATACTCTAGTGAACTCTGTTACCCAATCGTGGTATTAAGAATTTTATATTAGCTTGCATGACATGTCTCTATACCCTTATACTAAATTGTAATTTAGTTAAAAGCCCTCGGGTCAGCCGTATATTTACATACTGTTTGCTAAAAAATGTTGTACCTACAACACATCAGTTACAACTCAAAAAGTTACATACAATTGTTTTTCTTAATTTGATCACGTCGTTTACATGTACCCGCAATTCACTGTATCAAATACTTTGTTGTGATAGATTTTTTATGTACTCAACTATACTTTATAGAAACACGATTAACGTTAATTTCACGAGAACTGTTCGAGTCAACATGTATACGGTTTTGACAGGTACTTAAAGGACGACGGAAAGTAGTAAAGGCCATGGAAAAAGGGAAATGGAATATTTGGGCTAAAGGTTAGGGGGGAATATTATTGTTTTGTTGTGATTTGCGCGAGCGAACGGGAACGACGGGCGGGCGCCGCTACGCGCTGCCGGAGGCGACTGAGCTCGCGCCGCCAAGCCCGCCAGCCTCGACGTCAGAGCCTCGCCGACCCAAACCGTGGCTTTTGTTCCCCCTCACATCATCCGCAACGGGCTCTTTTTACACGCCAGCCCAAAAATGTTTTTACCATCCGTCATCCTCACACGCTTTTTTGTATGGCTACCCAAAAAGAAAACGTGATGCTTTTAAGTATTTTGAAAATGAAAATGTACGACTGTAGGTAGAAAAAGACGGGCCTCGTGGCTCAGTGAGTAGTAGCTTCTGCCTGCGGAGCCGAGGGTCGTGTGTTCGATTCCCACCTAGTGCAAATATACGTGTGATGTATTCAAATATTTGTACTGTGTCTGGGTGTTTCTATGTATAATAAGTATGTATTTAAAACTATATAAGTAGGTAGGTACTAGCGGCCCATTCCGGATTCGCTCGGATAATAACCTAGATACCAACTGCAGCGCCATCTGCCGGGGTGATATGTGAATCTAAACCATCCAGGGCTCTACCCAAACGTATACAAAAAAACATTCAAATCTGTCGATCCGGTTAGGAGGAGTTTACTTACAACGAAAAGTGGCATTGATTTTTATATGTATATATAGATTATGTCAGCTATCTGGCCGCCATTGCTTAGTTTGTTGTCAGATGGTATTGTGTGTGAATTGTCCACCAATATTTATGTAGGTTCAGATATACGTTTCTTGGTTGGCCATAAATACGAGTACGGGACGATTTCGTATATTTTGGTCAGATTAATATATTAATGATTGCGAGTATCGTAACCTAGATAAGACATAGACATAGTCGAGCTTTTTTTTTTAAATTTAATACCCGTTTTTCGAGCTTTTTGTTTTGCTTAATGTTATGACCATTAACATTTTGATTAATGGCATTCAAATATATGTTTCATAAGTACCTTACTTACTTAAGTAACACAGTTATGAACTACCCATTTCAATTACATAATTAAATTTTTATTCTCGAAGATAAAATGATGCCTCAGAATATGTACTACTATATTTTGTCGTATATCCTTTTTCATGTGTTTTTATTTTATGATTGTTTTATTTTGGCATAATAAACGTTTTCGTTTTCATGTTTTGTTTTTTACGGTATTTGGAAACACCACTTTTTCATAAACTGTCGTTCAATTTAGAGGTATATAAGCAAAATAGTAAGATGTAATGTACCAACTACCCACTACACGTCGTAGTAATAACATTTTACGACGACTACGACACTTTCTGCTACGGTTTTTCTGTTTAAGGCTGTGAACTTAACCTATTTTCTAGTAAATTCCTGCCAACTTTGGGAACACTATTAGGTACCTATCATGATAGAGCTAATTTAAAAAATCTCGTACAAAAAAATCGGTGTGGGAATCTAGAAATTGATAAACGAGTTAAACTATTGAATTATGAACACGAACGCACTCGTTGAATAATCTCTCTGAATACTGATTTCCGTGCAGATTAAAGCGACAGGGCGGCAGTATCACTATTTGCTATCAAACCATGTCGGATATGAATACCTAGGTCGTTAGACAATCAGATTTGAACCGGAAAGTACACCTCTCTCAACGAAAACTGAAACCTATGTATGGTAATTTTATATGACTGACTGGCCTAGTGGCTTAGTTGGTAGTAGCTCTGCCTGCGAAGCCGAGGGTCGTGGGTTCGATCCCCACCCAGTGCAAATATTTGTGTGATGAAGTCAAATGTTTGCACTGTGTCTGGGTGTTTCTATGTATAATAAGTATGTATTTAAAATTATATAAGTATTATATCAGCTATCTGGCTGCCATCACACAAGCTTTGCTTAGTTTGTGGTCAGATGGTGTTGTGTGTGAATTGTCCACCAATATTTATTTATTTATATTTATGTATGGTGCGTTTTGTAAACTACCAACAAATTACAGTGATCCACAAATCAGAAAATCATATTTCTTGAAATTCAGCTTTATTATTGGCTAATTAGCCTTTTTCCCTCGTTTTAGCAAATTATTTGAATAAATTGTATGATACGACGAAAACACAATCATTTATTGACACTTTAACACATAAGGGAAAGTTTGTTATACTCGTATTAAACCATTCGTTAAGCTGGACCACCATCAAATATTGGTTTAGTAGTTAATTGATTTTATAACTGGCGACGCCAAACGACAGTCGACAACTATAGGTACATTTTAGATTTTTCAAAAAACAGCACGGCTAGTTTTATTATTTTTTTTATGAAATTTCGTAAGCACTGAGTAAACCCAAAATAATAAGTTATGCTATATAGTTTTTTCTAAAATTCTATCAATTTAAGTGAAAAAATTATTGTTTTCAATCATATTCTGGACTGAATTTTTTTAGGCAACCCATTTGCAATATATTTGTTGAGATATTAAATTACATATAAAACACTTTTCATCCAATAAACAGCTCGGTGAAGGTCGTTGTATAGCGGGATCTCCAACAATTAATTGTTATCGAACATAGTGCAAGTAATTTTGAATTTTGGGATTTAATAATTAAACAAAACATGATATGTACCTATAGTCTTGCGCTTAGGTACATCACAAAAATAAAATATTCGGTCTTTCGATTTTTTGTGTTTGTTATGAATAAGTAGATTTCGAAAGTAATGAACCGATTTGAATATTAATAAAAATACATTTTACCCTCTTTCCAGTGATACAAAACATGTGTTGTAAATTTATAAATATTTGAGAAACTATTTTGAATACCTATATAATTTTACATAAAAATATGTATGGAATTACGTTTTTTTAAACAATATTACGTCGTCTTGCGTCGTCAACGCAGCACTCAAGTAGTTCGTATGATTTATGACAGATGTCGCTATTTTTGCTTGTATTAAGAAGTTTTCTATAAAATGTTCAGTAAGGCCCATCCTTCCTTTTGAAATCATTGGTCTACCTGTTAAAAATCTATGGGTATTAATCTAACAGCAACGTAAGCATATTAATTATATAAATCAAAGTATATTAAGATTACCGATTACCGATGATACGATATCCCATCTTTTATTTCAACTTTTGGATCGTAGTTTTTGCAGCCTTTTACCACACAATTAGATATTTTAATGTTCAGCAAATACTCGTTCATTTAGTGAACTAATTCGCGCTGGCCCTAAAAATGTAATTTGAGGACCAGCGCGGTGGTGACATTTTGTCGCATGGTTGGCCCGGTCCTTACTCAGTAATATATAAGACAATAAGGTAGACAAATTATTAGAACTAAGGTCGGTGGCACAACGAAAGTTTGTAACCGCCGACGTAAAAAATAGTTAATTTATTTTTATAGCTATCATTTGAAAGATAAAGATGAGAAAATTTGTCACATAGCTCTCCTATTATAAACCGGCACGAAGTGGTGGCACAAAATGAATCTGCAATTTTTTTATTTTGTAGTTTGATGTTTTATCTGTGCCTGTTAGTTTATCTCGTCTAGTTACGAGACGGCCATGACATGTATCGTGCCTGATGGAAAGTAACATGCCTATTGCCTACCAATAACAGCACAGTGGCCTCTAGCTATTGGAACATGAAGAATCCATATCATAACCTAGAACTGGACTGCGCTGGTCACCCAGAGAAGTTTTATCTCTCATCATATCTTGTTTATTTCACTGTTAACATTGCCCTTCAAACTGGTTCATAGTTATTGTTTTCACATTGCTGCTTAGCGGTAGAATAATTGGCAAAGGTGTGGTACTCTCCCAAGCGGACTCTGCAGTGAGTTCTACCACTTATATGAGATAATAAGTAAGTGCCTTTGCGCTAAAACTTTATTAACTAGAACCTGTCGTGGCGACAATATTCTCGTTGTTCACAATTAATCATTCTTGTTCTTTTGTTGCTCATAAGATGCCCAGGGAAACCTTATTATTTACCACCGACGCTATGAGAAGCGGAAGTCACAAAAGTGCTACAGAAAAAGACGTCCGTTGAAAATATTTCTGTGATCACTAAGCCATTTTCACAATATCTATTCGTACAATCCTCTTTTGCCGCTATCTCTATTTCTTGTCATTCGAAAGATAAAAATGCGGTAAATAAATATTCCCACAATAACGAATAAAATAATGTAGTTGCATAGCTTATGTTCCTATATATTTATTTTGCAGACGACCGAAACCGAAATCGAAAGAACACAATATGTAATGGATCGTTTTTACAAATATATAACGCTATATAATGCTAACGAATGAAAATCTCATTCACATTTGCTGTGACTGATTTGTCTTACACAGAGTCGATTTTTACTCGTAATTGCTATTCGGGGTGCAATACTAATATTTAATGGTTCTTCAAATAAAATAATTAAGAAACATAAATTTATAATAAAAACATTTTGAATATAAGTTAATAATTTCACTTTAAAAAAAATGTTATCGGGCGTATCAATTATGTAGTTCCTTTTTGACTTTATTTCTTTTATTTTCATTTAAATGGTATTTGATAAATAACCATTGTGTACCAATTGTGTAATCATCATCGTAGGCCACGTTTATGTTAACAGATGCTCTAAGTATTAAACGACTGGTATATTTTTGAGTATGAAAACCAACGTGGTTATAACACATTTTAAAATGAATATGCGGGTAACTCACGTGATGTACAGTCAGTCTAGTCCGACTTAAGTTTCGGACGTCTGGCGGCCTTTTTCAAGAAGAGTGCACGCGCGCGACCGCCATACGTCAGTGCCAAACGAGCAGCGGTCGCGCGCGTGCACTCTCCTTGAAAAAGATCGCCGGACGTGGCCGAAACTTAAGTCGGACTAGGCTGACTGTACCTCACGTGAGCTACCCGTATATTCATTTTAAAAGAGTGGTACATTTCTGCTGTCTGGAGAGACCAATACGGTCTACGGATTCAGATTCTTTATTGGTAACATACACTATATCACTCATCACAAAAATAATTTTCATTTCATACAGTAGCTATTTACTAATAAACAAATTGTTACAATTAAACTATTTAACAATACAGTTTATGTTTAACCAACATACATTTATGTGTATGTTGGTTGATACATACGCAACAGCGATGGCACAATGCGTTGGTTGTTTGTTGAAGGTACAGAATTGTTAAGAAAATAAAATCTCTGTTCACGTTTGTCATTGTTGTTTTAGGCGATTCACACACTGACACGCACCATGCTGCATGAAGCATCTAAGCGCGTACTTGCGGGAGTGCAGATCTGCATCATTGTGCGGGTTTCACATAATCATGCGCGATGTTGCGTTATGTGGATTCAGGGGCGGCTGTGACTCATTTCATTCAAACACATGCCAAGAATTTCATTCAAACACACACCAAGCCCTTCCAAAATCACGCACGGCACTGTGGGGCTCGGTGTGCCATACCTTGCGTCTCGCCCGCTGCCACGCGTGGCTGTGCGTGTTTCTCCACTTGTAGGCCCGTTATCTGCATGAACGTGCGTCGATGCATTCTTGGTGTGTTGGACTGTGGGTGTTTGATATACCAGCGGAGATATAGCTTTCATATTTATACTACATTCACGCGCTACGGTGCTTGGTGCGTGTCAGCGCTTTAGTCAGTCTCTACATTTATAAATGTTATGTTGGTATGTGTTCGCTTGAAAAACTCAAAAAGTTCTGCACCGATCGAGCTGAAATTTTAGAATGATATATAACCCGCATCAAGGATTGTTTTTATCTAATATTTTCATTGTGTTACAATGTGGCACAGCGATGCGTGCAGGGTACTGCTAGTTTGCTATAAAATTAGATTTTTGTCTATTGATCTTTTGCAGCGCTTTCTCAGAGCAAAATAAAACTACATAAAATATGATAAAAATAATAACGACGATAATATTCGATCTTGTGTTTGAAAATTCAGAAAAAATATTCAGATTTTTTTTTCATAATTTCAATCAACAGCTTCCATAAATTTGCTATATTCAAATTGTTGCCTTGTTGTTTCATAGCGCACCAAAAAATAATGGCATGTGATGATTAACATTATTATGAGAAAAAAAGTGAGAAATCTCAGTTTCCGATTTTCTTAAATTTCAGCTATCAAATCTTAATCTATTTTTTGATACGCATTTATATTTAAGACCAGATGTAATTTTCATGCCCTTCGCCCGTACAATCTGTATTTTTTTGTAATTCGCGATGCAATATTTGATCAACGTGAAATAATCTCGGCTTACCTCGAGGGATAGAAAAGATTGCTTCTGTGTATTATTTATGCACGTATGCTGTTTGTGTATTTCAACATAAAATATTCAGCCGACCCTGAAATTGTATTTGTATACAATTGATGTTACGAGAGACACAAGTTTGCGATATATTTTTACTAAACTAAAAGGCACAATCGGGGTACCAAATATTTTAAAGTGCAATAGTTTTTAGTAATGTACTGTTTATACATGTTCCCCGATACATAGATATATCTAGATAGATAGAGTGATGAAAAAAACTAGTTTTGTGTCTGATGGTTCTCCATACGCTTGTCCATAATAAGACAACATATTTGAACATGTCTCCCATGTTTAAATATATTGCCCAAATCGCCGCTTAGCACTGCACTATTCCCTGTAATTTTTCGAAACACAGTATGTAATGTTTGCATATTACTGCTTGGCGGTAGAATAACTTATCAAAATACAAATAACAAACGCAATTTGATCATAAGAGACGATCTTCTTAGCATTCCATGGATTCACCGTGCGGGTGCCGGGTCCATCGTGTGGCAGAGAGAGAAAAACTCGAGTAGTTCCCGAGACTTGTGACTCGGGCGTAGGTTTAAGGGGCCCCTTTCTGACGTACATCAACACTCACCTTCACCACTCGTTTTTCTCTCCCTGCCCAGCCAAATCTGATATGAGCCTACTAGTGCAGCTTTAGATACACGTTCTAGTATAGAACTTACAGCACTTCTGGATAAGCCAAGGTCTTTCAGTAGGTTATAGAGAGATTTTGCTGGTATACCTCTCGCTCCCACTTCTACAGCGTATAAACTAACTACATAGCCGTTTTTGTTAATTCGTTTAGGAGGTCGTAATACTTATTTTGTTTCATCGCGTGGTCTTTAGGTATATTAGTTTCCCACGGTACGGTAAGTTCTACAAGGACTATGCGTTTCGTAGCTCTAGAAAAAGGAAAATGTCCGGTCTGGATGACGAAACACCCACATCCTCTGGGATTTTGTAGTGCTTTTCATATGTGTCCATTAAAATAGTCCAATCAGGTGCTGTACCCAGGATTGAGTAAGGCTTGTTCCTGGAGTTTGAAGTTGAGCCTTCTTTACAAAGTTAATTTGTCTGTTGTTTGTCGTCAATCCCTTTTGGGCTCTAGCTACCGAAAGGCTCATGGCTTCACGTATGATTTCAAGTACTCTGTCATGACGCCGTGAGTAATGACCCCATTAAGGAGCACCTTGCATCCCACCAATATGTGCCTTGCTGTACATATCGCCTCTCCACAAGTATAGCAACATTTTTCAGAGGCTTTTCCCCACCTTACCAAGTTACTCTGGAATGCATTTAGATAAAATTTTAATAAGGCAGGGGACCAGTCATAGATCAAGGTGCGCCATTTTAGAGCTAATGGGATACAGAACTCACCTATGGTTAACCACTCACTTTGCATTTCTAAATTCATAGCGTGCACTTTGTAACCGTCGTTTTCGTCTTGTTGTAGAAAGGTTTTACCATGTCTCGGTCTTCCTTTTTTTTCTCGCACCCAACCCAGCAGTATTTACTTGTGCACCTGCCATAAATTGTTTATGGAATTGAAGTCTAGATTCCAGGTCTGAAGCAGTTTTGTCTTTTGGGAGAGATGTAATTAATTCGTCTTGCGACTTTCCCAAAACATGCGTTTTTGTAACTCTTAGGTGTTTGTAAAGTTCAGACGGTTTCTTTAGTTTCAGCCCAAAACTATTGTGATCCCTAAAAAGAGTAGAGGGATCAGCCGGATGTGCCAATCCGAACCATGACTTCAATATCTTTATGACATTGGCATCTAGCTTTGCCAGGAGAGTTTTACCGATGTCATATACTAGGAAAGGCCAAGTGAGACGTGATGTGAGGTAGTTGTCATATATCCATGCTTTTTTGATATTGCTGATAGGCTGCTGGTCTACCTTATTGAGGTTGTTCATGAAATTTTCAACAACCACCTCTAATGATGGTGTACGTCCTTTGTGTTACTGCGGAATAGAGTTCGAATAAAATTAACTTAAGGTTCAAGTTCGCCAATGCGCTATTCCTGGCATATTCTATGATTTATTCGTGGGTTCCGATATAATCTAAAACATAGTGTCAGACTATTACGTGCATGATTGTGATCAGTCAGTGATTTGGCAATAAACATACATTTTTTTATATTTATAATTATGGATTGCTGTGGAAGGGCATCTTGCCCTTCCACAGCAATCGATAATTATAAATTACACCAATAAATATCGCTTGAATTGATATTATGAAAGTGAATGTGCTAAATAAACTGCACAAAATCTTAAGATAACAATTTCGTATATGCGGCAAGTCTCGCACGTCGAATGGAAACACTTTATTTAATTTATATAATAGCTATAATCCACTTTGTGTACAGCAGCACCATTTACTAGTATAAGGCTAATCGCATATAATAAAGCACACGTGTGTCTACCGACACCACCTAGATGTGAACGATCGACAAATTTTCAGTGGAAATTTCCATAGAGAATGGATATGGAATGTCCGCCTTCGATGTCAGTATAATACTATAGTGGCCTCGTACTTCAAGTTTATAGAGTTCAGTACCTCAACGTTAAACATAAATAATCGTGATGGGGAGTTCGACGTCTAGACTCCAGACGGTAGGTAAAGGTAGGTAGGTATTACCGCACAATTGTAACTGTTTGGCGGTGTAGTCAAACGTGGCTTTTCGTTCGGTGTGCATCAACCATGCGAAATCGAAAGATAGATAAAATCCCGGCTACTGGACTTGTATGAGAGAGTAAAAATATTTATTTTGCTGGGTTTAAATATTTCAGCGCAAGTACAGCTACATTAAATTAGTGGTTAGGGTAACAATAGCCAATTGACCATTAAAAATAGTAAAATGTTGCAAATTTGAAGTATTTTTTTGGTTTGGGTTCTTGTGTTCACCGCCAGTCAAAAGTTTTTGCCCATCCTATAGTTTGCGTAATACACAAATAAAAACAATACGAATACAAATAGAAAAATATTGGTGTTTACAGGTACGATAAGGTGATACAAAACATTTTAATAATTGACCCATACAAACTGGCCCCTTCTTCTGGAGGCATGCAATATGTCTGGCAACACAGTTTCCATTGGTCTGAATTTATACAATGACAATAATAGTCAGCTGATAAAGTCTTCTTCTTTTTTCATTTTTAACTTTTAATCAGTTGTATCATATTATATGTCATCTGATTCATCGTCTATTAATTTCTGGCTTCAATCCAGTTGTGCTATGTTAGTGTGATATGTTTGGTGAGCACAATTATGATATTTATTTTTCAAAGAACATGTATAGATAAGAATATAATATTTATTGGGGTTAGGTCTTTTTGCTTTATAGTATGTATTATGAACAATAAAATCTCTTTGGCTATATACTATTTGTATCTGGCTGGTGTTGGTAATATATAAAGTTTAAATTTCAAATAACATAATTCCAAATTCAAATTAGAAATATGTGTGATTTTATTTTGCGTACTGTCAATATGAGTGAATCTAATGAAATATTACGATGATCGATACATTTTAAAATTTTACTACAAAAAATTTAAAATGGGAACGCAAGTCGTGAAAAAAAAATTGCGATATTCACGGACCTAGTGCTGGTGTCTGTGAGACTAGCACAAATTTGGTTTAAGCGTTTTTCAATCCGGAAATGTTGATGTCAAGGATGCACGTCGCTCTGGTCTTCAGATAAAATGGATGACATTTTTGAGCAAGATATCAGTAGTTACAACGTAGCTGAAAAATTGGAAATTGACCAAAAAACGGTTTTGGCGCATTGAAAAAAAACTGGGTACCTACACAAAAAAGCTCGATATTTGGGGACCTCACGATCTCACAGAAAGAAACCTAATGAACCGTGTGTTTGTGATTCTTTATTACGACTTAATGAAACCGAACCATTTTTGAAGAAGAGAAGAAGCTGATAACTGGTGATGAAAAGTGGAACAGGTACGACAAGAACAAGCCAAAAATATCGTTGTCAAAGGCCAGTCAGGCTTCACAAACTGTGGCGAAACGAGATGGTAACACGCAACAAGGTGATGCTATGTGTGTGGTGGGGTTGGAAAGGCATTATTCATTATGAGCTGTTTACCACCAGGCAGGACCATCGATTCTGAACTCTTCTGCGAACAACTGATGAGATTAAAGAAGTTGAGAGAAAGCGACCGGAATTAATCAACAGAGGGGGTGTGGTTTTTCATCATGATAACGCTAGACCTCACACATCTTTAGCCACTCAGCAAAAATAAAGACAGTTTGGTTGGGAGATGTTAATGCGTCCGCCGTATAGTCATCTTCAGATTGCCAACTGTTTCGGTCTCTTCCATCAAACTCTTAAAAACGGCAGAAGCGGCAAACGCTCTTCTACTATGGCGATGCAAAATCAGGTGACGTCTCCTGATTTAGTCTCAGTCGCAACAAGGAGTTGTGTACGTTCGCTGACAATTGTGTACGTTCGCTGAAAATTCAATTTTCAAATTTTTCAAACTAATTTTCGCCACGTTATGTTGTCTTTAGATTATAAGCATACTTCATCTTCGTTTCTTTAATTGTATCGATGGTCTCTTCAGAATTCTTTAGGTAGTGTCAGATTAACACGAGAGGACTGCCGAAACCACTTGTCGCGGTATTTTGATCCGAAGCCCTGCAATTTATATAGCAATTGGGTCATGTCCCTACCTACAAGATGGTAAAAAGTTATCGATCAAAATGGTACCTACATACTTTAGTTAAATTTAAATAAATAAACTATTTAAAAAATGTTATGAATTTTCTTTAAACATGCGAAGAACCTTTTTCCCCAACCTATTGTATTTTTATTACTTATAATAAAAATTCTATCTGTAATTTTTACATAGGTATTTAAACTTTTGATTGATCAAGCGCAAATATTTGCGTAATGAATTCAAATGTTTGCACTGTGTCTGGGTGTGTCTATTTATAATAAGTATGTATTTAAAACTATATAAGTATTGTATCAGCTATTTGGCCACCATAGTACAAGCTTTGCTTAGTTCGGGGTCAGATGGTGTTGTGTGTGAATTGTCCACCAATATTTATATTTATTTATTTATCAATGTAACCTCTTTTGCTTTTATTATTTTTGTGTTCAATTTTGGCTTTATCTATTACGATTTCGTCAAATAATCGTCTTTTTGGTTCCATTCGTCTTGCATGATATTGGAAAGAAAGTGAAATAGGACACTGTTTTTTAACCTCCCATATCCAGTTCGTCCCACAGCAACTCAATCGGGTTGAGGTTGGGTGACTGGTCGGGCAAATTATTACTTTCAGTACATTCTTCTACTCCAATTCTTTGAAATATTCTTTCCATAGCTTCGAGGAATGCTTTAGATTGTTGATGCTAGAAGAAAAATTGTTTGGCGATCAGGCGCTTGCCAGAACGGACTACATATTTTCCTTTAACATTTTTTTATATCCCTCTTTCTTCACAGCCCCTTCAGTTTGTACCAGGGCTCCAGTGGCCCTTCTTTTAATTGTGTATAATATTATAAAACGATTTAAAAAGAACGTCAAGTCGTGTCAGTGGTTTTTTTATCCCCCAAATAAATATGGACAAAATGAAGACGATTTGTTTTGGGGAAAATATATATATAAATGAGAGGAACTTCTTAGTATTCCATGGATTCACCTTGCGGGTGCCGGGTCTATCGTGTGGCAGAGAGAGAAATCTCGAGTAGGTCCCGAAACTTGTAACACGGGTGTAGGTGGGGTAGGTGGGTAGGCCCTTAACCCTTTCCAACGTACATCAACTTCTGGATAAAGTGGTTTCGGTACTCACATGAACATTTGGCAATACAATTCCAAGAAGCCCTCGAGACGGCTTCTCTTCCCAGTTTCTTGACCACCGGAGTCACCTTCTTGCTCCATAAGTCTGGTAATCCGTAGTACTACGGGACCGAAGAAATATCGTTTGAAAATTTCTCATCGTTTTAAAAATTTAACAATGTACCCACCCTAACACTGTTTTCAGGAGCTAAAATATTCATCTGATGTTTTCTGAAGCAAAAATACACCTAGTTATGGTTTGTTTTCTAATTACTCAAGCTGAATAAGTTACTTGTTGAGTAGTTACGGCAACTGACGTAGATTGAAACTTGCAATTAAATTTCCAAGGGCCTAGCAAACTTTTGATTGAGTAACTATAGTGAAGAAATATTATACAAAAGAATACGAGATTCCTAAAAATATTGATTCAACATCATCCACTTAAATTACTCCTCCAGTGTACGATATATATATTACACGATATACCTATGTTCTTGGGGAGTTAGATACACACAATATTATTATTTAACCAATTTTTGAGAGTGTGTTTAAATTTGGGGTCACTCAAAGTCCATGTGAAACTTGGCATTCAACTAACATAAGACCAGATAATATATTGGTAAAATAATATGTTGGATCAGATTGCACTGTATAAATTTTTGTAATTTGCAAACTACTCATCGAGGCGAATAAAATGAGCCCAAACTCGATGGGGCTATGTCGTTTAATAATTGAGTTCCAATGGTCACCTTCCAGTTTCATTATCATACCCACCATCTAGCACCAAAGTACTCATCAACACAAATAAAACGAGCCTAAACTTGACGGGGTTTCATCGTTTCATTACATTGAAACATTACATTATTTAATCTGTTTCATTACATTATGTACTGGTGAAGCGAGAATAATGTAAATTTTTCATTAATATTGTTAATTAATATGTTTATAATAATTTTGATACATAACATTTTGATCATAAATTAATAATAAAATATATTAATAAGCATTTTTATTGGCGACAACTCTACCTGTGTCTAGACATTTTCGGCGTTTCTTCCATGATCAAACGCTGTGCTATTATTATTAACAAAGTTTTTTTTCAGACATATTACATGTTTCTCAAAGAAGTCAGTCAACTTTTAAAATGTTTTGTATTATCTCAATTGCAAATAGCAATAAAGAATTTTTCATCCCACCACCTCGAAAAGAGTGCTCTTCCTCTTAGATATCAGTGTGCAAAAGTCGTTTTTACCATCTAGAGAGTAAAGGAGATTTGAATTTAGAACATCGATTGCACTAAGCTTGTGAACCCTGCGCTCTATTGTTATAGCCCTCGCTAAAGCTCAGGGTTTTATTTTTTTCTCGCTGCGCTTGTGATTCAACTTTAGAATCCTTCGTTTGCTCGGTCATCAAAATTGAGCACGCGGTAATATATAGATAACTATTTCATCCCACCACCTCGGGATGAGTATTTTTGCTCTTCGACATCGAATTTAGAACGTCGTGTGCGCTCAGTCTGTCAATTCAAAACATAATTAAATCAACATATTTACTTCTACCTCCGTAGAGCCGCATTTATCATAAAACTTTTTTTTGGCAAAAACTCAGCCTTTAATCAGCCTTTTAATTTGCTATGCGTGCAATTTTCTTTTCACGCATGAAGAAGTACCTCAACACTCCATATTTCACGTCATGTTATTATTGTTCAACGTTAGGTTAAAATCAGGAAACTTGAAAACATGTGAAAAACATAAAATTAGTGATTCTTTGAAAGTGATTCTTGCGACGAAAAAGGTTATTTGACGCCAACAGAATTGCCTGAAACTGTTCGTAATGCGTATAGCATTTTGGCATTACTTCGCTGGGGTAGGAAGAAAAGTTACGTGTTGCACTCAAATGCAAAGATTTTTCACCTTGTGCCCTATTAATTCCCACACGAATTTCCCAAGATAGAACACAGAAATTATCTGAGCATACTCTGAAATCATGGTAGAACGGAACGGTATGATACTGCAATCTTCAGTGGACATGTTAAAATAAGGCTCGCACAATAGATAGATCTCCAAATCAATTCAAACTTTAATATAAACTGTATTAAAAACGCGATACAAAAAAACAAGGGCTCCAAAGTGTTCGCAAGAGATCTGTCAATTGGACAAAGCCAGTTGACAAAGCTGAAAACTGATAGTGGCAGAATTGTCTCAGCTAAGCCAGAGATGTTGAGAAAGCTCGAGAAGTTTTATGGAGAGCTGTACACCTCGTCGCAAAACCCTACTCTTAGTACATTAGTGATGCTAGAACCCGTTTAACTCGACACTACACAGAAGACATTCCGGACGTAAGCCTATACGAGGTACGAGCGACTCTCAAACAGCTTAAGAACAACAAGGCAACGAGGGAAGATGGAATCACGACAGAACTTTTGAAAGCGGGTGGAACACCAGTACTAATAGTCCTTCAGAAGTTATTTACTTTCGTCATTCTCGAGAGTACAACACAAGAGGCGTGGAGCAAAAGTGTGATGGAGGTGTTCTTTAAGAAGGGTGACAATACCCTCCTGAAGAACTACATGCCCATTTCGCTGCTGGGCCACGTCTATAAGTTGTTTTCGAGAGTAGTAATAAATCGTCTCGCTCGTAGGCTTGACGATTTCCAGCCTTCTGAACAAGCTGGATTCCGTAAAGAGTTTAGTACCATAGACCACATCTACACGCTACGGCAGATTATACAGAAGACGGAAGAGTATAATCGGCTGTTCTGTCTTGCATTTGTAGACTACGAGAAAGCCTTTGATTCAGCCGAGACCTGGCCTGCTAAATCGACTATATGTATATCGAAGTGTTTGTACAACAAAGCCACCATGCTAATCCGTCTTCAGGAACAAAGCACAAATCCAATCAAAATGCAAAAAGGGATGACACAGGAAAACGTCATCTCTTCGAAACTGTTCACCTCTATGTTGGACGATATCTTTCAGCTTTTGAACTGGAACAAATATGGTATCAACATTAATGGCAAATACATCACCTACCTATGATTTGCCGACGATATAGCAATTATGGCTGAATCGATAGATGGCCTTGGTTCAATGCTAAAAGATCTCAATATTGTCTCCCAACAGGTAGGGATAAAAATAATAAAATAAAAATAAATAAAATAATAAAATTTATTTCAATGACATAGATCTTAACCATACAATATTTTCTTACAGCTATAAACATATTTATTAATTTTATCAGCCTGAACTAGGTAGAACCTGTGTTTCAGGTTAAATGCCTATTTTAACTAAGAGTTACATTAATGAAGATAATAAAACTCAACAATAAAATCGGTTAAAAGACAAGGTATTTATGAACTACTTTGCTTATTAAAAAGATAGGTATGCAATTTCTTAATTATTTTATAACTAATATCAAATGTTCAGCTCCCTCATATGACACTGTTAGCAAATATTGACATACAGTTTGTTTACAGTTAAAAAAGTGTTGGTCGTAAATAGATAGCAATCTATTTAGTCGATTGTATAGTAATGGACCAAGAAATATGAAAAATCTGCTTATGAAGGCATGTTTTGTCTGTGCCAGTGAGCTACATACGATATCCTTACGTCTCTTGTTAGTAATATCATTGCAGTAAGAGAGTTTTTTGTGCTGTTGTAGTGTTATAGTGTCAAAATAAACATGGGTAAGACAAAAATATTGTCAAATGCCCATGTTGCATACCGGTTCATGTTGCAAATGATAGTATCGAAGTTGTCGACCATTATGTTTATCTGGGTCGGATGATCTCCAGTTAAGCAGGTCAAATTTCGACTAGGAGGTCAGCCGACGAATCCAACTCGGATGGGCAGCGTTCGGGAAATTGCGTCATATCTTCTCGCCAGAAATACCACAAAGCCTCTAGACGAAAGTCTACAATCAGTGTGTGTTGCCAGTGATGACATATGGTATGGAAACGTGGTCTCTAACTATTGGCATGATAAATATACAAGCTCATAGTTGCGCAACGGGCAATGGAAAGACTATGCTCGGAATTTCTTTGCGTGACGAAATCCGAAACGAGAAAATCCGCAGAGGAACGAGGGTCACCGACATAATTCTTAAAATTAGCAAGTTGAAGTAGCGATGGGCAGGCCATATAGCTTGCAGAACCGATAACCGCTGGAGAGTAAAGGTTCTCGAATGGCGACCACGAACCGGCATACGCAGTGTAGGACGGACCCCACACGATGGACCGATGATATCGTCTCGGTCGCGGGAAGTCGCTGGATGGAGGTGACACAAGACTGGTCATTGTGGAAATCATTGGAGGAGGCCTATGTTCAGCAGTGGACGTCTGCAAGTTGCAGATGAATTCCCACGCGAACGCTCAGGATTCTAATTTAGAATCCTTCGCTTCCTTCACCAAAATTGAGCACGCGGTTAATAAACAACTTTGCACTCTTGTATAATAAATCACATTTGTATTTGTATAATGATTATATGTAATGGCGTTTGCAAATGAATTTTTACTAAATATTGCATTATTAGCTTGATGGACTCGCAATGTTATGATTAGTGCCTAATTTACTTACGCGACAGCTCTTGTCACTAAAATAGAAGGTTTTTAGTGGTTTTGACAAATAGATAGGTAACACCATAAGTTTTGCGTAACTTTGTTGGAGGGTTAAAACCTTATTGCTAATCCTGGCCGACTTCAATTTATTGAAATGACTGACATTGTGTTCGGTTTTTAGTTAAGAAGAAATGTTTTTACATGATGTCTTGTGCTTAATAAATTCTGCTTATATTTTACACCAAATATGTGTTTAATATGATTTATAATAGGTTATGGTTCAGCAAAAATAGTGCAACGTTATTGTAAATATGTCGGAAACGAAAAATCATAGTTTTTCACATGAAAAATTACGCGGACGTGAAAATTACGTCGAGTGGAAATTTGTTATGAAAAATGCATTGATTCACGACAATTTATGGATCTGTATAAGCGGTTACGGTAACGATGACAAAACAACGTCCGAAGTGAAAAATCGACGTGACGAAATTGCAAAATCAAAAATTTGCTTGAGCGTTGAAAAGTCATGTTTTTCACATTTGATGTCAGCGGATACGGCGAAAGACGCCTGGAATGCGCTGGAACGTGCATATGATGATAAAGGACTCGGTTCAAGAGTGAGAACTCTTCAGAACTTGTGCGCTGTCAAACTGGAGAACTATTCTAGCATGGAAGCTTACGTCAATGAAGTATTGTCATTAGCGCAGCAATTGGCGAATATGAACAAACCTGTTGATGACGAGTTTCTTGGTGCGTTGATGCTCAAAGGTTTACCGACAGATTACGAGCCCATGATCATGGCACTAGAGCATTCGGGAGCTGTCATTACTGCTGATCTAGTCAAATCGAAACTGCTACAGGATCAACGTTGGACTACTCGTGGAGATTCGAGTGAGTGCTTGTATTCTACAAGAAAAGGCGCTAGTACGAGTGACTCCTGGACGAGAAAAGCGCAGCAGCACAAGGATGAGTCAAAAGCGAAGGATAATTCCGCTAGAAAGAAAGAACCGTGGTGCTGGAAGTGCAGACAGAAAGGACATCTGAAGAAAGACTGCCGGAACGCGAAGGATTCTTCAGGAAACTGTGTCTTATCAGCATATAGTACTGGAACTGACTCGGAATCTTCGTGGTACATAGACTCGGGGGCTACAAATAACATGACTGGCAGGCGTGATTTGATGACAGACTTCAAATCGCGAGATGGTCACGTCACCATTGCTAGTGGAGATAAACTGCGGTGTACAGGTATAGGTACTGTTAAGTTGTCGGATAGCGCGACGTTAACTGATGTGTTGTATATACCTAAGCTGTGTGTAAATCTCATATCTGTTTCGCAATTGATTAAGAATGGTTGTATTGTTAATTTTGATACTACTGGTTGTACAATTTCTAAGCTGGGCGATGTTTTGATTAAGGCAAATGACGTTGGAGGGGCTTACAGACTTCAGACCTGCAGTCTACGGGCGAATCTTACTATTAGCACTGCAACTTGGCATCAAAGACTTGGCCATTTAAGCGCCAACAATATGAAGCTTTGAGGCAGGGACTTGCTAATGATATTAGTTTTCAGGACGACCCTTGTAAAGACGTTGCCTGTGAAGTTTGTTTAAAGGAAAGCAAGCTCGGTTTCCTTTTCCCAGCAATCCTGAGAAGTCTGTGG
This sequence comes from Ectropis grisescens, assembly GCA_017562165.1. Taxonomy (NCBI): domain Eukaryota; kingdom Metazoa; phylum Arthropoda; class Insecta; order Lepidoptera; family Geometridae; genus Ectropis; species Ectropis grisescens. Next base: position 11,449,530 of record CM029767.1, on the reverse strand, counting down.
CTGTAAAGCGGTTGGATTTAATCCATACCGATTTGTGTGGTCCGTTGCCGGTGAATTCGCTTGGAGGCAAGAGGTATATCCTGGCATTCTTGGATGATCATTCGAGGAAGGTGTTCGTGTATTTTCTGAAGCGTAAGAGCGAGGTGAGTGAATACACGAAAAACTTTATTAAGCTAGTCGAAACTCAGACTGGTGACAAAGTTAAAGTTTTGAGGTCGGACAATGGGACCGAGTATGTGAACAGAGACCTTGAAGGTTTTTGAAAGGTAAGGGATAGTCCATCAGGTAACTGTGCCTTACAGCCCTCAACAGAACGGTTGTGCGGAAAGGCTAAACAAGACCCTCCTAGAAAAGTAAGGTGCCTCTTGTATACTTCGAACCTAGACCACAAGTTTTGGGCAGAAGCTGCCTGTACTGCTGCACATTTAATAAATGTGTCACCTTCGAAAAGGCTCTCAGGGCAAACTCCTGAGGAAGCCTGGACAGGTAAGAAGGTTAGCTTGAAACACTTACGTGTATTTGGCTGCGAAGCTTATGCTCACGTTGATAAAGTGAAGCGGAATAAGCTTGAACCAAAAAGCAAGCGTTGTATATTTCTTGGCTATGACGGTAATGGATATAGGCTCTACGATTCGGCGAAAAATATAGTTTTTCGTAGTCGTGATGTTGTTTTTAACGAAACAATTTTTCCAGGTGTCAAGAGTAAACGGCCCGTGGAGATCTTCTTTCCGACTAGTGATGACGGAGATACCGTTGAAGATGCGGATGTTCGTGATCAGTCTGGGACTGAGCTTGAGGTGGAGATGCCATCACTACCAACTGTAGAGGCTGAGGTTGAGGCGGAGAGACCGGTAGCGCCTGAAGTGTGGTTTGAGGCTGTCGAGCAGGTGCCGAGTTCATCTACTGATACAACCAGAATGCCACGGAAGCCACCATCTGACGGACCAGCCTATAATTTACGGCCGAGAGTACCGAGGACGATGTCTGCGCTCGAGACAGAGTTGAGTGAGCCGACGAATGTCAAGGAAGCTTTGCAATCGAGTGATAGTAAGCTTTGGCGGCAAGCTATGCAAGATGAGATTGATTCGTTCAATAAGCATGAGGCTTGGGAGCTAGTTGACAGACCGGCAGACAAGAATATTGTCAAGAATCGATGGTTGTTTAAAATCAAACGTGACGCCAATGGCAAAGTGGCGTGTTATAGAGCGCGATTGGTTGCAAAGGGTTTTACCCAAAAGTTCGGAATTGACTACATGGATACTTTTTCTCCGGTTGTGCGACATAGTTCGTTGAGAATGCTGTTGTCTCTTGCGGTTGAATTAGATCTGAAGATTGATCACCTTGACGTCAAGACTGCTTTTCTGAATGGCAATTTGAGTGAAGAAATTTATATGTCACAGCCTGAAGGTTTCGTCAAGCAAGGCAATGAGCATATGGTCTACAGACTCAAGAAAGCCGTGTACGGGTTAAAACAGGCGTCACGTGCCTGGTACGATAAGGTAAAGGAAGTTTTACTCGCAGAGAATTTCACGCAGAGCAAGTATGAGAGCTGTATCTTCAGTCGCCGAGTGGGTAAGCGAACTATTATTATTGCTCTCTATGTAGACGATTTTTTCGTTTTTTACGACTGTGACGAGCTTGCTGATAAGCTAAAAACGTCATTGAAGTCTCACTTCACAATTAAAGATTTAGGTGAGGTTAAACATATGCTAGGCATCAAAGTACAGCGCACTAGTCGTGAGTTGAAGCTGAGTCAGAAACCCTATATTGAAAAGCTTCTTGAACGTTTCGGTATGAGTGACTGTAAAGTTGCTAAGACGCCCTTAGATGTAGGTCTGAAGTTTTCTGATAGCGCCACCCACGAGAGTAGACTACCGTATCAGGAGCTGATAGGATGTTTATTGTATATAGCTGTGACCTCAAGACCTGACATTTCATTTGCTGCATGTTTCTTAAGTCAGTTTAATACTTGCTACACAGCGGAACACTTTGCAGCGGCCAAACGTGTATTGCGATATTTAAAAGGCACAATGAATTTAGGTCTTGTGTACAGAAAAAGTGATGAACATGATAAATTTCATGTTTATGGATTTACTGACGCTGATTGGGCTAACGGGGCGGACCGTAAATCTTACACGGGGTATATTTATAAGCTAGGTAGGAATGTTATTTCCTGGGGTTGTTATAAGCAATCGTGTATCGCACTTTCGTCTACCGAGGCGGAGTATATAGCTTTGTCTGAAGCTGCCAAAGAGGCGGTATACGTCCGTGCGGTTCTTGCTGAGTTGATAGGTCAATGTCACACTGTAACCCTGTATAGTGATAATCAGTCTGCGGCGAAGCTGGCTAGTAACCCAGTGTTCCATAAGCGAACAAAACATGTGGACATTAGATATCACTATATTCGTGAAGCTGTTGAGAATAGGGTGCTAGAACTGATGTACATGCCAACAGAGCAGATGACTGCTGATGTGCTCACGAAGGCACTGCCTAGCTGTAAGCACTTGTCGTTTGTACGAGATATGCTTGAAGTCCTCCAGGATTAAGAGGGCGTGTTGGAGGGTTAAAACCTTATTGCTAATCCTGGCCGACTTCAATTTATTGAAATGACTGACATTGTGTTCGGTTTTTAGTTAAGAAGAAATGTTTTTACATGATGTCTTGTGCTTAATAAATTCTGCTTATATTTTACACCAAATATGTGTTTAATATGATTTATAATAAAAAAAACACGTTATAACCAAAACATTATGTTTATTGCTTTTCAAAATACTGTCCTTTATATTTAAATATTTTTTTATGCGATCGAATAATTTATTAAAACAGGAGGACCTTGAAAAGAATCTGAAGGCAAGTTTTCTACGTGCTGGTTGAACGCTATTAGTGCCTCTTCAGTGTTTGTAAAAGTGAAACCTCCCATCAAATCTTTGATTTTGGGGAAAATACAGAAATCACAGGGTACTAGGTCGGGGCTATGCGCAGGATGGGGGCGAGTTGTATAGGAAAGGCCAATGTCCAGCAACGGACGAACACCTTTTTCGCACCTTTGGGATGGATCGGCTAAGTATCAGCTTCAGGCTCTGGAATCGATCGAGAGGCGTGCCAAAAGGCTCATAGGCAATAATAACACTCTTGTGCGACAAAGACTGCAGTCTTGAACATCGCCGAAAAATTGGTAGCTTATCGGTTTTTTATCAGATACGTTCGGAGAGTGTGCAACTGATCTGCATGATCTGATACCACCTTGTCCTTTCTTCTATCGGACTTCTCGTAGCTCGAAGAAGCAGCATCGTTTCAAGGTCGATGTTGCAAAAGACACGAACGAAGAAGTTTGACTCTTTTTTTGTGATAAGAACGTCTAGACTGTGGAATGAGTTGCCTGAATGGGGTTTTCCCGATATTTATAATCTTGGTGTCTTCAAATCGAGAGTGAATCGGTTTCTTCTAGTTAGACACGCAGCATCGTAGACCGCATCATCGCTTACCATCAGGCGAGATGGCGGTCAAGTGTGAACCTATTTTTAAATATAAATAAATATAAAAGTTCAAAAAAATCACGGGCTGATGATGATGATGAAACAAAAGGTAGAATACCACTCGGCATTAACACTTTTTTGATCTTAAAGTGGAATCGTACAGGGGGGCTCCGTAGCTGAGAAAAAAATGCGATCACTTTTTACCAACTGGCGTTTCTCGCCTGTCTCTCTTTTGTTGCCCTGTTCTCATTTTCAAACACCCATTCACACGATTGCTGTTTTGTTTTTCGGGTTCAGAACAACGAATCCACGTTTCGTCTCCTGTGACAATATCATTAACAACATTAGAAAGAATGTCCGTGATCATGCTGCAGTAGCATATGTGAGCACCATTCCACGCGAGCCCGCTTCTGCTCCGCTGCCAGTTCATGAGGGATCCACCAACAACAAAGCTTTCGAACTTTCAATTCTTCGTGTAAAATTTTCTAAATTTGGCTCATACCGATCCCTAATATTCCTCGAATTGTCTCATAGGTAAACCGCGGGTTTTCTTCAAGTAGCCACATTATTTTTTTGACGGCAGTTAAAGGCCGCCCTTCACGAAATTCGTCACGTAAAGAAACTCGACCTCTCTCAAATTCAGAAAACCATCACCTCACTGTTCTCAAACAAAATGCTTCTCTCCCAAAAGCATTTTGAAGACGAGCGACAGTCTTACGTATAGAGAGAACTTTTAAAATCATAAAAAATCATCGCTCTAAAATCTTTTCGACTTAATTCCATTTTCGTTGTCTACGTAGAAGTTTAATGTGAGAAAAAAACAATTGACAAATCGGAAATCATTTGTCAATTGTTTTTTTATTACTGTAATCGTTGCAACGTTTCAAAAAATATAACATTCGAAATTAAAGCTAGAAGTGATAAACTTTTAGTGCGCCGCATGTAATAGATATAGTTCCATTCAATGTAGGTATGTATGCTCACTAGCGGCAAGGATAACATAGGATATATATAGGGATATTTTTAATGTATGTGCGATAGCCCATTATCACAATTTTTTATCTAAAAAATATTACGCAACATTTTTTGTAACAAAAAATTGACTGAGCTTAACTGTCATGCTGATCTGAGATTCAAATAACTAAACAGATGATTTTCGTTTCCTTTTCAACGTCTTTATTACGTAATTATGTAATTATTATCCCTGCTGGGGTTACAGGGTTTTATTTAATTTACTAGGGACGCGTTGAATGACATTTTCGTGTTTTAAGAAGTATTTTAGTATTAAAATGTCCATAATCATGAGTAAATATAACACCCTTTCTACTTGTACACCTAAACACTACATAACCACCTATACTCGTACCGGTAGATTGGTTGCCCTAGTTTCTCGTTTGTCTTCTCGTCTGGCTGATTTACGAGAACTAAACATCGTATTTCAATATATCTTGGAGACTTTCAGGCAGGGCAAAGTAGTATCTTGTTTGCACTGTATTACGTATCAAATTTGTTGTAATTTTTATTAATTAAGTCATGTTAGTTTTAGATACAGAACTTCTGATTAATTTGAGCACAAATCTGTTTTTACATCTTCTAACCTAACCCACATGAAGCGAAAGTGTAGATTTGTATGAAATATTGTAGCCATCTATAGAATGGTAGAGCGAAACACCAGTTATAGAGTTATACCATTCCACATGGCTGGAGGAGAAGTGCACCATTAAATTAATTAGTTAAAGGACGTTTGTTGGAGTATGACTGCAGAGCCTGTGGCACAGACGTAGACTTGCTTGCCAGTGTTTCACCGGCTGAATTTTGAAAAGCGTGTGAAAGAGTTATTTGACATAATTCCACCTTCTCCTTTTACTATATCAAATAACAAAGTCCGGACAATTTATTGCATCATCGGCTTGCAGTCAAAATCCGTTGCTTTCGTACGAAACGGTTCGAAAACTCGTTTATTTTCCGTAGCTATAGTTCAGAACTGTATAATAATAATAATAGGTTATCTTCAAACGAAAAGTGAGTTTATATATATATTCAGTGTTAATTCAAATGTTTGTACTGTATCTGGGTGTCTATGTATAATAAGCATGTATTTAAAAACTATACAAGTATTATATCAGCTATCTGGCCGCCATAGCACAAGCTTTGCTTAGTTTGTAGTCAGATGGTGCTGTGTGTGAATAGGCAAGACGACTCATTTTTTATTTAATGTGCCTTCAAAACGCTACCCAATAACTGAAACACAGGTGTAAGAATTACTTTGTTATCTTAAAAACTTCCCGTGCTATCACAATTTTATTAAAATCACAATTTTGGACTATCCCAAAAAAGCTTCATACAAAAACACTACAGAAGCGTGAATTCACTGTGGTGTATTTCCATGCGTCGCGAGTAAAGTTTGTACGGTACCTATATTAAACATTACGTTTAGGAAACTGGTTTCATAACAAAAGTCACTTGAAATTGAATGGGTTATCCAATGGTAAATACATTTTCTAATAATTTCGTACTTTTAAAATGGACTTGCCCATCCAGCTTTCAATGATCATAAAGTAAGTTAAACTAAAAAAATATAAACATTAAAATTAGTACATATTTTTTATTCTATCTAAATACTGTATCAAATAATGTTTTTAAACTTTCGCGATTTGAGCACATAATGTTTATAATGTACAGGACTTAATCACGATTTAATTCATTGTTTAAATGCCTCGACGTTTCGACAGCGTTACAACTGCCGTGGTCACGAGAAGACTGAAGAAATTGCGGGTCGTCTCATTGCGAAATGAGGGGATCTAGATCTACCCCTCATTTGGTCTTCAAAAATCGCAGGGTTACCACCACGACACACAACACTAACCGTATCACCAGGCTTCTCCGAACTCACTCCTAACGTTATAGCCTTCCTCGATAAATGGACTATCCAATAGAAAAAGAATCATTCAATTCAGATCAGTTCTTCCCGAGATCCTAGCGTACAAACAAACAAACAAACTCTTCAGCTTTATAATATTAGTATAGATTTTAGTTATACTGATGGGAATATATAGCTAGTCATGGATGAACTGAATTTCGGATGATTACACTACAGTTCCAGATTAATACCATTTTGTGGAATCAATTAATATGAATCACATTGAGTGACAAAAACCAAGATAAAGATCGGTCTGCTTCTATTAAAATTCACAAATTTTATAAAACAATATTAAAAAACATGAAAAGACGTACGTGTATGACAGTTAGCCTTAAGTGGCCTCTGCAGTTTACCTAATGTAATGATATATAGCTATTGTAATTTTCTCCCCGCAACCTTGCCTTCGTGCTACTTTAACCGATTCCGTGCGGTTGGCTCCCTAGAGGCGCCATGAGTATTTTTTGCGAATGGCGGGTGGCGCTCGAGAGGAGCCAAAATGTTTATCCGTAAAACTCTAATAAAATAACATTTCTGAAGTGTACTCCCTTTACAAAAGTGTCTTTATTTGTATCATAGATTACGATTTCAGTGTTAGTTTCGGGATATTGCATGAAAACACACACTTCAGGAGTTGTAAACCTTTTCAATACAAATAACATTATGATCTATTAATACGGATACGTAATTATTTTTATGTTAGATACTTAGAAAATAATTAAGAACTAATTTACTGTGAATTGTTACTATAGATAGAGAGTGATTTATCTATTACCTAAACTAGGTTCATCCGCGTGCCATTTAACAAAAGAGATTTTAGGTGCCTACATATTATAAAATATTTTCTTAAATAAAAATTGCCTTTGGCAGGCTTTGTCTTTTGACAGACAGCATTGGAAGAGTTTTGGGGAAGCCTTTGCCAAGCAGTGGGATGACAATGTTAACTATAAAAAAAAATGTCTTAGTTACCTACTTGATTTATTGTATATATAATCAGGGATTAGGATTATGTTATTTTAATTAGATGAATTTAAACTAGAATTAGTGTATTTTTTTAATTAATATTATTTATTAACTGAATTGTGTTGTTTTATTTTAGAAATACATAGGAAATATTGTAGAAAATTTTTTTACGTCATGAAAACGATAGTTCATCTCTTTCATTTTTAAAATAATAAATAATTATGTTAGCAGTACAGCCATTTCCGCACGATCATCAAGTTTGCAGCTGTGTAAGTTTTTATTACGGGCACTTAAACAAACGCACAAAGCGCTGTTTCAAAGCTTATCTAAATTACTTTTCTTTAACAAAAACAACACCCGAAAAGCACCCATTCAATAACAATCATAAAAGCGTTTGTTATCGCTCGGCCCGACCGCGGCGGCGTTTTTCGCTTGACAGAAGCGAGCGAGCGGTTATGCTGTCTTCTTATTTCACTCGCAATCTGACGTTCGTGGTGTTCACAACGAAAGTTTCTCTGAGTGCCTTGGAAGTTCGTTCGCTTTTCGACTTAGTGCATCGAGTTGAAGTGATCTCCTCTGCCTAGTTCGAGCCTGTGGACTTGTATTATTTCGCGCATACCAACCTTGTGTATAGACGCTTTATTGTGCAGTGTGCATTTTACTGTGCTAGAAGACTGTTATTGAAGTTATCTGGTAAGTTATCTATACTAATATTATATATAAAGAGGAAAGATTTGATTTTTGTTTGTTGGAATTGAATAGGCTCCGAAACTACTGAACAGATTTGAATAATTCTTTCACTTTTGAAAAGCTACATTCTTCCTGAGTGACATAGGCTATATTTTGTTTTAAAAAAAATGGGGATCCTTACTTAAATTACGATAAAGTGTAAAAAATATCAAAAACTTCCTTACAGCGTACGCGATACGCTGCGAAAACTATTGATACTAATGTAATGTATAAGTAATGTTTAATGCCCGTGCGAAACCGCTAGTGTTACATATTATTATCAAAATGTCTGTGTATTTAAACCGTTAGTTGACACCACTAATCATTGACTTACTTTTTTGAAGTGTCAAAACAATTTTGTTCCATAGAAATTATGGTAACCGTATCCTCTGACGTCACAGTCACGTCACGTAATGGACGAATCTATTACTGGTTATGAAGCGATAAATATTGAATTTCACAAATTAGATTTTAATGAAAAAAAAGTTAAATACTGCAAATCGACATCTTTTAGTAAAATAGTTATTTTTGGATGTAAGTAAGGAAATGTTATCTTAGTTTATTATTTTCTTTTTCAGTTCCTGGAATAATGGCTTGAGTCCTCCAAAATCACCTCTACCCGGCCCATCAAACTGGGATCCATTATTTGCCGAGTTGTCGGTGTGATGTCTCCCAGAATATCTTGACGGACATACCAATGCCTGATATTACTGACGCAGATTTATATGGCATTTTGTCTGGAAACGCAGACGACATGCTTGACGAATGCTTGCTTGAAAACCCAGATGACGATGAAGCCGAAGTAGTACCTGCAGAAGATCCATTGCCTACTGGAGATATATTGTCGGTAGAATATCCCTTGAAAATACCTCTGAAGGAGCATCAACTACTGAATGGCATCCTGGTAATCCTGTCGACACGCCTGAAATTCCTTTACGGGCACACCGGGCTTGTTGCCGCCACATAGCATGGATGGCAAATCTCCAGCAGATTTCTTTTTTGTTTTTAATTTAAATTTGCTGAATTTAATTTTGGAGTGTACCAACAAATACGGAAACCAACTAAAGGCAACAGCCCGTACTTCTCACGCGAGATTTCATAGGTGGACAGATTTAACCATGTCCGAACTAAAGACATTTGTGGGTGTTATAATATTTATGGGAACCGTAAAATTAAATAGGATGGCTGAATATTGGTCAAAACATTATTTGATGAGCCTTAGTCCTCACTTATTTATGCCAAGGGACAGGTTCTATTTGATCTTAAGGGCATTAAATGCTCAAAATAATGAACGGACAGAGAGTATTTTTAAAATAAAAAGTATTGTTGATATGTTCAACGAATCAATGTTATCAATATATTACCCGTCAAAAAAATATTGTAATAGACGAATCACTTATATTGTGGAAAGGGCGTCTTTCCTTCCGCCAGTACATAAAAGGAAAAAAACATAGATATGGCATCAAATTGTATGTATTAGCTGATGTGCATGGAATCATTTTAAAAATTCATGTGTATGCTGGCGCTGGGGATCAAATGGTAGGCGGCAGAAACCATGTGAAAAAAGTGGTAATGTTATTAATGGAAAAATACGTCAACAAGGGCCATTCTCTTTACCTTGACAATTTTTTACACAAGCGTGGATTTAGCAGAGAAACTTCTGGATAAAAATACTTATGTAACAGGTACTCTTAGAGCAAACCGCGCGGGTAATCCCAGTCCCAGTTTGACTAATATTAAATTAAGAGCTGGAGAATCTTTAATTCTACATAACAATAAAAATATTGTGTTTACCAAATGGCAAGACAAAAGAGAAGTGCTGCTCTGAGCTCAGAACATACTAGCAATTACAAACCTACTACGAGTCGCCGTAGCCGAACTCCGAAATTCAAGCCGTCGGTGCAAATAGAATACAACAAACATATGAGGGCAATAGATAAGCACGATCAACTACTAAGTTATTATTCATGTGACCACAAAACAGTACGTTGGTACAAAAAAGTAATAATACATATAATGCAAATTTGTTTAATTAATGGCTTCTTGTTATATCGGAAAATTAATAATTCTAATATTGAATTATATTCTTTTAGAAAACTTCTATTAGAACATTTACTGCCGCCACAAAATGTCCCAGAGCTCACTAGGCCTCTGTCTCATGGAAAATCCATTTGCCAACCATATTCCCAAAGCGTGGTGGAAGGGTTATGAGAAAACGATGTCGTGTCTGCTACGCTAGGACAAAAACAGGGTTCTAGTTTTATATGGCTGTCCTGATTGCCCACAGAACCCAGGGTTGTGCCTCACCCCATGCTTCCGTGAGTATCATAAATATTAATTATGTTTATGTATCGTTTTGCGGGAGAAATGTCGCTAGTGTGGGTTAGAAACATTATCATAACACGTTAAATTGAATACACATATCTAATTAAGAAATGTTTATTCAAATAATGGTCACAATGTCATAATTAAGATAATAACGAATCAGTTTCTTTGATTATTATAATGCTGTAATTAACGTTTCAATAAATATATAAATAAAAATAAACTAACTTTTATTCAACACAACCTTCTGCATTTCCTTACAATCAAAACCAGGAGCCCAATTCTCGTGTTCGTGATATTTATCATCATACGACATATATCACTAAAATATAGTTTTTTGTATGGATTTGATGTGACATCCGCCATGTTTTCAAAATATTACAAGCACGGAATTGGGCTCCAGCCTTGTTGAAAATTTCTAAAATCAACTTTGAATGTACTAACGTTCTAAGCTGCTTTTAGAAATGTACCAACAAAGCTTGACGTTTAGTAAATAAATAAATAATATATTTTTGATAGACTAACTTATATTTATCACAATCATCTGTTAAGACTTGTACTACTTAAGTCTGTAGCTGTAATTATGGTAGCTGAGTACCTAACTAAAATAACATTTTAAATACTCTTTAAATTTGAGATTTTAAAAGGTAATAATTTAAAGAAAACCTAAATAAACGCAAGTGTAAACGTTTCAATCCACACTAAGGCCCTGAACAGTCGACGCAACACCAGTGCAACCTCTAGTTGTTTTCTGCTGTAGACTCTTCTATGAGACCGCAAATGGCGCGATGCGTTTCAAAATACGCATCATTATATGTTCGCGTCACGTTAAACGTTTTACTTAAGTTTATTTAGTCTTGAAAATTTCTAAAATTTTTGCATTTTTCATATCTGGTATTTATATCAAATCGCAGCAATTCATTTGATACGAGCTGCCCAAAACATTTACATCCATGTATATCTAATACTTTAGGAACTTGGTCTTCTTTTCCGTCATCTTCTCCGTGCAGGTTGAATTGTCTTTTGTGACAACTTTTGGCGGGACACGGTTAGCTTCTTGCCCTGCCCCATCACTCTTATATTTTTGATTAGGTTTGCATAAATCCTGTTGAATACAAGTCCTTTCAACAAAGTCACCGTCGTCGTCACATTGCGTTTCAATTTCAGCCTGATTTTGATTTGGTTCCCAGAGATCATAAGACTGGGAATCCTGTTGGGAACACATTTGTTCGAACAACTCGTCGTCGCTTTGCGTTTCAATTTCAGTCTCAGGTATGTATTTTCGTTTTTTAAAAAATCCTTAAACAAATGATAATAATTATTGAGGTACTATATTAATCTATAGTTAGATTTAAAGCATATTCTGATTGATTTAGCTACAGAGGTCAGTATGGGAGTAGAAGGACTGGGTACTAATGCAGGACATAAATAAGTGAGATTTCTACTAAATTATTTGTTATAGTATACAACGATTCCGATACGTTAATCTGACACTGTCGTTATTTTTTTACGATCATTAATTACGACACAAAATATGATTCATTACTTTTCCGATGTATTTTTTTTACTGTTTAATATTTAAATAACAAATAAATAAATATTTTGAACATAATCTATCAAACACAGTCTTTCGATCCCAAGAAAGGTAGTCTACTGGTACTATGGGGTTTTATCTGATAGTAGACAGGTATCCGGTTATTGACAGTAGTAGATTCATATAGTAAATGAAAATTATAAACAATCATAAAGGTAAGAACTATAAAATTAAATGCTTTTGAAAATGTTGTTTTTATTTTACTAAGTCTTACGAATTATTTTATAATATACTTAACACATAGAATTGTTCAAACAATGTTTTAAATTTATTAATTCAAAATAAATGTTATAAACCAAAATCATACATAATCAATCATTTGTATCGTAATTCGTTATCGTATAGGACCACTACGATGTACATAATAATATCGTTATAGCCCTATCGTTGCATATCTATTTATTTTCGATTTCTTTGATTTGTTCGAAACAGACAGATTTCAATCAAAACTTTAATTAATACAACGTTCGTTTGTTTATGAAATAATATTAAATATGTATTTGACCGTTATACACAACTAGCATGGTTATATCGCGATCTAAGATAAAATAAACGCATTGATAAATCAATCGTGCCAAACATATAGCAAAAGGTTTACAACAACTGATAAAAATCAGTCACTTACCTTCCATTTCCGTATAAACACTTAATTTGTCAGTTCTAAACACTTCAAATGATTTATTAGACCGCTTACGTTCGCGTTTGAGTTGAGACTATAATAAAAACAAGTGGAAAGTGACAAAACAGCGATCAGTTATACTACATGGCGGGTGGCACTCGAGAGGAGCCATGAAATTTCATGGCGCGTGGCGCCCTAGAGGAGCCACGAAAAGTTTGTTCGCCGCCAGGCACTAAAGTTTAATAAAACCTCCGCCGCATTGAATCGGTTAACCTACTGGTGTATCTACGGATAGTTGTTTTCACTTAAGTTCTACTGTACTTTATAAGTACAGTGGAAATTTCATAAATATTCATGGGATTTTATTGCTAACCTCGCTTTTTATTTGCGGATCTGACCTTGACTTATATTATTATGATGAAAATCAATGTTTAAATGAAAATGCAGAATACATAACTAATTCTTACAAAAGTGAAGGAATTTTAAAGTTGTTTCTGAAATGTCAATTATCGTAACAAAATTATCATCTAGGGTTGTCCCGGAGGGCATTTTTTTTTTTATACAATGATACAATTCTTTATTGGCCTGTGAAGACTAGGTTAGTTACAGATATTTGGGTTTGCACACAGTTAAGATCTCTAGCTTCTGCCGTACTTGGCATACAGACATGGTATTACAAAATTGAAATTAGTTACCTTTTGCTAATTTATCATCAAGTCAACATTTAGTATACACAAAAACATTCCACCAATCATTATCATTTAAGTATACACAAAAACAATCACAAAATTAGATGACTGAAATCACTGAAAGGGGTTTTATAATACGAAGTGTCGAGCCACACCGAAACGAGACGAGCAAGACGAGCATCCTCATAACGGACACAGTGTCATGCAGATATTTGAACATAAAGAGTTCATATCTCATTTTACAGCACTCGTCACCCGGAAATGTAAGATGTTTTATCTTTTGCAATTTCTTTGTATTTTTTCTGGGAAAAATCTAGTTATGGTATTACATTTTACTGTCGTCTGTTCCTGTTCCATTATTAATCTAAATTGGTCCATGATTGATTAAAATTCACTTTTATTTACATAATTAATACAATATTTATAACATCATTTCCGTTTCTAATATACAAACTAAATTAAACGTTCTTAAACTATCTACCTGAGCCTTCAAAACTAAAATGGAATATATTATGTATCGCAGTTGAGAAGGGACGTCTCAAAGGTGGACTTAGGCGCTTTGAATGCTGTATCAAAGCCTGAGCCAAGGGCGCAACAACATGCCTTACCCTCGCCTCACTTGGGCTCATTATTTGTTGAGGGAGGGTCTTTGGCTCTGTGACTCGCTCGTGCAGTCTGGAAACCTCACAGCTGCGTCTGCGGGACCATAGTCGGGGCTTATCAGCCACAACGGCGTTAGTAGCACTCGGTGCGCGGGTTAAAGTCCAAGACAACACGCTATCAACGCTATTAAACGCTGATACAAGAGATCACCTCACACCTGAAATAGTAGTGATTGGGGTCGGCGTATGGTTTTATCTCGTTTGCCGTTAAGACTGTGGGGCAGTGGTGTAAAGTTTGTTCTGTACTTCGGTAGCCGTCTACGGGAAAGAATAGGATTTCCATGGCGACTCAGCGGTAGAACGAGCGGTGGTAAGCACCGATATAAACCAATGGATGTGCCCTGAGTAACTTGAAATTGGTAATAAACTGCGTCTCTATGTGTTGTAAGTAGTTTCCACGTAACCAGTCTACTTGACACCTAGAATCGCTAGCGGCGCGATATGCTGTGGTTCTACTTATTGTGGTGGTTGACAACGAATGGTGAAAAGTAAAAACGTCCGGCGTTCACCGCTTCCTGTACCCGACTATAACGGAATGAGTGAACTCACTCTTCCCAACAATGACATGATTCCGTGCGCCCTGAAGTTTGGGAGGGCACATCTGTGTATTGAGATCTTTGGTGGTAAGTATGGTGACCTTTGAACCTTGTCTCTTGGCAACGACGAGCGTCACAAATGACCGCGACCAGTAGTTACTTACAAGATTTATTTATTTATCGTGTTTTTATTTTTCTTTGTTTACCATTAAGTAATTTTTTTTTAGTTCAGCCAATGGTCCTTACTTTATTTTAACATATTAAGTAATAATAAACTTTATTTGAGCCAAAAGTTAAGTAAACGTTGCATATAAATAAGTTTCAATCAGACTCAATCAGTTGGTTGAAATCTAACGATTTTTTATTTTGTGTAAGCAATTTAAACACTTACACTTATAGCATATCACATATATATAATATAACACTTAAACTTACATAGTAGAAGGATTTAGAGTGGCCTCCGCTTTTTGCAGGGTCAAATTTGTGCATGGTGGATGCATGATATTAGTAAAAAATAATATTAAGTTCAAATGTAGGCAGGATATATATAAAATTTCAATTGAAGAACACTTTGAAGCTAGTTGTGTCGAAATGAAGGACTGTATTATTTTGGTCACATATTTGGTCCTCATCTGGAGACGTAAATGTCTTCTCAATTAAACTTGAACAATGTCTCGATAAAATCACGCAAAACAATAACAAGACTGTTATTCTGTGTGGAGACTTTAATGTTGATTTTTCTCTAGATAAAGAACGGAATAGTGTTTTAACGGACGTACTGGGCAGTTTTTGTTTAAAAAAACTTATAAACGAGTCTACTAGAATTGTGGGTGCATTCCGAAGTTGTATTGATAATATATTCACCGACTCTCAGTGTACTGTTAGCACAACCGTGTCTCGGAGAATTAAGTCAGACCACACGGCACAAATGGCTGTCTTTGGTCTCGCCCAATTTAAAAAGATTATAGCCCAAACACCACAAAGGTGTTCCGAAAGATCACGAAAGTAAGAATCGATGCTCTCAAAATTGGTTTGCATCAGTCACTGCAGCAACCTGGCTCCTGTGGAGACTTTACAACATTCCACAAGGTTTTTCTTGATAAATTGGATGAATTTTTTCCAATCACTGAGTCATTGAGTAGAGCGTCAAGGTTCTGTGAGTGGGCAACAAAGGACATTTATATATCTAGGCAGAAATTATATGATTCTTATGCATTGTATTATGATGGTGATAATATATCTAAAACATTTCTTAATAAGTACAGTAAGATATTTAGGAGAGTATGTGTTGCTACTAAAAAAACTATTTCTAAAACAAAAAATTGACACGGCTAGTAATAACATGTGCTTGGCAAATTACCAAAGATGAGACAGGAAAAAATGGTAACAGTAATGTGTTTTGTGATAAAATTATTGAGGAAAGTGGTAACTTGATAAATGATAAAAACGACATTTGTAAGTTATATAACAATTATTTTATTAATATTGCAAATAATCTCACACAAAATTTCAATAGTTCTACTGAAGATTCATTGACATTTTTAAAAGACTTTATTCCAAGGCATGATGGATGTTTTGTACTGCGACCGATCACAATAAACCGTATCAGAAAAATAATGAGGCAGTTGAAACCAAAAAAGTCTAGTGATTTCTGGTTTATTTCACCACATCTACTGAAAAAACTTGGAAAGTGTAATTGTATTGCCATTGCTCACCATCATCAATGATTGTATTTGTAGAGGAGTGTTTCCAGATGAAATGAAAATGGCCAAAGTAGTCCCGATATTTAAAAAAGGCGAAGCTACAGAGTGTAATAATTATCGTCTCGTGTCTGTTCTTCTTAGTATAAGTAAAATTTTTGAGAAGTACCATTACAGAGGAGCTAATGGCATTCATGGTTGATGAGAAGCTTTTGAATGTTAGGCAGTTTGGGTTCCAAAAATCTAAATTATGTAAACATGCAATCACCAAACTCATCACGGGGGTTTTGACTGGTCTGGAAAATAGAAAAAAAAACATTTGGCATATTCTGTGATCTCTATAAGGCGTTTGATTGCGTCTCTCATGATATACTAATTGCGAAATTTGAGCATTATGGCATCAGGTCAAAAGAATTAGACTTACTAAAATATTATTTAAGTAACAGGCAACAGATGACTGAATTAAATGGATGTAAGTCTTACATTAACATTATAAAAATGGGTGTACCACAGGGTTCAATTTTGGGACCACTGCTATTCATTTTATATCTAAATGATATATCCGTTGTAACAGAGGGTGTGGATACGGTGCTATTTGCTGATGACACCAGCCTTATATAAAGGAAAATTCTGACTGCGACGCCAGTTTTAAAGTCAAACGGGCCTTAAATAGTTTAAAATATTGGTTCTCAGTAAATAACATGCTAATGAATGTAGACAAAACCCTTATTATAAACTTTAGTCTAAGTACAAAAAATGAAATGGTATCAAACCCAAAGACAATTGAAACACTACAAAGTTTTAAACTGTCTTTAGTAAATAAAGTGAAATTCTTAGGTGTCTGGCTGGATAGTAAATTAACATGGTCTACTAAAATAGAAAATTTAGCCAAAAAACATAGCTCGGCCACATACGCTGTAAAAAAAATAAAAAAAACTTGCGGGACCAATTGCGGCGCGATCGGTATATTTTGCTTACTTCCATTCTATTATGGACTTGTGGAATTCTATTTGGGGTTCTAATTTATTTGGGGTTCAGCTGGAAATTGTCTCATGCCTCATGCTGACTCATGCAGAAATGCATTTAAAGAGCTAGGAACAATCACAATTTATGGTGAATTTATTTATACGAATGAATGAATGAATTTATTTTTATAATGTACATCCTTGAAATTTTGCTAAATATGGACGATGATTGTTTTTGCAAGACAAGCAAGAACAGAAACAAAATACTGGTGCCACAGAGAAGACTTGCTAAAACATCAAATAGTTTTTACTGCTTAGCTATTGATTTTTTTAACAAAATACCCTCCTGTGTTAAAGCTTCTACGAATAATGAAATATTCGCCCATGTAAAAAAATGTCTCATTCAGAAAAGCTATTACTGTTTAGCAGATGCTAGCGCAGACAAAACAATTTTTAACAGTGTTAAATGATTTTATTCTATGTGTTTGTCAATATTGGTGTTATATTATTTCACTTTGACGATGCTATTGCAGATTTTACTATTGATGATACTGGAAATTATTAAATTTTAATCTAATATATAAAATTCTCGTGTCACAGTTTTCGTTGCCATACTCCTCCGAAACAGCTTGACCGATTTTGATGAAATTTTTGTGCTTATCCGGTATCTATGAGAATCGGCCAACATCTATTTATCATCCCCCTAAATGTTAGGGGTAGTCCACCCCAAAATTTTTTATTTTATTTTTTAGACAAAATTTTTAATTACTATTTTTTTATGATACAATATACAAAAATACATACAATCCTCAATTTTCACCCTTCTACGATCAACCCTTATTTTTACTAGCCATTTTAGTAATTTAATCATTTTCCTCTCCGGTCGAAAACTGATCAATCGTCATTTAATTAGTTATCCCCGCCAGATGTCTACAGGTGTCACTTCTGACCCAGTAAACAGCACGATAATTTGGGGATCAAAAGTAGCCTATAGCATATATATAGTTTGAACACGCTAATCTCGGGAACTACTGGACCGATTTAAAAAAATCGTTCACCGTTCTTTCATACGTTCGTAATCCTTGAACGCTGTAGGTTATATATATGTACCACGGGCGAAGCCGGGGCGGGCCGCTAGTCTAATATATAAAATTCTCGTGTCACAGTTTTCGTTGCCATACTCCTCCGAAACGGCTTGACCGATTTTGATGATTTTTTTTGTCCTTATCCGGTATCTATGAGAATCGGCTAACATCTATTTTTCATCCCCCTAAATGTTAGGGGTAGTCCACCCCTAAATTTTTATTTTTATTTTTTAGGCAAAATTTTTAATTTCTATTTTTTTATGATACAACATACAAAAATACATACAATCCTCAATTTTCACCCTTCTAAGATCAACCCCTATTTTTTAATAGCCATTTTAGTAATTTAATCATTTTTCATCCCCGGTCGATAACTGATCAATCGTCATTTATTTAGTTATCCCCACCAGTTGTCTACAGGTGTCACTTCTGACCCAGTAAACAGCACGATAATTTGGGGATCAAAAGTAGCATATATGTATATAGTTTGAACACGTTAATCTCGGGAACTACTGGATCGATTTAAAAAAATCGTTGACCGTTCTTTCATATGTACGTAATCCTTGAATACTGTAGGTTATATATATGTACCACGGGCGAAGCCGGGCGGGCCATAGTCTAATATATAAAATTCTCGTGTCACAGTTTTCGTTGCCATACTCCTCCGAAACGGCTTGACCGATTTTGATGAAATTGTTTGTGCTTATCCGGTATCTATGAGAATCGGCCAACATCTATTTTTCATCCCCCTAAATGTTAGGGGTAGTCCACCCCTAAATTTGTTTTTTTATTTTTTAGACAAAATTTTTAATTTCTATTTTTTTATGATACAACATATAAAAATACATACAATCCTCAATTTTCACCCTTCTACGATCAACCCTTATTTTTTAATAGCCGTTTTAGTAATTTAATCATTTTCCTCTCCGGTCGAAAACTGATCAATCGTCATTGTGACAGGTGTCACTTCTGTGACCCAGTAAACAGCACGATAATTTGGGGATCAAAGGTAGCCTATAGCATATATATAGTTAGAACACGCTAATCTCGGGAACTACTGGACCGATTTAAAAAAATCGTTTACCGTTATTTCATATGTTCGTAATCCTTGACCGCTGTAGGTTATATACATGTACCACGGGCGAAGCCGGGGCGGGCCGCTAGTATAATTATATTATTGTTAAATGACTTAACTATGATTGATTACTTGATTATACTGGAAATTATTTTATTATATATTATTGTTAAATTATACTGATTGATTATACTGGAAATTATTTATAATATGCTATTGTTAAATTGACTTAACAAAAGCGTTATGCTGAAATAAGCTTTAACAAATTGAATTTTAACCTGTGTTTTGACGTTTCAAAGTGCATGTAATATGTTAACTGAATAAATGAATTTGATTTGATTTTACAATTTGGATGTCGTGGGGGATAATTACTGCCAAAAAGTAAGGTAACCACTGAAAATTCGATATTGCCTCTGACCGCTGTTTTTATTTGTTTCTCTCAATTTATATTTGCGGTTCCCCGATATTTTAAATCACCGTCAGATTTAATAATTTATCGTTGTTTGTTCATTTCATTTTCTGAACACTTAAATTTGGCAACCAATGAAGAAAAAAGGACGTTTTAAAATTCGTTTTATTAGGTGTACAATGTACTAAACCAAAAAAACGTTCACCACATAATCTAAATCGTAATAACGTTCAAAATCTCAAAAAAATCAAACTTGTTCAGCATCAACTATTAGGTTGTTAGACTGATTTCATTTCTATGTTGTTGATGTAAAATATTTGTTTACCTTTTTGTAAACATTTGTTTATGCGGTGATATTAATAAACTATCTTCTTCTTCGTCGTTATCACTCTTGACAGAGTGGTCGTGGTCATCACTTTAGGTGTTAGTGGCAAGCTTCACAACACGCCGCCACTCCTCTCTGATGGCCGCCTTTCTCGTGCATTCGTGTACTGATGACGAACCAGTCACCATCGCTTTTATCTGGTCAGTCCACCTCATAGGCGATCTCCCCTCGTGGTCTGGTACCCTCAACCTTTCCCTGGACCACAAGTCGCTCAATAGCTACCTCGCCTCGGCGGCATACATGCCCAAAAAAGGTGAGGATACGACATTGCACCAAGGATGACAAACGCTGCTTGATGCCGAGTTCTCGTAGTATAGACTCATTGGTACGGAAATCAGTCCATGAGACTCCGAGCATTTTCCTCCAGCACCACATCTCTAGGGCGTCTATCTTCTTCTTCTCCCTTTCACGTAGGGTCCACGTTTCTGCGGCGTACAGAAATATGGGGAATATAAGTGCCCGAACTAGCCGGATTTTTTGTGGCTCTATATATGTTGCGTTTTCTCCATATTTTCCTCAACCTGTCCATCGCAGACCTAGAAATTGCCATACGCCTCCTGACCTCGTCGATACATCCACCGTTGTTACTTATCAAGGCCCCCAGATAAATGTATGATTGTACAACATCACAATTGGCAATATGTGTAGTTTCTGGAAATTAATAAACTATATGAATTTCCATTTAACTTAAAGCTTGAGAAATCTCTAGGATTGGCGTGAATGAACAAAAAAATGTCGTGTGTGTGTGTGTGTGTGTAGTTAATTGCAGGGTGTATGTTTGTCGTCTCAAGATACGTGCGCACACATCGTAAAACGGCTAGCCGCAATGTAATAAAGCGAAAGATTAGCCGCCTCTTTGACAATTTTTAGTTCCGATTCTTAACATTCATGGCGCTGCCTGACAAAACAACAACTATGGCGTTGAAAACAGTACGTGTATTGCTAAATTGCTAAGGTGACTGTAGATTCTGGTGTTCGGCGGAATCCTACACAATATTATTGGGGTGGTTTACCACCGTCCACCTCTTGAGACGGCTCTCCTTTGTCCACCTGGGTGATACTTGGAAAGTATTTAGTTTCCACCGTCCATCTTGCTAAGACTAAATCGGGCCGGGTACCGGACCCAGATCCGACTCGAAGCACCCCGACTCCACCTACTCTTGTCGCTACTACCCCTAGAGTGTATTTAACGGGAGCCAGAAGCTCAAGGAAGGTTCTGAGTGGAGCAAGCCATGCGAGGCAGAGCGCAGCGAAGGGGGGAGGTGGCGAGCGAACCGATTCGGCGACCTCCGTAACGGTAGTGGAGCGCAGGCCGAGTATGGAGAAGAGACACTCAGGGCTGACCGCAGAGCTTATGGCGGGAGCCCACCCGGAGACAAATCTTAAAGATAGATCTTGTCTAAGTGCACCATATTTCTTAGGTGTTACGTCACCAATATCAAGTAAGG
The DNA here is from genome assembly GCA_017562165.1 of Ectropis grisescens. NCBI lineage: Eukaryota > Metazoa > Arthropoda > Insecta > Lepidoptera > Geometridae > Ectropis > Ectropis grisescens. The sequence goes on along the minus strand of CM029767.1, from coordinate 11,427,953 downwards.
GGTTTTCAAGTTTTATCTGAGAGGTAAGATGTTACAAAGATATAAAAACAAAATAGTAAGGAATATCGCAAGAAATAATCTGTCAGCTTTTTCTGATTGATAAAGTTAATTTTCATTTTTAACATTGTTTGTTTTGTAAGTTTTGTCACTCTACTATTTAAGAAGTAGTACAATGCGTCTAAACGAAGAACGTATCGCAATGACAATGCGGCTAATTTTACCGCCGCTTTACAAAACGGCCTTGTTTTACAAAACGGCCTTGTTTTACAAAACGGCTAGCCGTTATGTAATACGGCGAATTATACAATCCGGCTGCGACATATAGTACATAAAGAAAAACATCAATCTGGCTCGTTTAACCAAACTTTAATTACGGAACACGTCGTCTACTACTCCAATGCCCAACTGCCGAAATGCTTTACGAATACAGTCCATATCTACATAACTTATCTCTTTTCAGGGCACGGAGCGGGCGGATCTCACGAATAATTTAACTTCCGACCTCTGTAATATGTGTAGATATCTATCACGATCCTAACGGGAGGTGACCATTTTGCCATGATAACAAAACACAGTCGAAAAGTATGTATTCCAAGCTTTCATTTTGTTGGTAGGTCAGATAATTTTGTAGGTTGGTCAGATGTATAGTATTTCGTGTTTAGAGTTTTAATTGGAAGAAAAATTAAGAAGACTCTTCTTTTCATGGCAATGTACATATGTATGTATTTAAAAATATATAAGTGGAAGGTATGTATCTGGCTCCCATAGTACAAGCTTTGCTTGGTTTGGGCTAGATATGGTGTAGTGTTATAATAAAAAAAGACTACACTTTGTTACTGTCTGCGATTAACAATATTATTTATATACAAATGATTAAATAAAAAAACCTGTATTTGTAATATATGTTATGGTTGATTATTATTTTTCATCCCACCAGCTCGGAAAGAGTACTTTTGCTCCTCGATATCAGGGCGCAAAAGTCGTTTTTACCCTCTAGAGGTTAAAGTAAATTTGAATTTAGAACATCGTGTGTATTGAGGTTTTGAATTCAAAACATAATTCAACCTAATTATTTCTACCTCCTTGGTGCCGAATGCATCATAATTTTTTTTAATATGTTAAAAACTCAGACTCGGAACCTCCTTGGTGCACTTACTTTTTTTTAATTTGCTTAGCGCGAAAACATTTAAAATTTTGCATTTAGTCATTTCCTCGCTGACGTGGCATGAAAAGTTACGTGTTGCACTCGAGTGCAAAGATTTTTCACCTTGTGCTCTTTTGATTCCCTTGCTACGCTCAGGATTCTAATTTTGAATCACTCGCTGCGCTCTTGATTCAATTTTAGAATCCTTCGCTTGCTCGGTCATCAAAATTGAGCACGCGGTTAAAAATCAACTTTGCACTCTTGTATAACAAATAACTATTATGATACTTACTACTTTTAGAATATTGTAGTGGTAGGGCTCTTGTAGCAGAATCCGCTTGGGGAAATACCACACCTTTGCCAGTTATTCTACCGCCAAGCAGTAATGTGCAAACATTATTGTGTTCCGGTTTGAACGGCAATGTTTCTAGGGAAATTACAGGGCTTAGAGATATAATATCAAAAATACTTAAACTCATAGTTTATGTTCGGATTAGAAAAGATAAAAAGGTAAAGAAGTGACTCGTTATATAGATATAGACTCACACGAATACCTACTCGCAAAATATTTCTGTGTACTAAATATCGGGAATTTGTCAACAAAACAAAAAATACAAATTATTCGTCTAACTTTATTTTATCGCCTTCAAAGTAGGCCCCATCGCTTGCAATACAATATCTCCAACGCTTCACCCAGTCTTCCATACATTTTTCATAGGCTATTTGCGGTATGGCTTTTAGCCCATTCAGCGAATTTTCTTTTATGGCTTCTATCGAATCAAAACATTTTCCTCGAAGTGGTAATTTTAACTTGGGAAATATAAAAACGTCAGACGGAGCCATATCAGGTGAATACGGTGCTTGGTCGAGAACTTTTGTTGAATTTTTCGCTAAAAACTCTTTCACTATGATGGCTGTGTGTGATGGTGCATTATCATGGTGCAGCATCCATGAGTTGTGTTGCCACAAATCTGGACGTTTTCAGCGGATACTCTCACGCAAACGCTTCATGACGCCTAAATAATATTCTTTATTCACTATTTCTTCCTCTGGAAGGAATTCGGAGTGAACCACACCACGATAGTCAATCAACAAGTAAAAACTGTCAGCATCACCTTGATTTTGGAGCGACTTTGCCGCGGTTTTTTGGGTTTCGGCTCGTGTTCGAGACGCCATTCTGAAGACTGTTGACTTGTTTGCATGTCGTAGTCATAAACACATGTCTCGTCGCCAGTTATTATACGTTTTATAAAGGTCGGATCCGTAGAAGAACGGGAAACCATGTCTTCAGCGACATGCTTTCGCTGCGCTTTTTGAACAAAATTTAGCTCTTTTGGAACTAGTCGAGCGGCCACGCGTTTCATGCCTAAAATGTCAATGAGAATGTTGTGGACGGACTTAAAAGATATGTTCACCTCACTAGCCAACTCTCTCAGACTTATACGTCGATTTTCGAGCACTAGCTTCTTGATTCTGTCGATGTTTCCTTTGGCCGTAGCGGTTGAAGGTCTACCAGAACGAGGCAAGTCTACTACTACTTCTCGGCCTTCTTTAAAAGCCTTATACCATTCATAAGCCCTTGTTTTCGATATACACGATTCGCCGTAGGTATTTCGCCAAATTTTTAGTGATTCACCACATGAAATATCATTCGAAACACAAAATTTAAGGCACACTCTTTTTTCAACAATATTTTCCATTGTAAAAATCACTGAGAACTCAAAACTATGACCAACAAAAAGTGTAGTTTAAAACAAATTAAATGACAGATCCCGCTCAAACTTTGCGCGCTAAATCAGTACAGTGCTACTAACAAGCAGTAAAAAAATTAGAACGACCTCTTTTACACGGGTTTTTTTATTGACATATTCCCGATACTTTTTACACAGAGTAGTACATACATTATAGGACACTTTTCTGACATAAAATTCTTTACTAAGATTTAAAAAGGTACCGTTCGTTTTAGACGGAGCATTTTGATAAACAAGTACATAACGAGATACATTACGATACAGAAATTGGTGCAATAAGACGAGCCCTTTACGAGCAATGTGTTATAAAAATATTAAACCGTTGTTTTCGTAATATTAATAACGTAATGTCGTCTGTGTAAAAGGGTATTATGGTTCCTCAAAATGATCTTCTCAGAAATCGTATTTGTATAGTTTTAATGGACAAGAGCCTCGGATATGTTTTTTATAATTTCAACCATGAAATTCTCATTTTTATACAAGTTAGCACTTGCATCCATAATGTTCTCGGAATTTTAACCCTTGTATTCTAACAGTTAAGTACAAAACACCAATAATATGAACTATAACTGATTATTTATTTGCAAAAACATATTTATTCCCTCAAAAAAACTAGTTAGTGACATGGCGATGCTTTCGCGCGAAATTTTAAATTGATCTTAAAAAAATATATTTACGCATTTATCGGTCTACAAAAATAATTATTAATCTTTTGCCTTTTGGCATAATTGCGATAACTGGGAAGCGAGGGTTCGGCTGACGTCGCCGTCGCATCGCACCGTTACATCGACAGAGATGGCTCGGTTCGGTCGTTTCTCAAGCACTCGTTATGTGTAATAAATAGTCATCGTAGACCACGAAATTAATACAAAAGGTTTGTCGTAATTCCCGGCAATAGTGGCCATCTACCATATGGATATCTTTAAAGTATGTAGGTAAACAGGTTAAATGGCAGACGAAATGGCGGTCAAACATTAACCTATCAACGATAAAAAAACAATTCAGCGGCTTAATTGACAAACGTTAGTATTACCAGTTCTGATACTTAACGCTATTCTTATCAAAATGGATCGCTATTAAAGTAAATTTACGTGTAGTCGTTCTACTGCTGTCGGTGAACGGATTGCTTGTAAATAAATAGCCAGTCGCGGCAACGGGCTGTTTTATTCACAAACTAGGGGCTGCCTTCAATAATGAATCTGTTTAATGCGATCACATCATTAAGTAATAATCCCATACATGTAATTACTTTTCAATCAAGACGAAACGTAAGATGTATTGTTCTGTGTCTTGTAAAAGTCGTAATGGCGTAGTGTCTATAACGTTGAATTTCGCACTTTCAGTATAATTTTTCAAATGCAGTGTACGATTTCGGTATTTACCACTGGCTTTAAGTGTGAAGGAAAACATCGTGATCGGGAAACGGTATGTTCCAAGAAAGATATGTTTCATGAACATTTATCATCCCCAATCCACACTTGGCCAGTGTGATGGATTATGGCCATGATGCTCTAGTTGTAAAAGAAGGCTGCGAGTCCCAGCTGTGAGAATATAAGTGGGCCTTTGATGCTGCGTTTTATATGGGTAAAGCAAAGTAAACGTAACTCTAGTACCGTACGACGCTCATAATAAATGTAGTTCTCAACATGGTGACTTCATATTATTGTATTACTGATTTCTATCAGAGTCATTATCCTCGTATGAGTATAATTTGGCAAAGGGGAACCTATCCCTTCCACAAGGAGTTTTATTGAGATGAGTATGCTGACCTACATGTAGGTATGTGCTATTTTGCTTTTCCAGACTACTATAACATGAGTTCCAAATTTCAGACTGATTCGTTTAGTTTTTACAAAGTGTTCAGCAACAAAAATCCAAACTTTGACATTTATAATATTAGTAGGATATATGACTGTCAAGCTAGTTACGCCAACGTCTCAGATGACTTCTACCAAAGATGTCGAATGTCAAAATAAATAAGAAAACTATATCCGCCTTTCAAAAATGACAATATTTATCGAAATATTGTAATAGGAATTTACGTACTTTTGTAGAATTAAGGTCATCTAACCATTTTGTAAAAGTTTAGTAAACTATATTTATGAAATGGTGCTGAAGTATTCTAGAAATACACGATCATGGTTGTAGCAAACTACTCGTACTATAGTTAGTAGTTACGTTAGTAGTACCTATATCGTAATATCTATACTATATATAATAATTATAATGCATTGAAAAAACAACCAATCCAAGACCATCAGTGTGCATGCAACACGTTTACATAAATTGTGCGGTGAGTTAAAACATTCAGAAATTATTTATTTATATACAAAATTACAAACTGCTAGAATTGTTGTGTTTGATCGTACTTACTAGTAGGAACACAAAACTTGCACGTTGAAAACACGACAATGCTTATAGAGATACTATCTCCTACAATGGAAAAAACAGAGTATAGATATATGTAAATGAGTCATCAAGCAAAATTTAATAAATCGTTGCTTAATGCCAGTCTGCACACAGGGAAGTACTTAAGCAGAGCCTACTACCAGCAATACGTCTGATTGTTTATCAGTGACAATTTCGTTAACGCTCACACATGTTACTGAAGTACACAAGTTTGGATGATGCATTTCACTGTATGTAGGAATTTATTTTAATCTAGATTAAATTTAAGTCAAATAAATTGTCACTAATAACACGACGATGACAACATCCATACTAAAGAGATTTGATAAACCTGGGTATCTGGCGTTCCACTTCGTCCATAACATCGATGGGTTCGTTGAGCGGGCGTTCGAGCAGCCGGGAGGGCGCTGTTACCGTGTCCGAACTCATGGTTCGTCTAGTTTTCATCTGTCGATTCTGTTTTTTGCGATTTTCTTCGGCTCGTTGCAAATTATGGAATCGGAAGAAGAACATCGACATTATAAACCTTTTATGGCGATTTTTTATTACATTTCGTACTCAGTACTCACTACTGCAACGGAGTCCACTGTTCACTTCTACTTATGTTTAACCAAAATAAATTAAGCAATTTTAGCCAAAAAATAAGGTAGTAATGTAGGTACATTACATTTTTTATTGTCTTTATTACATGGTTGAAATGGAAATGTACACAAAGTTGCAAGAGAGCAAGCTATATCGTTTACGTAAAAAGTTAAGTTGGAACACAAAGAGGAGTATTTGAATAAAGTTGTTATTATTCGTATCGGAGTCTAATATAGCCCCGTCCCTTTTCACAAGTATCATGACCTACATTTCATTTGAAAATGGCTGCTGTAAATACATAATTTATGACAGGTTAATTTTTGTAGGTATATCAGAATGACTTTATTGTATTTTTAAGTTTACGGGTTTGCGGGATAACATTTATAATAGAGTATTAATTTATTAAATGTTCATAAACTAACCGTAATACTAAAGGCATTAGAGGATGGTCTTGTGGAATGGTTCTTGGCTAGTTTTTAACTATTGTTATTGTTTATTAATATAAAATAGCTCCAGATTATTATCGTTATATCCGCGGCCGATGATGTTTTGGCACTTAAGACCGTAAAATTTTCATTTCAAATTGCATACCATTTTATTCGAATTATAATTAAGTTTAATTAAATTACATATTATAAAACTACAGAATGTAAACATGATGGGATCTAGACCAGTTTAGGCCAAAAGCGTATTGTAGATGAAAAAAGAAATTGTATGAGTTTTAGCAACGCGCTGCAGTCACTAGTGTAAAATATTTTTATACGCGAATAATGCTTTGACGATTATTACAAAGAACACTAAATAGTCGGGGCCCACATACAAAAATAAAAATTGATGTACGCTAACGCAGTCGAGCAGACATTGATTAAATTTTTTTAAAACGGGCATTTCTCTATCGGGGAAATCTATTAGATATTGGATTATTTACTCTATCCGCAAATACTGCGTGGAAGTGGTGGTCAAACTGTTATTTACATTTAGAATTAGACCCAGTAACACAATGTAATAACTAAAGTAGAATTGTGCTGTTAAAAATGTCTGTGGTGCCATCTCTTAGGTTTCTACCTTTTCGAGAAAGTCGAGGGCGAGACTCCACTTGACTCTATTCCTCATTAGTGTGGAGCGTTACTAGTGGTGTTTGTACATCCTCGGTTATATCGTTCGTATATGTATGTTTTTTGAAAAGAATAATGTAATATTAAAGCTGCGTTTGCTGGCGAACGGCTAACGTAAATGTTCCCTTCTTTACGTATTATGAAATCTGTACGGTTCATATTTTGATTAATGTGCTGTAGTGAAGTTATAAATATGTAGTGGGCGACACGAAAGGAAATCATAACTTTGTTAAAAATAACATTACAGCAAGGCATAGGATACAAAGCGAACACGTGCGACCCAAACATTCAACGCTGATAAAGAGGCAGTGCCCACGTGATACAGATATATCCTTTGATGGTCCAGATGCCATTGATAGAGGTATCTATACCGCCCCTTTTATGTAGACCTTTATGTCCCTTCTCTAATCCTTTATAGATCAGCTCTACAATATCACCTTTATACTAGAAATTGAGCTTGATCGGATGTTATGGTACTAGTTTTGTGAAGATATTAAATCTATAAGATGTGGTGACCCTGCTGTAGAAACATAAAACAATATCCCAAAATTAGCTTATCAAGAGTGCAGCATCAATTACCATGACACGAATAAAAATAGTTTGTTGGGTACCATATAACAGTATTATATAACTTACATAAGTTCTATAATCATACATATACAACATGTGGCGGCATAATTAGTACAACGGTATATTTTATCAAATCTCAAGTCATACTTTTACAAAATTAATGTAATATTTTTTTGTTGCGTTGGATCGATTCCTGAGAGAGAGGGGATGTGACCCCCGGTCCGGACAATTTCTTTCTCAAAATATCTCCCTGGCAATACAGCGTGGGAGGGATCACGCAAGTTAAATGGGCACTTCAGGGTAGAGACAGACGTTCGCGGGACAATTTGATATTTGACGACATCACTTTTTTGTATGTTTTTATTTATGTTTAAATAATTTATGTTGAATAAATTAGTGTTTAATCATTTAAAACTAAAATTGAATAATACAAGTCAAACCATATACCTATATCAATCAAGTCATTATCCATATATAATAGCAATATGACTAACTTTTGACAAAACATTCGGCATATCCGAAGGAGTTTTCATTTCATAAAATCCTATTTTATTAATATCTTGTGCAGCATAAACTGCCCCACTCCTTAGACAATACGCGTATCTATGATACAGACCATATATACACCGCAAAACGATTTCTGAATTACACAAACTTGGATGTGGTATACCTTAAAGCTTGACTTCACTATTTATAATTCGTTACCTAGCGTACCGAACTTGGAACATTTTAAGACAATATTTAAACGCTGGCTTATAAAACAAGCGTTTTATGACATTAAAAACGAGTTTATGCAGTTAAATGAATTTTTGTGATAGGCACATAGCTACACTTTTTATACTAATCTGACATAATATTTCTTGTTAAACCTAATGCTTCATTTTAATCATTTAAACAGTTTGACATTTTATAATTTAAATTATTAGGTACCTAAATTGTTAATGAGCGAAATAATAATTATTTTATTTTATTGAGTTGTACAGAGGGTATGAAATAAATTTGTATGAGTACCGTAAAAAAAATGATATCCACATTTATATGTGTCATATCACGTCCATTTCTGCTGCTAAAGTAAGTAATACTAATAACATAGAAAGCAGTAGCATATGATATTTGATGAGGTGAATGAAGAATTGATGAAACAAATATATTCATACGCATTTAATTCTAATATTCAAGCTGACTTTGCATTCCTCGTGTGCGAAAGAGTCTAGATGTATACTGTCTGTGTTAGGCCTATCTTAGCTGAAGCTTTCTTATTATTGTTAAATTCTAGTTAATCTATTGTAAATCGTATTGCTGTCTTATATCATATACCACAAATGTTCACGAATCAAGTAATTTTTAAGCTTTCACGAATCAAAACTTCTTTATTAGTTTGAAGTGACGCAGCTTATCATTTAGCACAGCTAAAATTATCACTTTCCGTTGTTCAACATAATCTATGTTTAAAGGAGTAGTAAACTTTGTGTCAATTAGGTGTCAACCAATATAAATAAACCATACACTAAACAAAATCTCACATTTGTTGTTTAATTTGAATTCCTACGATGCCATTACTTTCCACTAAGATTACAGGACCGGTGCACACACACGGTGTATGTACACTGTACACCGGTTACGGTGACTTTATCAAAAACACGTGCTTATAAGTGGGGTAATAATTATAAAGCGGTCGAGATGTGATGGAAGATTTGCATTGCGCTGGTAGGCCATCATCGACTGCAACTGAAGTTAACATCGCAAAAGTGAAGGAAATAGTGACTGAAAATCCTCATTCAACTTGGAGAGAGATAGGCGCCATACTTTCTGTATCTTACGAGTCGATCCGTACCATTTTAACTAGTTTGGTTATGAAACATGTTACCGCTCATTAGTCCCAAAAGACCTGAATTTTCTCCATAAACTCAATCGCATGAGAGTCGCTGAAGACATGCTAGAACTAGTCACATCCGACCCAACATTTATGAAACGCATTATTACTGGTGACGAGACGTGGCTTTACGAGTTTGACATGCAAACTAGTCAACAATTTTCGTGGCGCCCGCCGTCCAGCGGAACAGAAACCGAAAAAAACGCGTCAAAGTCATATTGACTGTTTTCTTTGACTATCGCGGTGTTGTGCACTCTTAATTGTTGCCGGAAGGTCAAACGGTAAATAAAGAATATTATGTGAGTGTTATGCGGCATTCAAGAGAGCAAATTCGACGAAAAAAGCCAGATCTGTGGAAAGAAAAATCTTGAATTATGCGATAATGCGCCTTCGCACACATCTATCATCGTGAACGATGTTTTGACCAAACACTCAACAAATACCATCGAGCTCTTCCCTTCTCATGTAGGGGAAGTTAGGGGAGCTAGATACTCTAGGGGAAAAGAAGTGCAAGCTTCAGCATAGCACGGTACGGGCGAGCATCAGCGCTTTCGCGCCCGTAACGTTATCTTTAGGCGCAAAAGGGCTTGGAGGATCTACCTACTAGAACCATCACCTGTTTTCTTTCTTTCTGTTTAGCCTGGAGGATATAACGAGCGAAAGTACGCTAGGTACGTATGTCAGGAGGGCTCCAATGATATGACGCAATGTTCTGTGTGATGGTGTGTCCATAGTGATCCATAGTCTGCGTGATCAAACACATACCGTAGGTACACTGGCCGTACAGGAACCGTATCACTCCGGCGCACTATAGATAAGACACGGTCTAGTTTATGGCTAATTTGATTCGCAGCCGCAGCTTAGAGCCGAAGACTAGCTTTAACAAAGTTTGAGCCGCCTTCGCTTGCTTGACTTTGTAGCTGGTTTGAGAGTGTATGCTCATGTCTGTGTCAATGTGGGCGCTAATGTACTTGACTGTGCGTTTCCATCCAACTTCCTGTTCTCGAAATTGGAGTGGTAGTGGTAAAGATTTGATCCATTCAAGGCCTGTTAGTGGTGCAGCCGTTTTTTCCTACATTCAAAACGCTGCGCCATCGCCAATTTTGAGCCATCCTCGCTGTTAATTGAGAATTTTCTGTGCTCTGTTAGCTGCAATCCCTGGGATTCGTGATTCATCATTAATCATTCATTCATGATCAAAAGAGCCAGGACCTTTTCTCTTTCACCTGGTATGATAGATTATTTTTCCTGAAGTTTAATATCATTTGTAAACAAGGCGATGGTTTTACGCAGCCGCCTGTAGTCCTCCCAGCTGCCATCTAGACCTGACATTTTCAAATGATGCAAAGAATCACAGATGACTTACCTTTAATACTACAAAGAATCGGTGATCAGCAAGGACCGAGGCTAAGACTTTGATTATGGCGGGCGGTGTTGTCGTTCACATCAGTTTAAAGCTACGAGCTTCGTGCTACGAGCTGTCAAAATTGCAAATTACCATGACGTACCGTTTCTCGAAATTGGTATCACGTACGTAGTATTTTACATGGTATCTCGCTAAGTAAGTGCTGTCAACGAAATCCGAACTGCTCGTCAGCGGCAGCCGCTGCTCAAACTCTTCAGCGAGGTTAGGTATCTGGGAACTGGCTGACTGTCGTCTATCTTTGCCAGGTTGTGGTACTACCATTTACCTTGCAAGTATTCCATATTGTCCGGTTCGGAAAATACATTGAACAGCTGGGTCGCCACACCAAGGTTTTTATCGGCATCGATCTACTAGCAGCATTAGGTATTCTGTTGTGGCCAGGTGGTTTATTTACTTTTCAATACTTTACAAAAATTACTTCAATAGAGGCGATAAAATTATCTCCTTTCAATGGTGGTGCCAGAGCCTGAACAAAGGTCGAATGTGTCTTACGACTACTGTAGTCCTACAAATAGCACGCAGGCGACGAAACAAGCATTGGCGGGACTGAATAGACCATTTGTCAATTTTATTATTTTTTTAATTTGGCAGCTGATGATTTAGATATGGTATTTAAATTGACCACGACATATCGTGGCCAATTTTTTGATAATGGGTCCAAAATAACTGGCATTCACAAAGGAACGAGTCACAATTATAGAAAGGAATGAGCCGCTAGAGTTTGTGCCCTACTCACTCCTTAAATCTTGTAGGTGTTCATTCGGCCTCATTGTGCTAAGAAGCTATTTGAACTGATTCAAAAAAGTATATTGTTTTATTAACAACTAGCGACCCGCCCCGGCTTCGCACGGGTGCAATACTGATACTAAATTAAATACACTACAGAAAAACTATGAACGTTGTAATAAAAACATAGCGGCCCGCTCCGACTTTGCACGGGCATAAAATATATATGCCTATGTCACTCAATGAAAACATGATTAAAATAGATCCAGTATTTTTGATTAATTCATTACTGCCCTTAGCCTGCACGCATTAAATTTGGAGTAAAACGATTCCTCTTTCCCTATAATTACTATGAAGATTTCCTGCTATCTTTGGAATATCTAAATTCATACAATTTTTATTACATTACACATTTTTACTTATTTACTTTTTACATTTTTTACCTAGGTATTTATTTTATTTTTACAACAATTAATATATTACATGATGTCTTTATACACAACGTTCACAGCTTTCTTGTCATTAGACAATACAAACATGTTTTCTCTTGAGGTTACTCTTGAAAGAGCGACATACAGATGGCCATATGAAAAACATTCAACGCTCAAATCTAAGCCTGCAACGTTGAAGGTTTGACCTTGCGATTTATTAATGGTCATTGCAAAAGATGTCTTTACCGGAAACTGTAAACGTTTAAATTGGAAGGATAAATCCGATGGTATCAGAGGGATTCGGGGAATCAATACATCTTCTCCGGTACCACATCCTGTGAGTATTGTGCACTCTATTATAAAAGTTTTCAGTGATTTTATCAGCAAACGCGTGCCATTGCAAAGTTTAGGTGGATTCAGGTTTCTTAATAAAATAACAGGATAACCTACTTTCAACACCATTTTGTGAGGAGGGAGTCCAGACGAGTTCAAAGAGTTTAGAAACTCTGTAGGAAAATGAACAGCTTCTTCCAAATCGAGAACAGTATCCACCGAGTAGTATATTTTCGTCGGCGCATCAATCTTTGAAAGAATCAAATTATTTACCTTATCTACTTGTTCATTAGTTGGTGACAGAATCGCTCTTTCTTGAAACCAAGATATTGTCTTGTAACTTATGTCATCAATGTCAGGATAGAATTTATTGACTAACTCTTGGATGTTGTCTATCAAAACACAAAGGTTTTCAAGGTTAATCCTTCCCTCACTTTGTGTTAATTCTCTATTGCCAACTTTTAGCAGCATCTCTGGAAATAGCCTGTTCTCACGTGAAGATGACGAAACCCTCATATTAGTTTTAAGCTCTAATTAATTGACATGTGGCCAAAGGTTTGATCTTTTTAGGGAAACATTTATTTCGTCAGCACGTGTTCCTCGAGTCACAACTGGTAGGATTTGTCGAAAATCTCCTAAAAACAGAATTGTACATCCACCCATAGGTGAATTTTTGTTGCGCAAATCGCGCATTGTCCTGTCCTATGCCTCCCCGCACTGCCCCGTCCGACCGGTACCGCCCGCCGCAAACGCAAATTTTAAATTTGTAATATCTCCGAAAATATTTGTTTAATTTACATGCTGTAAGGAAACCATATTGATCTATATTAATTGCACACTGTATTTAAGGTACTTAATTCGATAAGGATTAATGCCGTATTGCGCTTAAAATAGCTTCGTAAATAAGCCATTTTTTCACGTAAAAAGTAAACAATAAAAATGGTTAATGTGGGTTATCCCTAAAAGATAAACATATACCATCGCGGACTTTTTTGTAGACCTTTTTATGGTGTACAATACTGTAGTACATTAATTTGATCTAACTCGTTGGGTTTAGGCAGCGTTTTTGCTAAATTGCTAAATAAGCCCAAAAAATAGGTTAATTTACGACATCACGTTAGAAACCTCTAAAATTAGCAATGTTGCCTTAGTATATGATGCATGTATTATACATATAAACCTTCCTCTTGAATCACTCGTATCTATTGGAAAAAATCGCATCAAAATCCGTTGCGTAGTTTTAAAGATTTAAGCGCACATAGGGATATAGGGACAGAAAAGGCGACTTTGTTTTATTTATACTATGTAGTGACTTACTTCGGTGGCATCTTTTTGCGTTATCACGCAACCCCCTATAATAACCCTGGCCGTGGAGAGATCTTCTACTAGCGCTCTTCTCCCTTTTGAGCAATGTAGAGGCAGGGGAAAGCGGCTGGAAGACTTGGGAAAGTAACTCAGCTGATACTCTAATGTCTCTAATCGGTCCAGTAAAATGTCAAAGTCTTCAAGATGAGGGTCGTTCACAAGCACTTTCATTAGCAGGGTGCTCAGTGAAAGGACAAGGGCCGCGATATGGCCACAGACGTGGAACCGCGGCTATCATTAGCAGCGTGCGTTAGGGAGATATCAGCTATCCGACTTTCATAGCTTTGCTTAGTTTGAGTAATTCCAGAGCGTTATTGGAGTAGCTAAATGACCCCGCATTATTCAGTTCAGTGTCACAAGTCACGGCCGAATGTGAGGGGATTGATAATTTGAATTTTCGTTGGCGTAAGTGTATCGTCTGAAGGAGCATACTTTGAAGGTGATCAAATAAATTTGGATGAATAGCAAACATTTTGTGTATTATTGACAGAGTAGTGCTTATTATGGATAAAAACACCCAGACACACTACAGATTTACATTTAAAATTATGAAAATGGTAATGGTAAACTGAAACCTTGATAAAAAATGTGAAAGTTGGTGGACATTATTACTTATTTTTTTATGTTGTCTATTCCAAACTGGTATTTTTACACAAATACATAGGTATGAGTACATTAAAAATATTTGTGTTCTTAACAGCGACATTAATGTGATGTAATAAATTAATTACCTTTCTCAGTCATCATGAGAGGCTCGTTATTCCAAAGCAAAACTCTTGTGTAATTAATAAGTTTGTTGTATTTCAAAAATATACCTATAGAAGAAACTAATGAACTGAATTACTTAGAGCGCAGTGACATCTTGCAAATTACGGTTCTAACCTGTTAGATTATGCCATTGTTTCGTTAAATGTTCTCTCTAATGTCAGTTCGTAAAATAGGCTCAAATATTTATTTTTCTTTCTTACTCATTAAATAGCTGCATAAAGCAATGGCGGCTATGTGTAAGAGAACACCCGACATACCTTGCAACAATCTTCGTCTAGGGTTGAAACTCATGAATACTAATTATTTTACGGTGAGGATAAGTAATTAGCGGCGGAATTGTAATTCTACAAATATATAATATACTAATCTCGTAATATAATTGGTAGTACCTAAATCTGCCCATGGAGCCGTAGGTCGTGTGTTCGATACCCAGGGTAAATATTGGTGTGACGAATAATAAATAGCAGAGCAATATTTGTTTAGTGTCTGACTGTTTAAATTTGTCATAAGGCACGGTATGCACTTATATTTGCATCAAGGTATGCACTTATATTTGCATAATGTATTAAATCAGCTATCTAACAACACAAATTTTGCTTAGTTTGGAGCTAGTTAGTGTTGTGTGATGTATCATCATCATCATCCGCAAGACGTCCACTGCTGAACATAGGCCTCCCCCCTAGATTTCCACAACGAACGGTCCTGCGCAATCTGCAACCAGCGGTTTCCAGCGACCTTTGTGAGGTTATCTGTCCATCTAGTGGGAGTCCAACCGTCCAACACTGCGTCTTCCGGTTCGTGGTCGCCACTCGAGAACCTTTCTTCCCCATCGGTTGTCAGTTCTGCGAGCGATGTGGCCTGCCCATTGCCACTTCAGCTTGCTTGCTTTGAGCTATGTCGGCCACTTTCGTTCTTTTGCGAATATCCTCATTACGGATTCTGTCGCGCAAAGAGACTCCGAGCATAGCTCTCTCCATAGCTCGCTGTGTGACTTTGAGCTTCGTTATGAGGCCCACAGTGAAGGACTACGTCTCAGTTCCATAAGACATCACTGGCAACACGCACTGGGTAAAGACTTTCGTCTTTAGGCATTGGGGTTTTTGGACTCAAAGATGTGCCGAAGTTTCCCGAACGCTGCCCATCCGAGTTGGATTCTTCGCTGGACCTCTTTGTCGAAGTTGGATCTACCTAATTGGATCTTTTGACCCAGGTAGACGTATTCGTCAACAACTTCGAGTGTGGTATTCCCAACAATAACCGGTACAGGTGAGACATGAACATTTGACATGACCTTCGTCTTGTCCATATTCATCCAAACCTACCTGTTGGGATACTCTACTGCCGATGTGTGCCGTGTGATGTATGCCTTCCGCTATTTATTTATTGTTTTTTTTACTATTTGACGTGTAAATTGTAAATTGTATGATTATTCTTGACCTTATTAACATGATACAAGCTGCGAAATATGCCAGAGTGATAAAAAAGCAAGTCTTAAGTTCACCCTCCATCTCTTAGGAAGGTGAGACTTATTTGGGTTGACGCGTACCCATAAACCCAAAGACCTATATAAACGGACTACATAATCAGTGCGGAAAACTTAGGAGGTCCATCGATTGTACCAAATAGGTATTAGAGGCGGCGCTGCGTCGCCGTTTGATATCTTATTTTTGTTGCTTTTTTACTCCGATTGGATTCTTACACCAAGACTGGCATTATTTTGTAAATATGTTGCTAATCAGATGATTAGTATAAAAATAGCGTTAAAGATTTTTTTGTTTTACTCGTAACTCCGAGTGACTTTTTTATACCTTTGAATTACATTTAATTAATAATTAAATACCTATGAAGATTTGTTTTATGTAAATTTTTAAATTGCTCGTACAGTTTTGTATAAATACTGGTATTATACCTAAATTACAATTAATTTCTTGTCGCTTGTTTTTATTTCCAGGGATTTTAGTTCCTGTCGTGGGAACAGAACGTTTCGCTCGCTGTTTCGATAAATAACAGAAAGTATGTATGTACTATGCACTTTATGCAGACATACATTAAGTATCAAAATAGCGATTATTCACTGTTTAACAAAACTAAAATACAATGTGAAGTACATACCTAACTACGTACATTAAGCGCATCTGAATTATCCATAGATCAATGAAGGTCTACACATAGCCCACTACCAGTCAGAAGCGTGCCCAGCATGCTATCAGCATTACCACGCTGAATGGTAATACTTATAGAATGCACTGTTTTCATTTTATTATTAACACCTTTAATCGTTTTTGATTTAATTTGGAAGAATATAAGCGGGAAATGGAAAATTATCGTAAAATTTTAGTAATCCCTTGTCCTTAGGGGTTGGATATTTTCTTCAAATCAAACAAATGTCTTAACATAATGGTTCAGTTTAAATACTGAAAAATCAAAATCGATACACAATTGACAGAATTATCGATAGCAATGCATTAAATATACATAGGTAGAGTTAAAATACTAACGAAGTGCAGTTGAGGTTTAAACCTACAAGGTCACGTTTGGAAATCGGGCTAACTCGCCACTGGGCTATTAAAGGTTCTTATTAAAAAGACGACTTCAATTATAAAATAATTGCTTAAAAATTCTTTTTGTTCGGTGTTGTCACGCGATCGTACCGTCATTCTACTTAACAGGAATCTCAGGTTTTGTCCTGATTAATACAATTAATTAACAAGGTTAAGTTAAATAGTAGCTAGTTGCTTTTACCAACATTTTGGTTTATGCATTGTAATCGTAGAAGTTTGCTTAGTATTTTATGTTTTTAATTACAAATAATTATAATCATGTATGAAATTTTTTGCAAAATTTTTAATGGGTGTCTAGAAAAACGCTTGAATTATGTATGTCGTACAGGTAAAACCTCTTCTTTGTAATTAACGTGTTTTTAGTGGTTGTAACTAGTTTCTACTAAATGTCTTTGTTAGGACTAGAACAGACTGAGGGACGAAATTGAAACTAATGGGTTCAATCTGATTAGAAAAAATGCGTTTCTTGAAGCAATTTAGTTGTAACTGTTTCAAACGACAAAGCTTCCTCTTACTGTTTGATTGTTCGCGAGACGCCAATAGCTATTAAAAATAATAATCTTTCACTGAAGCTATTTTATATCACAACTGTAAAAAAAAAACAACCTAACCTAATACAAAAGCTGCCACAATTAATGAAGAACTAGTTTTAGGTAATATTATTATAGTGAATTCTTGTAAAAACCAAGGCACACTAGTTTCAAAGTTTCAACTGGAGAAAAAAGGGGTTTACCCCGATCGAGTTTTACACGTTAACATACATAATTATATTATGCTTACAAAAAAATGGTACCCAATAAATGAGTATTTATACATCTAATTTTAGTTTTCCGTTTTATAGCTATTAATTTGATGGGTGTGTGTTTGTTTTATCGTTTGTTGTTTTAACTATTTCCTTTTACAAGAGATAAGCAGAACGCAGTTGATATACTGAATAGGTTGTATTCTACTCACCATATTACCAACCCTGAAATGTCAGCTGTTGTATTTATTTAGTTGAGTTAAAATGAAAGTGATTTGGACATGTATGAAAGAGCTGATTTTAATAATTCGTTATTTCAGGGTTTGATACCTACTTGGTAAAAGTTTTTCCTGAAGATGAACTACTCGAAAATTCAGTTTAAGTGTAAATGTGACGCCATGAACGGTGACATAAATATCCATATATCATATCCTAAATCCCCCTGGTAAAAGGGTGTTTAATATACCTAGTCAATTTTAATCCGAGAAAAGACATTGTTCTTAAGTATCATGCTGAAAATATGCAGGAAGGAAGAAAGAGAAGTGCCGTGTCTCAAGTGCTGGGTTGTTTTATATTTTCGGAACATTTCGGTTTTTGGAGAGCTATAAAGTTCTTTGATTTTATTCATAAACTTGTAATTTGTCATGCACGCTACGCAGCAGTGATCTCCTTCAATACATGGATACTGCAATCTGTTAATTCAACGAAGTATGGAAAATTATTTGAATATATTTGCAAGTTGATAACGTGATCAATGTGCGGTGATTATTATTTGCATTTTTCAATAACATAATTTGGATCATTGATTAATACGAACCCACTGCGTCCGTGAATAAAATATATATCATCTCCTAATTCCATAGCAGCTCATAATTGTATAAGTTTGAGAAAAAGAGTTTGATAAAGTAGAATTAAAGAAAGATAACTAGTTTCATTCAGTAGAGTTAAATCTATAGCTCAAGCAACTAAAAATAATACAGTAATTGAAGTTTGGATTGTTCGTGAGCACTTAATTTCACTTGAACAGTTTTCGCGATTTGTTATGGTTTAAGTCGCGGCAACGGCGCGGCGCGGTACGGGCGCTTCGCAGCCGGCACGTCCGCCTTTGCGTTTCGCACTGGCTCTACGACTAAATGTGATTTGAGCATCGTTGCGCCGAGATACTACCCTCCGCGGCGACCCCCCACGCACTCCGCGCCCGCCCTTGCACCTCACCCCGCTTCCCGGCCGCTCACTAAATCTCTTGTTCGCCAATATACTCCTGCTCTCAATCCCAACACTCAAGTACTTGTACAACGTTTATAGCCTACTTTGTTTATGAGCTATGATAGTTCAAAGGGATCATACAAATTTTGAACCGTGTGAAACGATTGCTAATGTACTAAATTATTTATTTTTAAATAATGTACGCAGTTTCATAAGGTACTGGTTTTAACAACTGCATGCCTTTTTCAGAAATATTCTATGAATCAATCACCTTATCTTCTTCAGATGAATGAACCAAAAGTTTAATAATAAATAATAATGTATATGATGTAATGAATATGTTGTTTCTATCTTTCTATGTCAACCGGTACCAAATAAGTAGTAGCCTTGGAATTTGTGCATTTCATGGTTTTCTCTGCGACCTTTATCACTTCTATTGCTTTACTTCGCTGTTTAAAGAAGGAAAGTGATCACAATAAGCAAAGGAATCTCTCACATTGTTTTTGTAGGTATAATAACACACCATTTAGTGTGCTTTAGAGAACCCCTTAAATAAAAATTTACATTTCTATTGTGGCATGTGTCGGCTTGAATACTCGTATGATGCTTCTTATATGTAATTTTTTTTGGTAAATAAATACACATAAATATACATTCAATTGAATAAGTAGTACCTACATGTGTATATATAAATGTTTTATTTCAATTTTTATTCAACTCCAAATAATATTTTGTGCTTATTAATAATTCTTCTCTTATTCTTCTCATGGTCGTTTGTTTTTCAATTTTGTTGAAATATCGAAATACTTTTATGGGTTTCAGAAATATAAAATTGTTTAGCGCGCTTTTAAAAAATAATGATTTCAGTTCAATACGAGTATAGGTCCATATTAATTACACTTTGCTTTGCCTTTTCTTTGTTACTTTGTTGTTGCTTCAATCCTAATTCAACTCCAGTGCTAAACGAGCTGCGAACCCGCGCGCGCACTCTCCTTGAAAAAGATCGCCGGACGCGATCGAAACTTGAGTCGGACTGGACTGACTACATTAAACGTGAGTTACCCGTGTATTTATGTAAAAATTCAACTCCAAATAATATTTTGTCCTTATTAATAATTCTTCTCTTATTCGTCTCATTGACGTTTGTTTTTCAATTATGTTGAAATATCGAGGTACTTTTATGGGTTTCAGAAATATAAAATTATGATTTTAAAAATTAATTAAAACGCTTTTAAAAAAAATAATGATTTCAGTTCAATGTAGTTCCATATCAATTACACTTTGCTTTGCCTTTTTTTTGTTACTTTGTATTTGGTTAAAATTTCACTATGATTTGTCGTTTCATTGTGTGTTGATTTTAGGGATTATAAAACAAATACATATTATACACAACACCATCTAGACCCAAACTAAGCAAAGCTTGTAAAAAATTATAAATTAATATATATCGTAGAAATTTATATTGACTAAAAACAGCTTTAATGAAAACATTTTTATTCAAGGTTATCAATATTGTTTCAGATATTTAGGTGTGAAAGCGTAACAGACAGACAGAGCTACTTTAGTATTTGTATGGAGTGCTTTATGTCAAGTATCTAGAATCTAGATACAAAGTTTCATGGTTTTTATCGTCGACAATAATAAAATGCCAAATACACTTTCATATCATTAAAAAAGCTAACTCCGCCCCTGGACTCGGGTGCGATTATGTGTCTGCATTTTTAAAGTTTTCCTTACATCTTTCAAATGCCTTAATTGCCTCTTCCGTGTATACTATTTTACTCTTATTAACTCCAGTGTTAATGAAAAAATAAGTTTAGACTTGAGATAGAGATAGAGTTTAGCAGCAATGTCGTAGGATGTGGTGTTCTCTATTGCATAACTATATATATCTACTAGCTGTACCCTGCCACGCCTTGCTGTGGCACATTGTGATGCAAAAATTAGATAAAAACAATCCTTGATGCGGATTATATATCATTCTAAAATTTCAGCTCGATTGGTGCAGAACTTTTGAAGCGTACACAAACCAACATAACATTTTTATATATAGAGATTGCGTTATATATCTGCATACTTCAATTCGGTTACATTGGGGCGTTTTCCAGATGCAAATTTACTAGTCAAAAATAGTTCTATGCCAAGAGTGGCACCACTGTTTGTTTTTGTAAAATTTCGCAAACAAAATAAAACATTGGCGTCACCTATGATGAAATTGGAAACTGTCTTTGACAGATCTTTTTGCGTCTTGTAAACGCCCCATTGATTCATCATAGCATTTTTTAATTTTTGAGATAACAACATTCCTTACCTCTATCCTGCATAAGTGAAAAGAAAATTGCGCGCAAAGGATTAAAAAAAAAAGTATATCACGGATGTTCCGAGTCTGAGTTTTTAAGAAACTAAAAAAAAATGGTCTAGTGCGAGTCGGGCTCGCCCATGAAGGCTTCCGTAGCAGCAAGTAACATAATACAAAAGTTCTTGTACTTGGTTGTTACTTTAATCAGTGTTCTAACAATAGTCAATTTATGACGTATTGAAGTAAAAGTACTTACTAGATATCATTCAAACCAATTTTTGTTGATAGTTTACATGGTAACGTACATCATATTTTTTTGTCATTCTGTTATTTTAGAAGTTACAGGGGGGGGGGGCTTCTTACCACTTTGGAAGAGTCCCTCGCGCAAACTATTCAGTTTAAAAAAAATATGTTAGAAACCTTCATATCATTTTTGATGACCTATCCATAGATAACCCACACGTATGGTATTAATAAAAAAAAATGAGTTTCAGTTCTATGCATGGGACACCCCTAAACATTTTAATTTTTTTCTAGTTTTTGTATCAAAAACTTAATGTGGTTGACAGATTACATCTAATTACCAAGTTTCAATAGTATAGCTTTTATAGTTTCGGAGAAAAGTGGCTGTGACATACGGACGGAGAGACAGACAGACATGAGGAATCTATAAGGGTCCCGTATTTTGTCATTTGGCTACGGAACCCTAAAAATATGATGAATTCGGCAACAAGAAGGTAGAAATAAATAAATAGGTTTAATTATATTTTGAATTCAAAAAATTTGTGCACACGATGTTCTAAATTCAAATTTACTTTACTCTCTAGAAGGTACAAACGACTTTTGCGCCCTGATATCTAGGAGCAAAAGTATTCTTTCCGAGATGGTGGGATGAAAACATTTTTTTACATAAATATGTATAAGTTTGTCAGAAGTAGAAACTATTTGTGTTTCGTTTTATTTCATGCACAGCAAAAATTTCGTTGTTTATTAATTTTAATCTTTTGAAATACACTAACAAGAGGAAACTAAAACTATTTATGGAACTACACAAACAAATAAAAATATTGACTTATTTTACGCACAAAATGATTTGAACGATGTGAAAAATATTATTTTTCGTTTTTTTTTGCGCGGGAACAATCTTGTTAGCGTCTAGTGCCACCGATGAACAAAAGCGGCAACTATCACAGGTACTAATATTTATACAGAAAAAAAATTACTTAGGCGTAATAAGAAATAGCTAAGGACCTGAGTATACATAGGTCGTGAATTATTGATTTTTTACAAAACATTCCATAAAAAACGGTAAAGCCGTTTCGGAGAAGTTTGGTAACAGACACTTTGGCACAATAATTTTAAATTTAAGACAGTTAAAAATAAACGTACATCAATCACGTAACATTTTTTTTCATTCTCATACTAACTTAAGATTTTCTAGTAATGAGACTTAATAACTGTAATTCTTGAAAGTATTATTTTCATCTGTATCGTGTTCACATCTGAGTATTTTTACGTTCAATCATTTTGCTCCATGTCCTTGAAGCTGGACAATCTTTGTTCTAAAAGGTTAGCAGGCAATATAGATAACTCCAAGGCCGGCCGGCGCTTATTCTGAGGGTCCAAAAAGATTGTGTAGATGTATCAGTACATAAGTAAAAGGTTCGATTATTATTATCGACCAGCTTATAGGAGCTTTCTGTTACATAAAGAAATTTAGTGACAATTTTTGGCAAAGCCTAGCTCAATTATAACTTTTTTTTTAGGGTTTCGTATCACGAAAGCTTAAGCAACCCTTTTAGAAATACTCCACTGTATCTTCGTCAGGCTATCTACTAGTTAGCATGGAATAGATCATTTGAGATCAAATTTTGTATTTTAATTATATGCTTTAATATTTTTTTTATGATCTGAACACATTAGGTACACTCAGGGGCGATCAGCAGAGTGCCCCGCATCACGCAGCGTCATGCGTATTCCATCGTTGTTTGTATAGAAAATACACAGTGCAACACACTTTTCGGGGGTTAAAAAAAACTTATATCTTCTGCGAAACATTATATGTACTAACATAAGAAAAAAAAATGTGTGAAAATTGGATGGTCTATTCAAAACCCACAAGAAGTATTCATTTATGTTGATTTTACTTAAGTTTTTTCCATTTTTTTTCTTCTTCACTTTATTGGTACGAAAACATCGTGAAGAAACCGGAATGTTCCAAGAATTTTTCGAAGTAAAGCGTCATCTGCCTACCCGCGCTGGATCAACGTGATGGATTAGGGCTTTTTCTTTTCTCGATTTTTTTTTCGATAATGCCCCGAATCCCAGTTGTGGGAACAATTATTAGTTGTGTTGTTAATGTGGCATTTGAAGAATTTGTAAAATTTGTAGGTAATGTGTTATTATGGAAAATTCGGAATATGAAAAAATTATATTTTGGATAAATAGTAATGTGGACAATACCAGAACTTGGAAAATTAAGAATTTGGAATGTAACGCTGACTGACATCTTTGCGTGATTTGCCCACTTTTTCCACCCTCTATCGAGCTTATCTCATGATGCCTTTATGAAGCTACTGTCTAAAATACAAACGGTTTATATTAAGAGGTAAGTGATACGAACTTCACCTAGATGACCTAGTATTGTATATTTATTTACTCATCGGAAATACTACTATTTTGAAATAAAATGTTATTTTTTACGGTAAACATGCGTCAATCATCAAAAACAAAGCAGTTTCGAAAAACTGTTAACATCCCTATTGTAGTTACCGCCCGATTCACCAAGATTATGCTGGATGACAGAATCCACGAGATGGCCAAGTCCATTGAAAGGAACTCAAACATCAAAGCGTGTTGGGAAAACTGGGAGGTACCAAGAATACAGTGGGTAAACGGAGTTCCAGGATGTGGAAAGACAACATGGATGATTAGACACTTCGACGTAGACAAGAACGCTATCATCACCACAATAACTGAGGCAGCAAAAGATCTAAGAGAAAAGCAATCGCACCGAATCTGTAACAACCAGTGGTCAAAACCAGGGTTTGAACCATAGCTTCTGTTCTAGTAAATGGTTTCGGAAAAGAGAATTTCAACCGCCTCATGGTGGATGAGGCTCTCATGAACCATTTTGGAGCCATTGCGATGATCTCACGGCTGTCTGGTGTTGGCGAAATTCTGGCGAACGTCCTCATCGGAGACGTCAATCAGTTGCCTTACATCAAGCCTTGCAGTTGCCTAAGAAGAGGGTGTTGGGTTGGGTGCTGGGTATTTGTGCTCCCTTATACCTTCTCTGCTCTAGGGACTTATACGGGGTGCTGAGGAGTACATACCTGAGTATATTTCCCTCAGCGCATATGGGACATCCATCGGGTTTCGATGTGTGCAGAACAACTCCTGGCTGATCTTAGTTACCAGGTTCGAGAGCCTCATCCACCATGAGACGGCAGTTTTTTTTTCCGAAACCAGAGCAGAAGCCATATTTCGCAACCTGATTTTTACCAGGTTTCCAATACGGTGCTATAACTTCTCTCTTAGATCTTTTACTGCCTCGGTTGTTGTGTTGATGATAGCGTCATTGTCCATGTCGAAGTGTCTAATCACCCATGTTGTCCTTTCACATCCTGGAACTCCGTGGACAAGCTGTATTCTTGGTACCTTCCAGTGTTTCCAGTTCCAGTACGGTTTGACGTTTGAGTTCCTTTCAATGGATTAGGCCATCTCGAGGATCCTCTCGTCTAGCATAATCGTGCTGCATCGGGCGGTAACTACTATTGGGTCGTTTGTTGGTGTCGCATAAACGGGTCTACCCACGCGCTCTATCTCTCTCTCTCTCTCGTTCAGTGTCACGAAAACATTTTCTGCACTATAGGCTGCCACATACTGTCCTGTCATGGTTCCCTTGATGACCCGGGAAGTGACATTATTGTAAATGGCTGCTTCGGCATCCTCGAGTTTCGCCTTTAGGAGGCTTGCACTTCCTAGTCTATAGAACTGCATGATGTTATCGAAGATCTTGAGGTTGACTAGTCTTATTGCTCTCAGTGTGATGAAGGCGTTACATACATGGCTCCGCGGCTCCGAAGCCGTGACATAGCGGGGCGGTTAAACCTGCCCCATGTCGGCTCTTATTCGGCTCGTTTGTTGCTGTGAAGCTGCTTTGGGGGTCTTTGACGTTAAGGGGGGGGGGGGGTGATGATTGGGGGTGAGATTCGGAGCACACTTCCTGATGCAGTGTTGAAGGCAGTTACAATGGCCGTTTTAATTGGACGCGGCTTTTTCTGTGGTGGAGCGGGGTTTCCCCAGCTGTCTGTTGCCTTTGTTAGATCGTGCGAAGGGGGTCTCAGTAAGCTCCAGATTCTCTCTCCTATCTTCGTATACAATAACCTCATGATGTTTAGAGGTCTCAAGGCAACCCAGCCGGTCTGCGAAGCCGGAAGGGCATAAATAGTTATTTAGTTTTTTAATTTATTTGTGGCAGGAGGGTTAACGATGAGACATTTGACTTCTTTCGAGTGACCAAGTGGCCGATGACGTAATTGAATTTTGTAACGCCGTTAGTTATGCCGGAAATCGCAAACTGGCCTTATACTTGGCCAAACCATATCTTCGGCTCCTCACTTTTACTCCGACTTTGAATACGCCGGACAAGTTGCCACCACTAGTGTCGGTTAATGCAGTGCCCTTTTGACCTCCAGTTGTCATTGACTACCGGACGTCAAAAGGACAATGGTATATGATGTATTTTTAAATCAATAATTCTCTAAAATGTGGTCTTATATCAAGGGGACATCAATATGTAGAGGTTTCTACGGGATACGAGTCGATTAGGTCGTATAAATGAAAACTCACCAGCCTTTTCTCTATTTAATTTCATAGGATAAGCATAAGACAAGCAGTAATTACAACACGATATTTGGAACCGCAACCGCGGTGGTCGCGGGTGATAGTCGTTCCGTGAGGTCTTAGCATTTATTATTAGTGTCAGAATTGCTTGTTATTCAGTCAATCATAACACTTCTATTTACATAATTATAGTATAAAAATAAAATTACTTTAATAGTTATAAATATGTTCACGACATTTCTTAACCTTTTTATATTACGGTAAATCCATAAACCTTAACCGATTTGAAAACTTTTATTGCGGTAAAATTGGTGGCAATTATACTATAATAGTACAAGTCCGCTTTTTCCGATAATAAATACTAATTCGTTTTGCGATTCTATTATATGCAATACTCATTGACTAAGTAGTCTAAAAAGTAGAAGCTTTTAAAGAAAATATCCGATATAATATTCACATAATAGACATCCATCATTGATGCAGAATTATTATTTTCTAAAGAGATGTTTGATAACCTATTCAATCGAAGTCAGTATGTACTTGTATGAAAACTTGGGATTCCTTTATATCCTCACAGGTACAATTAACCGACCCACCTTTATTTTTCGTTATTTCGTTGAATCGTGGGATTATTATTTAAAAGCGTTTATGTTTTCAATATCTTCATTTGTTTTTGCTTAATGATAACTTTTAACGTAGACACTGCCTTTAAATTTACTTCAATATTAAATTATAATATTCATTAAAAAGTAATAAAAAAAACTCGTATTAAAGTTAGTAAATTAATAATTGTGCTTGTGAGGCTTCGAATGTGGAGTGGTCCTAAAAATTAGTAGTTCGCTTGATACGATTTTAAAATCGTTTGAGCTGAAAAAAATCACGTAGTCCGATAGATCGAGCTATGCGGTCGAATCAAGTGGCCAGGACCTAACTTTCTGTTAGGTCCTGGCCACTTGATTCGTACTCACTATCGAAATAGCTCTCAAATATGTATGTTAGAATAAATTGTAGAAGAAGTAACAAATTCATCAATTCAATTCATAGTAATTTCATTCCTTTTAATGCGTAAATAAAATAAAATATTATGTGTACTCACATGAATACACGAGTTAGCAATATTAAATCTGCTGCTACATGTTTAGTTAAAAACAGATTTTTTTTTATTAAGTTTATTTTTAGTTTTTTTTTTCAGGTAGAATCTTCAGCCAACCAATCAGAGAAATTCACGTGTCCACAGAATCATCTTCCTGACATGATCGTCTGAGAGTATCTCCTTACTTAGGCTGTAGCATAGAGCGCCTTAAGAAAACTAAGCATGCATCAACTAATTTCAAATTATACTATTTGTCATAACATAACTCCAAACTTGGAATTATGTATTATGTACAATGTACATATATACAGACATGGACCCTAAAAACATAAACTTCCTTTTTGGCAGACGTGGGTTTACGACAGCACTCTCATCGTGAGACTCATATGAATAACCCACCGATCAAGCCAGAATAGAAGATAGATGTTTATTTTTAAAACTACATCTGCGTTGACAATGATTTTGGTACGAACGAGTTTTGACTGCAAACCGTACGAAATTTCGTAACGTTAAAAAAAATTACGACTGTGCTATTCTAAAATCCATACACCCTGTCGAAATCTGAATTAGGTACAGTTACAGTTACGTTACAAGTACCCATACAAATACAAATATATTTATTGCTGTTTGCAGGTAAGATAAGGTGATTGACAAAACATTTTAATAGTTGACCCATACAAACTGGCCTCTTCTTCTAGAGGCATGCAATATGTTTGGCAACACAGTTTCCATTGGTCTGAATTTATACAATGATAATAATAGTCAGCTGATAAAGTCTTCTTTTTTTTTTCATTTTCAGCTTTTAATCGGTTGTATATTATTATATGTCATCTGTCATCGTCTGTTAATTTCTGGCTTCTATCCAGTTGTGCTATGTAAGTGTGATATGTTTGGTGAGCACAATTACGCCAACATCTTGTGCTTCAGCAGGATGCTGTTATGGACGTTGACAAGTATATAGTTTAAATCCAAGGTCTTGCGGTAGTAACTCTTGCAGTTCAGCCGTGTGAACAATGTCAAAGAATGTTTATATGTATAGAAAAAAAAAAATCAATATGTATATAATAAAATAATGTCAATGTGTATAAAATAATGTCAACATCTATAAAATTTAATATTTGTATAACTCAAAGAACTCTCACAATATATACAGTGTAATCTGATTCCACAGATTTCTAAAACAAAAGGCAGATGGAACGTGCGTAACACAGATCCTGAGGTCCAGAAAGCAAATATCAAACGCCAAAGCAAATGCAAAACTCCAGTCAGTACGAAACGGACTTCCGTCTCGTACGGAAGTCCCGTGTGATTTTAAGTTTTGTTTAAGATTATGCCGTCTTGTGTCTTCAAATATTGCAAACATTGTTCCCAAAAATAAGAAAAGGCAAGAGGAGTATCATTTCATAGGAAAGTTTGAATATTTTTACTGCTATTTATATAATTTAGGCATTTCATTTCGATTGATGAATAGAAACACAACACCTCAACGGAAATTGGTTAGTGTTGCTTATACTAAATTGAAATTATTTTCCCTAAAAATTAGGTAAAATATAGATTATGGTTTTTTTTTGTAGATACTCGTAGACCAAATTATGTATGTAGATTGTATTATTCTATTTTAAACCCTATTTTTGTAATCGTAATTTTTTTATTTAATGTGAATCGATGCCTAGCATAAACCCACATCATTACAAGTGTTTATAAAAATACTAATAGTGTCGATAAAAACTATAGTTATAAAGCAAGTTTTAAAAACTTGTAAGTAGGTATAGTGGAGCTTAAAAACGTAGGCGAGTTCTTTTGAGAGATCTAATCGTTTTAATTAACCTCATGTTATCTGGTCGAGTCAGTAGTGACATTGTCGAAGTTTTATACGGTGCTAATTTATGCGTACATAATTAGTTACCTAAAAAAGATGTTGGGATCAGGCCAATCGCTGTTGGCACCACAAATACTGGCCTTGCTGCCAAGGTGTAGGTATAAAACGTTGCTCTTTCGAGCTCCCTGTCCCAACAAACTTGATTTTGGTTCTCTGGGTGAGGCTGCTATTCATTCTGTCCTGACTTTCTTTGTCCAAAATTAGGTAAAGGGCTGTAAAGGTGGACGTCAAAAACGCCTTTAATTTGGTTGATCGTGGAGCCCCGTTGTTCCCGTTGTTTTTGAAATTCTTGACCTCTACAATTTTCTTTGGCAATGTTATGGCGGACCCACAAAATTATCAAAACAATCCTATGCTATCTTCCGTTGGCTATCAACTTGGTAAGCCTTCGGCCATGCGACCTTCGCCCTGGACATTCGCTCTGTCATTTAACGTCTCCAGTCCAATTTAAACGTTTGGTACTTGGACGACGGAACTTTGGGTGTCGATGTGAATAATGTTCAACTAATTTACAAAAACTCTTAGACGATTTGCGTTGGTTTGTATCAACATTTTTGAAAATGTGAATGTTTTTGACACGCGTCCAGACAAAGATTGGATAATAAACAAATTGAATGATCTGGCCCCGCAACATCGAATCAGTTGACAAAAATTCTCTGGACTCCTGTGTTCACCGATATTAAATGAGTAGTTGCCACCTTTTGTCAAGCATAGTATTCAAAATTTCACAAGAAGCTCCGATAGAATACTCAAAATAAACACACACATGAATTTTACTATTATTCGGCGTTATCTTTTTATTCTGAATTTTCTGTACGAATATTCGAATTTTTAGTTGCATGCAAAATCAAAATTCTTAACTTCATAGAAGAAGAAGATTTTCGAAGCTAAGACAACAATAGTGGGATTTTTTTCTTAAGACTGGGAACATTCCAAGCACACCAACGTGAGTAATTTGACAAAGTCGGTGAGAGCTGTAACGCATGCATAACTAATTACTGTGTCGTTCACGAAGGTTTCATCTGTTTAGAAATCTGTGTCTGATTCAGTCTGCCAGTTACAGTACATTATCTGGTCTAACATTAGATAAACGTAAAGTTTCATAAAATATAGACAGTGGACACTAATGTGACTAATGGAATTTAATATGGAAGTTAATGTAATGCAAAATGTCATGTTAAACAAAGTCTATACATCAGTATTACAATTAATTTCCCTATCTTAAAAAAATCCACTTTTAATGGCAGCAGTTCAACATCATATTATTTTTCCATAGTTAGTGAAATGAACATTGAACAAATATCACGTTATAAAGGTGTCTGGAGTATCGATACAGAACTACGAGTAAACGTGAGTGGAGCAGACTATTCTGGATACAATAAGCGTTTACGTGATTTCACACGTACTTAGCTTGTTTCTACATAAGTACAAGATCTAGCATAAATCGCGTCTTACATGCGTGGTGGGTGATAAATAGCAGACGTTTAGCAAACTTTAACAGGAATGGACAATAGTGTAGAAGTAAACTAGTATTATTAATTTTATAAGGGAATAAGGTGGGATCAAAGCCCATGTCCCGATATTGTTCTTTTGAATAAATCCAAAACTGAGGAGCGTTATGATTTCATTTTTCTAATAGATTCAAGATTGCAACCAACGGGAAAACCCCACTCAGGTAACGCATTCCACAACCTAGACGTTATTATCACACGTAGAATTCTGTGCCTGGGTGACCGCCGTCTCACCGCCGCCATTTCATCTTTTGGCATCATCACGCGCAATAAGATTCTCATCATCAGGTACACGCCATACACCCTCAAACTGTCGGAGCGTGTGATAGGAACCCGCATCTAAAAACATGTTAGTTTGACTGAGAATCAATTCGAGCTCACCGCTGGAAAGTCTACTGTGATAAATAATTTAGAGGATGGACATGATTGTCTTGATCCACAGATTTATTTAAAACTATATAAGTATTATATCAGCTATCTGGCTGCCATCACACAAGCTTTGCTTAGTTTGGGGTCAGATGGTGTTCTGTGTGAATTGTCCACCAATATTTATATTTATTTATTTATATTTCAAAATGAATCTTATAGACTGCAGGCCCGTGAACAAAATTTATGGGTCAAATGAGCCAGCATGAGTCCTATGTAGGATGATAGATGGATATAAAATAATAAGATTCAGCACTATGCCGTCAGCTGTCCAACTGAGAGCAGATGAGCATTCAAAAGCGCATAGATTGGTAAATTTTGGTCATTTGTTTTTGTACGGCATTCTTACCATCAAATAGATCCATGGAAAATAATGAGAAAACGCGTAGTGCCGTACAAAAACAGTGGTCCACCGAATCGGAAACATGTTTGATATTTCGGAAATTTTCAGGGAAAATTTGGTCATTTGATACTGTACGGCATTTGTTCCATACAGTTGCAATAGCTCGTCTAACTCATTATTACGCAACGCCATACAAAAATAATGCGACAAGAGGAAAATATCGTGATCCAAGGAGGTGATTTGATACAGTACGGCATCGGTTCCAAAACATTATCTAGCAGTCAAACGTACAGTTAAAAATAATGCCGTACAAAAATGACTGTTCATTTAAATGTTTATCGATAATTACCTTAATTTCAACGTATACTTTATTTATAAAGGTGGTACGTAGGTCATTTGATACTGTACGGCACCTTATTTTTCTTAATGACATTGCTAAAAACTATTGTTGTATAGTAATGCCGTACAAAAAAACGTGTTCTAAAAAAATTACAGAGGAATACAAAACATGCAAATTTTCATTTATTTCAATAATCATAGATTAATGAAACATAGCAATTTTTAACATATTATCGTTGATTTAAATAGTATTCACGTAAATACGTACATTTTAACCCTTAATCGAACAAAATATTTATCACTTAGTTAGAAACTCGGAAACTCGGAAACTATGTACTTCAGGGCAAAAATTATGGAGCTCATTATTGTCGAAAATAGTATTTTACAGTTTATGTTGTCAAAAAACTTTTTTGTGAAACGTACCGTTTACGATTTACGACTCATTTAATGAAACAGTTTTTCTATCGCGGCCGATAACTTTTGAAATATTAGGTAAATCAATAGAACGCATCTTTAAAGATCAGTTTATTTTCTATAACTTTTACCTTCACCTTTTTTTCTAAAGTCCATACGTTTTGATTTATAAGACGTTTAAATTCTGTTATTCTGCCAAAAAGGATAAAAATTTAAGAATTGTATTAAAATAAACAATTCTTTTGTTTGTGGTGGGTTATTAGACGATGAAAACTCTGTATTTGTGAGACAAAAAAACGAAAACTTGTTAGACACGCCTGTCGTGTCCTCCGCAACGAATCGGTTATTGAAATATAGAAATTTTCAACATATTATCGTTGCTTTAAATAGAATTCAGGTGAATAAATAATGCCGTATATTTTAACCCTCAATCAAACAAAATATGTACACCTAGTTAGGGACTATAGGCCCATGTACGAAATTGATGGGTTATTTAAACCACTAACATACCTATGTAGGTCAAAGATAAAAGGGTACCTGTAAATAATAAGATTCAGCACTATGCCGTCACTTGTTACCTGCCCAACTGAGTGCAGGTGAAGAGAGGGTGTTGCAACCCTTTGTCTGTTCTTCTTGTCGTACGATTTTTATACGGCGTTTTGGAATAAAGGATTAGAACAGGTATTTAAACTGTATGGAACCGATACCGAAAAATTCAACAGTAAAAATAATTAAAATTTACAACTTTTACAATATCAATACATTTTCTAATCAATTATTTCGCAATGCCTTACAAAAATCATGCAATATGGGGAAAAGCCCGAGGGTTGCAATATTCTTTCTTTACCTGCACTCAGTTGGACAGCTAACAACTGACGGCATAGTGTTGAATATTATTATTTTATCTATATATTTACTTTTATCATAAATGTGAGGTTAAAATAACAACGTTGTACGGGGAAGTACGTATTTTTTACGCGGTATATGTAGGGGGCTCTAATAACTCTTCGGAGTCTAATAAAAGCCAGTATTAGATGAGACGAGAGTGAATATGAAAGCATGTTAAAAGAGTTGAAAACTAACTTACTCGGAGTACATACTTCAATCCTTCCATCAATCCATCCTTACATAAGTATGGATGGAGAGAAGGATGTTTGTAACTCTTTCACTTAAAAACTACAGAAGGGATTTCGATGAAACTTAGTGCGTAGATAGATCATGGTCTGTAATAATACATCAGCTACTTTTAAGAATAAGAATTTTACCATGCGTGTCTTGAAATTTTCAACATTACGCCCAGTAGTCCAACATTAAACTTCATATAACTCAAAAAAGTATAGTCATTACAAAAAAATATGGTAACATTTGTAAAGAATAAACTGGTCTTTAAAAATTTCTTGACGTGTTTTATTGATTAATCTAATATTTCAAGAGTTTTCGGCCGCGATAAAAAAAACCGGTTCATCAAATGGGCCTTAAATCGTAAATGGTACGTTTCACAAAAAAGTTTTAGGCAACAAAAGGTGTAAAATTTTATTTTCTACACTAATTAGTTTAATGATTTTGGCCCTAAAGTGCAAAGTTTCCGAGATATGGGCCAAAAACATTTTTTCAAGATGGAGCTTCTCTTGAATCTGTCAGTATTTTGTGGTTTTATGATCAGTAAGTGATCCTACACCTCAAAAAAGAAATTTGTTTCGGAAATTTATGGCAAAGTTAAATTATAATCTTTACTGGCCTATGATATGAACTTTCAGATTTGTAGAGCATTGACTTTTTTTAGACATGTATTAAATTCCAATAAATTATCTGAATGCCGTTTAAAAAATCGTACTAAATATCATCCTAAAGTAAATTTCGTCACATGGTATTTTCTGGAGTTTTTTGGGATTTACTGACTCTTGGAGTAACAAAAATGTACGGCACGTATAAAATTTTTATCTTTGCACAAAATGCTTTCGGAATAAATTAATTTTACGTTGTATCAAATCACCTCCCTGGATCACCGAAAAGAGGAGATTGATCCCCTCGATATTTTATTCTTGTCGCATTATTTTTGTACGGCGTTGCGGAATAATGGGTTAGACGAGCTATTGCAACTGTATGGAACCAATGCCGTACAGTATCAAATGACCAAATTTTCCCTGAAAATTTCCGAAATATCAAACATGTTTCCGATTTGGTGGACCACTATTTTTGTACGGCACTACGCGTTTTCTCATTATTTTCCATGGATCTATTTGATGGTAAGAATGCCGTACAAAAACAAATTTACCACTCTACTTGCGCTTTTGAATGCTCATCTGCTCTCAGTTGGACAGCTTACTAGTGACGGCATAGTGCTGAATCTCATTATTTTATACTCATCCTTCATCCTACATTGGTCTCATGCTGGCTCATTTGACCCATCAATTTTGTTCACGGGCCTGCAGTCTATTAGGTATTGACTAGGTGACGGTTGTTGCATTTGAAGTCACTCTTGAATTTTTCCGGGATCAGTTTGCGTAAATTAAAAGGTTTTATACTAAATTAGAAATTTCCGACAAAGCCGATGAAGAATTTTAGTCTAAACTATTTGTAGTTCCTTGTCTGAGGCGGTCTGGGTTTCGTAGTGGTAGGACTTTTGGCAGAGTCCGCCTGGGGAAGTACCACACCTTTGCCAGTTATTCTACCGCCAAGCAGTAATGTGCAAACATTACTGTGTTCCGGTTTGAAGGGCAATGTTTCCAGAGAAATTACAGGGCTTAGAGATATAAGATCTCTGTGGGTAACGAGCGCAGTTCAGTGCTAGGTAATGATTTGGACTCTTCATGTTCCAATAGCTGCGTGTCACTGTGCTGTTATGTGTCAGGCATGTTGCTTACCATCAGGCACATGCCCTGATTGTCTCGTCACTCTTTATTTAAAAAAATAAAAAAATAGGAACGTTTTTTTACATTGCTTTTATACACGAGTAAAGGACTAATTTGTAAATATTTGATACTTCTTTGACCTTCTTGTGAAATGATTTTATCACAAATATAAAATGTGATTAAATAATGCGTATTTAGTAGAATAATATACTAAGACAGACGCGCGAAGAGAGAGAAAGAGAGAGACTTCAAACTTATTACACCTGTAATTTTTAAAATAATCATGATCTGATCTGAGCGTAGTCGTAACGTATTTTCTGTATTGATGTAGCAAAAAAAATCGAAATCTATGGTATTGATTCAGACTCAATTAATCTAAACAATAAATAAATAAGATCTGATAATAATCTAACCTTAAAAATAAAATAAATAAAAGCGGCCAAATGCGAGTCGGACTCGCTCATGAAGGGTTGGAAGAAAATAAAATTGTGGTTTCAGTTCTAAGGGCACCCCCAAAGTTCATATATTTTTTAAAATTTTTGTGTAAAAATCTTAATGCGGTTCACAGAATACATGTACTTACCAAGTTTCAACAATATAGTTCTAATAGTTTCGGAAAAAGGGGCTGTGACGTACGACCGGACAGACATACGACCAGACAGACAGACATGACGGACCTTAAGGGGTTCCGTTTTTACGTTTTACGAAACCCTAAAAAAAAGCATAGTATATCAATAGATTTTATCGGTTACATAAAATTGATTAAATATTTAGTTAGTTTTAGTTAGGTTAGTTATTCCTTCGTTTATTTATGTTAGTTTCTTATCCCTACTAGTACTATAAACGCGAAAGTTTATAAGATGAATGTTTGTTACTCTTTCACTTAAAAACTACTGTACGGATCGTGGTGAAATTTGGAACATAGATGGATTATAGCTAGTAGAACGCATAAGCTACTTTTTATGTATGACGGGAACGGGAATTACGCGGGTAAAACAGCGAGGCACTGCTTGTTTGTTAAGTAAGTAATAAGTCCTACAAAATCGCTTAAACAACAGTTTATAAAGAAGTTATAGATCCTAGAATTGTTAATTTGACTACTAGAACGCATTGAGTTTCCGTGGGTACATTATATTTAAAAATTGAAACGCCAATCACTTAAATCTACCCTAAATAATTATTTTTTGAAATCCCAAGCCGTTGATTCCAAGAAGCTGATTAAATACTTACTATCTGATGATCAGCTTGTCGGAAGAGATTTAAAGGTCCAAAACCCTACTATAAGGTAGAAAATCGCGTGGGAAATACTAAAGCCCTTTTAACTCAAAACGAACCAACGTTGCGACTCCGATTGCGCATGCCAAGATTTGGTCGAATGCCGTAGAATGCGTCAATTGTAATCCATGATGCGAATGGTTCGCTGATTCCGTTTGTAATGTATGGTGAGTGGTTGTAGAGCCCCCTTACTATGTATACCCAGAGTATTTTTTAATGCCCTCGTCCTTTCTATGGCATGAATGAAACCAAATACGCAATTTTTACAAAGCACCTCTTCATACCTCAATACTTTGTAGCATGTCTACCTACCGTAGCATTAACTTCAATATACATTGTATGCCGAATAGTCACACTAATCCAACTGTTAATTTGACATGCAAGAATCATTCTATACATAAACAATGTAGTTTTTACACTGACTTTACGTAGATAAAAAGGTCGGCACTGACTGAATGTAGACAAGTAATAGAATTGACTGACCTTTCCTCGTTTCCGAAACGTATGCTGGATCGGCTGATGTCGCTCCAGGCGCTCATGGAGCGGCCGCGGCCGCGGTGGTAGGCCGCGCTGGCGAGCGCGCCTGCTGTCGGCCGACGCTCCAGCTCCACGTTCGGAGGGAAGTTAACTTTTGTAGAGGCTCGTGAGGACGGGCCGTCTGCGGACTCGCCGCCCGCCGATGTCTCCATCTCGAAGGCAGCGTAATCTGGCACGTCGTCGGGCTCGCCGTCGCTGCCGTCGCTGGCCGCCGAGAGCGCTTCATAGCCGTAGCCGGGGCGGGCGCCGCCGCCGCCTCCGACGGCCACGCCGCCCCCGCCGCCGCAGCCGCGGCCGCACTCCGCGCTCGCTCCCAATCTCGGCGACGCCGAAGACGCTTCTATGCGACTTAATGACGCCGCTTTCACACTCTGCCCGCGGACATTTAGTGGTGAACCCCTCGTCGGCAAATGGTTCGAATAACGTAGTTTGCTGTGGCGAAACGTGGTGCTGCCTTAGTTCTACTACGGGTATAATAACGTCAAACGCGTACAATTTCTGGTAAATACTATACCCTCTTCGGAATTTTCACTATTTGATATGTAAACTGAACACACTTCAATAAATAGCTGCTGATGACATCTTCCGCGTATCGTAAAACTATGTCAGAGAAACACAACTGTTTTGAATTGTACATGAAGAAATTATTTCGTTTCAAATTTACCGCGATCAGTTATTAACAAAAAGAAAGCACAATAATATGTTCTGGTTTTCACTAATCGTGTTGTGATTGCACAGCGCGCATCAATCCACTGATGTGACACAAACATTTAATGAACCGAAAATTCAGCATAGAATAACGTCGTGTCGAAGACAATCCAACGTACCTCGTGTAACGCTTAGTATAGTATTGACTAGTGACCTTAATGCCGCCAAACGGTCTCAAGTTTTGTTAATGGGGGTGACTAAACAAAAAGTCGTATAGATAGTACGATTCATACATAGTGTAGATGTGTTGAAGTGAGTTGGCTACGGAGCACCGCTGTGAAGTTGGTTGGTTAGTATCGGGCGGGGCAAATCGATGCCAGAATTCTACACAGGGCGCCCCTTTCCTAGTTCAGATTTCAACCACTGCGGCGCTATTGTCCTGCTTTGGTCATAAATATTAAATATATTATTATTGTCTTGGAACTTGGAAGTCATGATACCAAATATCTATTTGTACAGAAACCGCCGTTGGCGCTGTCAACATGACTTATTTCCTTCCTCCTCTATGTCTCCCCTGTGTATCACATAATAAATGTTTACGATTAAATCAAATATGTTTACTCCTATGCTTTCATGTATTCGGTATTTGTTGTATTACCAAAATTGGTGTTTGGCTGTTTTGAGACCACTGTTAAAATAAATACTCTCTCATACACAACATCACTCTGTAAGTGCCAATACAACTAGTTGGAAATTTATTTATACTCGTATCTAAATTCTAATCTACTTCATTTGTTTAATTATCATATTAAGTAGCAATCCTAAAATAGATATTTTGATATTCAATCCCTAAGCTTCTAATTGTGTAAAGAGAAATAAATATTACGAGTAAATAGAAAATATGTCGTCATGTAAAGCGGAGAAAATGAAGCTGTGATAGCCTAGTTATAGGTAGGTGCAATTTTACCCCGCGTTATAATAATCAGGTAATAATAAGACAGGAAGATGCGTATGTTTGATCACCACCAAGGTTTATGTGAGCAAAAAAGTGAAATAGCCATGTTTAAAAAAAATAAAACGTTTTTGCGGATTTTAGATAGGTACCACCCAACCTGCAGTTCGTCTGTGATGTAAACCTTGGCTCTCTCCTTTGCCAGATGCCTTGAGTCCCAGCTGTGGGAACATTGCAACAGTGTTTCTATGTAGGTATAATAAGTATGTATTTAGAATTATATAATATATTATTGCTGCTTATGATTAGTAGGGCAGTCGTAGCGTGCATAAGCTGTTTTATTACGCGGCTCGCCACGTTACTGAAGTAAGTATACCTACAAACCTACATACTGTGTTAACGGTCTAATTTACTCGAAGGTACTTTTGGGACGTTACCATGGACACCGACGCTGGCATTAATAATTAACAGTATCGTTACTTACTTGCTCGTTGGTCGGTTAATATATATAACTTGTCGATAAAGACACTACAACAACGCAATTTTAAGGTACTAAGTAAAGAATGATTTCAAAATAAATTAGTCTTGACCCATTGGCAAAACAATTTTATCTAAATGTTTTTATATGGGCTTACACGGTTTAATTATAGTCCTAGGGGGTCATCAAATTTTAAAATAAAAATCCAGCTTTCATTTTTTTTTAATGTGGGCAGAGCCTTTATTAACAAAACTAAAATACAATGAGAACTACATACACTACACTACAAACCTAACTAACTACTTACACTAAGCACACCTGAATTATCTATAGACCACTGTAGGTCTATAGATAATCAAGATGTTCAAGCCCACTACCAATCGGAAGCGTACCTAGCATGCTGGCGGCATTACCACGCTGAATGGCAATGCTTATGCGTTGGGCCAAATAAACGCCAGCATTTTGGTCACGCGTCGCGTCGACCAAGCGCTCGGATAGGCTTTTGAAGATGAGGTGAGCTCCCGGCCCCCACGGTCCCAATGTCTCAACCCCAAAGAGCTCAAATATGTAACCACTTCCGAGGGTTGCATATTTGCGCCGTTTGAGTCGCTCAGCTAATTAGCCACTGCACCGGCCCTACTATGTGTCTCTGGAAGATGTGATGGTGCCAGAGTATCGACGCAAGTTGCGTCCCATACTAAGGGCCGACCCAACTTCCAAGGCACAACAGTCATGCCGTCAGGTCTTTTGCCATCGTCACGCGCAAGACCACTCGGTTCGAGTATGGCTGGGACATTGGCGGTGGAAAAAGCACGGCGTATGATATCGTTCAGGCAGGCGTGGCGGCCAATACGACCCGCGCTTTTCGAGCAAGAGAGACCATGGTGACCGAGTTGGTCGACGGCAGTACCACAATGGCAGCGATGGGCTTCATAGCACCTCGCACCCACGTGCAAGCTAACAGCTAGACGAAATGCAGTTGGATCTAATAGGCTACCGGTATTGAAAGATGGCAAAGCTTGTAACCAAAGGCCCGATTCCCACACAGACACAGCAAGGATACGAGCACGATCCGCGATACTAGGACACGTATCGAGAAGAGAGTTCCGTGCTAGATCGCAGATCGGTCGATCCCACTGTCTCTGAGATGACAGACATCTGGGGAAATCGTTGTTTGGACAAGCCAGCCTCCAAGCATTCTTAGCCTCGCACAAATTAGCTACTACTACATCCGAATGGCCTAATGAATTTGCGAGAATTTTTTCGATTAGATTTTGAGTACTATGAACTGAGGACAAGAATGCCGGTAAAGCTTCACTTGAAATTTGGCGGACCCCTAGGCCTCCCAACCTCAGGTCCACATTCAACACCGATATTAAAGATTCCTTTACGACATATTTAATTGAATAACGGGACACTCACGTATATACGGTCGGTCAATCCGACTCGAGTTTCGGCCGCGTCCGGCGGCCTTTTTCAAGGCGAGTGCACACGCGCGGTGGCTGCC
Source organism: Ectropis grisescens (assembly GCA_017562165.1). Classification (NCBI taxonomy): domain Eukaryota; kingdom Metazoa; phylum Arthropoda; class Insecta; order Lepidoptera; family Geometridae; genus Ectropis; species Ectropis grisescens. The sequence continues at coordinate 11,387,550 of CM029767.1, read as the reverse complement.
CGTTTGGCACTCAAATACTAAAATTAATACTAATATTTTAATATTAATACTAAAATTCCTTTACGACATTGTCTAAGCTCCAAAGGAGCTCACCATATTTCCACAGTGGACTACATCGTAAAGCGTACATAAATTTCGGAACAAAGAGACAATGCCGAATAATTGTAAACGCCATATGGGCGTTTACTTTGAGTAGCCTATCGCAGGCTCTCGTAAAATTTTAATTTTTTTTCCTCGACAAAAGGTGTAAACGACTCATCTAATATCGGTGAACCCAAGAGGCGCAAGGAATATTTGTCAACTGATTTGATGTTGGGGGCCAGATCATTAAATTTCTGTATAATCGAATCTTTATCTGGACATGTGTCGCAAACGAAAAGTTCGCATTTTGAGAAATTTAGTTCCAAACCAATGAGACGAAAACCGTCTATAAGTTTTTGTAAATCAGTTAAAACAGTATTCACATCGCCCTCCAACGTTCCGTCGTCCAAGTACCAAACGTTTAGTTTGGACTGGAGACGTTGAATGATAGGGTGAATGGCCAGGGCGAAGGTCGCAGGGCCGAAGGGATCGCCCTGTTGACAGCCAACGGAGGATAGCATATGATTGTTTTGATAAGTCAATTTTGTGGGCTCGCCGTAACATTGCCAAAGAAAATTGTACAGATCAGGAATTTTATCCTTCACTTGGGCCAACAGGGCTCCTCGATCAACCGAATTAAAAGCGTTTTTGACGTCCACCTTTAACAGCACCTCTCCGCAATTTTGGTGAAGGAAGGTCCGGACAGAATGAACGGCAGCCTCACATCCACCCCGCAAACCAAAGCCGAGTTGTATTGGTTTATAATTTTCCAGCTTTTATCATTTTCTCGAAAACCTATGTACTACAGGTATGACGTTGCCAACTGCTTAACAAAATGCTTGTACATTTGTTTGTACTATAGGTATGACATTGCCGTTAATTGAAAAAATAAAATGTTCCAGGATATATTTTATTAGTACTTAACTTAAAATTAGCGGTGGGCGATTATGAGAGAAATCATTCGATTATGAGAATGTTTCGAGATATCTCGATTATAACGGTTAGTAGTTACTAATTAGTAGTCAGTCAGGCACGAACGGTCGCGAGCTCGCGAGTCGACTCGATTCACTCATAACACAGCACACAGCCGCGTGGGGTGAGGAGGGGACAACACAATGCGGTCTCTCGCGGAGTCTATAAGAGCGCGAGAGCGAAAAGAGTTACCTAAATCTTAAAAGTCTTAAACAATCTATCAATAATATCTATCAATTTTTGGATTGATAGATATCAATCCAAAAATCGGTAAACTTGCCATTAATTAAATCCACTATAATAGTGAAAACCGTCACGTTCTGCTCCACTGTAATAAAAACAAACCAACCAAACTAAACCAATGTCTATACTACTAATACAAGTCTGCTACTAACATACATACTACTATCATAAGTAACGGAACAACTGTCGTTGACTTCGTAAAACATGATTAAGAGTACTAATTAGTAATATCATTCGATTATGAATACATATTAGTTACTAATTTCATAATCGATTATCAACATCAGTAATACAAAATAAATCGATTATGCCGATCATGCATAATCGCCCACCGCTACTTAAAATCAACTTATTTGGTGTGAAATTCCCGGAAACAGACTCTTTTATTATCAGACGTTTTGAAACAAAGATCCATATTGCACTTATTTACTTATAGCAATACTTTATGCTTAATATTCTTTAGTGTTGTTTCCTGTTTTGCAAAATCTACAGTGAGATTTTTTGACGGTAGAATCTGGAAAATGTCGTAATGCACGATGCATTAGGACATCTTATACTATCTCCCGGTCTTGAGATACTAGGATTTTGGATCTTCTTATTCTCTTCATTTTAATTTCTTTTCCTGAGTCTGTTTGTCGTTATTGCCTCCAAGCTAAATTTATACCATAGTCTGCTCGCGACAAACACACTAACTCAGGTGAGGTAAAAAAGTTGTCGGTATATACGATCGATGGTGTTTGCTTTATAGTTTTACATAAAGCAACAACCACCATGCTTCCAGCACCTAGTGAGGCTTCTTTCTCTGTAAAAGTATAATTGCGAAAGGTATCGTTTAGCTTTGTTATCGATATACTATTTTAATTTTCCAGCTTTGAATAGCATCATCATTGCATCGAAGGAGTATTGCCCTTCTTCCTCTTTTCGTACAAAACTATAGCGTATTTTTTTTAAATACCGGACGAATTTTGAAATACAATTTGAAATGGAATGGGATACCCGTAGTACCTACATACACAAGATCAAGCTCACAATACTACTGATATGGGATATATTTATAATTTGTGATATTTCTGATCATACGGATCAGAAATAAATCCAATCAACTACCAATTTCACACAGAAATACCATTAAAAAAATAGGTAAACTTGCCCGTGGCGCAATCGCTGCGAGTCATTTCTGAGCCATTTGGCGAAAAACACCTGATAGAAATGTTTCCTTAGCAAATATTTTTTCTACCAAAAATCATATTGCCAACCTAATTACGCAGGAAAATTATAGAACTTCTTAAAAATAATAAAGTCGCTAGAATTTTCCAACGCCACGTCTTCAACGTCAACGTCTTACCCGTATCACACTGTCAATTTAAGGGTTTAAAAAATCGCGTAGGCGAAATGAGACGCAAAATTGCGGCTTATTTATTTATTTACAATAAGTACATTTTTATTAAATTAATGGTTGTATGGAAAAAATACTTTAAGAGACAACGCCGTCTGTTGTTTTAACTATACATACCTGGGTGACCTCTACCTCGTACCTCTTCTAATCTATTATTCCGCAACGCCGTACCAAAATCATGCGACAAGCAGAAATGATCGAGGATTAGTAGGGCCCCCCCCTTCTTCAATTGCACTCAGTTGGACAGCTTACAAGTGACGGCATAGTGCTGAATCTTATTACTTTATACCCTACTATCATCCAACATGGGCATCCTGGTGGTTCATTTGACCCATACATTTTGTTCTCGGGTCCTTAGTCTATATTTTTTTTCTTCTAAATCTGAGTTGATATGACCAATTTTCAACAGACTGATGTCGTAACATGTAGCTGAATAGATTTTCTGTTTAAACGCGATATTCTCAGAATTTACTGAAGCTATTTTAAAAATTATTTCACCATTGGATATATACTGGATCCTTGAGTGCTATAGGCTATATATGTACCACGGGCGAAGTGGGGGCCAACATCTAGTATACCATGGAGGTAGGTGCGGCCAATAAAGCCTTAACTAAGCGGGATTCAAATAAATCAAAAACTATTTACACGAAATAACAACAGTGTTGATTAAGCACTATTAAGGATATCAATTACTATCAATTAATTCTAAACAAAATACAGACACTTCTGCCATAAACATAGTCAAAATAAAACATTTTTTTAAACTCTGTCTTTATTAAACTATGGTAGGTTATTAAAGCCTTAACTTTATCTACACAATTAAGTAAAATAATCTTTTCATATAGGGTCATTGAGATCTTGTACACAATAATTGCTCGTTTGAAAGGTATTAGATCTGATTTCAATATTTCTTTGGTGTATATAAGAAAGTGTTTCTGTTGTCTAATAGTTTACGTTGAATATTACAAGTATAATATGTATAATAGTTATAAAGTACAACATTTTCTGTGGTGTACTGTACCAGCTTTGGAATCCCATGAGTTGCTATCAAGCACTTTGAAAAGTATTTTACATTGTTTTTTTTTTATTGGGTTGTCAACCCGACTTCGTCGAATGGAATCCGCCGGATGCTACTCTATAAGTGTAATAAATTACGTATATTATCACACCATTATCATGCAAAGCCTGGCTTATCCAACTACTGGTTATAGGCGCAATTTGTATCATGTTATCTTCTTCCTCCAATTATATTCAGGGTTTACCCACGATGAATAAATACTAGAGATAGACATATTAATCATAACCTTTATGTTATTTTTATATTTTCCTCCGAGCTTAGTTCGTTGTATGTTGTATATCCAATTAAAATCATTTAAACTTTAATTTTAGGTTATTAACCGACTTGTTTTGCACAAATATCTTTGAATTCGATTGGATATTTTACAACGATATTACGTACATTTTTGCGGTTCCTACTTTGTGACATCGCTCATCCAGTTCATTAAGATTTTCACAATGATCGGATGTGTCGCCATCATCCATTGACTTCATTGACTTCCCGCGGCCGAGACATTATCATCGGTCCATCGTGTGGGGGTGAAGAACGAAGGTCACTACCTTCGTTCTTCTGCGGATTTCCTCGTTTGTCACGCAGTGAAACTCCAAGCATAGATTTGCATTGCCCGATGCGCATTTTTGAGCGTGTACATCATTCCAATAGTTAATGACCACGTCTCAGTGCTATAATAGAGACTGGCAACACACACGGATTGTAGACTTTCGTCTTGGGAGTTTGTCGCTTTTCTGACGAGAAGATGTGACGTAATTTCCCAAACGCGTCCGAGTTAGGTTCGTTCGAGCTCATCCGATATCCGATATGAATAATAACATTTTTACAATAACATAGTACATTCATTATCTCTTTTCTCGCTCGCTCTCTCTCTCTCTCTCTCATTTCTTAATATTTTCACATTAACGTTTTCATTCAAACTTTTTGGATTGTGTGTCGTGGCGAGAAAGTTATATTATTTTCAACGAAGTTGTTATTAAACGTAATATTAAATCTACTCGTAATATGGCTCTCTGGCTGATTCATACTCGCCCTACAGGGTTTTGGAAAATGTTAAAATATTATAAAATTTACTTTTTGATTTCTCATTTAAAAATCACGTGAGCTATTATTAAAAAAACTCAATATCCACCAATATACTGCCGTGCATGTTTTAAAACGCAGTATGAGCATAAACACGGTTTAGAATAAACAGCGAAAAACTTTTTGATTCGTTTTTTTTTACCATGTTACAAGTTTTAATGATGCATGTTTTGATGGCCATTTGACGCATCTGATATCTAAAATTGACTTCAAGGATTAAAATTCGTACTTGGATGATTTTATCATAATTAAAATGCAGTAACTTCAGTTTGTACTGCAAAATTATCCGTGACATGTGCTACTTTGGTATATAAAATGCAGTATTAGATTTATTTTACTGCACTTTAAAATGTGTTTGGTTTAAATGTGGGATGGCAGTATGTAAACAATTTTATTGCCTAAATTACTACTTATTTTGTGGAGTTAAAAAAACAGGCAATGACAATCAGAATCACTTTTATTAAGTAGATATAGTAAGTAAAAAAATCATCACTTAATCAGCCTTCCCTAAATATCATCTTTTATTGTTATTATTAGACTATTTTAGTTCAGCACTAAGATATCCTAACTTAAGATATCCTAACAATTTGGGTAACTCACAGAGTATGGTAATTAAAACTTTAATTATTATAAACATTTATAGTTTGTTATCATTTCTGATTCTGATTAAAACAAAACTAATGATATCTTTCAATAGAATGGCACAGACATATTCACTTAAATGACTATTTCAGAACAAAATCATATTCTAAAAAAAAATCTAAATCCCTCAGCATGTTTTAACAAACTATCTATAATAGTTAATATTACTCGTATCTTACGTATACACAAAAGAATGAGAGATAAACTTAGTGAGATTCCTTCTCATCTTTATGAAAGACAAAGTTTTCTTCGCCATCGTCAATTTCTGCAGTAAAAACTGGAATATTTCTCCAGAAAGTAGATCGGTTTTCGGGCATTAAGGGCCCTAATATTTTTAATTATGTCTACTTTTCTGGCAAAAGGTATAAGCTATATAAGGCTCTTGGGCTGAGATCTCACTTCTGGTTTGGGTGCTTTCTTTGATTTTAAACAGCTCAATTGGCTGTATTCTTCAGCATCAAAATCGGTTTTGTAAGAAAGACAGTATTTTCCTCTGCGTACCATGACGTATTTGCGTACCATCGACGGTATCTTTTAAATATATATTTTTTTCCTGAATGATCTTTGAGTTTTTGCTGTGAGACCTGAGACTTAAAGACAAAAAAATCAGATACTTCCTCTTGTTTAACATAAGTTTTTTCTGTAGCGATGGCTCAACCTTATGGTGAAATGAGTCCGCAGACATAAATGTATGGGCTCAAAATACTTCAGCATTATGTTTGCAGTTGCAATGTCGCAGCTATTAATTAAGCCTATCAAAAAAGACATGAGACACCAGTTTTTGTTCTGAGCTGAACAATTCAGCTATATTGTTATTCTTGCTGCATCTCTTCGACTTAAAAAAACACCCGAAAAGCACTCACCAGGTTCTCTTGCTTTCTGCCAGAAATGGCTTCATGCCAAGGTACAGCGTAAACTGAATTAGTGTTTGTCTAATTTTTAAGAAACACAAAAGTTTCATTTTATACTACTAGTCTAGGGAAAAATATAGCACTTTTAAATGAATCTAATCGAGGAAGATCTCGAATAGATTAGAATATAATCGAGGACCTTCTGTAGATCTGCCAAAACATAAACGTCTTCTTCATGTGAGACCGTTTTTGGATCTGAATCGTATTGTTTCCGTGGTTTCATGTGTTTTTCTTTGTTCGCTTAACTTTTGCAAAAGTCACAATCAGGACCACGACTTTCTTTGACGTGGTTAGAATTGTGGAGATCAAAAAACTTCACACATTTAACATTCTTCGTGGGCAAGTTTCGTGAATAAAATATTAATGACGTCACGACGTCATTTGTGTAACTTTCCAAACAGCATGGATCTCCGGGTGCAATCTTATGAAATCGCCATGCATCATCTTGATGGTTATATCGCTTGGCAAATATTTTTTGTTTGGGGCATGTGCTCTTCGATAATGATTGGTAGGGCCGGTGTTTGACAGACTATCCTCTGATGAACTGCGTCTTAATGGGGTTAAGAGAACATAATTTTTTGTTTTCCACCGAGGCATCAGAATTTTCATAAGGCATTTCAGCTAACTGTGCAGCTAACTGTGTTGTATTCTAGAAAACCTCAGCAGACGGTGACAAATTTTCAATCTCAGAACATAACAAATCTTCCATAGTTGAAATATTACTGTAACTTTCTTGTATTTGAGTTAATTCGTTTGGGGCAAGAATGGCTTGCTGATTGATTGTTGAGTAGAGAGCTGGTTAGATAATGTCTGGATGAAATAAATCAGAATTTTCTAAAACTAGTTGCGGCGAGGCTGATTGTAGTGGAAGCAGCGGTTGCGACAAAGTAATTTCTGTAAAGGCTGCTTCTGTTTGAGGTAATTGATTTAAAGTTGGTTGCAAATGGTCTTCTGGTTTCATAGAATTTATTTTTAATGGTTGCATGAGTTGGCTGTTAGATAGATCTTGGGTGAGTTGGGATAAGTCATATTTTTGTGTGTTATTTATTGTAAGAATGACTAAATTCAAATGTACTGTTTTCAATGTTTTTGCTATCTAGGTGCTTTATTTTGATAGTTTTGCGATTGTCATCTTTGTTTTGTAAATTATTAGCCAAGGCCAAAATTTTACTTGTTTTAGAATTCATTATTCTTGTATCTGTAAATAAACATAATACTTCTAAGTACGTATTGTATGCAATACCAGTTCTCAAATGTTTACTTATTAGCATTTTATTATTACTCTTTCCACGGCGTTGATATATGGGCGAGTCGGGGTACCCCACGGCACTCGCGCCACACACCGTACCGCACGTTTCTGCATACGGAAGGCGCGCTCCCAGTCCGCAGCTCTTGCCCACATTTCAGCGCCGTAATGCAACTGTGAGTGCATAGTTGCGAAGTAACATGCACGCGCTACTTCACTGGGGACCAGTTTCGCCACCCGGCTCAGCGCGAAACAAGCGCTCCCGAGCTTTCCGCATAATTTGTCAATATGACGATCCCACTTTAAACCGCAGTCCAACTCAAAACCGAGAAATATGGTCGATTCTTGCTCATCAACACTCATTCCATCAACCAGCACTTTTAACGGTCTCGATGGCTTTCCGGACAAGCTAAATTGCATGAAATGAGTCTTGCTGAGGTTCAGAACCAATCCGCTCCGGTTGAACCAGGTAAAAAGCTGGCCGGCGGCATCATTCAGTTTTTTCTCCAGATCCTCTACTGTCGGTGCTGTGACCACTGCAACTACGTCGTCCGCGTACATCAGTACTTCTGCAGCGGTCACCGCCTCGGGCAGATCATTCATGAGCAGTGAGAACAGGACGTTGGAAACTGAAGACCCCTGAGCCACACCCATTTCTGACGTCATGGGGTCCGATTTTTCCGATCCACCGACGACTACTTGAGCTCTATCTCGCATCAGACCCGTCAAAAGCGAATAAGCGACACCGACCACACCATAATGCTGTAGTTTAACAGACAGCACGTCGCGGTAGGCGACATCAAAAGCCTTAGACAGGTCGCAGCACAGAATCGCCACTTGCAGTTTGGGTCTGGACTATATAACTCAAATACTGCAATTTCATTAGTAATATTCGCAATAAAAAGTAAGTTAAGATAAAGATAAAGGACAGTTTTATCAATTTTACTGCATTATACTTTGTTTGACCCATGTGGGAAAAATAGGTAATGTTTTCTAAAACATTGCGTCCTAGTATCTTACTGCATACAAGTCTGTAATTCATTTCGAAACGTATAAAACCAACGTTGCAGTATTCATATTTTCAGTACATTAGCTTTTTTTTTTTTAAATAGAGAGTGACGAGACGATCAGGACATGTGCCTGATGGTAAGCAACATGCCTGACACATAACAGCACAGTGACACGCAGCTATTGGAACATGAAGAGTCCAAATCATTATCTAGCACTGCACTGCGCTCGTCACCCAGAGATCTAAGATCTTATATCTCTAAGCCCTGTAATTTCTCTGGAAACATTGCCCTTCAAACCGGAACACAGTAATGTTTGCACATTACTGCTTGGCGGTAGAATAACTGGCAAAGGTGTGGTACTTCCCCAGGCGGACTCTGCCAAAAGTCCTACCACTACAAAAGGAGTTGCGTTGAGGGAGTTGTTTTTTTCTATGTTGTAGTCGGAAAAATCAAAAATCGATTTTATCATTCGATTCCTTATCACGTGCCCATTACGGTTCAATATTAAACTCAATATCGTCAAAATGTCGAATACTGCGTTTTAAGTACTTCACGGCAGTATAGTAATGGTATATGCATCTATTATGCCTCTGGCTGATTCATACTCGCCCTACAGGATTTTGGAATGTATTAAAAAAATTCACAAAATTAACTTTTTTAATTTATCATCTAAAAATCACGTGAGCTTTATTATGTGTAAAAAACTTGGACCCCTCAAAAAATTAGACCTTGTTTATATAAAAGGAACATTAGCTTACATGTTCGAGGATCAATCACAACTAGCTCTCACTTTCGGCCATGAATATCTTAACCTTTTGGTATACGAAATGTATGATTACTAATGAAAATGGTCAGTAAATACAAACATGTGTTGGGTGTTTATTATGCGAACATTCCACAAGACGAAAAATTGTCCCCCAAACAGTTATATCCAAAACTTCCTTCAGATGTGGAATTTACTGTATTGTCAACTTAGAACGTTATGTAATATCATACCCAGAGCCAAAACTCCAGTTTGATTTCGTATTGCATTCGAAATGGAGCCAATCCGGCTTCTTTTCATTTTTATCTTTGTAGTGGTCCCGCATATAGATGTAAGTTTTTTAATGATTAATATAATGATTTTTGGATGATTGACGACTTTATGACAGATTTTATTTTAAATTTTATAACGATATCTACAAGTTACGATATCTATGCACAACATACAGTTGTTGTATAATATATGTAATAATCGAATAATAGCTTGTGCCAATATTTACCTACTATACAAATTAAATAAAAACTGTTTTAGAGGCTTACGGCAAATGGCGTTGGTTTTGTTGTGAAGATATAAAAGTAACCATTCTGATCTATACAAAAAGGCTTTGTAAACATTATGTTCTTCGTTTTCACTTGATTGAATGCTACTGCTCCGAGAATCTGTTTTTAATTTTAGTATGGCTTACTTGTGAAGAGAAAAGCGTTTTAGTGCTTAGGCTTCAGACTAAACAATCTCCTAACAATATTTACCTTCTGGTGAAATCACCGGACCTTCACTATAATGCATAAAAAACTAAAAACTTTATTAGTTCATTTAACAACGAATGTGATAAAATGTGATACATACGATATTACATTACTTTTATTTTATATATATTATATTACTTTCAGGCGGCGGTACCGGGGACATTCTTTTGGAGACCACGACTGGGTTTTGATCTGTCTATACCAACCACAGGTGTACTATGATCTTTTTAGCTAAATAAATTCTGTGAAATGTATTTCTGTAAACTATATTTGCATGATATTTGCTGCGTTTTGTCTGTATTCAAAGCAAAAAGGCCAAAATATCAACAAAATATCTTAATTATCATTTTCAGAAAATCAATTTGATGTCGCTTATCCGAATAAGAAAAACGTCCAGGACGGGGTGGTGGTGTTAGTGGACGGATATTCAGCAGCCATGACATTTGTCGCAGTGGCAGCAGGGGCAGCTGATTCTCGGCCTTATCCTCATCTGAACCCATTGCGTAGTTTCTTTTATACCAGCGCATATAGGTGGACTTTAAGACATATCAGCATGTAAGATTTATTGATTATCGTGATTAATTTAGCTTCCAATGCCTGGATAAATATGATTCAGGGGAGGAACATATTATAGTACCTTTCTTAAAATTGTGTTTATTATATATAGTAAAAAGTAATTTAACAATGGCTCGGTTATTTCAGGATGCCGTTTTGGCTAGGAGGTAACAGTGGAACGTACTGCGACACACATAAAATGTGGAAAAGACGGTTTTTCTACATGGATGAAATTATGCCAGAATGGCTAAGAAAAGTGTTCTTTTACGTCAAAGAAGAAGACTGGAATAAGGAAATTAAAGATTTACGACGATATAAGAAATTTTCAGAGTACGCTTTTGCTAAACATTACAGGTATCCTTCTAAGAAGTTCAATAAATTCAAATCATTGGAAACGGAAGAAACTCGAGAATTGTTAGACTCACAGTCAAGTTCATTCCTCAGCAGTCAGTCTTTTATTGGATAAAAATGTTGCATCACTACTGCTATGAAAACTACATATTTAGCTAGCTGACCCGTGTCCACTTCGTTGGACAGTAAACATTTTCATTCGTGATAAAATTATGAAAATGGTTCGGTTAGTGCCGAATGCTATGATTAATTTTAAACAACACAAAGTAGACTAGGAATGACTAGTCTTTTCCGCATTTTGGGGCAGTCCAGAATGAATATCTTCAGAGAAAGGTGGTGAATTTTTCAATTCATTGAATTCTGTTCGTTAAATATAGTGAATATCTTCAGAGAAAGGTGGTGAATTTTTCGATTCATTGAATTCTGTTCGTTAAATATAGTATAAACGGGTACTAGTATCTACGAATCTGTTTAAGTCTGTCGAAAAAGTTTACTACTAGTATAAGTGCAGAAACTATTTGCAACTTCTAGAAGAGGAAAACAGGTATTTCTAATTTTTGTTTTTATTTTTTTTTATTTCTGGAAGTGTTGTGCATGGTTGTAGTGTTGGATATATTTCCCGTTTTCAAACATTTGATATTAAAAACTAATAAGACTAGCAAAATCTTTTTTTTTACATAGTGATACACGTGCAAGTAAGTTGAGGTAAATTTTAGGCGTCGTAATCGAAAACTAAAATTTTAACAAAATCGTTAAATTTATGTCTATGTTTAGTAAGGTCTAAAGGTTATCCTTTCTACAACTCTTAAGTCCAAGTTAAAATAATTTAAAGTAATCGGTTAATGTTTAAAAAGGCTAAGCAGCAAATCACTGAAAGAGGCTTAATCTGTTACTAAAATGTTTAGAAAGTTGCAAGGAGTCTTAAAGTGTACAAACGTAAGTGTGTAGTATAAAATCGTGCTTATTAACATTAAAATATGTAGTTAAATCATAACAATTTCCAGCTAGTTTTCATAATCCATAGTGACCTAGTGGATAGAACCTTCGATTCACAAACGTGAAGTCGTATCCTCGAATCGCGACTGCACCTGCAATTATTTTTCAAAGTACAAGCGAAAGTTTGTCATCACTGCTGGTTTTAACAGAGAGTCAAAGTCAAAAATCTTTGACAGTGAAAGACAACATGTTATTTTGAAGACACTATGCCATTTCGAGGTCATGCGTCATCCGCCACCCGCTGTTGGTCAATGTAGGCGGATTATGGCTTTGACTCCCTTGCAAAATAATGCCCCGAGTTTCAGTTGTGGGAACGTAAACTGTACTGCTTACATCTACGATATACAGTGATTTTGTAAAATACGAGTAAGTGTTCAATTCGATTCGGTGTCTGCGTTTACTGCTCACACAAACAACTCGCACTGTAAACTCGTAATGGTGAGTCCGTATCGTACACGGGACCTATCATTATCATTAAACCTAAAATATCATTGTGTCTTCCTAGTCGTTTTGTCTATGGCGACGAGGGCCTTAAAGGGGCCGTACAGCAACTCCACCATTGCAACAATGTCGTCAGCGAAAATGGCGATACCTGAAATGTATGTAATGTAAACCTGAAAAAAAAGTTAACGACCTTCCCGTGATTATTGATTATATATTAGTTTTAAGTCTCTATCGTTTCTATATCTAAATTTATCCATATTCTCGTAATTGTTTTAAGCGAGTATTGTATATTAGTTACAGCTACCCCAGAGTACCTATGTTTCTAACAGTGGAAGAATATTAGATATTTGATCATTAGCGGCACATGAGTGAAGTTTTATGTCACGAGACACTTCTGCTCCCTGCGCCTTACTTAACATTTAGCACTAGTCACAATTTGAATTGCCAATGTCACTTCTTGTAAAATTCATAGTACCGCGTTACGCATGCCTAAAAATCGAATGTTGTCGGTATACCGATCGTTTGGATTCTGGATTGAATTCATCGTATTCATACCGACGTGACTGGCTCGTGGCTCGTAGTTGGTAGTAAGTCGTCTGCCTACTTGCCAAAGTTTTTGGGTTCGATTTCTACCCAGTGCAAATAATTGTATAATGAATGTATTGTATTTGTTCTGTGTCTATGTATGATAAGTAGGTACTTATGTATTTAAAACTATATAAGTATTATATTTATTAGCTAAGGTTTGCTTAGTTTGTCGTCAGATAGTGTATAAGTGTAGTGTGCGAAGTACACCAATATTTTTTTATGCATCATGTTGAAAAGTTTTGAACAACTATTCCATAAGTATACATCGTTGCAAAAACGATAAAAAATGTACATTTTCGTAATATACATAGGTATTTTGCGAGGGCCGTCCTATTGTCGTATAATATATAAAACTCGTTGCAATGTCTTCAGCCGTGATTTCGTCATCGTTTTTTTTACTAAGCTATGTAGGTACAAATATGTACAGAATAATAAACAGTATTTAATACGCATATCAAAAGAAAATAATGTAGTCTATTTACACCATCCAAATTAAAAAAAACAGTACACATTTAGATACGTGGTTTCACTCCGGACCGACAGTCGCCGTTTTCCCGAATAGAACTTCAAACTTTGTAATAGGTATCGATATTTCGTTTAATCAGTTTTTAACATATCATATTAGCGGGCATTCCTATACCATTGTTTTTCTTTTTTGACATTGTTTAATCATTGTAACGTCAAAAAAAAGAAATGTCTTGTATCATTTTCAGCCAACCAATCAGGCGAGAATCATCAATTCCAATGACCAAGTCCAATTCATGTGAGTTGTGTATTTATACGATTTTGTAAGAAAGTGTAATAGTGGTGGAAGGGCGTGCATTTTTGGAATGGTTTATTTATACCTATGTAACCACGGGCGCAAAATATTTCCATGAAATTGTTCTCGTAGTCATAAAATCCGAGAAAAAACGCGCAAGCAAAATGTTCTTTTGAAGCAAAACTTCCTTCGAACGAGGAATGTATTGTCATCATAACATACAACGAACGAGGGTATCATTGCGGGAAATGGTTCAGACGCCACGATATCGCTTTCAGTCTTATTTCGTTACGATTTCAAGATGGAACCGTTAATGTTATGTTTGATTTTTATAGTGATTCCTTTGACAGATGTAAGTTTATTTTTTCTTTGAACTTATCTCTTGAGCTATTTCTACTTGTATAACACTTTTTGTAACATTATGGTTAATTACGACCTGTTTGATCTTAATTGGAAAGAGACATATTCTGGTCTGACCAAATCGTTATGTGTTTTCTGAGTGTCCTCTTAGTAGGAGATCCCGCTATACAACGACCTTTACCGAGCTGTTTATTGGATGAAAAGTGTTTTATATGTAATTTAATAAGGCAACAAATATATTGCAAATGGGTTGCCTAATAAATGTCAGTCCAGAATATGATTATTTAACAATTAAATATTATTTTTTTAAATATTTCACTTAAATTGATTGAATTTTAGAAAAAACTATATAACATAAATTATTATTTTGGCTTTACTCAGTGCTTACGAAATTCAACCCCTAACTAAGGGTGTAAAATACGGGATGGAAGTTTGTATGAAAAATTGTATTCCTTAAACGTATTCGCATAAAATTTCGCACAAATTGAGCATGATCAAAATAATGAATTATTGATTACAGTATTTTTTCAAAACTCAGCCGCCAAAGGGGTGAAATAAGGGATGAAAGTTTGTTTGAAACTTTTTATTGTTTGAAAATATTTGCATGTATTTTGCATAAAATACGAAAAATTAAATTAAATATTTAAAAAATTGTTAATTAAGGTCAGGTGGGGTAAGGGCAACATACTTTATTTTTCATGTCATATTATTTATGTTTATTCACAGTATTTGATGAGGTAATAGTTTTGACAAATATTTAACTTGTTAGTCTGTTAGCTTCCTAAAATAGAACGTCTTTTTAAGTTCTCTATAATACGTTTGAACAAAAATATCTAAATAATAAGGCTGGTCCTGTTGTTCCCCTTTCCCGGTTTTTGGGGTAAGGGAAACTGCCTTCATAAATGTGTGAATAACAATACTAATGCTACGTACACATGCAAGGTTTTAAGTTTTAAGTTTTCATTAATCAAATGTGAACTCTAATCCAATGTAATAATATTTTAAATAGAATATTACCTCTGATGTCGGGAAAGAGGAACATATGTTACTCTTACCCCGGTCTAAGTAGTTCCCCTTTCCACAGGTTTGTACATTAAAAATCTCAATAAACACACAAATGAATACTTACACACTTCATACTCCTTGTAGACTTCCTTTTTTTCACACTAATCAACACCCGCAGAATTTGCCGCGAGCTTGCATTGGCGCCGTTGCCTAACTGATTTTTTGTTTGTGTCGAATTCTTGTAATGGAATAGCACCATTTGTATTTTTTTCATTGAAACTAAATTTATGGTACTGCTTTAGCGACCGAGTAATTATTGACCTATTGCTTAAAATATTTCATTAACAAGCTACTGTTTCTCTTACCCCATAGTTCCTCTTCCCCCACCTAACCTTAATCATGTTCTGGACTGAAATTTTTTGGCAACCCATTTGCAATATATTCTATACTAATATTATAAAGAGGAAAGATTTGTATTTTTGTATGTTACGAATAAACTTAAAAACTACTGGACCGATTTCAAAAATTCTTTTGCCAATAGACAGCTACTGTATCACTGAGTAACATATGCTATGTTTATCACGAAAAAAATGAAATATCCTCGGAAATTTTATAATATTATAATAAAAACAGACATAAAATGGCTTTCATCGCATACGCTGCGGAAAGTACTAATGATAGACCAAAACAATGTTCTACAATATTATAGAGCGTATTAAAATCTACAAAAAAACCTCGCGAGACCATATGTCTAACTACAGTAATTACGTCGCTACAACTACTTTTTTACATTTTAGAAGGAGATAAAAATGCCTTTCAAATTCAGACCATGTTATCCACACATTTGCTTTCATTCTTATCCAAATAAATTATATCTTATTCAAGACCCTTTTAATACCTATTGATTACTTTTTGAATTATTGAAGTCGGACATTCCATTCAAAAGATATAACGAAATTAAAAATATTAATCCTATCAAAATGCGGCGCCGCGCGACGCCGCGCGGCGCAACACCGATAGAGGGGACTCCGAGGCATGGGGGAGAAGTGTTCTCAGCTATGAAATAGGTAGTACGAGTAGCCGCGCGTCTTCTAATTCGCGTGGTCGCCTCGCTACGTAGGTAGTGGACGCAAATGATATTAAATATTAAACATTTTTTCGTAACACTTTTTTACGTTCCAATCAAAAAGTTCTTTTCAGAATTACTTTTGTATAAGTTTATTCTACATACCTTTACTGTTATTGTTCAAGTTTTCTCGCACTTCCATAGTATTACATTAAATTTATTCAATTTGTTTCCTCGCGATGTTTTCTTTCACCGTTTTAAATTAGAGGTATTACGCACATGACTTCGAAAAACCATTGATGCGCGTGTAATTTGAACTGGGGGATAGGATAGGACATAGGTCATCCCCAAAGGTCCCCTTTACCCTACCTACTAAAGTAGAATAAAACGGGGCTACGATGATGAGACGATCAGAAATCTACCTGTGTCAATAGATTCAATAAGCAGCCCACTAAATATTCCCACTACTAGGACTCGTGGCCCTCTCTCGCAAGAAGCAAGTCAAGTCCATAATCCACCACGCTGGCCCAGTGCGGGTTGGTGGATGACACATGACCTCAAAAGATTCTATGTACATGGCGATTTCTTCACGATGTTTTCCTTCACCGTTTTAACAAGTAATTTTTACGCACATTACTCCGAAAAGACAGTGGTACCTGGTGCACGTGGGATTTAAACCCAGGGCTCCGGATCGGCCGCCGCCGTTCTCCCGACTAGACCAGTCGTAACTATTTAGTACGTATTTAGAACTAATACACTTATAATTAGTACCAACCTACATTTTTAATTAAAAGTAACCAAAACATTGCACAACCATAAACTACTTCGTAGGTGGCATTAGCAGATTTTTAACACTAAATTACAACCATTAAAAATTTACTGATTTAATTTATGATTTGATGCGTAAAAGTAAAAGGGGAATAACAACGACGCTAGGTATCCCTAAAACTAAAACGTGCGCATGTAGCAATTTAAGTAGGCATAACGTTTTTAGGGCTATTGAAAAATACCATAATAACTAACGCATAACAGTTTTCGCATAATTGTCGCTACCATATATAGCATAATGTTTAAATGCACACATTGAGAGAAGCACAACAATACCTAGACATAACAATTGGTCCTATTAGGGTATATCACTGAGGTTCGACTCCGGGTGGGCTCCCGGAACCAGAAGCTCTATGGCCCTGAGTGTCACTTCTCCATACTCGACATACGCTCCGCTACGGAGGTCGCCGGCGACTACGCTTGGCCTCGCTTGGCTCGCTCCTCTCAAGACCTCCTTTGAGCTTCTGGCTCCCGCATTTTTTTAAAAGTAAAGTAGGCAAAAAACATGCTTTTTAAATGATAAACAGATGATTGGGATTGTTTGTTTTGTATTGGTCGTATGTCCTAAGCATGGCAAGTCTGCCAAGAGTAAAATTTGTAAGTCTAATAATTTTGTTTTATACTTATTTTCCATAATACCCGTGCGAAGCCGGGGCGAGCTGCTAGTTGTTGATATATTAATAATACATATAAAACACTTTTCATCCAATAAACAGCTCGGTTAATAAGGTCGTTGTATAGCGGGATCTTAGACTATCTACATATCGATCCATAAAAACTTCATGGTAACAAAGTTTCCTTACCCCAAATAATTTATAAAATAAACACGCCTTTAAGATCGCACCAGCTCGGCAGGGTTCTAACTTGGGCAAAGTGCCAGTTTAGTGATCCAGTGAGGCAAGGATCAGAATTGTATTTTATGCATTGTACACTTATTCTATGTTGGAGTATTTTATTTGTTTACTAGGTGACCCGATAGACATTGTCCTGCCTTAAGATTATGAAATTTTGCATAAATCTGTCAATTTTAACGTTCTTATAAAATGATATATAATGAAAGTAAACGACCTTGGCTACTGTTTTTTTTTAAATAAAGTTTATTTATTATTGTAGATCATAGCGGCTTCCGATAACTAATTTATGCCTTAATTATATACACAAAATAAAAATCTCCAAGCAAGTTTTTCAAAAAACGTTCGACGACTTCTTTTTGAGCTCATAGATTGAACGATAGTATTGAGTAAAACGAAATGATAAAATATAATAATGTACAATAAACACTGATATAGTATATAGCGGTTCTAAAATTGTAATACATTCTTAGCTTATCTAGAGAAAAAAACATATTCATAAGCACAAATTCGCTTGAAACGCTCTGAAAAAAAAAAACGGTGGATATCTCATTACTGCATTACTATTATTATAAGAAATTTATCCCAAGGTGAACCATCGAGTGAAAAGTACCAGGAGTCCATTGTCATCAGGACACGTCTTGGCATTCCCAGTTTAAAAAACTCTACCTGGAAAGTTCATGACGAAAACTTGGCGATCTTATTAGAACATCCTGGGCCAAAACAAGACCTAAACAGCCAAGTAGAAACTTTCCAGGACACCATATATACATACTTCTCGGAACATTACCCACCATCAACTTGTTATGCTCAAAATAGCAAGGAAAATATGTTCAAAATGAAATTGCGGAGGAAGAAAAGAGAGTTAATAAAACGTCTTCGTGTAGCTAAAACCATGGGCGATAACCATCTAAGTCACCAACTGTCCAGGGCTCTAAGATCAATCCTTAAATTAATACAAGGAATATCGCTTCAAATTAGTAAAAATCGTGATAATTTTAACAGAGCTAAACACGAAGTAGACTTTGATAAAAACCCTTTTCAATACTCCAAAAATATTTTCAGGGAGCAAAATGGAAAGCTTATCTTGACTAACGCGCAAATTTACGATCACTTTAAAAGCACATACGAAGTGCCTAAACGCGGGAGCTCGTACGTAGAACCAAACATCCAAAGACCTAATGATCCTCTGACAGGCTTTCAAGGCACCCCACCTAGTGAAGAGGAAGTAAACTATCAAATTAAAAAGAAAACTACTAAATCAGCTCCTGGCCCAGATGGCATTCCTTACATAGTGTATAAAAGTGTCCATCAGTTCGTAAACATATCTTGAATATATTCATTAAGATCTGGTCAAGAAAGCAAGTCCCAGTAGCATTTGGAAGAGCAATTTTGTCCTCATCCCTAAAAAGCAGGAAGTAACTCATCCCAAAGACACCAGACCGATAGCCCTAACCAATACAATTTCTAAAATCTTTTCAGTATTTTGCAAACAAAATGACCACATTTATGACTAGCAATAGGTATTTCAGGCCCAATCACCAGAAAGGGTTCTTGCCTGGTATTTCTGGATGCCTGGAACACAATACATTACTAGCAGAAAGTTTGAAAGATGCCAGAACACATGAGAGGCAAATTACAGTCTGCTGGATAGACCTAGAGAACGCGTTTGGTTCTGTCCAGCATGAACTTATGATATTTGCCCTAAAATGGTATAACTTTCCTGCTGAAATTATTGACATAATTAATTCTTATTATTGCCACTTAAAATTCGTCATAGCAGTAAACAAGGAATACACAAAACCACTTGAATACAATGTAGGACTATTCCAAGGGTGCTGCTTATCACCAATAGCATTTAATATAGTTATAAATATTTTAGTAGACAAATTAATATCCCGTGAAAAGAAATGGGGCTACCGGTTTAAAATCAACAATAAGTACACTGAGTCAATCTTGGCCTTTGCGGACGACCTTGCAATACTTACACGTAATCCCAAACAGTGTCAAGAATTGTTGAACGAAGTCGATGAGTTCTGTACATGGACGGAGGGAATGAGGACAAAACCATCTAAATGTCATTGTCTTTGTCTGTGTAGAAGAAATACCAAATATACGTCTTACGATCCGGGACTCTCCATAAGTGGCCAAGGAGTTGCCACAATTGCAGAGGCAGTGCCTTTCAAATTTCTTGGTAGAAAGATAGATCACAAAGGACGTACACCATCATTAGAGGTGGTTGTTGAAAATTTCATGAACAACCTCAATAAGGTAGACCAGCAGCCTATCAGCAATATCAAAAAAAGCATGGATATATGACAACTACCTCACATCACGTCTCACTTGGCCTTTCCTAGTATATGACATCGGTAAAACTCTCCTGGCAAAGCTAGATGCCAATGTCATAAAGATATTGAAGTCATGGTTCGGATTGGCACATCCGGCTGATCCTCTACTCTTTTAGGGATCACAATAGTTTTGGGCTGAAACTAAAGAAACCGTCTGAACTTTACAAACACCTAAGAGTTACAAAAACGCATGTTTTGGGAAAGTCGCAAGACGAATTAATTACATCTCTCCCAAAAGACAAAACTGCTTCAGACCTGGAATCTAGACTTCAATTCCATAAACAATTTATGGCAGGTGCACAAGTAAATACTGCTGGGTTGGGTGCGAGAAAAAAAGGGAAGACCGAGACATGGTAAAAACCTTTCTACAACAAGACGAAAATGACGGTTACAAAGTGCACGCTATGAATTTAGAAATGCAAAGTGAGTGGTTAACCATAGGTGAGTTCTGTATCCCATTAGCTCTAAAATGGCGCACCTTGATCTATGACTGGTCCCCTGCCTTATTAAAATTTTATCTAAATGCATTCCAAATGACCCTCCCTGACCAGAGTAACTTGGTAAGGTGGGGAAAAGCCTCTGAAAAATGTTGCTATACTTGTGGAGAGGCGATATGTACAGCAAGGCACATATTGGTGGGATGCAAGGTGCTCCTTAATGGGGGTCATTACTCACGGCGTCATGACAGAGTACTTGAAATCATACGTGAAGCCATGAGCCTTTCGGTAGCTAGAGCCCAAAAGGGATTGACGACAAACAACAGACAAATTAACTTTGTAAAAGAAGGCTCAACTTCAAACTCCAGGAACAAGCCTTACTCAATCCTGGGTACAGCACCTGATTGGACTATTTTAATGGACACGTATGAAAAGCACTACAAAATCCCAGAGGATGTGGGTGTTTCGTCATCCAGACCGGACATTTTCCTTTTTCTAGAGCTACGAAACGCATAGTCCTTGTAGAACTTACTGTACCGTGGGAAACTAATATACCTAAAGACCACGCGATGAAACAAAATAAGTATTACGACCTCCTAAACGAATTAACAAAAACGGCTATGTAGTTAGTTTATACGCTGTAGAAGTGGGAGCGAGAGGTATACCAGCAAAATCTCTATAACCTACTGAAAGACCTTGGCTTATCCAGAAGTGCTGTAAGTTCTATACTAGAACGTGTATCTAAAGCTGCACTAGTAGGCTCATATCAGATTTGGCTGGGCAGGGAGAGAAAAACGAGTGGTGAAGGTGAGTGTTGATGTACGTCAGAAAGGGGCCCCTTAAACCTACGCCCGAGTCACAAGTCTCGGGAACTACTCGAGTTTTTCTCTCTCTGCCACACGATGGACCCGGCACCCGCACGGTGAATCCATGGAATGCTAAGAAGATCGTCTCAAAACTAGCTGACCCGTGCCCACTTCGTTGGGCACAAAAAATTTTCATTTGTTATGTAATTATGAGTGTGGTTCGGTTAGTACTGAGTGCTATTATTAATCTCTATGTCGATCGACCTGCCCCGGCTTCGCACGGGTGCAATGCTGATACTAAATATAAGTACTAATAAAAATGGTTATTGTGGGTTATTCCCAAGAGATAGAGACATGTATACTATTGCAGATTTTTTTTTTTGACCTTTTGAAGGGGTACAATATTGCTGTACATTATTTCTAGCTCATAGGATTCAGCCAGCGAGCATTTGCAGTGTAAGCACAAAATATGTTTTTATTTATGACATTACAATAAAAACTTTTAAAATTATCCATGCTTCACTTCAGCTTTATAATCCATAAAACCCACAAAAACCATATTTATTAGAACTAATATTTAGTATCGTTGCACCCGTGCGAAGCTGGGGCGGGTCCCTAGTTCTATAATACAGCGCAACGAGGGAAACCTGTTCTCTTGTTGACATACAACAGGCCATGTGAAACTCATTAATTTTTAAGATTGATGCCTCAAAGACTTAAATTACTGTCCTTGTGATTTATTTATAGATATTGCAAATCCTAGTCGCATACAGTGTGACTAGCATGTTTATTAGTAACCGTTTAAAGCCGCAGGGCATGTCATTCGAAATCAAAGGATGTATCTAAAAGTCTTACTACACCAGAGGTCTCACTCAGTACTAAACTAATAGGAGCAAAAAAATGTCTGATCAATACTTAGTGTATGGCAAAGACACGTCAAAAATACACGAGTGTCAACCTAACAGATTATTTAGTGTATTACACGTTTTATCGATATTCATAAAAAATAGCCAAAAGTAGGTTTAGTATTGACTGAAAAAATATTGTGCAAAAGATGATTGTGTCTATATTTGAATCCAATGTTGTTTGTTATACATTCATAATATGTATACTTAGTATACATGTAGTATATACAATACTAGCTGACCCGGCTACCTTGGTACCACCATACTTTTTTCGGAATAATTTTCTGTTAATCTTGTCTCCATAATAACGAATACATAAAACAGAGAATCATCCAATTAGGTAGTCATTCAAATGTTATGAGTGGACATACTTTTCTAAGATTCATTTTTATACATGTTAGATAGCTGACCCGGCAAACTTCGTACCACCAAAACTTTTTTCGTCATTATATTCTAAATTTTCTGCTATACAAACCTTGTCCTGACAATAACAAATACATAAAACAAAGAATCATCAAATTTGGTGCAGTTATTCAAAAGTTGTTCTCACATATAAAATTGATGTTTTGTGCCAACTTTGGTGTCAAATATCTCCTCTTCGGTTAGAGATTCCTATTTCAAATTTATAAAGGTATTTACTCAGGCTTTTGTGTTTTGGAAACCATGATAAATTTGTTTTTTCCTGTATTGGTTTTTTCTTTCGTTCACTTAGTTTACAAAATGGAAAACTTCAATTTTCGCTTGGGGCAGGATTTGGCAGGTTCGCCAGTAAAAGTTGTCAAGTAGGTACTCATTTTTTTTTCTTTGCTGCGGATGTTTCGCATAGATTTTCATTTTGTCGCTTGTTGCTTCGCGTACTGCTGCCCTTTTCTTAATGGCATCTAACAAATAATTTGGTTGTCTTACCTCCATTTTTCTGTCAAATCTAGAGTCAATAATGTCCGGGAGCATACAACTAAAATAAAACATTTTAAAATTTGTTTTCATTATTCCATTGCTGCGTTTTTCCAGAAATTGTGATTTATTTTAATCGTTTGTACTTTCATGTCCATGTAAGTCCAAGCCATAAAAATGCATTCACTTTTTTTTATTGACATGCAGCTGCTGCAGCTGGACTTGGCAATGCCAGTCGTGGTTAGTATTTATTACCAAGTCACCTGGTACATTTTGTTTCCAGAAAGTCATCTTTTTATTGACCCCGTCATATAATTGCACACGAATATGGACATTTTATCTCGATAATTTTACCATCGTCCAATAACCCATCTATACTTGCTCCTAAATAGGGTATCTCTGGATCTACAAAAATCCCGCATTTGTTTATGTCACATGGAAAACCATGACTTGGCAAAAAAAAGTGTAAGCTGTTCTAATGCGATATTTTCATAGTCAATGTCAATTTTAACGTCAATTTTCATTGTCGTGTTTTAATAGTATTTTCCTTACTGTACCAACTTACATTTTCTAATCTCCACGAAGTAAATTTTCCTTTCGGCCGCCTTTGTAACTATGTTTTGTAACCAGTTACAAAAGAATAATTATGTATATATTATATTATATATATATTATATATATATATAAATATATATATAATATATATATAAATATATATACATATATATACCTAATCTGAATCTCGGAAACGGCTTGAACGATTTTTCTGAAATTATATATACGGGGGTTTCATGAAAAACATTTTCTATTCATTTTATTTTTTCCAAAAGATCGGTTTTCACAAAATCTATGGCAATTTTATTTAAGTCTGGTTTCTGACAGAAATATCCATAGTCTTTACCCATAATTATCCATATTATTGCTTGGTTTTGAAATTATGCTTTTGCTGGGTTCGGATTTTGGAGGCTTTTTTTTTTGAATTCAAGACGAGCTATGAATGTTTTGGGTGTTTTATAAAGGTACGTTGCTGGTTGCTTCATTTCAAATGCCACCACATAAGTTGCACAATATGCCCCATAACATTGTCTACTTGAATAGTTGATTCGTTTTCCTCCAACAAATTTGGCTATTCTACTGGTAAAAACTTCCGCAATGTTGCTATTTACGTTATAGTTTTTTTTTGCATTATTTACAAATCTTGAAACAAGTTGCACTAACGCATTGTACAATGTACACGCTTTCATTTCTGGCACAAGTTTTTATCAGATGAGATTTTATCTTGTCTCAATGTTTGTATCTGTGTTATTCAGATGTTTGCAATAATATCCTACAAGCCTACGGGAGTTGGTTCATTTAGTAAATCTATTTTGAGATCGGCAGTTTTTTTTTGTTAAAGTTTTATTCTTTTTGTGAATTATTATACTTGACAGCACCAGTTACAGAACGCCTTAAACGTAAACATGCATACGCCTATTTTAAGACAAACCCTTGCGTAAACGCATAGAGTGGCTAGTATTTTTCGCTTTATCCAACCGACTTTCTGCAGTAATTGCGAAGTTTTTTTATATCATAAATAAGAGTGACGAGACGAGCAGGACATTTCTTGGCACAGTAATTCTTGGCGTGGTTAACGCGAACCACGTCCCGTTTCTTCTCGTGAGTTCTCATCTTTGGCCTTCCCCAACTTGTTACTTTGTTTTCTTTGAACCGGCTTCGGGTTTTTTTATACCTACATATATCGATTTTACTTAGATTGCGGCAATGTTCAATGACAAAATAATTTCTCAAACAGCACTGGTTATTTCAAAAGTAGTAAGTTAGTAAGAGGTAGAAACAAAAAGAAAATATCGAATAAAAAACGAACTCTCATACATTATCCATCCACCATACACCCTTGGAACTGACGTATTCATGCTTTATACCTATGCTGAGAGAAAATGGAAACATAATTCTACCGGAAGCTGGTGTGGCCCCTCAGACAGCTGTGCGACAACTCAATTTTAAACTAATTATTCATTGACACACCAGCCAGAGAGTACCAGCCGTTGTGAAAGAAATATACTAGCTAACTATTGAACAATGTTAAGTTGTAAAGGATGTCTGTCTGTTATTTCTTCGGATCATTTTTTAATGGTTGTTTTCATAATGGATGTCTTAATATGTCTGATAATCGATTCTTTGCACTGTCATGTGAATACAAGTCAAGCTGGGTCTGCCCCGAATGTGTTAGCAATGTAACGCAGCGCAAAAAAAGCACCAAGACTCCGGGCAGACGGCACCAGATACCTTTGAATAACGATTCTGTGGACATGTCCTTTGATATTCAGGATTGCGGATTTACTGGTAGATCTAATGTATTTGCTTCTGGTGTTGACTCCTATGGCTGTCAGGGAAGTGTAACAATGGAAAAGATTGCTGCCTTGTTTGACCAAAAGTTGAATGTTTCATTGTCAACCCTGATGAATGATTTTCGATCAGTCTTGAAAGAAGAGGTTAAGGGCTTAGTTCGATCGGAGATGCATGCTGTGGTTAAAGAGCTCAAGAATGATCTTAACAGTGCCACTGATTTCTTTAGTGCTGAACAGGAAGAAATGAAATCGCGAATTGCTGACAAGGATGCCATCATAAAGATCTTGAAAGCTGATACTAAACTACTCCATAATGACCTTCAGAATATAACAAGCCGCTTAACTACAATTGAAAAAAACACCCACAATTATAATATCGAAATACAAGCTGTTCCAGAACATCGTAATGAAAATGTTATACAATTATTTAAGAAAATGTGTGAAGTAGTGAACTATCCTATTGAAGAAGCCCGTGTCCACGTATGTCGCCGTGTGGCAAAAATGGACCCTGATTCCAAACGGTCTAGAAATATTCTTGTGATGCTGGCTTCTCCTCGACTAAAGGACTCACTTCTCTCCGCAGTACAAAGGTTCAATAAAGGACATCCGAAAGACCCATTAAGTTCCAAACACATTGGCTCCAAAAGAGTACAGCAGAGGGCAGCCGCGGAAAAAGCCTCAGCCAATCTAACTGGCAGCCGAGGCACCAACACGGCGTTCGTGACTGCTTTCAACGCAGCGGCAAGGAGCGTACTCCGAATCACATCCCATTCATCACCCCTCGACGTCAAAGACCCCAAAGCAGCTTCACAGCAACAAACAGCCAGAACGAGAGCCGACATGGGACAGGTTGAACCGCCCCGCTATGTCACGGCTTCGGAGCCGCGGAGCCATGCACGTAACGCCTTCATCGAATTCATAGCCACACTGAGCGCGACACGACAAGTCAACCTCAAGACCTGCAAAACATCATGCAGTCCTATAGGCTAGGAAGTGAAAGCCTTTTAAAGGCGAAACTCGAGGAGGCCGAAGCAGCCATTTACAATAATGTCACATCCCGGGTCATCAAGGGAACCATGACAGGACAGTATATGGCAGCTTACAGTGCTGAAAATGGCTTCGTGACACTGAACGAGAGAGACAGAGCGCGCGGGAGTGCCTGTTTATGCGACACCACCAAACGACCCAATTGTAGTTACTGCCCGATGCACCAAGATTATGCTGGACGATAAGATCCTAGAGATGGCCAAGACCATCGAAGGAACGGAAACGTCAAAGCAGATTGGGAAAATTGGGAGGTACCGAGAATACAGTGGGTCAACGGAGTTCCAGGATGTGGAAAAACAACATGGGTGATTAGACACTTCGACGTGGACAAGGACGCCATCATCACTACAACAACTGAGGCAGCAAAGATCTAAGAGAAAAGCTATCGCACCGAATCGGAAACCTGGTCAAAACCAGAGTGCGAACCATGGCTTCTGCTCTGGTAAATGGTTTCGGTAGAGAAAGTTTCAGCCGCCTCATGGTGGACGAAGCTCTCATGAACCATTTTGGAGCCATTGTGATGGCTTCAAGGCTGTCTGGTGTTGGCGAAATTGTCCTCATTGGAGACGTCAATCAGTTGCCTTATATCGACAGGGAAAATCTCTTCGAAATGAGGTATCATCGCCCGAACCTGGTAACAAAGATCAGCCAGGAGTTGCTCTGCACACATCGAAACCCAATGGACGTCGCATATGCACTGAGGGAAATATACTCCGGTATGTACTCCTCAGCGTCCCGTATAAAGTCCCTAGAGCAGAGAAGATATAAGGGAGCGCAAATACCCAACACCCAACCAAACACCCTCTTCTTAGTTCACACTCAAGAGGAGAAGGAGACCCTGACAAACCAGGGTTATGGGTCAGGCACCGGGTCACGCATCCTTACCATCCATGAAGCTCAGGGACTAACATACGAGTCGGTAATCGTAATCAAAACCAAGGCAAACATGAAGCTGCACGAGCGTGCCCCATGCGGTAGTTGCAATCTCACGGCACACGGGGACCTTCACATACTACGCTGACGACACCGACGACGCCATCGGTCGGTTCGTGCGGCGAGCGTGGGCTGCATCATCGAAGACCATCCGCGATTTCAACCTACAGATGGCCATCAGGGACAGAAATGCGGCCGTTGTGGAGGCTCTGGGCCGGGAGGGCAGCTTAGGCAAATGGCAAAAGGCAATTAGGCAAACACTCGATGTCGAGTCGATTACTAGCGGAATCCCAACTGGTAGTGATCGGCTCTACAGACGAGCACTAGAATTAGATTTTAAATGTACCCAAATCCTTCTATTTTCCTCTTCTCCTTATCCAAGAAATGTGTAAAAAAAAAGATTATTGTAATGACAAAGATCACGGACCCCGGAGTCTGTGGAGTGGATAATTTAAATAAAAAAAAAAAAAAAACACATTGGCATCGGTGGCGAATCCAGTAAAATATATGTAGTAGAACACCTTTCACCTGAATGTAAACAGTTGCATGCAGCTGCCAGGAAGTTTGCACGAGACAAAAATTATAAATATGTCTGGGCTAAATACAACCGGGTATATATTTACGTAAAGACGACAACAGTGGTAGTGTTTTTATCAGAAACCGTGACAATCTGGATAAGCTTGCCTTCGCCTAGCTTCACTTTCTTTTATACTAAAATAAATTGCTGTTTTCTTTAAATGAAAACTCCATTAGACATTAATATGTTGATTTTTTATCAAAATGTAAATAGAATTCGTTCCAAAATTTCAGATATCTATGTTAACGCACTAATTCATGATTATGATATGATATGTCTTACAGAAACCAACCTCAACAGCAGCGTTTATGACGCTGAACTAGTGGATGCCCCTTATGATATTTATCGACGGGATCGGTGTAGTACAAACGTTACTAAAGACGAAGGTGGCGGCGTCTTAATTGCTGTTAAGAAGGGTGTGGAGGTTGTGCGCCAGATGTCTTGGGAAACTAACATAGGAGACCTCTGGCTGACTCTCACGCCGGATCAAAATAGTACAAGAAAATTACATATTTGCATTTGTTATTTACCGTCACATTTACCTCTAACTTTACTCAAATGTTTTTATGATAACTATTACCAAATAATTTTAAACTTAAATGATTCTGATGACTTTCTTTGTATTGGTGACTTTAACACCCCTATTTTATCCTGGACTAAAAAACTCAACTCCAATGCGATGATTGCTAGTGCGCCGCATGATCAAAAAGCTTATTTCCTTAGTGACACTATTGCTTTGTGTCAACTTAAACAGTTTAATAACATTTTTAATGCAAATAAACGTCTCCTGGATCTTGTTCTTGCTACTTGTGACACTTGCGCGTATAGTGCTGATCCTCTCAGCCGTCTGGATAAGCACCACCCTGCTATAGTGGTATACACGTATACAGCGTGGCGCTATGGTGCCGACATTAAATGAACACACGGGTAGGGTTACTGACCAGTAATCATACAAAAGAAGTGAAAAATAAATATTCGCTTATTTAAAAAAAAAATAGTTTCTAACAAACTAAATAATTGTATCAAGCGATCGAATGAAAATCACCATGTGCACTAGATTCATTCAATAACTTCCGTTGTGTGAGTAAGTTGCGTGTGAGTAAAGCTGGCAACGCCGCATCTATCACGCCTTCTACCGCCTAACTAAATCGGCTTTGGCTTTGCTATTGCCATCTCTTATCATGTCAAACGAAAAAAAGAGAGAGAGAAACTACAAAGCTATGACAGTATTCGTTCGTGCGGCAAGCCCCCGAGTACCTATCAGCCGCCGCCGCCGCCGCGCCAAGCGGAGTCGTATGTACCTATATCTACAGATACGTTTACATAATTTTTAGTTATTTAATTCTGATTAATTTAGAACGTGAGTGAGTAGGTACATCATGAAACAGCAGATTCAACATCTGTTCACCACTAATAAATCGAATACCCAATAATAAACAACAAATGTAAGCAGTAAGCACACAAAATGTAAATAAATGCGTAAGTACCTAACCTATTGTAATTTTGGCGAAACATATCAAAATGTTGACTTTGAAATAATAAGATGCGTATTGTCAGTACTCATATCAAGGGCACTTCGCATTTTTCATTATTCCCACTGGTGGGACTCGGAGCCTTCTCTAGCAAGGAGATAGCCAGCTAAGGCCATAATCCTGAAACTTGCTGAATTGGTTAGCCTACAACATTCTTAAAAATAAAATAAAAACAACTTCTCGCGATAGGTTTGGTTTGAAGAATAGAATAGAAGATAAATAATTTAACCAACAAAACCCTTTCAAATAAAAGATAAATTTGTTTGATAAAATTAAGAATGCCTTAAAAATAGTAACTAGGTAGGTAAGTACCTATTAGTTGTAGGGATAGTTGTAAGTTGTAAGTACCTATACACCTCCACCTCTACATGCCTCTACGCACTCGCACGGAGCGGCAACACCGCGCCTACTCCGGCGCGGCGCCGCGCCGGGTAATCCTTTGAAATTTTAGGTACAAACATCGGAGCGAAACTTTTTTGATCTGCATTTTTAAAATGGTCTACGTGACCGCCACTTTCGCGAACACTAAACCTTATTAAAAATGAAAATGAAAACGAATGCTTGCCAATAAGTGTCCAGGTGAATCCGAAATCTGTGATGCTGTGGGAAACTTGCACTTTGTCGATGAACTTGCTTTGGGCGACAAATCGTTATCACAAAGGCAGCTATTTGATGGGTTTCTGTGTAAACTAAAGTCATGTCTGCATACTATGGAGTTCCACAACACCAATTAAATAACTACTCACAAAACAAAATCACAAAAGTACATAACAAAACGGCGTCTTTATCGTACAATAAATTACACTAAATAAACGACAAAAATAATGCGTAAGTCTTTTTCGCGAATAATTAAATTACTTAATTACCTAGCTAACGATTTAAAACAGTAAATTAGATATTTACAATTAAAGTTTTAGCGCGAGATATGTGTCAAGGACAACGATCAACGGTCAACAAGTGGAGAGAAGCAGAGAAGGAGAAACAAAAAATTAGAGGAGCACATCCTCTCTGCATTTCATTAACTCGCACACAAACGCATGTGTTGTCTTATCTCTTTCTATTGTATTTGCCTTACGCCTGATTTTCATTGATAAACATATGGATCTGAGGTCTGCGACCTAATGACCTCGTGACTTACATTTTTAGATACAGGTTGCTTTGATTTGGAACTTTTGAAAATTGCAAATAACTCAGTGAATAACAACGATACGCGAAATTTAATTTTACAGAATGCCTAAAAATATGATGTGTGATATGTGGTTTCATTTAATGTCGGCACCAAAGCGCCACGCTGTATATTGACAATTACTCTAGCCCATCCACCAAAACCGTCAAACCTAAAACAACTAAGCGATTAAATTTCAATAAATGTAAATTTGAGAAATATGGTAACCCCTGTGGTTATGACACGTTTTCGTAAATCCGAAATAACGTAAAAAACGGAATGGATACTTGCCTTAAGAAATATGTATATTGAACGTATTGAAAATGATACTTCTAATAATTTAAAGATTTTCTGGCGCTACACAAACATTAAAAAAATCACCAACACTGTACCAAGTGGCATGAAATTGAAAAATAAGATGGCTAATTATGGGAATGAGGTTGTAAACCTGTCTGCTGACTATTTTTCATCAGTTTATAGCAGTTCTTTTCCCAGTTTATATCATCCTCATTTTATTCCTACAAGCTTCACTACATGTGCTATAGTCATATCGAATAAAGATTTACTCGCTAGGTTGAAAAGTCTCAACACTACGAAGTCTGCGGGACTGGGTGGCATTCTTCCAATATTTGTAAGGCTTTGTGCACCGGCCCTTATCAAACCATTGTCATTGATTTTTTCTAAGTCCATCGCTTGAGGGTACTTTTTCTACCCTGTGGAAATTAGCTAAGATTACTCCTGTATTTAAGACTGGTGACAAGTCTGATGCTACTAATTATAGACCATTTAGTATTATTAATTATTTTGATAAAGTATTTAAAGGTATTGCCTATGAACATATTTACAATCACGCGAGGCACTGGTTAAACTCAAACCAGCATGGATTTGTTGCAGGGAAGTCTACCACTACAAATCTGCTGCAATTTACCACCTATATAAGTGATTCTTTCAATGACGGGGTACAAAGTGACGCCATCTATTTAGATTTTTCTAAAGCTTTTGATCGAGTTAACCACTCGATATTGCTTGGAAAACTAGATAGACTCGGCGTCCACGGTAGTCTACATAAATGATTAAGTTCTCACCTAGAGAACAGATCGCAACTAGTTTCAATGTATGGATACGATTCTGTGCCATTTATAGCTCTGTCAGGAGTCCCATCATCATCATCATCAGCCACAAGACGTCCACTGCTGAACATAGGCCTCCCCCCTTGATTTCCACAACGAACGGTCCTGCGCAACCTGCAACCAGCGGTTTCCAGCGACCTTTGTGAGGTCATCTGTCCATCTAGTGGGAGGCCGTCCAACACTGCGTCTCCCGGTTCGTGGTCGCCACTCAAGAACCTTTTTTCCCCATCGGTTGTCAGTTCTGCGAGCGATGTGGCCTGCCCATTGCCACTTCAGCTTGCTTACTCTTTGAGCTATGTCGGCCACTTTCGTTCTTTTGCGAATATCCTCATTACGGATTCTGTCGCGCAAAGAGACTCCGAGCATAGCTCTCTCCATAGCTCGCTGTGTGACTTTGAGCTTCGTTATGAGACCAACAGTGAAAGACCACGTCTCAGTTCCATAAGTCATCACTGGCAACACGCACTGGTTAAAGACTTTCGTCTTTAGGCATTGGGGTATTTTGGACTCAAAGATGTGCCGAAGTTTCCCGAACGCTGCCCATCCGAGTTGGATCCTTCGCTGGACCTCTTTGTCGAAGTTGGATCTACCTAATTGGAACTTTTGACCCAGGTAGACGTATTCGTCAACAACTTCGAGTGTGGTATTCCCAACAATAACCGGTACAGGTGAGACATGAACATTTGACATGACCTTCGTCTTGTCCATATTCATCCTCAAACCTACCTGTTGGGATACTCTACTGAGGTCCCTGAGCATAGCACCGAGGTCCTCCATCGACTCCGCCACAATGACTATGTCGTCGGCAAACCGAAGGTAAGTGATGCATTCGCCGTTGATATTGATGCCATATCCGTTCCAGTCCAGTAGCTTGAAAACATCTTCCAGCGCGGCACTGAACAGTTTCGAGATATAACATCTCCCTGTCTCACGCCTTTCTGTAGCTGGATATGTTTTGTGCACTGGTCCTGTAATCGGACAGACATTGTGGCTTTGCTGTAAATACACTTCAACACTTCGATATAGCGATAGTCGATGCGGCATCGCTGGAGAGACTGAAGCACTGCCCAGGTCTCGATGGAATCGAAGGCTTTCTCATAGTCCACATACGCTATACATAGTGGCCGATTATACTCCTCGGTTTTCTGTATAATCTGCCGAAGCGCATGAATGTGGTCTATGGTACTATAGCCTTTTCGGAAACCGGCTTGTTCGGGTGGCTGGAAGTCGTCAAACCTGCGTGCGAGACGATTCGTGATTACCCTCGAAAACAACTTATAAACGTGGCTCAGAAGTGAGATGGGTCTGTAGTTCTTCAACAAGGTGTTGTCACCTTTTTTGAAGAAGAGCACCACCACACTTCTGCTCCACGCTTCTGGCGTACTACTAGACTGCAGGCCCGTGAACAAAATTTATGGGTCATCTGATACAGCAGGAGACCTATGTAGGATGATAGAAGGGTGTAAAGTAATAAGATTGAGCACTATGCCGTCACTTGTAAGCTGTCCAACTGAGTTCAGGTGAATAGGAGGGGTTATAAACCTCGATCATTTCTCCTTGTCGCATGTTTTTTGTACGGCATTGCGAAATAATGTATTAGAAGAGGTATTGAAACTGTATGGAACCAAAGCCGAACATAATCAAATGACCAAACTTACTCTGTAAATCGTCGGGAAATCATGAATTTTTTTCACAAACTAACAATAAGAATTTTAAAATTTATAATTTTTATAGTTTTAATACCTCTTCTAATCTGTTATTCCGCAACGACGTACAAAAATCGTGCGATAACGAGAAATGATCGAGGTTTAGAACCCCCCCTCTTCAACAGCACTTAGTTGGACAGCTTACAAGTGACGGCATAGTGCTCAATCTTATTACTTTATACCCTTCTATCATCCTACATAGGTCTCCTGCTGTATCAGATGACCCATAAATTTTGTTCACGGGCCTGCGGTCTATACCGTCAAGTATGACGGAATCGAACAGCTTCTGGAGGACTTTAAGTACCGGTTTTCCACCCGCTCTCAGAAGCTCAGTCGTAATTCCGTCGTCGCCAGGTGCTTTGTTGTTTTGTCAGGAGTCCCGCAGGGTTAAAATTTGGGACCCTTGTTGTTTCTTGTGTTTTTGAATGATCTTTTGGATTCGTTAGATGGGTGCTTCCTGGCATATGCTGATGGCATAAAGATTTTTTTGCAGAATTCATTCTAAATTAGATTGTGAACGCCTTCAAGAGAATCTTGATTTCATTATAGACTGGTGTACGGTTAATTTCATGTCACTTAATGCAAAAAAATGTCAAGTCATAAGTTTCACCAAAAACAAATCTCAGATCTCCTTTGACTATCAAATAGACGGGGTTGTTTTTGGTCGTGTTGATGTTGTCAGGGATCTCGGAGTGGTATTTGATTGGGCACTATCTTTCAGGTCTCATTATGACCATCTTTATAAAGCAAACAGAATGCTGGGATTCATATTGCGTACAGCTAAACCTTTTAAGAATGTGGATACCTGGATTATTTTGTACAATAGTCTAGTTAGGGAAATTCTTGAGTATTGCTCTTCGGTGTGGTACCCAATATATGACAAACATGTGGATAGAATAGAATCTGTTCAGCGTACATTTTTGCGACCATTGTGCACTCGATTGGGATTGCGACGCAAGCTCAAGGAATAGTCTGACAGGCTTACCAAAGTCTTGAGTGTCGTAGAAGCGTCATGGATCTGTGTACATTGTATAAAATTGTCACTGGTATTGCTGGAAGTGAGCTTTTGCAAAATATTAACTTGAAAGTTCCTACACGATCTGTTCGTAAGGTTCAGCTATTTAGCTCAACACTAACCCAAAACAATGTATCTTGGAATAGTCCCTTACACAGAATGTTCCGCACCTATGATAATCTTGCTGATCTAATTGATATGTTTGCTAATAGTATGAGAAGTTTTAAATCTCCTGACAACAATTACTTTAAATATTTTTTTAATAAGTATATAGAAAGTGGAAAACGTGGTGCATGCCACACAATCATTGCAATATTACTCAATTGCAATCTTACCGACAGAGAAAAAAGGAATGCTTTGGAGGAGGCTCTTACCCCGGGGTCCATACAACTTTAGATATAATATATTTTTAATAATAATGTGTAACCAATTTTATCGAGAAATAATTATTTAAAGTAAATCATAAAATAGTAAAATGTAAAATCAATTTATTGTAATGTTGTGTGGAATTAATAAACCTTTATTTATTTATTTTTATTTATAATAGAAATTTAACATTTGGACACAACCACACCTTGCCTATACATACTACAAAAGAGTTAAACATTAAACAAATTAAACCTTCTTTAACAAAAACACTAATTTCTAATACAAATGACAAAATAAGTGGTAAAGTACATATTTAATTTTTCAACATTTACTTCTTCTACTTGATCTCCATGACATTTATTCTAACAATTCCTTACGTAATTACACAAAAATATGGTTCGTTGCCACTACTTCCATTCACAGTTCCATGATGGAACTACTGATAATATTTTTACAACAGTAGTTCCATTAGAAATTGATCTCGAAATAATGGAACTAGTGTCAAATAATCAAAATCAAAAAATGTGGTGCGTATATGGAGAGATGCACAGGACAAATTATGTCCTTGAAGGATGGCATCACAGTATTAACGCAAACATCAACAAAAACTAGACAAATTTATTACAGGTATTGCATATAATATAGGTATGTAACAACAACGTTTGTGAAGTATAGAACTAATCTTCTAAAAAACCATGGCCTTAGTTTACAACCTAAACGACGCAATGGCTCAAGACAGAAACGATTTTGTCACGGTAACACAAATGCAACTGCTAGCTGGCAAAATATCTGTGGGTAATTTTTTGGACAAATTGTGACGAGCATGTGTTGAAACTAGGGAATGCAATCCCTAGTTGAAACAAACCACTAATTTTTTTGGTACCAATTTTAATCAAAAGTATTAATGAAGAAACGTCTGTCCGTCTTGCAAAAAATTGCAAACCCCCGTCTTAGTGAGTGCTTACGTGCTAAAATGCACCTCCATGCAAAATTTGAGATTCCTAGCATTTTTAGTTTCTGAGATTCGGGATATAAAATGGATCTAGTTCCATTATTGAAATGAATTCTATTATTTTCAGAAACTAAAAATAAACGGTGTAAAAAAATATTATCAGTTACTAGTAACTCAAAATTGACACTAGTTCCATTATTGCGAGATCTATTTCTAATGGAACTAATGTTGTAAAAATATTATCAGTAGTTCCATCATGGAACTGTGAATGGAACTAGTGTCGACTCAAAATTGACACTAGTTCCATTATTTTGAGATCTATTTCTAATGGAACTAATGTTGTAAATATATTATCAGTAGTTCCATCATGGAACTGTGAATGAAACTAGTGGCAACGAACCGTTTTAATTTTGTAGATTGATGATGTTTTGTTTTTCTAATTATTGCATTTATTATTTGTAATGTATACTTATGCAATTATTACATTGCATTACTTACTTCTGAAATGATACGCCGTCCTTTTTAAAACTGGATGTCCTGTTATTCTTTCGTTATTATTCGTTCCGTATCATTACACTGAGCAGAACTCTATACTTTATATTTTTCTACGGTTTTTTTGCCAGCACTCTATCGATCGAAATCAACCTAAGCCTGACTAACCTAACTCGCAACAGGTATAATAGTGAAATTATGCTTATAAAACGCTAAGGAGGGGCAGTCGTACGATCAGTCAAATGGGTATATATTTTCTTTGATCAGAAAGTATCCGAAATATTTGAAATGGACATGGTTACGGATATATTTTTAATTTGGTTATCCGACAGTTTCGGTTACTGTTACGAAGCTCCCTAACCATAGATTTCGAATTCTTTTGAACATTCGACGTCTTTGTCCCTAACATCCCTGACTTGAAGTCGGGCCAGACGAGTCAAATAGCTAGTCGATAGATATTATGTATGCAACTAAGTAGGCAGATATTTATAGGTATCTGTCCACTAATACCTGTTAGACTTGGTTGGCACTGACTTCAAATAGATGAGCGGGTAGCGCTTACAACATTTATATTAATTTTTTTTTCTCTTATTTGTGCCTATTTGTTGGTTTGAAGTCGGTTTTTTAAATATAGTTTTTTATTTCAGTTCAATAAACCTAAAGCTCACACACTGTTCTATTTTTTCAGGGCACAGTTCCGGGTACTTTCTTTTGGCAACCACGCTTGGGCATCAATTTAAGAATACCATACCCAGGTTAGATTGGAATGGTGGAATATTATCAGTGGATAATATTCACATTTGTTGATCCGTTCTTATTTCACGTATTACATTTACATTTTATATACGTATATTTTCACGAAAATGTATCTTGTTTTATTAAGTTATCGCTATTAAACAGCCTTTGATAAAATTGTACTCGATCGATCTATTATTTTTGGTGCCTATACGAATTTACTGTGCCTACACAAAGTTACACTTGGAATATGCGTCCATAAGATGAGGTAGTTAAATGTTCCCACTAATGGGTAGCAATGGAAATAGCAGTGCGGGTTGGTAGATAATGTAACACTTACTTGATATTCTTATGTTTACAGATGATGAAGGGAGTAGTAATGAGGTACATTTGCCTACGGATGAAAATAAAAGAAACGGCTTGGTAGTAATGTTAGAAGGTTATAATGCCGGCATGTCGTTCTTCGGGCTAGCGAGCGACTTAGCCGAAGCATTCCCGTATCCTCATCGGGATCCTTCGCGAGGTTACTTCTACACCAATGTTTATAGATGGACTTTACGATATCTCAAAATGTAAGGCTTTCTAAATATTCAATCGAAGTAATAATTTGTCATTTTTTCATTTTAATATACTCTTAAATAACTAATAAATAGCTCCGTAGCATAGCCACGTCGATGTATCTTGCATCTCCTATGTAACCCAGCAAATTATAGTAAGGCGTTACAAAGATAAGTGGGTAAAAAGATCCCACAACTCGAAATACTTACAAATCCATACTTTTTGCCATTAATAATATTGATGTGTTTGTTTAAGTATATAAGTATTCCAAATAATCATGCTGTGAACATAAAGAAAAAGTGTTATTGCGTATAAATGTTGATTACCACAGAAACCATAGACGATTTTAGTGTGACGTTTAATCGGGCAGAGCCTTTTTAACAAAACTAAAGTAAAATGAGAACTCCACTACGGTAGGTACATACCTAACTACTTACACTAAGTACATCTGTATTGTCCATATACCACAGAAGGTCAACAGATAATCAAGATGTTCAATCTTTCTACCAGTCGGAAGCGTGCCCAGCATTCTGGCCGCATTACCACGCTGAATGGCAATGCTTACGCGTTGGGCCAAATAAACGCCAACATTTTGGTCACGTGTCGCTTTGACCAAGCGTTCAAAAAGGCTTTTGAAGTGAGATGAGCTAGGCCCCCATGGGCCTAATGTCTCAACTCCAAACTGCTCAAATATGTAACCACCTAGGCTTGCATACTTCCGCTGTTTGATACCCTCATCTGAATTTGACGCTGCACCGGCTCTACTATGTGTCTCTGGAAGATGTGATAGTGCCAGAGTATCGACACAAGTTGCGTCCCACAATAAGGGCCGACCCAACTGCCAAGAGAATTGGTTCGAGTATGGCTGGGACATTGGCGGTGGTAAAAGCCCGAGGTATGATGTCGTTCAGGCTGGCGTGGCCGGCAATACGGCCCGCGCTTTTCGACCAAGAGAAATCGTGATGACCGAGTTGGTCGACAGCAGAAGGTACCATAATGACATCGTTGGGCTTCATAGCACCTCGCACCTAAACGCAAGCTAACAGTTAGAACGTTTAATAAGCTGATTTTAGGTAAAATGCGTTTAACAAAGTTTTGTATGATGCTGTGACGTGGCCTCAATTGTTTTGATTGAAGCAAGATCTAAGGATCTTGTCGATGATTAATTTCAAAACACATTTGGTATTTTCAGGTTACCTTCATGGGCGACAGGTGAATTGTCAAATTACGGTAAAACACATGATGTCTGGAAACAAAGATTCTACCGCATGGAAGAAATGTTGCCCAAATGGATGAAATCCGCATTATTTTATGTCAATGACGACGATTGGAAAAGAGAAACTAGAGATCTAAAACGCTACAAGAAATTTGCAGAATACGCCTTCACACATCATAATAGGTTTCCTGGCAAAACGTTCCAAAATTTCGATTCCTTTGAAACACAAGAAACACTCGAATGGCAGGAATCGTCAAGCTCGTTTCACAGTACTTCATCATAGTGCAATGTACAAACAATAGTTCAGAATGCCATCAAGAAAGGTAGTTAGTCTGAGAGATACATTTCAATTGAAATAATTTATGTGTTGACAGAAGTAAAAATAATATCTGTGTGTAGATACTTTCCTACTTTTGTACAGCTATAGTCTCAAATGGTAAAATTAATTCTTAATTGTGAATTTTGTTTGTACCCCTGATGCTTAGAACAAAGAGGTGCGAATAATCTTTATCTAACTAACGTAGAACCGAACGGCAGCTGATCTCAAGGTTTGCCAATTAATCTTTTTGATGATAAATTGTTCTTAATGGTTGCAATGAAATTATTATATCGGTATTAAGTCCAAAACTGTACACCGAGTTCGGCCCTCATATTTTGCACAATCAACTTTACTCAGTTACTGGTCTATATTGTATATAACGTTTTACTGCAGATTGTCGTGACAAGCTAACGTTTTTTTTTCTTAAAATTAAGAAATATGTTAAACATCGACTTTATGTTTGATGTACATATCATAAAAGTACTATGTAGATATTAAAGTTTATTATAAGTTTTATATATACTTACCTAGTTTTGGTAACAAAATAAAATGATTTGACGGTCAAACTTCTATTTTTTCCTGCCTAAAATAATTAATGTTACCTTGAACTCTACATAGTAAATAATCGTGACGGCGGCAGCAATCACTTATCACGTTGTAAGCCGAAGCTTTATCACTGTCGTCCTCCACATAGGCTACTTTTTGTCACGAGAAAATAACGGGAATGGGAATCACGCAGGCAAAA
Organism: Ectropis grisescens; assembly: GCA_017562165.1. Lineage (NCBI taxonomy): Eukaryota > Metazoa > Arthropoda > Insecta > Lepidoptera > Geometridae > Ectropis > Ectropis grisescens. The sequence goes on along the minus strand of CM029767.1, from coordinate 11,347,355 downwards.
CCGCTAGTAACAATTAAGTATTACGTGTAAACGTCAAATAAATCAATCTATACTAATATTATAAAGCTGAAGAGTTTGTTTGTTTGTTGGAACGCTAGGATCTCGGGAAGTACTGGTCCGAATTGAAAGATTATTTTTCTATTGGATAGTCCATTTATCGACGAAGGCTATATAACATAACGCTACTATCAATAGAAGCGGAGCATGAATCAAGAATGTAACAAAAACAGGAAAAAAATATTCCTTTTTGATAGTGTTCGTACCGTGCTTTGGACATGACAGCATTTGTCTAAGATTGTGTCATTGAACCTTTGTTAATGAAATTTGTTTCTAAATCTGAATTGACACGACCAACTTCCAACAGTAGCTGAAGAGGTTTTTGTTTGAAAGCGATATTCTTAGGAATGACTGAACCGATTTCAAAAATTCTTTCACCGTTGGATATTTACGGGATCCCGATGAGTGCTATATACCTATGTACCACGGGCGAAGCCGAGCGGACATATAATATCAAATAAGATTAAATAAGAGACAAAATACTGTACTATAGTATCATTACTTTGTTTAGGAAGTAGGTAAATCATATATTACTTGTAACCGTAAAATTGTAAAAACTGTTAGATTATAATCTAACGCGTGAGATTGTAATCTTATGGCAGATTAGGTTAGTTTACACTTTTACTTTACAATCAATGGGTCACCGGCCGACCGAATTATACACCGGCGGCCGCCTCTCATCTGAGTACTAATTTATTTATCAACCCATATCTGCGTTTGGGTGGACTGGCTCTGCTCCCATCACAAGGTTAAACAATTTTGTAATTTAATGTTACATACTGTATAAAAAAGTTACATGTACATTGAATCTAGTAAACACAACCGAGGAAGAGCAGTTGACTCGACTAGTCTTGCACATCCGAACGTAACGATCAGCCGTATGCACAACCTACGATAAAAACCTGTGTGTGATGCGCCAAATGAAGTTTTAACTTAAATAGACTTTATGACTATGGATTGGCGGCTTTGGTCTATAGAGTAACGTAACAATTTGACTAGTTATTAGGTACGTTATTGGCATAAATTTTACACCACGATTTGTGGCACGTTCATCAGGGTATTTGCACCAAACAACAATGTGCAAACTCTACTGTACTCCGTTTTGAAGGGCTATGTCTCCAAATGAGGTAAACAATGTTATATATCCAGATGACAAGCGCAGTAGTGCTTATGAGTGACTTGAATTCAGTGCGTTCGAATTCTGGGTAGATGGTAAGCAACACGCTTACCATCTAGCGCTCTCTTCCAGTCTAGTTCATCTCGTCATTTTTAAATGATGGAGTAACAACACGAACGCCTGATAGTACCCAATGTACAATGTACATGCCTATAACAACATACTGCCAAACAGCGCTTGAAATATGAATAGCTCAAATTACTACTAACTCAGCACTGCACTCCGCTACATGATAAGTACCTATAAGATGATTTATTTATTTATTTATATAATCAGTCAGAACGGCACGGATGAATTACTTCATTTGATTAAGTTGTCCAATATGTTCTTAACACTATGCTCTTATGGGCAGGCGTATTGCTTACCATCAACGTATATCCTTCTCGTACCGCATCTCGTCAACGTATACTAAAAAAAATATTTACATCGTCTCGGAGACAGCAAACATGTTACCATCACCTGTCACTCCACCGCTGTTTTTATATAAAATGAGTCGTAAAATGCAAGTGGTCTGCCTGATAGTGTGTGGTTGCCGCTGATTATAACACCGGTAACATTGCGAGCCGTTGATGGCGTTTTGCGTACTCGGAGAGTAGTTTTAAGATCCCCTTATTTTATTGTGGGACCACGTAATTTTTCATTTAGGTTTCATCAATTTTAATACACACAATGATTCATCTATACTCAATACTCATATTATAAAGAGGATTTATTTAATGTTTTTTGACGAATAAAGTCAGAAACTACTACCTAGATCGATTTCAAAATATATTTCACCATTAGAATGTTGTATCTATTTAGGTATAAGCTATATTCATTGCTAAGAAAAATTAGAGACCCCTACTAAAAGTTCAACGTTGTAAACAAATTACGAGTAGGTATTTAACTCGTGCGACGAAATCGGGACAGGCTGCTGGTGATTTAAATACAAGCACTGTACCTGTTCCATGTATGTATGTATACATTCAAAAATTTAGGTGAGTTTGACAAAAATACCAGTATCCGGAATGCCAACATGTTGATCACGACTGACATCGACTAGCGAAATCGAAAAAATGCACGCAAATCTTCGGAGCTCAGGTATTCAACTCCCTACCCATTAGCATACGAGAAGTGAACTCAAAAGCTGTTTTCAAACATAAAGTAAAGATATTTTTGACAGACATGGCGCCATACTCCGTCGAGGAATTCGTTCCAAATCTCGAATGACATTTTAAGTTGTACTTATTTATTACTTATTTGTTTATTTTTAAATACGTTAATGTATCGACAATAATTATGGTATAAAATCGATGTACCATAACGTAATGTGATAACCTTTGACATGTAATCTTTATTGTAAGTTACCAAGAAATAAATGAATGAATGTATGGAGAAGCGACACTCAGGGCTGATCACAGAGCTTCTGGCGGGAGGGAGCCCACTCGGAGTCAAATTTCAGTGATAGACCCTAATCGAACCGGTACATACTTCTTAGATATATCGACATTACTTACTATCAAGTTAGGGGCTTTCAAGTTTTTATGAGGGGGTGAACCGTTGTAGAAAAATACTGTCCTCGGTTCACCCAGGTGGTCTCAGGAAGTTAATGGTACCTAGATAAAAACTGACTCACACGTACACGCTTTCAATTATTTCTTATCAGCTCTGCCCCGCGACTAAACTACAACTACCTAGCTAACGAGATAAATAGCAGTCTACGTCCAGGTAATGTACCTACTCGTACTTCCTACGTATTTGATTTCTTCAAATCCGTTCAGAAGTTAACGACACATACATTCCGGGTTCCGATTAATGATTTCTATGTTAAAATTGTTAGCAGGGATGGAAGCATGAATCTTCATTCACACTAAACCATTAAATCATAAAAATGATTTGAATAACATTTTTTTACTATAACATAGCTAAGAATAACACAATGCCTAAGTTTTATAAATGATCTTAATAGTCTGTATAGCGGTGGAACCCACACCGCAGCTTACTTACCTACTACTCTAAAGCGCACATAACTAGACCATGAAATATGGTCACTTTAGAGTTTTTCTCGATGGTTACAATCTTGATTCAAGTCGTAAGCGAATGTTTCTTTTAGGTACCTAAATGAAACAGATCGTAGACCGCACCGTCACTTAACATAACACGAGATAAAAAAAACACAAACCTTAAATCATTGAAAATTATTTAATTCGTGATATGTTACACATAAAGTGTTAGTAAATAGTTCTTTGGCGTTTGATGTTCACTGGGTAACAGATATCGCTATTTATGAGTACAAATGAGATATTTCAGTTCTACAGCTTTAATTTCACATGTTATCACGATTAGCTAACAACAGCAGAACCATGACGATAGCTACCAGTCAGTGACAATCGTATTATTTCGATCTTGTTTCTTGTAATCACAGATAGTTTACAAGATGTCAGGTTTTTTTGACAACTATCGTAATAGATGCTCTTCCAGTAAGGATAGTAACTGTATAAAACAGGTAGAACTTTGCAGTTCTGGACTAACCCACTGGACATACTTTTACATTCCTTAAATCTATTATTAATATTATTATGTAATAATTAAATAGTAAACACACGTTATAAATGCTGATTTTCCAAATTAAATTAAAAACAAAATTATTGATAACATTATAGGCTCAATGTACAAAATTCATATACAAAATCGTAAATACATTCATGGTTATAAAATAAATGCTGTTACTTTATTTTAATCAAACGAGATTCATGAAAATAAGTCATAAAAAGGCGGCCATGTTGTAAGGACCAAATTCAACCATTTTTTTTCATATAACGTAACATAATTTCTTAATGTAATGTCGATTTTAAAGGACTTTTATTTTTAAGTTGCGTTGAAATAATGGAGCAGTACTGCTCTTTCCAAATTGATTTAGTACACATAGAAAATTAACATTAGGCACCTAACAATATTTTATATGATAGGTAATAATTAACGTCAAATAATCATGGTCAAAACGTTAGTGTTTTCTTACTTTCCTGCGACAACACTCTTCAAGAAATTCAATTGAAATTTGGATAGTTTCGTTGAACTAAATTATCACAATTCGTTTTCCCTAATAAAATGCAGTCACAGGGAATGTAACATATAAAAAGTTGTTCAACAATAATAAAGTTATAATCAAAGCAATATGTAACGCACACATCGGATCCCATTTTAAAGACACAACATACAGAGATAGGTACTCTTTTGCAAGAGAGTATTTAAATAACTGATTTAATATTTCACTGTTTTTATCAAATATTTCCATGACGCGACGCGGTATATGATGAGCAGCTGGGTCAATGTCCTTTAAATAATGGTATATGTAAATTATTGAATCTAAATAAAAAAAACATTAAAAACAAAATACGACAAAAAGAAACACATTAACATAAGACAACTTTCTCGCGTCACAATAGTAGGTAAAATGGATGGTTGTTAGCTTGTTTGTGTCTTCAAAATTGTCTAAAAATGTGGTTATTATTAAATGGGGTTAGTGATTCACGGATCGACGAACGAGATCATGATGTAGCGGGTGCCGGCGGTGACCTTGAGGCCTTCGTGGAAGTGCGTGAGGCGGCCCGGGTGCATGAGCAGCCAGCCCGGCTTCGTGTCCCGCACCGAACAGTTGTAGCGCAGGAAGTGGCAGCCGCCGCCCTCGTAGTCCACGTCTGAATCAAATACAAATCATTCATGTCCAGAATCAGCGTATTATGGCCAAAATAAAATAGGCAACCCTGTCTGCAAACAGCATCTTCCCAAAAATGTGCTACCAATTTAAGTACATAAAATTATAATTATAAAAGAAATTTTAAAATCGGTCCGGGCGTTCTCGAGAAATCCAGTAACAAAAAAAATGGTGGTTGTATTGATAACCTCATCGTTTTTGGAAGTCGTTTAGGAAACATTCAATAATTACAAGAAAAAAAAAAAACAGAAACCACACCATGACAGCATTCCTTTAATTCCAATCTTATTAACGACTAGCAGCGCACGCGGTTTTACCCGCGTATTTCCCGTTCCCTTTGTCCCCGTTATCCTGATCGGCAGTCACCGTTCTCCCGACTAGACCAGTCAGACTAGACCAGCCGTAACTTGTCGAAGATGAGGCACTAGTAAGATAGGAAGTGACTTACGGGGTGTGTTGAGAGCCAGATTGATGGTGTAGGTGGAGGAGTCGTGGTGCGGCCTCAGCGAGGGCTGCTCGTCCGGCCGGTAGCGCACCACGAAGTTCATCAGCGACTTCGGCGGCTGGAACACACAGCGCACGTTCCAACAAACGTATGGTAAATCAGTTTTTCATAGCATTCCAATACCTTTGCTAAAGGCATCATCAGCCTGTGTCATCATCATCGTCCACTGCTGGACATAGGCCTCTCCAATAATACGCCACTCAGCCTGATCCGCGGTCTTACGCCTCCTACCCCTACTAGCTGCCGTTCGTTATCGTCACTCCATCTAGTCTTAGAGCGTCCGTTTACCGATTCCCGAATCTCCATTCCAGAACCCTAACGATTATTGGGTCTGCGACCCCAAGCATAGCCCTTTCCATAGCTCGCTGTGCGACTTTGAGCTTACGGACCATTTTCACTGTCAGTTTCCACGTTTCAGCACCGTAAGTCATAACGTCTTGAGACTTTGTGGGATGGGTTTGTGGATTTGCTAATAAACATTTTCTTCACAAGAAATTAAAGATCCGTTTTGACGTTTGTGAAAGACCCTGGAAATTAATAAATTCATAACAATTGTCATAGTCATAATATTCGAATGAATTCGTGATCGCCTAGCTGGATCTCCAATCTATTTCTTATTTGCGTGTTTCTTGCCATTTATGGTTGCCTCGAAGAAATATTAGCCTATAAGGGCGAAATTTATGGCACTAGTTAGTTAGTTTTGGTGTGCATAATAAAGTGTTTCTCTCTGTTTTTCTGTCTGTAGGTGGTCCAGGTCGAAACTGTACCGTCTGAGCTGCTCTTGCGCTAATCTTATGAATCTAAAGATTATGATGATGATGATAAAATTAAGATGTCGTACTAACACTAACTGTAGATGTAGTACATAAGAGATGTAGTGGAGTTTACAACACGTTTGCTCGTAAAGGGTCACCAATTTCAATATCATTATGTATCTCATTACGTACTTGTGCGTTATTGTAATGTAAAATGCACGGTTTATCAAGATTGACCGTCTAAAACGAACGGTACTTTTTAAAATCTTAGCAAAGAGTTTTTATGTCAGAAAAGTAGTCAACGTGTTATGAATAAAATTAACTTTAACAGATAAAGATTTATTTGTTTAAGAAAGTCCGAATTTTATTTATTTAGTCACAAATATGTTATAAAACGTCGTATGACATACGTGCGCTTTGATAATTATCAAAGATTACAGCGTGTGCTTTCTTGTAAAGCAATATCGCCTCGGTTGTAATTTTCAACTTATATCATAATTTAACATAATTATGAAAAAGCTTCTGGTATGCTCTACGTATGTGCGTAAGTATAGTTATTGAAATTAGTCCAGTAAGGCCCAGCGCTTTCGGCGCTAGTTTACAGTTTGGTAAGCAGTAGATACCTCTTCTCCGCTCACATAAAACCTAGAGTATAGTATCCGAATTACACAAAGGAACGAAATATAATATAAAACAAAATACGTAGCATGATAACCGCATTATTGTTTGCGTCACTCAATCGAGTACTAATAAATAAATTGACTAACGTTGTGGTAATATCCAGTGAAAACCATTTCTTGCAGCGGCCGCACGTAGTCCTTGAGGATGGTGAGCCAGACCTTTTCCAGGCCAACCTGATTCATGTGGATGTCGCGTGTCGGGACCGCTTCGTATCCGCCCTCAAGCCGGTTGTCCTGCACAATAACGATAACGTTACTACCCAAAGATTACTTTTTTTTATCCCGGTTCACACTTGATCCCCACGTCGCGTAATTGACGGTGATGCGGTCTACGATAGAGCGCGATTAACTAGAAGAGCTTTATTCTGAACAGATGTAATTACCATCAAGGAAGGCACTGGATTTTTCAGCACAATACTTCACCTAGTGTGAGATCCAGGGTTCCTTACACAATATTACTATGTATTATTGAACTTACCATACTGTTTTTGATCAAATAAAGTTATTACTAATGGTATATTTATATTCACTGTAGATTTGAAGACGCTCAGATTTTATCCATCACTCAGATCATCAGACTTGACATTTTAATTTAATTGTAGTGGTAAGAATCTTTACAGTTTGGGAAAGTACCACAACTTTGCCAGTTATTCTACCACCAAGCAGTAATGAGCAAACATTACTGTGTTCCGGTTTCAAGGGCAAAGTTTCCAGAGAAATTACGGGTCATACGGGTTTCTGGGTGTTGAGCGCAGTGCAGTGGTAGGTAATGATTTGGACTCTTCATGTTTCCATAGCTGCGTGTCACTGTGCTGTTACGTGGCAGGCATATTGCTGACTGTCAGGCACATTTCCTGTTCGTCTCGTCACTCTAAACTATAAAAAAAAATTGGCAGTCATAGGGACAGCCGATAGAAGTGAAACTAATGACTCAGAATTTGATAGCTCACTTTGGAAACTACGCGAGTCAAACCGGAGGGCGTGGTCATGACCATGGCCATCTAGATTATCCGAGTTATCACAGTCCACGGAAAATCTATACGAGATGCGGCAAAAGTTTTCACTTCAAAAAATTTTAAAACTTTCTAAAAACATCTAAACTCTAAATCAAATAGCAAAAAATATCTAAAGCATACATCAATTTCCAAACCAATGTCAGAAAAACGGAGGCTTCGTCGATGTATACTTATGAGAACAATCTAACTAGGATTTTTTATTTTGTGACTTTTATGATGTCACATGACATTCCCATCGTTTACAGCAATTTGAGAGTACCTACTATTAAAAAAAACAAACATAAAATAATATCTATTAGCAAGGTTGTGTGTGCACATAAAAGTGTGAAACGTCTGGAGTAACAATGAATACTTACACTATTAGAACCGTCGCTCCACCGGCCGAAAGCTTCCATAATTTCAATCCATTCCACGCAGAATCGTTGTGTCATTAACGGGAACCAGTACACGTCGGGGCACGGCTGTGAAATTCAGAAGAACAAACTAAAGTACGACAGTTTCCCCCGTGTAACGGCACAGTCAGTCTTTTATCTATATCATTTGGTTTGCCTAAATAAAAAAAATTGGCAGTCATAGAGACTGTCGATAGAAGTGAAAACTTGTAACTCTAAATTTGATAGCTCATTTTGGAAACTACGCGGGTGAAACCGGATGCTTTAGTGCTATAGTGTGTTCACAGAATCCAGTTAATAGGAAAAATAAGATCCTGGTGTTTGATTGGTAGAGCAAGAGCTAAGCTGCATCTACATTGCAGTTTTTTAACCGACCGCCTCGTACCGTTCAGACGTGTTTTTGTGTGTTGTGTTAGTTTGTATTGTTTTAAAGACATATAATATCAAGAAGATTGATTACAAGAACAAAATTAAAAATTTTGATTAACCCCCGACTACCTTAATTTTTTTTATCTGTACAGCATTCTACTAGTCAAGCCCTTTCATTTGATACCCATATTGAGGGAGTTGTGAGAAAAGAAATGTATTTCGCCATTTTGTGGAAGCGGCCATCTAGGATTTGAAATTTGTTACAGTGCAATGTATTCTATTAGTCAAACCCTTTCATTTGATACCCATATTGAGGTAGTAGTGAAAAAAATAATATAATTCGCACTTTTGTGGTGGCAGCCATCTTGGATTAGATTTTTTATAGTGTATAGAATTCTACTAGTCAAGCCCTTTCATTTGATACCCATATTGAGGCAGGTTGTAAAGAAATATTTTGTCCGCCATTTTGTGGAGGCGGCCATCTTGTATCGATATTAACCAAACATAGCTAAGAACATTCGCACGGATATCGAAATCGGCCCATTCTTTTGAGCTCTACGGTGCCACAGACAGACACACAGAGACAGACAGACAGACAGACATCGACGTCAAACTTATAACACCCCTTTTTTGGGTCGGGGGTTAAAAAGACAGTTATTGAATATCGTTAAAGTTCACCGACATAAGTACGAGGCAAATGCAGTAGATGAATTCGATAGAATTAAAAGTGTTTTAAGGCCTTCCGCCGTATTACTGCGAATTAAACCCAATAGAGCTTATCTGTATGTAACTTTACACAACAAAACATTTAAAATAACAAGACTTAAGGTACAAGTTCGCACTGAGACCGCGACCGGAAACCACGACAGGAGACCGCGACAGGCACTTGACTCTATAGAATTGTATGGGCGCCAGTTCGCGCCGAGACTGCGACACATGTCTCGCGACACGTGTATCGGTCTCCTGTCGCGGTCTGGGCGCGCCCATACAATTCCATAGTGTCAAGTGCCTGTCGCGGTCTCGAGTCGCGGTCACGTGTCGCGGTCTCCGGGCGAACCGCTACCTTTAGAAATTTACTCAGCACAAGCACAAAGTGGGAAAATGTATTGATCATGTTATAGACATGGTAGAACCAAAAATGAATCCCATGGACAGAAATATAGAAGCTATGACTGAGAGATTCATAATAAATATGGGAAGCAAAAGTGATATGTCGGGGTAAAAAAGCATTTTTTTCGCTTTCGTAAATTTCTTATTTGTAATACTTAATTATTCGCATGTTAAATGCTTACACTATGGCAAATAAATAGTTGTTATATAATTAACTAGCTGTACCCTGCCCCGCTTCGCTGTGGCACATTGTGATGCAAAAATTAGATAAAAATCCTTGATGCGGATTATATATCATTGTAAAATTTCAGCTCGATCGATGCAGAACTTTTTAAGTTTTTGAAGCGTATACAAACCAACATAACATTTTTATATTTAGTTAATTATACATAGTATCGTTTAATAAAAAAAATAATCCTCTCTCTTTCATAGTACAGTAAACTGTTTATGCGTTGTGAATGCACTTTTACTTCTTATCACTATCATTGAGGCCCCCTGAAAGTTTTTGTCTCTGTCTTTTATATACATTTGTGCGACAGAGACAGAGCTCTGTCAACTCGTTTCCATGAATACAATATAGTCTGGAATAAATCTTCAAAGCATTATTGTCTAAATAAGTCTTCTAAGCATGGCTATCTAGACTTAGATGGCCATGGTCCCGAGTTCACCCGAAGATTTCTTTCATTTACGAGCGTGAAATTTGAGCTCAATTCATTGCTTACGAAAAATCTGTGTGTGGTGCGCCAAAATAAGTTTTCACTTCATAAACTGAGAATAGCCATAAAATTATAATACATTCCACAGCCAACTACCTGAAGTGGAACTGCTAACACTAACCATGGCGTGTTTGTGTCCGATCTCAAAGTTCTCGGCGTAGTCCGGGCGCACGTAGCGCTGGTACCACTCGAGCCTGTTGTCGAGGAGCTGGTACACGTCGGGGTTCGTGCGGCTGATCTCGAACGTCTCCGGATTCACGAGGTGCCCGAACTCTTCCATGTTGCTTACGTGCATGAATATGCCCTGAAAAACAACAGCATCGATCAGTCGGCGCGCAATAATCCAATCATTGACTTGTTTATAGTGACGAGACGAGAAGGACATGTGCCCGATGGTAAGCAACACGCTTGGTTATAACAGCATAGTGCCACGCAGCTATTAGCACTCGCAAAAACGCGTCGTTATTCGTCTGATCACGCGTTAGCGACCAGTTTGAATCAACTTTTCAAATGTTTTTTTCTTAAACCCTTAAACTGTACGATTTCATGGGCATCGTTGTTTTTGTTTGACATTATCTTGAGAATGACGAGCGCAGTGCAGTAGTTTAGCGCAGTGCAGTGCAATAATTTACATTCTTCAAGTACAAATACCTCCGTGGCACTGTTGTGTAATGGGCAAACGTGTTGCTTACCATCAAATGCATGTCTTGCTCGGTCTGTCTATTACAAACAAAAGATAGATCGTATAGATCAGCATGTGTTATCATCGACTTCAATGTTGTTTTGCCATCTGGCGCATTAATGGTCAAACGAGAGCTATCGTTAAGAGCGATAAAAATATATTGCTTCAATTATAATGCTTTTAATTGGATGTTTTACAATATATCGTAGTTTGTATTACCTACGTTCGATTGCTTATCTTTTTAAAAAGCGCGGGAGATATTCATTTGATTAAAAATATTACGGGGCAAAGATAATCCAATGAATATCACACAGACTATAAATACAGTAAAGCAACATTAAATAACTCTAAAGAGATTATAACCCTTACAGTTCAGCACACATCATCAATGTTTTTCTAGTGTTGTATTGGAGAAGTTAATTTACTCGGATTTACGACAGATCGCACTTACAAGGGATCTGAGCTTGGAGCAGAAGGCCATATCAGGATCTTGGTCCTTGCTGCCGGTGAACGAAACCGCTTTGTCCTTCACCACTGACATCTTCAGGAGGAAGCAGTTGGTTATGAAAGGCACATTCCATACACCCCCTGGAAAATTATTAATTTATTTTAGTTTTTTTTGATTCAGCAAAGAGAGATAAATAGTAGGCCAATTCCAGTTGGCGGATGACACATTTCTACATTGAAAGATATCTATCACAGAGCATGTCAGTTCTCTGACTATGTTTTCCTTCACCACTAATATCAGAAGTAGAGAAAAACTCGCACATCTCCATAATTTAACTCTCCGATCTCACTTTTGATTGGGCGATCTCAATAATACCTGACATACGTATCAAGTTAGTGTGGCTTGGCTATCACTAAAAAAACCTTGTTAAATTTAAATTTTGAAACTATTTTTAAATATGTACCTATGGGTACATCATGTAGTAAAACATAAAACTCTATTATTTTGGGAGTTTTAAAGCGTCAGTTAACCAAAACAGCCGACGGAAAGTGTCTGGGAGTATTGGGGGCTAATTTTTAAAGATATTACCTATAACATACGTGAAAATCAGTTATCAGAAAATACGTGAAGTAAGTAATGTATCTTCTGGACCCCATATCTCAAAATTGGCCGTCTAAGCAAGTTAGCGGGTAAGCATGTGTTCTTAGTACTAACTCTACTCTATCGTCCACATTTCATCCATCAGAAAATACGTGACGTCTCGTCTGGGGGCCCTGAGATCTTACTCTATAAGACTAGATGTGTCCAAATCACTAGTCAGGCGAGATCATTTAGGAACTAAAAATCAGTCAGCTGACATTTTTATGGTAATACAGAAATCTATAGGAAGTTACAGATAATGTTATAATAATTTAATTTGATTAATTCTACATACCGTAAGAGATTCCTTCCCTAGTGATAAAGTTATTTATGAACGATTTACTAACCAAAAAGACGTAGATATTACAACCGATTGCATAACATGGAATAATTTTCCTAAATAGAATAATAATATTACGCAAGAAGTTTGATTTCATGGATAAAATATAGATGCATATAATATAATATATAAGTATAAGAATATAATTCCAGGACAGTTATCTATATTTACTAATTATTTTTTGCAATGTGTATTATTTGAACCGCCGATATCGTGATTTGTGCCGTTGGCTACCGATAAGAAAGTATGTGAATGAACTATTGTAACCCCCAGTGCTATCTTAAAAAGCGGAGTTCTTGTCTATTTCATGATAAACAAGCATGTATGAAGTTTAAAAGATTGATTTTGTTAACGCCAATATGCCAGTATAGTCCCTCGAGCGGTCAATCTGTTACTGAATATAAACCTGTTCCGTGGTAGACCAATAATCAGTCCAATCCTTGTTTCCCAAACACGGCTCGCTGCTCAGTCTAGTGGGATTCATCGCATAGGTTTGATCTCTCAAATATACCTACGTGATAAAAATAATTTGGTTCAACCCCTAGCATTACGATGCCCAACATCGAGCAACACGATCTTCCGCGCAAGCACGGAAGGGCCTTAGCTAAAAAATTTTGTTCAAATTTTTCTGTAATTTCTTGCGGGAGGGGAAAGTTGCACTCTAGCGCAAAAAAGCCGCACTATTACATATAAAACATACCTGTACCGATCCATTGCCGATCATACTCACACAGCCAAATCACTAACACATAAAAAATAACCACCATTCACAAATCTAGCCCCCTCAGCCACAGTGTATTATCAAACACAATGGTCCACGCGGACTTGTACTTTGACAGAGGGGAAACGCTGTGTATGCCTTATTCCCTTCCGTGTTGCTCGCTGATGCCCAACAATATGTATGTATATCTTCACTATGAAATAGTTCTTGGGCAATGTTCCTGTAGCACAGGCATGACCTTGCTTCTAAAAGTTAATCTGGAGATCGATACGTAGAATAGAATCAGCCGTTCGTCCCGACTAGCATCGATTTTGATTTTTTCGAAGATACATCTATTGAGACATGTGATGTTCAAACGAGACGTTTTCAGATGAGACAGTACTTTATTTAAACAATGTTTATTAACTTAACTTTAACTTTATTTATGATAGCTGGCGCTATCTGACAAATCTAAGGATTAGTCGATGAAAATTGGGATGATTGACTTATATTTCGATAAATTTACATTTCCCAAATTTTGATTCTCTGTTTACTTTTACGTCACATAATAATGTATAAGTTATCAGAATTACTTTCGTAATGTTTATATATTGAGCCGTTAACAATCTTTGTGTATGTCAGTACCTACGATTGTTCCATTGACCCATACGTTATGATTTATAAATATCCAATTGAAAGTAACGTCGTACGAAATGTCAAAGGAAATGACGAGAGCCATATATTAGATAGGGGAGACAAGGGCCCGCCTGAGCACCTCCGTCATTAGCCAATTGAGAGATTGGCGTGGCAGGAATCGCCACGCTACCACCAGTTGCATTTGGACCCCACGCAGGAACATACTTCAGCAAACATCGCAATATACATACAAAAATACAAACTAGTGAAAAATGTTTCTGCTAAAACCGAGGGTGTTTCTCTCTTTGCTGGTTATGTACTGGTTCCTCGTGGACTCGGCCCACGCTCGACGCGGCCGCACTCGCTCCAGGACCAAGTCTAAGGTGACACTATCCTTCTTCTGTCTTCGTCCAATTTGGGTTATCTACTGACTATTCAAGCATAATTTATTTAAATGCCTACCATCTAGCGGCTAAACGCGACAAATCATCGGATTTACATATCCAAAGGAAGCGTAGCCAGTGCTATTTTTACATTTCTAGTAAGATTTTTAATATTTCACCTGGTAGTGGACAATAATAATCGAAGGCTTCTCTTAAATTTTATTTATATTTACAGGTGCAAATAGGACTACCGATCACCGGAAAGTATCGAGATCCTGAATCGGATCAGTATTACAATAATAATGATGTAAGTTTAACAAAGTACCTATGTTTTAAGTAGATGGTAGGAAATTTTTTCAGTTTAAGAATGATACATTTCTAATTTTATACTGATTTGTTTCGAAGATATGGTTACTTGTTTTATTGCAGTTGATCTGAATTTTTTTAATATGTTTTTTTTTGTAATTATTGGAGCTCGGCGACTTTATCTGTGCGGTGAATCCAGTAAACAAATAAAGTAATCATGGGATCAAAACAGTAACCTATTAGATTACTAATACCTAATAGACCTGCCTAACTACTCCACCTATGCCCCTCTCTTTACTTTCGAACTATTGAACCTTGAAATATATGTGGCGAAACTAGATACAAATAAATAAGTAAATTAAACCTGTTACAGGATTAAAGTTAGCAATATTTTTAAGGTTGCCGAAACTCTGACAATGTAAATTATCCGGGATTTATACGACAACTAGCGGCCCGTTCCGGCTTCGCTCGGATATCGTCACATAAAACCCATTAATCGAAATAAAAACTATCCTATCTCTCAAGTTGGATCGAACTGCACATGGTGTGCGAATTATATTATAATCGGTTAAGTGGTTTAGGAGTCCATTGAGGACAAACATTGTGACACGAGATTTATATATATTAAGATAACTGAATACTTACATCATATCGGTTATCACTCTAATCAGTTTTTGGAACTTTTTTATTCGACCATAAATCAAGTCCCATGAATCGCATTAAAACACAACACTCTAGTTTGAGATGTTGTTTTCACATACAAAGGTGTCACCAGTTAATATAGACAAATAAGAAATAAATTAAAATTGTCTTTAACTCCGCAGAGAATCGTCGAATACGAAGTGTGTCGCCCCACTATAAATGCTCCATAGATAAAAAGTTGTACGATTTAGATACTTTTTACTAAAGAATTTCACGTCTTTCTCTTTTAATTTTCGTCAATAATATAAGTCATTCGATAAGAACTTTCACTTAGCCTAAATATTTATTTTTACTTGGTCGAAGTATACTTTTCTATTACGCCCGTTCAGTTGATATTTCCTGCGATTGTGAGCTGATAGCTAAAGATTATTTTTTGTTTTACATTTATTAATACATCAATGATCAGTAGGGTTTTAGATATCAGTTTAACAGTTTAATTATTTATGTTCTCTTGCTGAAGATCAACAGTCCCTGAAACAGCAAGATCTACGTCTAGATATTATTATGTGAGTACGTTCAAATCTGTTCACAGGGAGCAAAGATACTACTGGCGTCGCATTTTGATCTTGAGTACGTGTTGGGCCACAAGATAGCTTTTCTATGCATCGCCAAAGGATCCCCTCGACCTCACATCACTTGGTTCAAAGACGGAGTGGAAATATTCGCCCATCACTATCTACATGTAAGTTATCTTTTGAGAGATTTTTTAGTTACGTTTTATTATTATTGATGACTGGTTTTATAAAATAGCAGTGTCAGTAAAATTACTTCTAAAGCTTTCCCTCGACGAATTGTAACTGTTACTGGTTCAATTATAACATTTGTGTCTATTTGTAACCGCCAAAGCGTCTGACACTAAATACAGACTCTTACATAAATCAAGCGTTACTCAGAAATATATGAAACCGAAAACAATAACTCGCTTTATAGCATACCTTTCTTAAACGAAGATTGAGAAACTTCAAAATCTTAAATAAGTTCCTAATTTATCGCTTTTTTATCAAAATCTAGTATGCTTTTCGGTGATCTACATATTAATACAAACCTACAACTTTTCTATAGAAAAAGTGACACCGGTTCCTGGTTAACGCTCCTAAGCTCCTCACTCTCTCGCAAGATCGGAAAAACTGACTCACATTATGGGACCGGAAGTTTATAACACTCTCCCTAAAATAGTTAAATTAGCACAGAGTTCGGGTAGCTTCAAAAACCGATTAAAAAGCTGGCTTATCGATCAAACTCTTTATAGTTACAGCGAGTTTTTATTTAGTGATGGCAAACTTAAAATAAAATTGTAAGAAATTGACATTGTTCATTACAATTGTAATAAGTACATATATTTTAATATTTGACACTTATTTGTACGATACTTATTATCGTACAATATAATGTTCAATTTAAACTTTAAAAATGTATACTCTTAGTATGCTCTTATTTTGTTTTTTTTTTCTAAAATTGACGTGTAAATTGTACATTTATCAATAAAGAACTTTGATTTAAGTTCCGAACGAAGAGTTTTGATGACACTTTAATTTTACAAACAGCAGCAGAAATGCGTTGCATGAGTAAGTTTTGTCGGATCGACACACTCTTACTGACTTCAAGGCGAGGCGAGTGAATTGCTTTCTTCTAGTGCAATTCAACCCGCATTGGAAGATATCAAGTCTTGATTTCATACCATTACCATTAAAGCTTTTCCATTCAAGTTTTATTTTTGTGTGTTAAGTTGTTCAATTTTTTTTCATTAATTGGCAAAGTTTTTTTGATGTTTTAGAATCACGTATTTGATATAACACCTCACCATGCGTAGTGGGTTAGACAAATGGTGTGGACATGACGGGTTGTCAGACCATGGTCCATCATCAAAGCTATCGTATCTTTTCTCACCACTTCTACGGTGTGCACGGGAAGCATACCAAAGTGCTGATCTAATACTTATACGCGAATATACACCGCTACAGAACATTATATATAATTATATTATATGTACATTCAGCACACAAATGTTTGTGAGGAATAGAATCGTGTACACAAAAATGTATCAAAGGTTTTAGCACAACTTAAATAGAAATCTGAAGAATAATCTCTTTGGGATCATTAGAAGAATAAACAGGACACCAACACACAAATATCCGTTTAAACTTGACCTTAGGATTGACAAAGATTTAACTATAAACAGGGGCCAATGTAATTTGAACAGTTACGAGAATGATCTTGGCAAGGATAGATAGCTGAGCCGCAGAGAGGCCTGTGATCCGATACTAAACCTAGCCAGTTTGCGTTTTGAATTTGCAATTACGAATTAGAGGTTAAGGTACTCTGACTCGGGGTCCGGGCGGTGATTGACATTGAAGTGTCAGCCCCATTATCCTGTTACGGACAAAATTTCCAATACCATAATATACTATGTCAACAGCTACCGGTCACGGGCGGTTTAAACCTAAACATTGATAAGCAGTATTGTGAAGATTTCCAACAAATTGAATAATACTTTTTATAAGGGGTAACGATAGCTCATATGGAAACTAAATAAATCATCAAAAATGTATGAGACTCAGTGATTCTTCTAATTAATATAGTAGTAGGTTGTGAAAATAAGCTAGTATAATGTCCTACAGTTACGGTGAAATAGTAACGCCATTAATATTGATAAAAGACATCACGAACAACGAACAACGCGACAAGATGTATTAATAGTAGGTCAGTCACACAATATTAGGTATGTCGAGCGTCATAGTGAGCGTTGAACTAAATGCTTCAATTGAATGGTAATTGCATCATGTTTAGAGTCTGGTACATTAATATTAATTACAAACACTTATGCCAGAACCAAGCGCAGATCCAGTGGGATGGAAATCATGATCCTCATGATCATGAGCCTACTAGCAGATAGATTACTTTTTATCGCGGTGAAATAACGAAATAACGGGAATGAGACCCACGCGGATAAAGCCGCGGGAAGGCTCGTATTTTATAAGCTGATGGATTACGAGCACTTACAAGCAATTGATTGGTTTTGGGTCAATCCGTAATATCGATTAACTTTCTAAGAATCGAATGGAAACAAATCGAAACCGAAGCGATATGATCGTCTATCATGCCATTCGATCACAAGAAAGCATTAATTCATTAATAGGTTTACTAATTAAATACTGATGGTTTTGATTAGGTTAGGTTATAGGTATTAGGTATTTCAAATACTGGTGGTTTTGATTAGGTTAGGTTATAGGTATTAGGTATGTTTAATGACTTTATTTAAAAATTTCTCCAAAAATCGTAGGTTGAAACCTTTTTTTTAAGCTACTAATGGTTTAGTTAAAGCTATTGGGCGCCTAGCAACATTTCACATGGTTGAGAGATTGTCATTGGTGTTATTTCGTATAGATAATAATTCTATTTTAATTATTGGTTTAACTGGATTTGTTAATTGTTTAAAATGTATTGTTTCAGATCCACGAGTGGCCAATAGGTGACGATCGCGTCAAGTCTAAAATTGAGATAGACCCAGCCACACAGATGGATGCTGGCGTTTACGAATGCACGGCAGACAACATGTATTCTATCGATCGCCGCTCTTTCAAGACCGACTTCTCCATCGCTTTCGATTAAGAAACAGAACAAGATACTAACTTCTCACGTATTTCTTATATACGTAAAGCTCAAGGATAGCGAATCATAATACATTTTAAAAAATCACCTTACAAGATACGTCCCTCTTGTAAGGCAATTTTCTTTTGTCATAGATTATAACGTACATCGGGCATTAGTTTCTTTTCACCTTTTGCTCATTTTCATACATGTGTCTACTGAAGTAGTGGTTTATGTGAATGTAACCTACCACACCATTAGTGAACATTAAAAGTGTCACTGGCGTTTACATTCATCACAAGTAGAGATAATTAAAAACACTTTGAATAGCCTGATATATAATTTTAACTACAAGCTTCAATTATGTTTGTATTATTATTCATTTTTATAATATACTTTTAAGTACATCCAATCAATTCAATGGATGGTAAATGGTAAAGTGATTTTTTTTATCACAGTTACCTTAAGTTTTAAAAAGTAGGGTGGTATGGAAAATATAGTTTAATTTTAGAATATTCTGTGATAGTTTTTATAAGTACAAGTATATTAATGTTGTGTAGATTATTGCTATAAAAAAAATGTTATAAAATGTAAATCTCGTAATAATTTTGATTATTATTGTTACTCATGTTTTATTAGAGTAATTAAAGTAAGTAATAGAGTAAATAGATTTTCATTTCAGTCAACTTTAATACTGCGACGACGACAACTAATATAGAAACGACATAAGATAAGACAACTTATTAATAATCATGATTCCACAATGAACACGACTGAACATTTAGATAAATATTTTTTTTTCTGTGATAGATATACTTTATAGAGCTGTGATAGAGATACTTGAAAAGTCCGGCTGGGAAAGTAGTAGTTACTTTTGCCAGTTATTCTACCACCAAGCAGGAATGTGCAAACATTCCTGTCCACCGGTTTGAAGGGCAATGTTTCCAGAGGACATTTGTTTATTATATGAAGTAATTACCTACGATATTATTTTGTTCTCGTTGTTGTCAGTTTATTCGCTAATATAATATAAAGCTAAAATAATTAAATTTTGTAAAATTTTCAATACTCACTGAATGTTATCATTGACGATGTCCATATAATCAGAGGACCTGGCATAAAACCCGCCCGAATTGATGGCACCCCAGAAGTTGGACCAAGCATGCCCGGGCCTGATCAGCAAGGGGGCGACTACGTCATATCCTGAAATAGTGAAACAGTTAAGAGACAAACTCACTAACATAGTTTTGGTTATACTACTTTAGTTTTGATAACCTATAGAACTTAGTATGCTTAAGTAGCCTAAGTAGAAATGTTTAGGGGGGTAAATCTTATCTATGAAAGTTCCTAATAAAGCCCTGCAGCTTATGTGTTTCACGGACCAACAACTTTACTGTCTCGTGCTTTTATTTAATGAAAACTCAAGCGCTTCGTGGCTGAATCGCAGCTTCTACATTGATGCTTTGGAAATATTGGAATAGTATTGTACGTACCTGACGCGAGTAAGAGATCCAGTGTATCGGCCTCCGTCCGAGACACGCTATCGATCGAGTACATATAATCGCAGACGCTGTTCATGCATCTCTCCCTGTGACACAAATTATTTTATCACTTTAGTTTTGTATTACCGGACAATTCAAGGTGAAAATAAGCGTTTCATTAAAATATTACACAATTGTAACGAAATTATTGATAGTCCCCATAGATCCTATATCTGTAAAAAAATATTCAAGGTGAAACTTTGCCAGAGTTGTTGCTTGGAAAAAAATTTGTAGCGAAATGGTAACATTTACGAGTACTATAAACATTGCTGAGGCAAAATTGTAGATCATGAAATCATACACAAAAAATGTCCAAACACTTTTATTGAAGGGGTGACTTAGGGGTGTCTAAAATGACCTGATTAAAGATAAATATGATAAGATTAAAGATATTTTTCTAACATATTTCTAGGAGTCAAACTATAGTTTTTCCCATTTAATATTTAACAAACTTCAGAAACATACTATATTGAACTCCAAAGTGCTGACATTACGGTAAAAATAAGCCAATATTATGTTCGACTTCAAGATATAAACTATCAACTAGAAAATTTTTGAATTGCCGATATAACTGTTGATGTATATTTGTGTAGTTTTATCTGTCTCCGTAAAACAATTTGATTCCAACATGAGATTCACAGATGCTATAAACCAAACACGACATTAATAATTGCAAAGAATTAGTCCTTATTTGTTTGTTTTCTGTCGTATCTGGCACATTAGTAAGTATGCATAAGTAGCTGCTCTAGCTGTTTTGTGTAAATATAGCAAATATGTATATGAATACTCTATAGATGCCAATTAAAACGCTGGCATAGCAGGATCACGTAAACTGACACGTGTCGTGTTATGTTCCAACACACTGATATTAAATGTATGTTCTTTATTGTATACTCATATGTTAAGCTAACATTTACGGTACTATTTACTCTGAAACAAAACATTGTTACAGCAGAAACTTATACCTTGACGAGCAGTCCTTGTGTATACCTAAATACCTCTATATTTATATAGAATCTGAATCTCGGAAACAGCACGAACGATTTTCCTGAAATTATGTATGCAGGGGGTTTCGGTACGATAAATCGACCTAACTAGGTTTCATTTAAAAAAGCGCGCTGTTATATTATCATTAGAATGGTAAAATTCGCAACGTTGGGCGACAGTTTAATAGCTCAGACGGGAAGTCATGAAATAGTACCTAGATCCAGGTTCGGTTCCACTATTTTTTTCAGGATGCTTTTTTTTATAGAAAATCTAATACTGGGAGCCCTTTATCTGTAGGTATCTAAGTATACTCAGTGTTTAAACACAGCTCGGTCATCCAGGTACTAATTGGTATAAAGTAGAGTTGCTCTAGTAACTAACGTTTACGGGTGCATAGTAAACAAAAGCAGAAAAACATGATATAATAAATATAGAATGGAAAAGAAACTATTCAAATATCATACAAAGCCACGTCTCTAGCTTCAGACTCCGTCATAAAATCGCTGGGCTTGATCCTTTTAGCTGAAGCATACATCTTGTAAACCTTCTGGAAAAACGAATCAACCATTTTCTCGTGGTAATCTACATTGTTCCTCACAAATAAATGGATTTTTTCTTTTGGGTACTTGGTTTCATAAATTGAATCGAAGAATTCTTCCAAAAACGGGGTTGCTTGTTCTACAAATATGGCCATCATTATAGTTGGTAGATTATCAGCCTGAAAGATTAGAAAACAGGTTAATTGGGTGCTATCGGCTTTCAGGGTCTGATAAGGTCTACTAATCAAAGCGAAACTAGCTCATTTACCTAGGTATGGCAGAAAAACCTGATAACCTTACCATAAGATCGAAACTTCCTAGCCAATAGTGTCGTTTCAACGGACTTTAGATTTATGTGACTGACTACAGCTGACTTTTTGTTAAGAAAAAAATAATGTAATATTAACTAATAATATTTAGCATTTAATTAGCAAGGTAAGATAAGTATTGATACATTACATCTTTTTTTATCGCCTTTTCTTTACATACAGCGCATCCATTCTTAACCGACCATGCTTTCGCTAGGTAATTGCCAAAATGATTCAGTGTTAACTTTGCTGGTCCATTGCCATGTATTATGAGAGGTCGTTCTTTGGTGATAACATTCTCCAGGTACGGCCACTCTTCTGTGGTGTTTGTCTTCAATTCAACATCAGCTACAATATTAAAATTGAAACATTTCATATAATTTTTTTACACAACAACTGATTAAAGTTAAACAAAAGTTACGTCGAAATACATGCACTTACATTGTGCTCCATTTAGATTCTGGAAAATGGCTGAGTTATGATCTAGAGAAATTTTAAGCTTCTCTCGCATTTTGGTATCAAGGTAGATCTCGGTGTAGTAAAGCTGATCGTCAGTCTTATCATCAATTTTTTTGTAATTTAGTATTTCTAATAGTTCTGGTAAATAACCTGGAAAAATATGTTAAATTTTAATTTTAGTTGTATGATGATATGCAGAGGAAACAGCTCCAGCTGCAATACTAGTTACTACTAAATTATCTTTATTATATTAATTTACTTTTTAGTTTACTTTAGTTACAATTATTTTTAACCCCCAACGAAAAAAAGGGGTGTTATAAGTTTGACGTCGATGCCTGTATGTCTGTGGCACCGTAGAGCTGAAACGGATGAGCCGATTTCGAAGCGGTTTTTTTATTTGAAAGTTATTATGCATGCGGATGTTCTTAGCTATGTTTGGTTAATATCGATTCAAGATGGCCGCTAGGTACCACAAAATGCTGAATTACATTAATTTTTTCACTACTACCTCAATATGGGTATCAAACGAAAGGGCTTGACTAGTAGAATACTATGCACTATGACAAAAAAATTCAAATACAAGATGGCCGCTGCCACAAAATGGCGAAATACCTTCCTTTTTTACAACAACTTACAACTCCCTTAATATGGGTATCAAATGAAAGGGCTTGACTAGTAGAATGTTGTACAGATAAAGAATCCGAGGTAGTCGGGGGTTAGTCAACATTTTTAATTTTGTTCTTGGTTTGTTACATGTTATTTTATTTTCAAATTAATTACACTTACATAATATTGATGACTAAATAAAAATAACCCAATTAACTGATATATACCAAAATAATATGTGCATTATTTGGGTATTAGTTTACCGTCATTGTAGAAACTTTAAACACTCTTACCAATAAATCCTCCAGAGTTAAGATAAGGATTAGGTCCGTCTGTTTTAGGGTATAGTTTCGCACGGCCGGCATCTGGCCAGCAGAAAGGCTCAGCAGAAAACACTACTCTAGTGTCATGGAATGCCTTAAATTTTTTAACAATATCCTCCAAACCTGATGTATATATGACATCATAGCTGGAAGGAAAAATGGGGAACATAAATGAATAATTCATAGCTTAAAAAGAATGAAATAATGATAAAGAAAAAAATTTGTTTGTTAAATATTTATTAACTAGCAGCGCCTCGCGGTTACAAACGCGTAGTTCTCAGTACTGTTAAATTCCCAGGACAAAAAATAGCTTATGTGTCCAAATATTTTCAGTAGTTTTTACGTGAAAGAGTAAACATCCATTCATGCTTACAAACTTTCGCGTAGATAATATTAGTATGATATGTTATGTAATTGCATACATAATATATAATAAGTATGAATTTACAATTATATGTGTATTTATATTAGCAATCTGGCTTCCATAGTACAAGTTTTGCATAGTTTGGGGTTAGATGGTGTTGCGTGAGAAATGTTTTTTTTTACAAAAATAATTATATTTACCTGTCAGTAAATAATATGATTTTATCTTGTTCAGTTTTGGCTAGTTCATTAATCTTGTCTCTTAAGAGGTTTATTTTATGC
This sequence comes from Ectropis grisescens, assembly GCA_017562165.1. NCBI lineage: Eukaryota > Metazoa > Arthropoda > Insecta > Lepidoptera > Geometridae > Ectropis > Ectropis grisescens. Next base: position 11,323,052 of record CM029767.1, on the reverse strand, counting down.
CCACCGCCAGGGTGGTTCATGTCCCCTCCGTTCCAGTCCTGCCCCATTCCCAGCACTTGGACGTCAATATCATATACTTTGGCTGAACGAAGGAATCTCTGGAAGCCATGGTTTTCTTCCGTTGCCACAGTAAGCACGATAACATCATCTGTAACTAATGATGCATGCAATGATTTATTTCATTGGATAAATAAACATGTCTATAGAAAACTTCAGGGTAAACCAATATAATTTTTTTGTTATTGCTAAAATGGTTGTTATATTTTGGGCTTTATTATGAACATTTTGTTATGTGTAAAGTTAAATTTTATAATTTAAAGAACAAAAATTAATTTAACTACTACCACAGTTTCATGTTAACTGGTTTAGTTGAATTGTAATTTTCTGTAAAATTATTACTATTTAATTAAATTATTACTATTTAATTAAATTATCCTAACCACAAATAATGGTAAACTCTTCAGTCATTAAATAAGGTCCCTACATACACTACACTGTGAAGATACAGTAAACGCTCTTTATATATTTCTACTGGGTATACATTCTGTAAATATATGCAAATACAGAAACCATGAATAAGGAATTGTAATTTATGTAGCATTAAAGAGGATATGTTCCTACGTGACAAAATAAAATACAAATATCTTCTTAAAAAACTATTTAATTCAAATTTTTGATCATATTGTTTACTAGTAAAAAAATGGAAAGATGAAACAATAAAACACGCAAAGCTGCTCTTACCAAGAGACAGAACATTCAAGAAGGGTAGCAATTGACAATATGCTTACTATATGCATTGAGGTAGGAATTAGGTCACTTACTTAAACATTCTGTTTATTTACAATCTCAATAACAATCTAATTCAGGGTGGGGGTGATAGGCCTGCACTGACATCTCGCTAGGGGTGTATCGTGCACTTCCCCCCTGCCAGGGTACCCAAACCAGCCAAGCTCCTTAAAATATTGGAGGACGGCCTTGGTCCTTTAGGCTGGCATAACAGGTCCAATCCCATTTCGTCAGATGTAATGCATTCACTTAATTGATTTGGAGTTTCTTCAAGTAGTCCCGTTCTTGACCTAATACTTCTTGTGAATGATCTTGACAAATTGTTTTGAAACAAGCCTTAGGATATTGAAAGAGCAGCTTAGAATTAATAATTGAAAAAATCAAATAGGTATTTTTTTTTTTGGTAAGAGAAATTTATTTCCTTCTCTGTCTCATCTTGAGTCTTTTTGAACCTTTGGACACATCAGCCCTGCATATTTTACCAGTCTTATATTGGTAAACTTATCAAGAATACCAAGGTACCAAGGAAATATTAAGAATACCTCAAAACCAGTCAAAAAAACGATAAAATGTTCATTTATTTCGAGTAATTATTAAGGTCTTAACATTAATATATAACAGAAGTTTAGTAATTGCACTGTTTAAGCAACTAATATATTTCAGCGAACACACAATGATGTCACAGAACCAAATTTATACTAAAAGTTTTCAAAGCTTTTGAATGTCAGACACATTATGGAAGAAAGTATGTTAACTTGAAATAGAATGCACTCACCAGATGTTTCTATTGCACCAGCAAACAAAACAATCACACCAATCAATATTAGCATGCTTCTAGATTGATCCATGATCGAATTTCATGTGAGGTTTACACATAAACCGTGAGCTATTTAGCCGACAACAGCTAGAGTTGGACTGGAGGCTGGTAAGCAGTGCTCGCTCCAGATTCGCTTCCGATGCGATAAGATTTCAGTAGCGTACGTGACGTGGCGATAAGGCGACCGGCAGTTCCTCCCGCCGCCCGATCCCCGATACCCCTTCAGTAGGTAAATGAGATCACTGTTCCCAGTAGAGTTCGATCCTGATTCGACCGAAGTACTAAACTATGTAGGTAGGTACAATGTACGATGGTCGTCGACCTTTAGCACAATTATGAATTAATGACTTACTAGAGAAATGTTTGGAAACTTTGTAGGGAAACAAAACTGGTTTCTAAAACCCTTTCTTATTTGTTCTTATTCAACAATTTTACATTTTTTTTCTCAATCTGGGGGCTGATAAACATAAATATAGGTACCTAAATAAAGTAAAGTCTGATTATTCAATTATGTCAATGTCACTCTCACTGTAAAATATGACAGCACTAAATTTTTTTACCAAAGTTGCGGCGTCAAAGATTCAATTTTTTTCCAGTTTCATTTGTATAGAAAGTAATCAAATCGAAAGAGAATGCAATGAGGTGTCACAAATTCACAATCATGATAGTGTATCTCTCTACTTAGTCTGTGATCATGATGTAAAATAAATCAATCACAACAATTAGGCTGGCCCATAGCAATTTATTCTATGCCTATAGTCTAATTACAATATTGCTAGAAAATTAATATTATTAAATAGATTTTACATAGAAAAGTGCCTGTTAATTGTCGCATAACAATGAACCCTTCTGCAAAACGGTGTCCCGTGAAGCAGGCGCGGTCCGAAATTTTAGTTTAGGTACGTGTAGTGTTCTAGTGTTCAATCAAGTCTGGAATGGAATGGCTGAACGGATCGGATTGAAATTTAGAACACGGTTCGATTATAGTTTGCAATATGGAGCAAATATGCTATTTTACTAATGTTTAAAATAAAAGGAAGGGAACGGGAACGCTAGTAAAGGCTAGTTTATTCGACACATTGTACCTACTTATTATTATTGGTGACGCCCTCCATAATTTGAGGCTGCGACCGCGCCTGCATCACGGCCCTTCTACCGCCTAAATAAATCGGCGTTCGCTTTGCTGTTTCGGTCTCTATCATTTCAGGCGGAAAGAAAAGAGAGAGCAATATCGAAGCTAAGACAGTACCAGTTAGGCGGTATACCCATACATATGAAACGCTTGAAATTCTAAACTGAAACGTATTTTCCTGAACTTCAGATGGGGCATATAAGAATATCGTTAGAAACTGCTAGTATACAATATTTTGAGGCCTTTTCTTGTTTGAAAAATAGGGTTTCCAATGGGTTACTCCGAGAACAGACAAATAGGTAGAAAGACAAAAAAAATTGGCAGTCATAGGAACTGTCGATAGAAGTGAAAACTTAAAGACGCAGAATTTGATAGCTTACTTTGGCAACTACGGAAACCGGAGGGCGTGGCCATGTAGGGACCAATGGGAAATCCTGACGCATTTCTAGATGGCCAATGGTTATGGTCCCGAGTTTACCCGAAGATTTCTTATTATTCCCGAGCGTGACGCTAGAGTTCATTTCACAGCCCACGAAAAATCTATCTGTGGGGCGCCAAAAGAAGTTTTCACTTCAAAGACTTGGTGAAACTATAACTTCAGAACCTTTAACATAAAATATCTTCAAACTTAATGTTTCTCTAACCACAAATTGTATTCACTCTTATTGTGCACATTCATGTATGAGTAGGTAGGTAGTAGGTACATAATTCGTTTCATACATAATTTAATGTAAAAACGAACAAGCGGCTGTTGTATATTTACGGATTCACACAAATTATCATTGATTATTTATTACTAGCAACGCCCCGTGGTTTTACCCCCGTAGTTCCCGTTCCTGTTATTTTCCCGAGATAAAAAGTAGCTTGTGTGTTATTCCAGACCATTTTTATGTATAAAAAAGTTATGTTGATTTGTGTGATGTTGCTTCAAAAACTCAAAAAGTTCTGCACCGATCGAGCTGAAATTTTACAATGATATATAATCCGTATCAAGGATTGTTTTTATCTAACTTTTGCATCACAATGTGCCACAGCGAAGTGTGGAAGGGTACAGGGTACTAGTTATCTATAAATGTACAAGATTTCACCCACATTTCTTAAGGAATTTTTGTGTGAAAGAGTAATACATACGTACATTCTTATAAACTTTCGCGTTTATAACATTAGTAGGATAGTCGATTCCAAAATGTTATACTACTAACATCATAAAATATAACTCGGCGCTACATAAGCATATTGTACGAGTATCTCCTATTTGATATGTAACCAAAAAATTCGAAAAAAAAAACTAGATGTAAACATTTTGGCGCAGATGCAGCATTAAAATACCTACCTACCTACAACTCTCCATGCTTGATTCATAACGAGGGACGCGACGGTCCATTCATCGATTCATCAATCATTCCAATCTATATACGAGTATGTCACCGGAAAATAACAAGAATCGTACTTTCGAAAAATAACAATCTGCAGTTGAAATATATTATTTAACGTAGATATTTTAGTAAATTGGTAAATTTACGCGGCATCTTGCCGTTAAATAATCCGACGAAGGCGAGGTGCATGTTTTGCACCGCTCCCTACCACCCGGGTGAACCGTGAGAAGTTTAGGCTCACCTGTCAGATCCTTTGGAAATATGGTCCGTCCGCGTTGTTAAATTACCAAATCAGACCGTTTAGGTCCCATAGGACCCGAATCGGAATCGGAGCACCCCGACTACACCTAGTTTGGTGGCTTCTACCCCTAGATTGTTTATAAAATATGGGGAGCCAGAAGCTCAAGGGAACTCCGTAGTGGAGCGGAGGCCGAGTATGGAGAAACGACACTCAGGGGCTGACCGCAGAGCTTCTGGCGGGAAGCCCAGCCGGTTTCAAAAAGTGCACCAATATCAAGTTAGGGGCTTTCAATTTTAACTGACAGGATATCTGTTGTAAAAAAAACTTCTCACAGTTCACCCAGGTGGTCTTAGGAGACGGTAGGTTAGGACTCTGAATAAACACTTGCCAAATGCTTATAATTAATGCCATCGACCAATCAGAGAACAGTTTATTAATTTGACGGGTAATAATAGTGTACCGTTAAATAGTACGCTGAGTAACGATTGGCCCAATTGTGGATGATTTTACTTGCGACAAATTGTAATTTATTAAATGAGGATCAGGCACTGTTAGTTGATCAATTAACGTAAATTCATTGCTTTAAACAATTAATAATACATTTCTTATTTTCCGAAATTTGATCAACTACCTAGTGAATCGATCAACAAACGATTGTTATTGAAATGACTTATTATTTCCGGTGACATATACATATTATACACATTACAATATACATTAGATTTTCACTTTTTAATTAATTCGAAAATTTAGACTTCCAGGGTCATCAGCATACAAATTCATGAAATAAATATTATTTTACTGAATATATACCTACATATACAGGTACAGATATACACTTAAGGTGTAGGTTATTATTATTCACAAATGAGTGTATCCGTAGTTGTAAGGACCTAATTAGCAAACAATAAATACACAAAAATCGCTAAGCAAAAAATCACAATAAAATAATTAAGCAATTGTCTTAAAAACACATCTCTCACCATGTTTGTATAAGTTTTGTTCCTTGCAGTTATCGTCTTCACCATTCTTGCTGCAGAACTCTTGAGATAACGTTCCGGGCCGCAATGCCACGTAAATGGCGAAAATCCAAACACAGCATTTTAGGGGAAAACATCGGTGTCTCAACATGTTTCCCGAAAAGCCTCTAACGACAGACTGCGCCCGATCACTAAGTAACTCAACAAATTGATTACGGCAGAAAAGTGAGAGTTCTCGATCGGTTCTATTTCTTTTGGTTACTTTCTGAAAAGTTTATCTACCGTGAAATGAAAGTGTCAAGCCCAGCACAAAAACAGAACTACCGCTACCTCCGTTGCACAATATACGGGACTTAGGTACCTATCTATAAAACACTATGCAGGTTTGTCCGTAGGTTTTGTCTAATAATAATTACCAAATGTTTTTATTTTCAGAATGTGGGTTGGTGGGATATGGACTTGAGCTTTTGACAGAGTCGGTAATGAGTTTCTGACGCTGGAATTAGGTCATAGTGCGCTCCAGATTATTCCCAAAACACCTCTAGAGCCAATAAAAACACATAGTAATCTTTCATCTCTACAGAGACTAGGTGCGATGGGTCTAACCGTTTCGCTATATGGGGTCCAGCAACTGAATCTGATAAGTTGATGCTGATGTTCCAGAAATGACGACATTGAGTCTGTGAGGTCACACTTATGTCCTAAGTTACTCCGTCCCACCTGTGTTAAGTTCTGAAAGAGTTTTCCGATAATCATGGTGGAATAAAAATTATAGCTATCTGAGAGTGGCATGTCTTCGCCTTTTTTACGAGGAGGAATGAATTTATATGCATATAACTTTATAATATAAATTTATACCATACCGCTATTGGTTCGGTCCTCATAACTTCGTTAGTTGGCAACAGGGTGCACCACGCACAGGATAGGTCGGCATTTGGGGAAGCTAGATGTTAAGCGCTGCCCCCGTCCACCCCGACTATATATGCCAACCGTATTCGTTTCAACCCGATCCGTTCATTCGTTCCTATGCGATTCCTTTACAGCTGATTATTTTTTATTTGACATTATTGTTTAGTATTATTTTATTATGTACACAGATTATTTATGTACTATATAATTTTATTGTAAGTGACGTTACCAAGTGTTCTTTTGAAATAATGGTTCCAATAAATAAATTGAATTGAATTGAATTGATTGAGTAACAAATATCCAAACATACAAACTTTCGCATTTGGCGAAATAGGTATTAGTAGAATCCACAAACAGTTTCTTCCTTGCTTGAAAAGTATAGCTTAACAACGATGACAAAATTGACCAAAGAATCGGTATAAAAAATAGGTTCAGTGAAATCTTCTGTGTCGGCCAGTCATGCTTCATCTGTTTTGGGTTGGTTATTGAATGTGGCGCCGGCGACTGCGATCTACTTACTTGATTGAGGTAGTTTAAATAAATAAGTTAGTTCCATGAACAACGTAACAGTCAAACACGTTTTTAGAGCATAACCATAGCATACAAACTCGGCGGAAGAGGGCTATTTCGTCCTTAGCAGATATATTTAGTATGAATCTCTGACTAATAAAAACTATCTAGTACTGGAACGGGGAGTAGTTCGAAATTGTTCAGGTTTAATTTCATGAAATGTAGCTATATCTAACGAAATTATCCGCCAAAATGTTTAAGTATTTAGGTCAGAATCTCAAGGTCATACAGAATAGCGCCTCACCAAAATGATTTACTTTATGGCCTCAGAGTCCTTAAACCGCAAACCTTCGTTATTTTAACAAAGATGAAAGTTTGTAAGCGCATGCTCACAACATAGGATATTATCTATTCTATGACATAGGTGAGAACGATGGACCAATATGTAGTTTGGGTAATCCTGGCTTTGGCAGATACTAGCGAAAAACCCACTCAGACAACGCATTTCACAGCTTAGATTACACGGGCTTATTTACGAAACGACATTAAGCAATACAGTATTTATTAATCCTTATCTAATTAGGCACCTTAAATAGGTATATAAATAAATAATAAATATTGGTGGACAGTTCACACACAACACCAGCTGACCCCAAACTAAGCAAAGCTTGTACTATGGTGGCCAGATAGCTGATATAATACTTATATAGTTTTAAATACATACTTACTATCAGTAGAAACACCCAGACATAGTACAAATATTTGAATTCGTCACACAAATATTTGCACTGGGTGGGAATCGAACCCATGGCCCCCGGCTTCGCAGGCAAAGTTACTACCCACTAAGCCACGAGGCCAGTCTGCCAGCCATATCATGAATTGAATACTGATCAATTTGGCCCTTTACAGCACGTAAATTAAATGAACATTTTCAAAGATCTTGTGTACATTGCACCCAAGGCGGGTTGTTAGTTACCTACATATAAATGCGCTGATTACAACTTCCATGTGAGTTATTAGTGTTATTTTTTGTCTATTCATCCATCATCTTTCATTCATCATTTTAGTTCAAAGCGGTGTCGAAAAATCTTAAAAACTCTATTCGTTATAGCGTCTGTTAAGCGAAACGGCCGACGGAAAGCGTCTGGGAGTATTGGGGCCTTATTTTTTAAGATATTGCCTACGACATACGTGAAAATCAGTTATCAGAAAATACTTTAAGTAAGTAATGTATCGTTTAGACCCCATACATATCTCAAAATTAGCCGTCTAAGCAAGTTAGCGGGTAAGCATGTGTTCTTAGTACGTACTAACTCTACTCAATCGTCCACATTTCATCCATCAGAAATTACGTGACGTCTGGCGGCTCTGGGATCTTGGACTATTGCCTTAAACTAGGTAGGTACTTCTACAACATTTTAACAGACTTCAAAAAAGGAGGAAGTTACCATTTCGGCTGTATGTTTTTTTTATTTGTATGTACTCGTATGTTACGCAATAGTTCCGCCAATTGAAAATTGATTTTGATGGTTATTCTTTGTTTGATAAATCATAGTTCAGATGTAGTCCCATATAAATTTTATCAAAATCGGTGGGGCGGTTTCTGGAATATGAACAAGAAATTAGAATTTGCTTACTCTTATTTAGACGATAGAGGTATTGTGATTGATTCTTGTGATGTTTGGTCGAGTGTCTGTACCTATATAATTGTAAATTGAAGTCAGTATTTGTTTTTTTCGGAGAGAAAAAAATATTATTTCAAGTCAATATTTATTTTTTGATATTGTGGTTGGACTTATTTTGTTGTATATTTTATAAATATGTTAATGTTTTCAACCCATTTAATTAGAAGTCATGCCTTATGTGGAGCGCAGCACGCCAGTTAGCACATGTAAAGCTTCAGTATGTGGGAAAATAAAATCCAATTTGAGTAATAAGATTAAAATACTTCGCAGGGAACCATGCTCAGAACAGTGAGTGCAGCTCACAAGCGAACTAGTGGTGTTTTTTGTACCGGGAACAGTTTTCAAAAGGCAGAAATATGCCCAAGGAAGACCCCGAGACAACTGCTCTGAAGAAAGAACTTACGGATCTTATAGACAAAGCGAAGGTGCACAAATACATACATTCTGCCAATTACATGATTTATGTAGTTACAGTTTTACATAGTGGTAGAGGAACTAGATTCCTCTGCAGGTACATGTGAAAAAAATAGAAGCAAGATTACCTGAATGATTGCAATAATGGGAATCGATTTCGTGTATCTTACAGGCGGAACAAGAGAAAGTGGCTGACGCGAAGTTAGCTGACAAATGCGGGGACCTCGGCGATCTCCAAAAAAAATTCGACTCACCACCAAGAAAACTCTGAAAGGGCATATCAATAAAGTGAACTCAGTCCACTACAGTGGAGATAACAGGTATGGATTGCGAATGTTGATACGATGTAGCAAACAGCGAACTAACTTAACTGTAAATCTATCTTTCGTAGTACCTTTTACTAGACATCGGAATAAGTGATGTCCAAGACGTGTCGTGGTCCTATATGTAGGTCTATCTGACACGTTTGGGATGAGTTTCAGTTAATATGTAACGTTAAATGACTTACACTGTGCGGCTTCGAAGCCTCGCAGTGGCTGCTTCCGTATAGCTTAACAACGCCTTGTGGAATTTTCACCTTAACCATCCTTGATAATCTGAAACATCGCGACAAAATCGTGGTAATTTATTTTGGTACTAAATCCAGTACAATATCTTATACCTTTAAACGAGCAATTCTTGTAAATATATATAGTTGATCTGATTGGACGTTTCGTTCATCCCGACCGACACTGATTTGACAGTTTTTGTGTCATCAACCGACCGATTGTGTTTCGTGGTATAAAACGTCCATAACTTCGGCCGATATATCGTTTATCGGACTTTGTAGTAGACCTGCAGTATCTTCAGAAAATTATGAAAGTTAAATATATAAAAAATTGACTAAATACCTACTATTTGCAAATATGTTACTGACGTAGCACCGTCACATCATAGATATGAATACACATATTTTTACTTCATTAGTTTTTTCACTTTTATTCATTATTTAGATGTATTATTATTATTTCTTTAATGAATATCCATATATATAGACACTGCGTGACGGGGTCCCTGGACGGCAAGCTGATAATCTGGGACACGTACAGCGGGAACAAGGTGCAAGTGATCCCTCTGCGTTCCGCCTGGGTCATGAGCGTCGCTTTCGCCCCCTCCGGCAACTTTGTTGGTAATCTCCACATTAAAACTTTCGTAAAAATGCGATGTTAAATAGTGTCATAGATATTCTTTCAGAAGAAGATGCCATGTCCTCAAAACCGGTCGACTGTATCGCGGATGTTATAGCAAGTTTATACATGTGTAACTGTTACAATATCTGTTTTGATATTGAAGCAAACCTCGCTAGTCTGCTTAACGTAGAAGAAATGATAGTATTAGCCTAAGTAATAAGATGTTGAGGTTGCAGTTGACTTTAGAAGGGCTAGACCTATTTACCTGTCCAATCATCATACACAGACTAAGATTTCAAAATTTTAAAGATACTTAAATGTCTACTTTAATATTAATAATTTGTTACGAAACTGTTCATTTGAATTAAATTCGATGGTATTCACCAGTTACACATCGTAAAAAATATCCACGAGCTTCAACTACATATAATATTTGTGTTGCGGAAAAAGGTTTGGACGTGAACTTTCCCAAACTGTTCCCCAGCATGCGGTGGGATGGACAACATGTGTACGATCTATGACGTGAACAACCGGGACGCGACAGGCGCCGCCAAGATGGTTCGCGAGCTGGCGGGCTACGAGGGATTCCTCAGCAGCTGTCGTTTCCTCGACGACACACATATCCTCACCGGATCCGGGGACATGAAGATGTGAGAAAGACTTGTTAATATCTCTTTGCAACATGCACCAACTCATTTATGTCCATTTAGTACTTTACTTACTTTCTCACAAACTTTTACTTCATCATTTACACAAGATATAATTATTATACCTATAATACTTGCTAGTACATCTGTTTTGGAAAAATAAATAAAGGGGGTCTTTTATTTATTTTCCTCGCTCTCCACAAAATTGAATTCACGCCTCTTGATTCAAAAACAGGTATTCGCTAGCTGCTCTCACTATTTACCCACACCGTTGTTTTTTACACGTCCTAAAGTCAAAATAGCAGCACTTCGAAGTCAGTTTAAAAAAAAAGTATTTTAGATGGGTTTTTTAATAGTATTACCATGTAGCTTCTTATTATCTATCGAACATATAGTAAACGTACAATATCAGTGTGATGTTTGCAGCTGCGTGTGGGACCTGGAAGTTGGCAAGCGGGAGATGGAATTCGACGCCCACGCCGGTGATGTAGTCACCATATCGCTTGCTCCAGGTAACAAAGCTGATCCTAAATGTGCTAAGAAACCGTATGTTTATTACGTAAAATCCCCTTTTTTATTTACAGTTTAGCCCGTGTAAAACATATTACACAAATTATTACGTACCTGTATAGCATAAAGGGGTCCCCGAGCATTGTCGAGGCGGGGGGGACCTCTGTAGCCGTGGCCTGCTCATTCACAGTGAAGCGAAGAGAAATTCGAGGTAGGCCTGCTGCCTGTCTGAGCTTTTCTCCAAGCCGACGTCGATGCAGCCATTTATTATTGCGGTATGTATGACCATCGATGCAACTGAAGCGGACCCGATAAAATAAAATGTAGTGGTAGGACTCTTGGCAGAGTCCGCCTGGGGAAGTACCACACCTTTGCCAGTTATTCTACCGCCAAGCAGTAATGTGCAAACATTACTGTGTACCAGTTTGAAGGGCAACGTTTCCAGAGAACTTACAAGGCTTAGAGAAAACATCTTGGATATCTAGATGACGAGCGCAGTGCAGTGCTAGGTAATGATTTGGACTCTTCATGTTCCAATAGTTGCGTGTCGTTGTAATGTGGCAGGCATGTTGCTTACCATCAAGCACATGTCCTGCTAGTCTCGTCAATATTTATTTTAAAAAATGGATTGGTGGCCATTGCAACTGCGTGGTGAAAGCTGAAGCAAGAGAATACCGCTGGTAATACAGTCCGCCGCTCCCTACCCTACCCGTTGTGGCCTTGACGATGTCGCTACCGTAACGTCTCACGGTGGCGAACGTGGTGGGACATCAGGGGAAGAAGAGTGCACCCCTGCAAGACCGCGGTGTGTAGAAAGAACAACGTACCGTAATACCGTCCCATAAACAACCTAACTAAAACAATTTAGGATTTCCTATTTCATTCTATTTTATTTCAAACGAAAATAAATACACAGCAATATCAAAACTAAGATCGCTTTAGTTAGGCGGTAGAACCCCAGATCTTCTATTCCATCGTTGAGTTTACTCCACAGTCCACAGCGGCAATGTCCATGGCCGGACATCCTAGCCGTCTCAGCTGCGCCAGCGCCGCATATGCAACTAATAGAAGCCTTGGCGAGCCACCTCGTTTTCCCCAATGGGATCCCAGATTTCTAGGAAGACTTAGGACTTGGCCAGACAGACATACGGCAAGAAACCGAACCACTATTACCGACCAAACCCACCGACATAGCTTTAGAGATTAGCGTATTCACATAAATGAAATTTTCTACTTGAATACGTTCCTGTTCGATTGTCTATTCCAGACATGAAGTCCTACGTTACCGGATCAGTGGACAGAACCTGTAAGCTATGGGATGTGCGAGACGAGAAGGCAAAACAAACCTTCTTTGGCCACGAGGCTGACGTTAACAGCGTTTGTGTGAGTATAATCCCAAATAAAGCGAATAAAAAAACGTTTTATTTCTTTCTGAAATCATTCATAAGATAAGTACAATTTCGCCATATCATCTAATGACCTTCCAAATTTTAATTATTATGCTTGGCTAATTAAGTACAAAATACAAAAAAAATATAAAACTGCCAAATTCGTAAAGATTAAAAATAATGAGAACGAATAATAGCAACTTGTTTGTACTATTCGTACACGCCGATCTTGTTACTCATTGAGCGTAATAACGCTCATTTACACAAATTTGTACGGTACATTATTGAAAATTTGCTTCAGATCATCAGATCTGTATCGTTAGAATGTAAAGAAAGGTTATCATTTTATATCTAGTCATGCCGCGCACACCAAGATTAGATCACAATCTTGGTGTGCGCTTTGGATTTTGGATTTAAACTCATCTGAATATATTTAAAAAGCCCATCAGCTGTTTGAATAGATAACTTTGTGTGCAGTTCCACAACAGTGGGCAGGCGTTCGCTACCGCGTCTGAAGACAAGACGGCGCGCATGTTCGACATACGTAGCGACCAGCAACTAGGACACTATACTCCGCCAGGTGCCAGTGGCTTCACTAGCTGTGGTCAGTATCATTCAACCTAAACGGTATAGTACAGCATAAGCTGACTACTTAACGTTCCCACTGCTGGGACTCGGGGCTTTCTCTCACAACGGTAGAATCAAACCCACCATTACGTGTGTGCGGGTTGGGGGATCATGCGTGTCCTCGAAATATGTCTTTCTTGGAATATACCTCACGGTGTTTTTCTTCACCCTGAAAGCCAGATTTGATCGCATATTGGTACATTTTCCCTTGGATAAATATACCAAGTCTTTTTTTTTGTTTTCAAAGAAGACAATAAATGGTTCAAAAAGTTATGGTAAATAAACCTATCGCTTTACAACTAACACATTTTTTAGAAAACTAAGGGCCTGGAGCCTTAGTCATATATTAATTAACATATAGTAATAAATAGTAGTAAAAGTAACACACATCCATTGAGCAGATTATGTTAATGTAATTAATGTTTATGTTTACAAATTATTATTGCCCCCTAGTATGGCTAGCGACGGTTTTGCTTATTGCTTTACCTATCATTACGTTTAGACACTCCAAACGTATGGAACGAACTACAGTTCACGTAAAATTTATGTATTTCTACATGAACCATTTACTACGTAGCATGGTATTGTTTTTCATCTGGAAAATGGCTAATTGTGATAAAAATGACTAGGCGTTATATAATAATACTACAGTAATATAAAAGTGCATAATTTATATAATACCTGATATTAAATTACTTGAATTAAGAAATATAGAATAAGTAGTTAAATACGTAACTTATTTACATACCAATTTTGTAGCCCGAGAGAGTGAACGACCTAAAATATACTTAAAACTGAGTCACAGGTTTGGTAGTATTGTAACACACCAACCAAATTAAAGAAATCCGGTTTTATTATGGGCGTTCGTATATTATCATACTGACTATGCCCCGCATTTATAATGTTAGTAACTATTATATTACGAATGATAATTGAATTAAAGTGAGTACTTTATTTTGGTTAGTTGTAATCAACCATTTACATGCAATAGATGTCATTGATCAATTCCATTGTGTAAGTACCTACGTTGTTGGTACGGTTATGACTTCATTTTATCCCATCATGTAAACAGAAAGGATAGTTTGACTTCTGTTTTATCTACTACTAGCGGCCCCTTCCGGCTTCGCTCGGTTATCTTAATATGAATTACGCAACACGTTGTTTATCCACGTTTTGATTAGCAGACAAACGGCTATAATGACCCAACCTTAAAAGAACACATGCTGTCACGTACTTCAGCGCACGCAACGAAAGCTCTCAAAAAGGAATATTTTTGCCCGTTTTTGTTACATTCTTCATTCATGCTCCACTGCTATTGATAGTAACGTAATTTTATACAGCCTCTTCTTATAGCCTTCCTCGTTAAATGGACTAGCCAACAAAATAAAATCTTTCAATTCAAACCTTAGCAGTTCCTGACAACAGCTCAGGCTGAGACAAAAAAACTCTTCAGTTTTATAGTACCTTACGGCCACCTTTGTAAAGTATCAAATAGATATAGTCAATAGTCACATCTTTGAAGAAAATTGTGAACATTGTTGGCGTACCTACCAAAGATCAAAAATGATACTAAAAATGATACAATGATGATACGACTATTTAAAAAAACATAAAAATCACTTTTGATTTCCTATTTAGAAGAAATGCAGCTTAGAAATAAGGTACGGTAAGTCTTTTTCATCAAAAACTTAAAACAAGTCGTGTATTTTGTATTGTCTACGCACAGCTGGAGCTGCGCTGGCCTTGTTCCGCCTTTTATTTTTGTCTAAATGGCGAGGGTAGTACAGTCCTAGGCAGTAATTTAGATTATTTATTCATGTTCAAATAGCGGTTTGGGGCTGTGCTGTAGGCGCATTACTTACTATCATGCGCATGTCTTGCTCGTCTAGACATTCCATTTTAAGTATAAGTAAAAGACAATATTCTAGTTCTACTTTTATTGAAACTAGATCCAATCTAATGTTAGGATAATATATACTGTATACTGTATAGAAATATATTACCTATTTATTTCTGATGAAAATTATATACTTACTCGTAGTACAACAAAACACAGAACACACTAAAATATTGCTCTATTAAAAAAACATTAATAATTAACAGCATTTCCATGAAGGTAAGCAAAATACCAAAGAGTTATCTAATTATAACATCTTCTTTCTCTCTTTGTCTATCTTTCATATTCAGTTACACATCGGTGTAACTACTTTTTTACAGTTTGATCAGTCTTGGTTTGAACAATGGCTTTGTAAACATGTCTCCCAGTTGCAGCTCAAAACACTCTTTTTAACATTCAGGATTCCCTCATTATCACATTATCTAATTGTTGGATTTGTCCATTGATGTAGTTCATATGAGGGATGGTGGCCCCGTTTGATAGCAGACTCATTAGCCACATATAAATATGGTATTTAAGTATATGATTTTTATACGTTCTATATTAATGTCTGAAGCCATATTAAATCTCTGGAAGTTTTACTAGCAGACACTATTTCTGCGTTTGTAGTTGATGCTACTGCAGATTGCCCATGACTTCTCCAAGATACTGCACCTCCACCAAACAAACTTTGGAGGAAATGAATGAACCACAGGAATGGTTATTCCTGTGGTTGATTGTTGATCTAACCCTATCATGTACCTACTCCCCATACTCAGCATCACTGAAGGACTCCGTTATTTCCGTTGCATTAGTTTCATGACCTTATGAAGATTTTCATCCGACAAATTTGTAGTGTAAAAGAGCAGCACTATTAAATCTTTCGTAGTTCAGCGTTGCCTTTCTGTACTTCTCGTTGTGTCCGAGATCCATCGACAATAGTTTATCGATTCTACTATCTTTCTATCCTTTTACTTAATCTTCCCTAATTACAAGTCTTAGTCCCCTTAAGGTTGTTTTTACTTTATACTCCAAATAGTCCAATTGGACTTCTCCAGGTTACCAACCTTGATTTGTTTTGAACCTTGATATTACTCGCTTCTAAGATTGACTGTTCCATTGTCATAAAAATGTTGAAACCTTTCAAACTACTCCAAAGTTACTTTATCAATCGATGTTATCTGCAGGCATATTTAAACTTGGTCCAATATGATGATGAGACAGTATATACTGAATGATAATATATTTTTTATTTCTAGTGAAAATAATAAAAGTACAACAAAATATAATAGGTACAAAACACACTAACAACATTGCTCTATTCAAAACGATTTCATACAGGTATAGAACAGCATTTCCATAAAGGTAGACAAAATACCAAAGAGTTCTATCTAACTCTAACACGTTTTAACGAAATCACGTTTTTGGAAGCAATGCATACTAACAGGAATAGACATGACACATTTCATAAGCTAGTACGAGTAATATCTTTATACAAGTAATTATTTGACATGATTTACCTATAGGTAAATTAATCGTATCGAACGTTTTAAGTAGTTTGTACCTACTCATAAATAGGTAGAAAATAGAATTTGCTAAATTACAAGTTTTTTTTTTTTCTATTAAATTGCAGGTCTGTCTCTGAGTGGGCGGTATCTTCTGGCCGGTTCAGACGACAATGCTGTTCATTCTTGGGACACTCTGAAAGTTAAACATACAGGTAAGAAAGACGATGTTGCAGATAACGCATCAGAGACATAAAAAGTATGAGACGCACAAAAGATGCTTCAAAGCTTATAATTTCTATTCAATTTGTACTAAGTATGTGATTTCACTCAATATTGTTAAGCTCATTTGTCTTTAGTAAGAATCATTGGGTTAGAATTAGTAAAATTTGTTTCATCACATTTGTTTTCACAAACTAACCAGATCAACCAACTTATGACAATGATTCACACATTACCGACAGCGAGCTCCGTTTTTCTAACATTGCCAATCGGAACTTTATAGTGTTCACAATCATACACAGAATATTTAGATGTAAAACGTAAGTACATTTTATAGCCTTACTAGCTGAACTCTGCGCGCTACGTCACCAATCGAAAATTGGTCGTAACAACACATATTTAGAACAAATTTGGTAAGCTTGGGTTATAATGATGCAACCAAAGGTAGACTCATATTGTCGCGGACTTCGGCGCACGTCAGCGCGTGCAACGAAAGCTCTCAAAAAGAAATCTTTTTTCCGTTTTTGTTACATTTCTATTGATAGTAGCGTAATGTTATATAGCCTTCCTCGACAAATTGACTAGTCAACAAAAAAATTATCTAACAATTCGGACCAGTAGTTCCCGAGACCCTAGCGTTCAAACAAACAAGCTCTTCAGCTTTATAATATTAGTATGGATATATTGTGTAGTCTTAACTTGTGCATAAAGTTCTACAATAATTAGTTTTAAATAAAAAGCATAGTGAAAGGTGCGATCCAATTTTAATTACATTTTATCTTTTCAAAACTATATAAATACTCACCTTTCTAACGAAACAACGAGAGATCGATCGCATCACAAAATTACTTTGTTTCTGTTATCTCGTAACTAAGTATAATTTCACTTAGATAAATACCCTAATCAAGTTTGTAATTTGTATCTGTATAGAGGTAATTGTGTCTGCGGTCGACGTCCCGATGTGGGTTAGTTATTGATCGGAATGTCCTGTTGTGATCACTTTACACCTGCGTGATACACGTATGTATACAAACTCAGTGAGTTTTCGTGACATTTATTTATTGAACGTAAATTTCACCAAAATGAAATGTATGTGTACTCATGTACATAACAAAAACAAAATAATATATCAGACTATTTGCACATACTTTTATATTGTATCATATAAATACTTTTATATTATTTTATATATAAGTACCACGCCTTTTCCAGTTATCTGCCGCCAAGCATTAGCGTGCAAATATAACTGTTTCAGTTTGAAGGGCAATGTTTCCAGAGAAATTAATTGGCTTAAGAGATAAAACACCTCTATCTCCGGCTGACGAGCGCCTGCGGTGCAAGCTAATAATTTGGACTCGTCATGCTCCTATAGCTGCGTGTCACTGTACTCTTATGGGCAGGCATGTTGCTTACCATCAGTGACATGTCTTGCTCGTCTTGTCACTCTATACTATAAAAACAATTTAATTTTATTATTGTCTCCACTCCATAATTTAAATTATCGGTTCATCTGCATACATACCTATTACTTATAGGCGTCATCACATTAAAAATTCTAAGCATGAGTACCAAAACAACATTCAACGTGGTCGGAATATTACCTCACCTAAATCAGATGATGATAGACCATTGCCGAAGTACAAAGCTGACATGGGTCACTGTGCCCGTATCCGACACCTTGAATATTTAAATTGGTTTCCGTACTAAGTAGGTGGCTAGGTAGCTAATTTTAATTTCGATTTGCTATTTTCGTATTAATCACTGCGTGCGAATATGATCCAAACAATGGATTATTTGCGAGCAAGTAATAGGTACACAATGTGAATTAAATGACTACAGCTAACAACAACTAACGGCGGCGGCGACAGCCCTTACTTGCAGCCCTATTCACGGTTACTAATTAGCAAAACATAATTTTTTTTAAGTGAATATGTTTGAGGTAATATGCAAATTTTATACGTTGGAGTTTAATGCTTAAAGTGTTAAAAATAATAATAAGCCAGAATGATTTAGTCGGGGTTTTAACTTTACCAGGCATTTGAAATTTATATTGGGTGTCATTTTTAACAAAAAATAGGGATTCTCAAAAAGAGAGCTCATTTTGGAGGGACTATCAACCTGCCAGGTGATCTAAATTGAGGGATTCATTTTGCCACGCTGCTCACCAGCCAAGTCGGCACCTCCGTGTAGCGATATAATAGGAGAACTAAGTGACAAGTTTTCAGATTGCCTCAAATACCCACCCAAATTTTGCTACCAGCTCTCGGAATAAATAGTGTAGTTGCGGTTTCCGTAATCAGAAGACGGTAAAAACATCAAAAGTTTCGTAACGTCTATACAAAACCGTGTTAAAGCAGATTTATACTTAAGAATAGAAAAGTAACGGAGTAATAGAATAGAGTAACTAGTTTAAGGTTCACACAATACCATGGTTCCATGCCACGATTTCAAGAAAAAGTTCTATGCTCAGTCACGAAACTCTTTATTTAACTTTCGTCCTACCGTGCCGATTAGAGTTACACAACACATTACACAGAAAACACATTTTGCCAGTCATCGAAGAGCCTCTGCAAGTTGTCCATGTAACGTGACAAGACGTTTACAGTTATTTTCATAATGAGTTCGGAATCCATTCATCTTATTCTCAATCTCCATTCATTTTTAGACCGGGAATATACATACTTATATTCTGGATCCACGGATACTCATAATGTTCGTAGAATCAATTGATATTAAGTTACTAAACACTGACGATCTCAGACATCTCATCTTTGAGTCAAGGCATCTGAACATTCAAGTCATAAAAGTTTCATTGGTCACTCATACTTACTCGTAATGTTATCTGGGTTCACTTAAAATCTTTGAATACTCGTAAGTACAATCTTTTTTCAGATTTTGGCAATTTTGGCAGTATGTATCTGTATCGAACCACAATTCTTCCCTTAGAATACAAGTAAATTGTTTTTGACAAGGTTGTTCTCACTTATGTCTCTCAACTCGCTAAATATATATAAACCACAGGTTAAACTAAAAACTAACTTACTATGTTAAAAACGAATCATTAAATCTTTTTGCTTTCTTTCGCAGGTACTCTGAACGCCCACGAGAACCGCGTGACGTCGATCTCTCTGTCTCCCAATGGCGTCGCTATGACCAGCTGCTCGTGGGATCAGAGCGTCAAGGTGTGGGGCTAAAGTACTCAATAATAAATACTGTATTACTTGTCCATACAGGAAACAATGCTGTCTTTCGACGTTTTAACTCTTTTTTGCTAAAAAATATCATCTTATTGAAAACGTTAAAAAATGAGTGGTATTAATGTTCAAGCAAGGCTGTAGCTTGTAGACTGTAAACATCTACTGTCTTCAGGCTTACTTTATCTGGAACCTGGGATGAAGAAATAGTAAATAGATTCGGTGCGAGATTGTTTGCCAAAATTGTGCTAGTAAATATTGATGATAAATTGTAATGTTGTGTGACAAAGGAAGGATCTTATGTATTTTCTCTCTGCTTTAAAGTAGGACCAATTTTGATTATAATTTGAATTGTCACTTGTTTTTTACCGTGCTGGGCCTTGGCTAGCTTGGCTTACTTTATCGCTGCCAGAATAACTTGCGAGTCTTTAAAATTTGCTGTGGTTTTTTTTCGAGAGATGGCAGCAAATTTTGGGTAGGTTAACCCCAACACGAAGATGCAGATCTGGCTGCTGAGTAGCGAGGAGAGCTATGTGACAAGTTTTCATATGGCCTCAAATACCTACCCAAAATTTGCTGCCATCTCTCGGGATATTACCGTGAACTGTACGAAACAAATAGCTATAGAAAAACTCGCAGCAGATGGCTATGCCAAGCGTTGGTCGCACGCTATGCACTTATTATTGATTTATTAGGCAGGCATAACGATATTGATCGCAGCATTGTAGGTTTTTTTATATAAGTATTTATGGAGCTGCTACGAAATAAAAGACAAGTTATTAATACTGTCCCTACAGTTTAATATTGTAAGCTAAATTCTTGTGAGCATTATCTACGACTTTTTAATTATAATTTCATTGTAAAATTTATTTGTGTTTTATTTGTCAGGCGCTATCCTTCTACTTTGTCATAAACGGATATCATATAGATTTACAAACCAAAGGTATGAAAAATAAAGCTGCTTTTATCATACATATGTACTTGGAGGAGCGCGTGAATGACTTCTGTCGTACTCGCTCACAATATCATAAAATTAAAAGGAAGTATGACGAAAAAGTATATGACAAATATGTCTGAAATATACTCGTAATACTCTGAATATAGAAACTGAGCTAATTCTGTGACAGCCACTTCCGTTCCGTTCAATACCAGATGGAACAACAGGTGAGTTCGGAGTTTTGTGCAAGGTGACCAGTCCAACATACAGAGTGAAAGGCTGAAAGGTACTTCTAGTCGACTTCAGATACAATCATACTCTACAAAAAACAGTATGTACGAAATCACACTAAAAGTTTGTTGAGAAATAACGGATAGTTCCATCTCGAGGACTATAATATTACATTGCAGGCAAAAATCGGGAAACATAGTGTAGGACACGCTAGAAACACGCTTGATCAAAGTGACGATATAAAGTGCCGGCATTGGAACAGCACACGAGAGCAGAAAGGCATATCATAAGAAATTAAATGGCCAACAGCATGGGGACTGAAGACTCAAAAATCTCTATCTTAACATGGCGTATTGATAGATGGAAGCTACCACTACACGTATTTGCAAAACGTCGTGAAGAATGCAAACAAATCGAAGTCTATCGGAAGTCAAGGAAGTTTATTAACATTCTGTTTTCAAACATTACTCTCCTGAGAAATCTTTGTGTTTATTGATTTTGTCAGGCGTAGCTTTAGGTTTGACTCACTTAGTTCCACAAATCGTGTAATGAACGCATTTAAAACATGTCGCTCTATCAAAAACTACTACCATGTAACGTTGTAAGACATAAGATTTCGTGTTATACTTATGTTTTGTTTGGTTTACTCTGCATTTGCTATATTTTCATTTATGTCCGCTTTAATAGAATACCAAATTTAGCTTTTAATCACGGAACTCAAACGCGAAAGTTACATCCAACTTTCACTCGAACCACAACTAAATCAACTGAAAACTATGGAAAATCTATGGAAAGTACATCAACAAAACCAAAATATCCAATGAAATACATTTTACAGTGGACAAGTCCAAAAAAGTATCCTTTCGTGTACTTTGGAGAAGGAAACTCCGTATTTGTGAACAAATCTTGTCAATGGACTAATTGCTACGTAACTGGGGATAGAAATTTACTTGGAATTTATACAGAATTCGACGTGATAATGTTCAACGGGCCTCAACTACCTTTAATGCTGTCAAATCGCGACTGGCCGAAAGAAAGACTCCCACGTCAGAAATATGTGTACGCCAACATAGAATCCGCCGCTAATAATCCTGTTCGTACTAACGTTTTTAATGGATTTTTCAACTGGACTTGGACGTACAAACTCAATTCTGATGCTATTTGGGGCTATATTATTGTAAGGGATTCTGAAAACAATGTGGTTGGTCCTCGCGAGAATATGCAATGGAAAGAAACGGTTGGCACTGCAGCTGTGGAGGAGGAGATGAAAACAAAACTGAAAACTAAAAACAAAGCAGCAGCGTGGATGTGTTCCAGTAAAGATTCCATTAGCAGAAGAGAACAATACGTGAAAACTCTGCAGGAGCATCTTAGTAAATATTACTTGAAGGTAGACATTTTCGGCGAATGTGGCGACCATAAGTGTCCCAAAGAAAAGATGACGCGATGTCTTAAATTAATACAGAAACGTTATTACTTTTATTTAGCGTTTGAGAATTCTATCAGTGATGATTATGTGACGGAAAAAGTTTTATATGCACTCAATTATGATACTGTGCCTATCGTGTATGGTGGTGCTAATTATTCAAGGTAATATTATTCTCTTCTTATATTATTTCATTCTGATTTTTTAGAATCTATTTGTAATATTTCCGACCTAGAATATACTGTTGTCACTGAAACTTAACGCGTACGAGTAGTTCAGTGCTTTGAGTCACTGGTGATTCCACGACTATATAGTACTTATTATCCGTGGTTACATTCCTTTGCGGTGAAGCTATACTTACCTGTCATTAAGGTCACCTAATTATTTCAGAATAGTATTCGAATAAGTATTTAATTTTCATAATATTATTATTCTTGTTTTTCGTAAAACAAACAAAGTAATTGAGACCACTACAAAGACTCGTCTCTATTTAGTATCATAGAGCTAAAACTACGAGAAACTACAACAGTGTGTATTGCTATATTATGTATGTGTATGATTAAAAAATGGCAAGTTATTTGAGGTTATACAGGACATCAGTATTAAGCCGAAATGGATGAGCTATTTTCATCAATTCAATTCAATTCAATTTATTTATTCGAACCTTAGGATATTACATCACTTGGTAACGTCACATAAAACAATTGTAAAATAGGAATACCATTTACATCATACTAATTAATTTAGGTTCAAACAATTGAATGCGGCTGTAAAAAGGCCTTGTCAATAAGTGCAGCTGTATAGGGGCATTGTCAGTCAAATTATCATTATTGACTACTTTCCATAAGGGCTTCTAGTAATCCAGAAACATTCTTTTTTTTATCGGAATGCTCGTAGCTCGAAAAAGCGACATCGTTTCATAGTTGATGTTCCAAAGACACGAACGAAGAGATTTGACTCTAATTTTGTGATAAGAACGTCTAGGTTGTGGAATACTTTGCCTTATTGGGGTTTCCCCGATGATTACAATCTTTGTGTCTATCAAATCGAGAGTGAATCGGTTATTTCTAGGTAAACACGCTCCATCGTAGACCGCATTGTCGTTTAACATCAGGCAAGATGGCGGTCAAGTGTAAACCTATAAAAGTTAAAAAAAAAAAACATTTAGGTTGTTCCTTACATTTTGTACTCAAACTTGTTAAGGTAATAAATACTACCTAGCTACTTATACTAACTATTAAGCGTATTGGTTGGTTGTTAATATCTTTAGTCCTTCATTGGTCTATGGATAATTCAGATGTACTTATTGTAAGTAGTTAGTTAGGTATGTAGTATAGTGTACGTAGTTCTCATTGTATTTTAGATTAGTTAATAAAGCCACAGTCTGTTAAAAAATAACTCTACGGCCTGCAAACTCTTGTTATGCTATCTAATCTACTATCTGTTCACTTAAAGTATATTGATAAGACCGCGTTTTCAGAGAAAATATGATCTCATATCAGAAAACTAAAATAATACCTATTAAGTATATTTTCGACAAATTGTTATTTTATGTCGGTAGTAACTAAACAAACAAGTGCAAAAACGTATGTTGAAAATAGAAACTTATTTTACCGACGAACAGAACAATGTACTTTGTGACTAAAACTGCACATTAACGATAATATAATTAGGTGCTAAGTGCTTATGGAAATCTATCTAATCAACTACGTGCTGATTGTTCTAGATTTCTACCACCAGGCTCGTATTTGGATGCAGCTAAATTGGGACCAAAGAAGCTCGCTCAAGTTATGGTGGACCTCATCCAAAAGCCTGCGGAATATTCGCAGTTCTTCCGCTGGCAAAGTCAATACTTTATCCATCCGCCACACTATAGTCCTGATACAGATAGCTACTGCAATTTCTGTGCTATGATCAATAATGAAACTTTGATGAAGACGCGTACTACTTATGATAAATTCAATGCATGGTGGATGCAGAAAGTCATGAGAGTACTATGAAGGAAACGCTTGACGATTTTTCTACTCATAATAGTAATAGTAGTACTTAGTATTGTTTACATGTGACCGTCGTTTGCTAAGCGACGATGCGGTGTACGATAGAGCGCGCTTACCGAACAACCCGATTTACTCACAACTTGATGATACCCGGATTATATTAATACTACTCATGCTACGTATTCTACAGTTTCACAAGAGCTCAGAATTTTTCTATAAAAGAAATGACAAGAGAATATTAGGTCATGAAGATCAGCTGCGCTGTCTATCCGCGTATCCGTCCATAGAACGACAATCTTACAACTTCGCGGTGATGATAGAAACTAAAGTATTTTTTCGTATAAAGGAGCCGTTGTTTACAATATTATAATGGGCTTTTGGCATTCTCTCGATTCAATAGAAACTCCAACACTCCAAATGAAAGCAAGTTTGTGCTTAGAATAAAATGAGTAACTGTTCAGACGTAAAGTACTCGCAGATTACCTTCGTAATCAGATTTGGTCCCGACTGAGTAACCAAATCTTAGGCTTGGGTGATTCTAGGTTTTTTTATCATGCATGGATGCGTCGTTGGAATCCTCTGAAATAGTGACGGGACGACGAAGACCTACGCCTGATGATAAGCAACACTCCTGCCCATAACTATTCCACATAGTATCGTATTTGAACTGCTACTTCCCCGAGCGGACACTGCAAAGAGTAACACTAACACGACAAAAAAAAATGTGCTTACTCCTCGTACTTTCACGTACTTTCAAGGCTAAAGCTATTTTTTTAGTGTTAGGATTACTCTTTGCAGAGTCCGCTAGGGGAAGTAGCAGTAATATGCTAAAACTAATCTCGTGTTGCTATCGCGGCGCGAACCGCCCACCGCCTTTAGAGGAGTTTCAACCGCAACGCGTACTACCGATAATTTCTTCAAAAGTGCATGATACATATATGTTTCAATACTGCAAGTCATACAATGATAATTTAGATTGTAAATTATATAAAAAATTAAATTTACCTTTAGAGGTATTCTTTTACAATAATGTCAAACTTACGTAAAACCTGGTGCCAATGAGTAGTGCATGCATATTTAGAGGTATATTGGAAATATTTGCATACAACTCGTGCAAGTCCAAATAAGTGAATCAGCACGTGAAATAGAGTAAAAGAAACCAACTATAACCAAGCTAAAAATAAATAATGCATTTATTAATAAATCATTATAGCTCGTCTATAAGTCTATGTTGTTTTACTTTGTGCCACAGCGGTAGGGTTTCCCAAAACCTGGATTGTGCGACGAGATGGTGCTTCATGGCAGGCGCTTCGCTTATATCTAGATATTCCATTGTTTCGCTGCCAGATGCTGGCTCCCACGTGAAAGGAACTTTCACAGGTTTATTAGGGTCTCTGAAAACAAAATGAACAACCGAGTTAAATAACACCATCCCTTTTTGTGTGTAAGGGGGAAAAGTATTTAAGCATGGTGAATGACATCGTGAATGGACATGTCGTGCTTGATCCTAGTAAGAGTGCAGCCCGACTAAAACATTCACAGGATTCTCCGACGTGGCTTGGAGACAGAGTCGTGAGACCGATCTCACACCCAACCACGACGCTTTCATGGAGCCCGCAACCATTACCATCTAGCCCTAGTTGTCTTAGTTGTTTTCTTCGTTTCCATTTGCCTGCCGTTGGTAAGACAGTCATACTTATTACTCTTTGTTAAATTAATATTTAAATTAATTTTCATTAAAATCGATCTTGAGAAAATACATTAATTTACAATATTGATTCGGCCGTTCTGTGCAAAAAGCCTTTCAATGGATCAAAACAAATGCGTTTTTAATGTGTTATACATATTTTTTAATTTCGAATTCTCATTTGAATCGTTTTATTATGTGACGTAGGTACTCTGTGATGCATCAAAGTATATATTCGAATATCTTACTCTATCAACTGCATCAACTTACCCAGTAGTGGCGAAGTTTGTCCACAACGTTATAATAGTTTCACTGAACTTTATGTCTTCCTTCGAGAAAGGTTTTGACAAGAAGTAGATCGGGAATAAGTGCATTAATTCATCGGCGTGGCAAACACCTGCAACCAATTTAAAACATAAAGCTAAAACAACTATTTATTATATTCGCTATCTAATATAGCTATTCGTATCTACTCGGATATTTAGTTATAACTTGAGCATTGATTTCATGTGGTGTACTGAAAGTTGTACAATTTTAAAGCTTAAAGCTTAAATCTTCAATCTTTTCTCTTTGGCAAAACTAAATGTGAAAACACAAAATTAAATAATAAAAAGTACGTATCATAAATAACGTAAGAAAGGTTCGAAAACACCGAAACGTCAGAGACACAAAGAAGAAGATACATAGATATGTATTTATAAATTCGCGCGAGTTGAGTGCAGTGAGAAATTTTACACGGCTACGCAGAACAATTACACCCTAACCCTAAAGCAGCCAGCCTTTCCCAAAGCGGACGGTAACGCCCCCTTTGGGCGCTGCAGGCATAAAGGGGGGCGCTAAGAGACCCAAAAAATAATGGGGACGTTGTTTACAGCCTTGGAATCCGTTGTGTACTACCTACTGGCCTCAGGTCTCAAGTTAACTCTTGCGCGTTGTAGTAAAACTCTCGTTTAGAATGTGTTTAATCTCTACCAATATTATAGCTCACAATACTTTTTAATTTAATTTGAAGTTATAGTTTGGTTACTTCGGTGAAAAATGGGGGCGCTAGAAAATCATTTATTCTCAAAGTGGGCAGCAGACAAAATAAGTTTGGGAACCCCTGCCCTAACGTCATCTGAGAAAAGAACCCAGATATCGTAAAAAAATCAGTTGTTCGAATTATCAATCCTAAATGAAATGACATTTGGCATATCTATTTAAAAAATACAGGCGTTCCATACGAAACTGGAGTTTGGGCCCGAAAACAGAGACTTTCTACCATTTAAGAGTTGGGCCTTGACATTAAAATTATTGTAAGCCTCTTTCTGAATCTTTTTGGAAGATTTATTTATTTATTTAGGTATACAAAACAGTACACAATTAGTAAGAAATTTAAATAAACTGGTGAACTGGCTACGCTTCGGGGACCTCTTCGAAGAAACCGAGGGTTCTGCCTGTGCAATTGCTGACGAAGTTATCAAGACGAACAATTACCGGAAATACATAATGAAGGACGATACGGTCGACATTTGTCGGGCATGCCGCCGTCCAGGCGAATCACTTCGTCATGTTATTTCGGGTTGTTTGCATCTTGCTAACGGCGAGTACTTGCACAGACATAACTTAGTAGCCAGGCTCATCCACCAGCAACTTGCTCTTCGATACGGCCTTGTCGAGTCCGAGGTGCTGTACTATAAGTAGGTATCCACCTCTGCCATTTCTCGAGAATGGTCGTGCGTTGCTCTACTGGGACCGCTCTATCATTACGGACAGGACTATTGTCGCCAATAAGCCTGATATCGTGCTGGTAGACCGGTCTTAGCGCCGGGCTGTGATAATCGATACCACCGTACCACATGACGAGAACGTCGTCAAAGCCGAGAAGGACAAGCTCAGCAAGTACCTTGACTTGGCTCACGAGGTTACCGCCATATGGGATGTTGATTCGACGATCATAGTCCCAATAGTCGTGTCGGCAAACGGTCTTCTAGCGAAAAGTCTCGACCAACATCTCAATAGACTTTCGCTAGACGGTTGCATCAAGAGTCAGATGCAGAAGGCGGTCATCCTTGACACAGCGCGCATCGTCAGGAGGTTACTCTCTCTGCAGCCCTAACCACCGGTAGCTTGGGCCCTGCCCCCGCTGCTGGCGGCTATCTAGATTTAAGTGTTTGTAATGTTTATGTTATTTTATATAAATATTGTAAAAATTTAGATTTAAGGAGATAAATACGTGAATAACTTAAATAAAATATAACAATTTGCAGTTTTGACCTAAACCATACACCTAACTATGTATACATACAGCACATGAGTAATTTAATGACATCAGGAAAGAGATTAAATTAAATTAAGTTAAATCTTACTTTACTACTTTTAGTCAAACTCTACAACATAATATTTTACATACAAACGAACATCGAACTCGAAATCTAAAATCTAAATCTAAGTTCCAAATAACAAATTAGTGAAACCCTTCATCTCAGTCTTTTCGGGCTATTATTACTGTTAGTGGAAATCGAACACAAATTACGATAAAACTAAAACTAAATAAGCCACTGTTTTATCGAAATTTGCCAATGGCACAACAAAACACACCCGAGTTTGACTAACAGCAGTAATCGTTCAAAAAGATTGAGAAAAAGGGTACTTAGTCCAATATTTATGTCCGTGATTAGAAACTCCTTTCATTCGTCCTTTTAACAGTAAACTTGGTGCATGAAACTGCCTCGAAATATTAGGGACTTGCTCCATAATTTAACCACGGTAAATATTCCACAATTCACAATACTTGTGTATTTTACGTCTATATACCGTTTAAAGTTAAAAGAAACAAAGTTGAATAAAAACCAGTTGAATAATTAATTTTGGTATTGTATAATGTTCGCTATGGACAGATGGTTTCAGGTGGTCAAGACTGTTCCCGGGTAGCTCGGGAACCGACTTTGTCGGCAACAGGAGAGAAGACTCTACAGAGGAGGAAGAGGACAAGCCTCCCAACGTCTCCGAGGTAGAGTTGGGAAGGCGCCAGGGCCTGATAGTATACCCGGCCGAGCATAGACACTTAGTAACGACGCCCTGGGCCCTCAGCTCAGGGTATCTCTTGAGTTGAGAGGCGATGGAAAGGGGGAATCTCGTGCTCCTCCATAAAGAAAGCAGCCCCAGAACTTACCTTCGACCCATCGCCAAATAGTCCAGCTCGACGAGCCGTACAAGCTTTTAAAGAACGTCGTTTCCGCTCTCCAAGCACTTAGATAGACTGAACTAGAAACTAGTCAAAGCGACATCTCGGGTTTCGGAGATTCGTATTTTAATGTAGGTGTATGAAAAGATCTTAGTCGTCTGGCTAAAATAAGGTATTATTATTGTTTACGTGAAATAGGACATACCGTAGTCTCCTTCAGGATCGCCAAATATTTGAGAGAAGCTGTTGGTCGCTTTGTACGTCAACTCGTACAAATATACTGGGTTGTTTGTATATTTGAATAATAGTTCTGTTGCTTCCAACGCTGGGTAAGTGAAGTACGAGTCCGAATACAGCTGTAACAATAATTATACCAGTTTTGTTATCCTTGATGTAAGATTGACTTTGGAAATTTGTATTTTTCTATGTTTTTTACCTGGCAGAGTTTTACAACGAAAACTATACTATGACTTACTAAGCACATCTCAATTATCCTAATCTAGATAAAATCAAGAAGATCATATCCACTGCCATTTGAAAATGTGGCCAGCATGCTGGCAGAATAACCAACGCTGAATGAAAGGGAAACATGTTGATCCCGCGTCACTTTAAATGTAACTATGCTCGCAATTGATAATACTTACTATCGACGAGTATGGATTCGCTTTCGCTCTGTGTTAAAGCCTTGTTATAAATAATAAAACACTTATTATAGAGGTAAGGTCAAGATATGCAACAAAAATCATAAAATTAGAACCTCAGTACTTTCACGAATACATACGTAAAGTGTGTTTTCGAAAATAAAGTCGCGGAGACAGTATTACGCCAGGTCCTCAACAGATTTGCTTTCATGTGAAAATAACACATTTATGATTTAATTTTTGCTCGTAGGTTGTCTATCAGGTGTCACCTAAAGTAATCGTTTCACGAAAAATAATTTTAATGATTATTTACTTTATGTACCATTACATAATCATTCAAATTTACAATAATAATCTAAATAATTATTTCCGCAACAGCGAGTCCGGGATGCATCGCGATGTTGTGTCAGTTGACAGGAGCTTCACACCTCTTTCAATGGCGAACGAGAACTGGCGCAAACCATCGGTGCTCAGCACTGATGATCGCAACGAAATATGGAAGAGCAAGGAGCGGTTATATCGGGCCCTAACGCAACCCGATGTGAATCTGCTCGCGTCGGTGAACTGGCTACGCTTCGCGGACCTCTTCGGAAAAACCGAGGGTTTTGCCTGTGCAATTGCGGACGAAGTTATTAAGACGAACAAATACCGGAAATACATAATGAAGGACGGTACGGTCGACATTTGTCGGGCATGCCGCCGTCCAGGCGAATCACTTCGTCATGTTATTTCCGGTTGTTCGCATCTTGCTAAAGGCGCGTACTTGCACAGACATAACTTAGCAGCCAGGATCATCCACCAGCAACTTGCTCTTCGGTACGGCCTTGTCGAATCCGAGGTGCCGTACTATAAGTATCCAACTCTGCCATTTCTCGAGAATGGTCGTGCGTTGCTCTACTGGTACTGCTCTATCATCACAGATAGGACTATTGTCACCAATAAGCCTGATATCGTGCTGATAGACCGGTCTTAGCGCCGGGTTGTGATCGTCGATATCACCATACCACATGACGAGAACCTCGTGAAAGCCGAGACGGACAAGCTCAGCAAGTACCTTGACTTGGCTCACGAGGTTACCGTCATGTAGGATGTTGATTTGACGATCATAGTCACAATAGTCGTGTCGACAAATGGTCTTATAGCGAAAAGACTTTTGTATTTAACTCGCAGGAATTTACAAAACATCTAGCAAGATGACTTAGCACCAATATGTGTGATAAATTAGTATTACAGAAATGACGTATCTCAAAAACCAACATCGTTTCACTGTTAACATTCTGCAGACTCGAACTAAGACGTTTGACTCCAAAATCGTCAACAAGAACGTCTAGACCGTAAAATAGGCAAGGTGACTTATTAGTCACTAATTGGCCCGTCAGTTCGATTATAAAAAAAAATTACGTATACGTATTTTTTTCTTTCGTTTCACAAACAAAAAATTACCAAGTATATAGAGATATAATGCTTAGAAGTTTCGAGTGTCATCACGTCTATAAAATACCATTTTTGAAGTGAAACCTTCTTTTGGCGCCGTAGGTAGACAGGTTTCTCGTGGGCAATCTCAAAGAAATCTTCGTGTAAACTCGGGACCATGGCCATTAGCCATCTAGAAACGCGTCAGCATTTCCCATTGGCTGACGCATTTCTAGATGGCCATGTCATGATGACCAGGCCACGCCCTCCGGTTTCACACGCATAGTTTCCAAAGGTATCAAAGCTAGCTATCAAATCCTGAGTTCTACGAGTAAGTTTTCACTTCTAGCGGAAGTTCCTATGAATGACAATTTTTTTTTTTGACATGTGACGGTAAAGTTTAGTAAAAAATAACAGAAGTTATGTATTGGACCATGCTGACGAAACCGCTACCTATCTAAAGTTTAGTTATATGTTTATACGTACTTTGTTGTTATACGTTCTTACAAAACCAGTTGAAGTGGCCGTGAACTTCTTTAAATACAAACGCACTCTATATTAGTACGTCCCAGTGCGTAGGTAAGTATTACAATCGACAGAAAAAAAAGTATCTTTGATTAATATTGGAATTTAAAATGTTTAATGCACGTTTTCGCGATTACAAGCAAAGATTTACCTATTTGTAGATAGTTGGTCGTGTAGGTTTGAAGGTCATTTTCAACCATAAGAGTAGGTACTTTGTAAAATGTAGAGGTAGTTTAGGGCTATGTTATTATGAGAATATGTAAGTTCTAAATATCTATATACCGATAAAAAAAACTATAGGTAGTTAACATGCAACAACAGTTTATTTAGTTGTTATATTTGAAATTAAGTTCATGAAATTTTTATGTTTACTTAACATAAATAACTTAAATTTTATCGATGTAAAAGTTAGCCATAGGAATGCTGCTGATAAATCTACAAAATTGTACGACTTTGTTCTAATATGTTAAAAAAATGCGTGCCTAAGACGGCACGACAAAAGTGAAAACTATAATATTGAAAAGACTTTTCAATACTTAGTATTGAATAATTTATTTCGAACTGTTTTTTTAATAGTCCTACTACCATCATCATCATCATCATCCACAGCCTTCTATCCCACTGCTGGGTATAGGCCTCTCTTTTCCCATGCCATCTTCGTCGGTCCTGTGCTATTCGAGTTCAGGTTCGACCCGCGATAGAAACGATATCGTCGACCCATCTTGCAGCTGGACGTACTACACTCCGCTTACCTTGCCTCGGTCACCACTTGGTCACGGTAATATATATATATTATTACCGTGACTTGGTCACTACTCTACTCCGCCTATTATCACCGCGTCTAGCAACGTGTCGTACTAATACTATAAATGTCAATGTCTGGATGTTTGGATATATATTTTTTATCGTTGTTAATTAAAAGGAGGTTTGTCAATGTTTGGATATTTAGATGTTTGGGTGTTTGTTGAAATTTATAGCACAGTTAAATTATGGTCTGTATGTCTGTAAGAACACATAGGAACACATATTATCTATATTTTTATCACAGGAACTGGAATTACGCGGGCTAAGCCGCAGGACACTGCTGTGATAAAAACGATTACATATAAATTGAATACAGTAAACACAGTGACACGACAGTGACACGACAGTGACACGACAGTGACACGACAGTGACACGACAGTGACACGACAGTGACACGACAGTGACACGACAGTGACAGATGCGGCTGAAGAACCAGTAACCATGTCCGAGCGCCTTAAATTAAGAAAAAAAAACATGACAGTGACAGCAGACAGACTCCAGCAGCTGACTATTTTTCTCGTTCTGGCAAAATTCTGCGTGTAGTGCCAAATTACGTTTTCACTTTAAAAAATCAAATACAGCAGAAATCGTTGAAGGGTCTACCTACAGAAAGATGGTCCACTGTCAGACCCGACAGGAAAGTTTTTTAGGTGTACACATTGAAAATACTATGCTCATGTAAAAGGTGGAGTTATCCGCTTCAAGAAAATTGCTCATGGTGTTGCAATTGTTCTTGCTTTAATTTCCTTTGAAATAAAATAGTGATATAGGTATCATACGTACACAATATTTTTTTCAGATGGTAGAGACTTCATGACGATATTGAAAAAATAACGGAATATATACTCAAACAGAATTAAGTTAAACTAATCAACTATAGCTACAAAACATCTGTTAAAACAAGTATTATTATTCTAGCGATAAAAATAAATTTTACTTACTTCTAAGATTTGTCTCGTCATAGATCCCAAATCATTTTTCTTGAAATACTGTTCACGGATACTCCTTGTTATGACGTCAGCGTAAGGAGAATTTTCGTAGTAGAATGTGACTGGAGCAATGGCGTCGAATCCTGCAGTGAATTCTTGATATCTTGACTCGTTGGCCGTGATCCCTGACCAAACAGAAAACTAAATATCAGCAATCTATTTTATGTCCCCACAGCTAGAACTTGCGGCCTCCTCGCGCAAGGAGAGATGATGAGTTCGAATCGCGTAAGTTTAAAAGCAAAATAATTAGTCGAAGCGGGACGTGATCAAAACAACGTTATACGCATCGAGAATTTATCCATACTTGGGAAATTTAGCCAAAAAATTAAGTATCCAATCTTATTATATAATTATATTTAGCATCAAGTACCGAGTACTCTCCTTCAATAACGAAAGTATCTCACCAATCATGCTGTGTTATTAAATATGAGTGTTATTTGTTATCTGAATACCAAATGATTCAACGATAGTGAATTACACGTGCCGGTGATTAATAACAGGAAAATAGAAGGAAACTCCCATCTTATTGATTCTGTAGATTTCCTTTCAAAGAGTCCATACTATGAACTGACTGCGACGCTATGCTTTTAACAATATGCTTTGAATATTTAGTAAGAAACGAATATTCGTCCAAATTGTCTACATTCTCCTCGTTAGCCTCGTGTCTCGTGTTTCGCACACTTTAACGAATTGTATCAAAAAATAACCCAGTGCTGAAGTAGAATAATCCTTGAGAATATGGCGACACTATCTCATCGGCAGATATTTCTAAGCGATAACTGACCTACTATCTGTCTTATTTATGTTCATCCAAACCCAACCAGTTACGGCTGGTCTAGTCGGGAAAACCGCAACTGCCGATTCGGAGCCCCCGGGTTCGAATCCCACCACGCGCACCACTGTCTTTTCGAAGTACTCGAATACGATACTGGAATGTCTAGTTTTTTGGTATTCGAATATTCGTGCCAATTTATTAATCGAATAATTAGAATATTCGACTATTCGAATGCAAGTCATAGTAGCCATATAATTATGACCGGGAAATATTATAATTATGACTTAGATTAACTTCAACCTGCTAATATTTAAAATCTCCGGATAAAGTGACTAATGAATTGTCCACCACTATTTATTTATTTAATGTATCACACTGTAGTTACCAGTAATTATGTATAATAACCATTTAATCACTATGACAGATACATATACAAATCAATATTTAAGTTACAGTGCTAGTGATTAAATCGTTATTATATACAATTACTGGTCATTATATTTATAGAATGACTAAATTTTGGAGACAATGTGATAAATTAAAGAAATAAATAGTGGTGGACAATTCATTAATCACTTTATCCGGAGATTTCAAACATTAGCAGATTGAAGTAAGTCTAAATAATAATTATCACATTTCCCGGTCATTATTATATATATTCTTAACTACGTGACAAAATGGATCGGTTAGGTTACTTAGGACCCAGATCCAAATCGAAGCACCCTGACTCGATCTAGTCTTGTCTCTACTAGAGTGAATATAAAAATGCGGGAGCCAGAAACTCAAGGGAGGTCCTGAGTGCAGCAAGTCATGCGAGGCCAAGCGTAGCAATGGGGATGGCGAGCGAAGCTAGTCGGCGACCACCGTAGTGGGCCGCAGGCTAGTATGGAGAAGCGACTCTCAAGGGTGACCGCAGCAGAGCTTCTGGCCCACACGGAGTCCAATTTCAGTGATAGACGAAAATTCCCCTGTCAGTGAAACGCCAAAGGAGATATGTGGATTTTTTGTCCACAAATAATATAAATAAATAAAGAAATTTTGTTGGACATTTCACACACAACACCATCTGACCCCAAACTAAGCAAAACTTGTACTATGGAAGCCAGATAGCTGATATGATACTTATATATTTTTAAATACATACTTATTATACATAAAAAACACCCAGGCACAGTACAAATCCCCTTCCGAAATATCACAGGGGATTTATGGACAAAAATACCACAAATCCCCTGGCAGGGGAGAATTTAAGGGGATTTGTGGAATAAGCCATAACTTTAAAAGAACCCATAATCATTATTAATGATTAGGGTCCACACTCATAATCATTACATTTTGTCAGTAATAAAGGAATATTCAAAATTATCGTTTACCTTAGCTTCAAAGACTTTTCTGCTATGAAATACATAAAGGATTTATTCTTTATATGTGATGGATGCCCCACGATATATTTACTCTGGTCGTAGAATAGTAGAGCCATTTACCTTCAAATGGAAATTCCATAGGAAATTGTCAGACTAAGCGCATCAAGCATGGGCGACAGTAAAGGTATGCTTGAGAACCAAGGATCTTACGTCAGTCTGCTACCCAGCAGACTGTGTGTGCATGTCTTATCACTAGCTCTACACTCTATCCGTTTCTTACTATGGACGGACGCCACGCCGCATTCAATATATTCTGAGAGCTGCTAGCAAATTTTGGCCAGATAGATTTGAGGCAAGCTGAAAACTTGGCAGATAGCTTTTTCACGATTGTACTTCTTTTAGGAATGTTCCTAATGTGGAATTTTAAGAATTTGTAAAATTAATAATGTGGAAAATCCAGAATAAGAAAAAATAATGTTTTGGATAAATAATAATGTGGACATTACTAGAACTTGGAAAAATAAGAATTTGGAATGTAACTCGGACATCGTTTTCTCATACCCCAAAACGGAAGTGCCAACATAGCTGGTGAGAGGCGGGGCAAAATGGATCCACACATTTAATTATTTTTTTAATATACTTTAATCATCTACGTCGGACGACAAACGGAGTATATTCGAAACGTGACTGTTAGAAACAGGCCTTATACGGATGAGAAATAATCAAAGATGTCAATAACGCAACAGTGGAACTCTTAAAAGGTAATCTAATCCATCATATTCATCTGTTAGTTGAAGGTTACCTGATGACTGTGAAACTACTACATCTAATAGACAACTAGTAGTAGGAGATCCCGTTATACAACGACCTTCACCGAGCTATTTATTGGATGAAAAATGTTTTATACGTAACTAACTATACCCTGCCACGCTTCGCTGTGGCACATTGTGATGCAAAAATTAGATAAAAACAATCCTTGATGCGGATTATCAGTGCAGAACTTTTTGAGTTTTTGAAGTGTACACAAACCAACATAACATTTTTATGTATAGAGATTTAATATGTCAACAAATATATTGCAAATGGGTTGCCTAAAAAATTTCAGTCCAGAATATGATTAATTAACAATAAAAAATTATTTCTCTAAATATTTCACTTAAATTGATTGAATTTTAGAAAAAACTGTATAACATAACTCATTATTTTGGCTTTACTCAGTGCTTACGAAATATCATTACGAAATTCATCCCCTAAGGGTGTAAAAACCGGGATGGAAGTTTGTATGAAACATTTTAAGTATTCCTTAAATGTATTCGCATAAAATTTGGCATGAATTGAGCATGATCAAAATAATGAATTATGTATTACAGTATTTTCCAAAACTCAACCTCCAAAGGGGTGAAATAAGGGATGAAAGTTTGTTTGATCTTTTTATCGTTTGAAAATATTTGCATGAGATTTCTATATATTTGAGAGAGATTGTTATATAGTTTTTTCTAAAATTCAATCAATTTGTGTGAAATATTTAAAAAAATATTTTTTAATTGTTAATTAATCATATTCTGGACTGAAAATTTTTAGGCAACCCATTTGCAATATATTTGTTGACATATTAAATTACATATAAAACACTTTTCATCCAATAAACAGTTCGGTGAAGGTAGTTGTATAGCAGGATCTTAGACTATAGCTCCTGTTCTAACGCTTTAGATGATGTCAATAATAAGAGAGTTATCAATCCAAGGAGCATTTCAAAGATTCTGAAGATAAGGAGTAGGGAGGTACACGTTATTGAACACACCAAACAAAAATATTTCACAAATAGAAACAATTTACACACTTAAAAATAGATAGTGTGAGCGATGGCGGCCATATTGCTAATATTGATTTCTTTTAGGTAACCTTAGAGGAACCAATTGTTCAAACCCTGGAATGAAAACAAGCCAGTTATTCTACCTACCGCCAAGCAGTAATAATAAGTAAAGTTCTCGATTGAAGAACAATGTTTCCAGAAAAATTACAGGGCATAGAGATGGATCATCTAATATCTCTGGGTGACGAGTGAAGTGCAGTGCTGGGTCATGATTTGGATTCTTCATGTTCCAATAGCTGCATCCACTGTGCTGTAATGGGCAGACGTGTTGCTTACCACCAGGCATATATCCTGCTCGTCTTGTCACTCTATACCAGGGGTTCCCAGACTTATTTTGTCTTCTTTGAGAATTGAGAATGAATCATTTTGTAGCGCCCCCCTTTTTCACATATTCAAAAACCACTATAACTTCAAATTAAATTCATTAATTATTGTGAGCTATATTAACGGAGATTGAACATTAATTCTAAAGGAGACTTTTACCTGCAACTCGCAATATTAACTTGAGCCCTAAGCCCAATAGTTAGTACACAAGGGAATCCAAGCCGCTACATAACGGTCCCATTTTTTTCTGGTTCTCTTACCGCCCCAATTAGGCCTGCGGCGCCCACAAGGAGGGTTATCGCCCACTGTGGGAAAGGCTGCTCTATACTGTATTGCTTGCTTGTGATCAAGGTAACAAAGAGCAACAGTTCATTCCCAAGACTACATATTCTGACATAGGGATGAATGTGGTATATGTTCGATGGTCTCTAGAGTTCGAAACCCATAATAATTAATACAAGTTTTTTACAACCGTCAATCTAAGCATTAGTAAATAAGTACGATGTACATTTTGATTTTACATTTACATTTTTGATAATAATTGCAATAGCAATTTCGGAATTGCTTTTACGAGTATTTTGGAGATTAACGCTTGTTTACCGTAAAAAAATGTAAAATTATTAGTATTTTCGATAAGTACATCTACAATAACACAGTAATTTTTGAATTTTACCGCTAAAACACTAACGACTGTCACCGGACTGACATGACGTCACTACCCGCAAAACATTGGCGATTCTAATTCATACTTGAATACAAACATTATATCATATTAACGTCGTTGCCAAAATCGCGCAAAAAAATAAACTACATGCAGAATGATAATAATGAAGAGAAGTAAACAGTCTAGTTATTCTTCGACAGCTTGTTTTGCAGCTAGTGACGTAATAAGTTCATATTGGTGCTTGTGTCAAGTGACAACAAATTATAAATTAATATAGCATTTAAAATCATGTGTAATTAATTTACTTAGTAATAAAGTTATAATTAAAAAAAAATATTTTCGATGTTCTTTTAATACAAACTATCATAAAATTAATACAAAACATTAATTTGTAATTAGTGTTAACATCTCTGCAATATAGTGTATTATTTTCCAAGTTAATGATTATTAGTTTATTAGACCGACCGGTCAGATGCAAAACGACAAAGAATGTAATAAAATATTGGCAGCTTGTTATTCCTTCCAAACAACCGTAAGCATGGTGGGTAATTCCAAACCGGATAAACAAGTATAGATTAAAAATATATTAAATAACGAAATTTGAAATCGACTAAATCCCGCGCGATGCGAAAATATAATATTTATTGTAAATTCCAAAGATCTCTTTTAATTATGTAAACGAGCAAAAGTTTATGTTATATTCACAGGAATTCCATTGTAGGTACACACAGTGAAGAACATGTGAATGCTTCGTAAAGGAAAATATTCTAAAGTAGAAAAAATATCAGAACACTACTGTGACACTCAGAATTTCAATAAAATAGAAGTTAGAATAAAATAACGAATAAACAATCGATAAAATGATAACGTCAAAATATGATGCCATGAAATAAATTTAATTCTTTTGATTGTGTACTCATTGAGTGGGAATTGAATGAATATGGCGGTTTCGGCTTTGAGTGATAGATAGGTAAAAATATGTCAGGTTATTAACATTGACGCATTGTCTGCCAATGTTACATTGTATGTGTGCTAAAAAAAAGGAAGAGGAAATTTATCGTATTTCCTAAAGACCTATAATCTAGTTGGCCTCAGATGGGATCTACTGCCTAGCGAACTATGAGCCCGCGCAGATGACGCAGAGCCTTAGTTTCCACTACTGGGACTCGGGGCCTTCTCTCGCAAGGAGAGAAAGCCCCGGTCTAGGCCATAATCTACCTCGCTGGGCAAGTACGGGCTAGTAGATAACACATGACCTCGAAATATTCTAGGTACATATCGCTTTCCTCATGATGTTTTCCTTCACCGTTTCAAGTTAGAGGCATTACACACCGAAAAGACCCGGGGCTCCTGATCGACAGCCGCCGTTTTCCCGATTAGACCAACCGTAACTTGCATACATGATGCAAATAAATGGAGCATACATGAAAGCAGGAAGAATAAACGTAGATATAGAGAGCTTAACTGCCAAAGACATATAAATATATATATTTATAGGTTTCTTACATAACTAAAGGACACTTACAGACAGACTTCAAGCACCCTTCATCCTTGTTGACACCATTGATCCAGGGCACAGCGGGCACTGAAGGCGTGTCTCGCGGACTCCTCGTGAGGAAGGCGCCGGGCCGGTCGTCCTCCACGACTGCCTTGAACGGAGT
This sequence comes from Ectropis grisescens, assembly GCA_017562165.1. Classification (NCBI taxonomy): domain Eukaryota; kingdom Metazoa; phylum Arthropoda; class Insecta; order Lepidoptera; family Geometridae; genus Ectropis; species Ectropis grisescens. Next base: position 11,282,586 of record CM029767.1, on the reverse strand, counting down.
CATGGGCTCGTAATCCCACGCCTGTCCACCAAACAATACTTTGATAAATAATATTTGTAATTTAGTAAACATTAAACGTGTCCATTATGTGCATGATTTCTTCAAGTTATTTGGTCTCTCTCTCTTGAATCGCATCGTCGCGTCGATGAAACACCTGGTGAAATTGCGGTGCGTGACCTCAATCTATCCTAGCGTTAGAATAGGTTAGTAGTAAATTTTACTACTTAGTAGGTACTGAAAAAAAAAACTCGAACTCAAATCGACTCTACCTACTCTGCTACAAATAAGCTAAATAAACTTCGTGTGGCCTGTGTCTAATGGTCAACTCTCAATCAAGAAGCACTCGTCATTGTATTGTTCTCTAGATGTCGATACAATGAGGCGCAGTAAAATCCAGCCTATTTAGTAATGGATATTTTGAGAGAGACCACTTTAAAACTGTGTATTACAAGCAGGTACTATATTCTTGAAAGTAATTGTCCAATTCAAAGTAAGAAGGATGATCACTTAAATAATTATGTAAAAATTTACCTACACGTCTTTAATTTATAAACTCTACCATCATAAATACATCGCCCATCAAACCTATTTACTTACATAAAATTGAAACTCTGTGTCGATGATATCATAGCTATCTTTAGTACGCAGACAGGCGATCATCTTCTCCGAAGGTGATTGAGGGCAATCTAGGAACTTGGCTAAACGGAAAGCGTTCTTTAGAGCTTCGCCAGGAGACGCTTCAGCCCACGGCACCACGGCTGTCCCAGATTCAGATATTGCCTTATGGAAAAGACCTAAAATATACAGACCACTTCAATTCACAATATTGTAAACTTGAAAAAAATATTTCTGATTTGTTGTTAGATTGATACCCAACACTAATATATTGACATCTTCAATAAAGTGAAATTGGGCAAGGATACATACCAGCGCTGGTTTTCGATAGCATGTGGAAGTGCGCGCTGGCCCCTCCAGCGCTTTCGCCAAATATTGTGACAGAATTCTTATCTCCTCCAAAATTTTCTATGACCTTCTGGATGAACCTGAGAGCCTCTTGTTGGTCTTTCAAGCCATTGTTCCCGGGGCAATGCTCATCCATTGTTGACAGAAAACCGAGCGGACCTAAAAATGGGCTGACAAATTAGTGGCCACATTTGAATTCTAAGGATTCTCTAGATATAGCAAACTCAAACGCTCCTCCGAATACACCAGATTTTTTTTCAATTAGAAAGCTTTGTAAGTTTACTAATCACAAAATGTAACCGCGACAATAAAATGTTTGAAACTCAAGTATTTTAGTAATACTGAGTAATCTAAACTGACAATTTTAAGCGCGCTAGAATATTAGTAGGCATAATTCGGTCGGAATATCGTTTCGATATGAAAGCCTCTTTCGGAAGTTTTCCCTTACTAAAAGCTGTTCGTATCATTTATAACCTGACTTTCTTTTATCTTTTGTTACCTTTCACGAAATCTATTAAATATGGTACAAATATCGAACGTTGTTTACAAACCCAGTCTGTAGTTAGTAGTGACAAGTATAACGTCCTTATCCAATAGGTACTGTGGCCCGTACATGCCAGTGGTGGAGTCCCCGCACATCCAACCACCTCCATGGATGAAAAGCATGACTGGAAGAGGTTTCACCTCTGATACCTCCTACAATCCGTAAACAGCATTAGTTATTATTTATTCAAGCAGTGAAAAATCAGCAAGAAAACCATCTTTCAAGCGGGAGGCGTAAGACAAGTCTAATAACATTATTTTTTGAGGTCGTATCTACAATTTTATGCCATTCTAAATTAAAAACTAAAAAGTACTCACATTCTCAAGGACTGGTGCATAGATGTTTAAGTACAAGCAATCTTCCTGACCCACAATTCCTTCTTGACGAATGTAGGGGTTTCTTTGTACACATTGAGGAGGCTGTTTTGTGCCGTCCAAAGTTTCCACCCATGGCTCTATGGGCACTGGGGCCTGTATCAAAAACATTTCTTATAAAACTAGTGTGGTTGTTTCACATTTTAAATCGAAATGTGATGCTACATGATGAATGTGGCTGAAACTCTGGTGGGGGGTGACCAGCCAGCTGGTCTAGACCAGCCGTGTGATTTGGTCGTAAACCGCCTATGAATTAAAAAAATCTCGTTTAAAACAAAAACCAAGTAAGTTGTTACAATCATATAGGTTTTACTTTTGATTTAATTATATGTAAGTATGGTATGGTATGGACAGATACTTTACTAAGAAATAACATGAGCTTATACTAGAACAAGAAGAATTAAAAAAAAATCAAAATAAAAATACACATAAAATTAAAAAGTATAAACTAAATATTTTTATTTACAAAATGTACATGAATTTATTCTAGAAGACCGGTGCCAGCGGGTCCGCGTGCCCCAAAATGCTAGCTCCATTGCCACGTTGAATATTTATTCGCTGAGCAAAAAAAAGGCCTGCATTTTGGTCACGAGTTGCATCACAAAGACGTTTGGATAACTCTTTGTAAATACTTTTGGCACTCAGTCGCCACGCTCCCAAAGTTTCGATCCCAAAAGGCTCAAACATATATCCACTATCAATACAGCTATATTGATGAGCCTTTTAAGATCTTCAGCTTGTTCAGCTGCCGCGCCAGCTCTAACTTGTGTCCGTGAAAGATGTGACGGCGATGACAGGTTGCATCCCAGACCAAGGGCCGTCCCATCTTCCACGGAATCAAAGTCATACCATCAGGTCTTTTACCATCACTTCGAGCTAAGCCGCTCGGCCAGGAGACGAGCACGATCTATAGAGCTTAACCACGTATCGAGTAATTGTTTCCGCACTTGTCGGTCCGCAGATCGGTCCGTCCCATGATCGCTGCGAAGATAGAGTTATAGGGGAAATCGGTATTTGGGCACGATGCTCTCAAGGATTCTTGGCTTCGGTCAACAAGGATATTTTTGATAGGTACATTTGGAGTTTCTGAAAGTATTTTAAAAAGTAGAAAAGCTGGAAGAGCCACACCAGACACTCACCACCGGACCACTAGGCCACCAAAACGTACTGGTAGAGAACCCTATAACCATTCTCGGTCAGATAAATTAATGTTTAAAATTCATTCCAAAGTGCTTTTTATTAGGTCGTCTAAACGATGCATTAGATCTGCATGCTGCCAGAGTTGACAACATCTAATAGAATATTTGAACTTTGGAACAAAAAGGCAAAAACGAATAATAGTAAAAGCCACGTGTGATTTTTTTTAAAACTGTAATAGGTTTGCACTTGACCGCCATCTCGCCTGATGTTTAGCGATGATGCGATCTACGATAGAACGTGCTTACCTAGAAGAAACCGATTCACTCTCGATTTGAAGACACCAAGATTGTAACTATCGGGGAAAACGCACTCAGGCAACGCATTCCACTTCCTAGACGTTCTTATCACAAACGTGGAGTCAAATCTCTTCGTTCGTGTTTTTAGAACATCTACCATGAAACGATGTCGCTTTTTTTGAGATACGAGAAGTCCGATAAAAGAAAGGGCAAGGCGGTATTAGATCATGTAGATCAGTTTCACACTCTCCGAAGTGTATCCGATAAAAAGCCGATAAACTAGCAATTTTGCGGCAATGATCAAAACTTTGAAGTCTTTTACGCACACGAGTGTCATAGTCTATGAGCCTTTTGGCACGTCTTTGAATGGATTCCAGTTAATAATTCATTATAACCAATATGTTGGATAATATTATTATAGCAATTATAACTTACGAAATTATACATTTTATACAAAAAGATTTCGTTACCCAAACTGATTCTAGAGCAAAGTCTTTAGGTTAGGTAAGTTAGGTTGATTGTGACCATAACACACGAGCCGAGCGAAGCGAGCGTGCCGCGCCAGCGGCTGCCAAAGTGCTAGAAACGAATTGACCCCTGTTTACTAGTCTAGGCAGACAAAACTTAGATAAAAAATGTGTTCTCAACTGTATTTACATCCGGAAAACCACATTATAACCAATATGTTGAATAATATTAGAGCAATTATAACTTATGGCATTATACATTTATGACATAAAACTTTATGTTAGGGCGTTTAAAGTTATGGCTTTTAAATACTACTAATACTAACGTTATAACAAGTGGTATTAGGGGCAGTGATATTATGTGTAATGATGATTAGAAGTTACTAATATTAGGAGGCAATTTTATGATATTCAATTTTAGGGCTAAAGATACTATGCGAATCAAAAGGGAACCGTTGCAGTTTTGGGTAGGTTGTGATTTGACCACTTCGTATTCATTCAAATAGCAGGCCCGGTACTGTTATTGACCGGCGTGGCGTGTTGTTTTACCACCCGTATGGGGATTTTTTCCGTTCTTGTATGGGGACGAACAAATTTCATTGAATTGAATATAATTGAACTCACTACATAGTAAACGTTCGTGTGCTCTTGTTTAATTAGGTACATTAACACGTTATTAAAATTTCTTCTTAGAAAGTACCTCTAGATAGAGATTATGGAATACAGCGTAAAATGCAAATCTGTGCCGGCAAATAGCGTGACACAGACTAATAATGAATCGAATAATAATGGAGTACAAAAAAGACATGAATATTGCTTTTCAATGACGAGAACATACTACTATCCGAGCGTGTGACTTTTTGATCTAGCATTTGTTAGAAAAATAATGGTAGGCCGGAGATGAGTTAAAGGCTAAATACCACCTTATGGTAGGCGGTAAACGAAAGACACTAGAGTACAATATACTTGATATCTAAAATATCAGATCAAGTAAGTATTCTAAAATCTACCTACTACCTCTGTAATATGTCTTTCTGATAGACATGGCGTCATTTTTGTTTTAGTGGTTTGTCATGGTGGATTAATGGAATGAATCTTCCGATTTGTTTGATAGCTTTTAATTTGAATCGATTTAGAGCTTCGAATGTGTAGATGAACATAGAGATTATTTAGGTACTCGTGATTTTTTTTATAAAATTAGAATGTGCTACTAGAGTAAAAAATGGTTTGCAAACTTCGAGATTCACACGTTTTTTTTATATTTCATACACCCTTGCCCTTGACATACCTACTCGAAAGAGCTAAGTAATTGTACCATAGTGTATGTGGCCCTAAAGTAGGGGGCTGGCCTCTCGAGCTAGGCCTCTCTACACTTTCCCTACAGTCATCGACTTTCCTATTGTTGTATCATAATTTCTAGAAAGGTAACCAATTACTAAATTTATTTAAAATACTTCATACAAAATAAATTAATTTAAAAGTGTTGTATGTTTCATCTACTATATGGTGTATACATCCAGTAGTGGTAAGACTCTTTGCAGAGCCCGTCTAGGGAAGTACCACCTTTGCCAATTATTCTACAACTAAGCAGTAATGTGCAAACATTACTGTGTTCCGGTTTGAAGGGCAATGTTTCCAGAGAAATTACAGGGCATAGAGATAATACTTCTTATATCTCTGGGTGACGAGCGCAGTGCACTGCGCTCGTCACTATCCATCCAAAATCCAAATCCAAATCATTACCTAGCGCTGCAGCGCTAGGTAATGATTTGGACTCTTCGTATTCCAATAGGTGCGTGTCACTATTCTGTTATGTGGCAGGCATGTTGCTTACCATCAGGCACATGTCCTGCTCGTCTCTTTACTTTATACTATAAAAAAAGGTAGATATTATATAGATATAGAAATAGAATTTGAAAATTTGAAGAAAAAGAAATAGAAAGAATACTCATGAAAAAAGAATACTTATTGTATTGTACGATAACTTGTGTATTTTCAAAACATACTAAAAAACTACTTTTTGCTCAAAAATTAATTCGATATGCTAAGATTATAATTTTACCTACAATTTATATTGCCAGGCCCTAACAGGGTAAATGCTCAGCTTACTTTGTCAGCTTTGTGTTTTGGAATAAATTACTGATTTATTGATTGATTGTTTGATATAATAATGTTAAGCTTTGTCAATTGCTAGAAACGTGGAGATAACGTGTTGGTTCTACAGATTACACAGACCTGTTCTGAGCTGAATGGCTCGAGTTGTTCAAAACAAGACGAACTATATCGACTGTCGCAACCCCAACCAAATCAGGAATCTCGAACAGCGAAAGCTATTCCAAACATTTTACTGAATCAATAAAATCTTCCTATATAAAATAATCAAGTATTGACCGACATCTGATTTTTAGCGTTTGATCCACAGACTTGTTCATTTTAATGCACCTAGTAAGTATCTGTCACTGTAAAAATGCAAAAATCGTCAGATTATAATCTAACGTCGTCAGATTACAAACTAACCTAACCTACCGTTAGATTATAATCTCACGTGTTATATTATAATCTGATGGTTTTGGCAATTTTATAGTGACATATATATAGGTATGTGAGACTACAGTTGATTTGTGGCACAGTAATTTTCATGAGAATTGAAACAATAAAACTCTTATCAGGGGTTTCCTAATGAGATACGAATCTCAGCATGCGCGGTCCGAAGGGGGCCGGTCACAGGGGACATTACCCCCCCCCCCCCAAATCGTATACGTTACACGTTACGTGCTAGACAATATTTTAAAACGCGGGAAAACATCTGGAACCGGAACTACGCGGGTAAAACCGTGGGGGGCTACTCTGCCCTCCTAATGAAGAACAGCGCATTCGACAATTTTAGCGAAATTGAGTTGTATACATATTCGGATTCTCCGTAACGGGTTCTATTAGGATCAATCACCCGTTTTTTTGTATGTTTGATAGTAAAGAAAAAATTGAAAGCATATAACAACGTAAGTGCAATATTTTGACATCTTTCCTAAGAATTAACAGCGTATGGTTCATTACTTGCAAAATTAAGTGATAAATACTAGTCATACGTATCATATGTGCAGATGCGATATTAATCGCTAGAAATACTAGATTGCGATCTAAACACTTGCTAAGCTTAAGCAACCTATTCGCCGCCTACGATGTTTATGACTGGTAATTAAGAAACATTTATTATAAAGATACTAGAAATAAAACCGCAATGCTTCTTACTGTTTTTATATCAATAGTAAACTTTTGGAAAAATATAGCCATCCTAAGCGTAACTAACGCATGTAATACACATGCGATGCTTATAATTAGTAGGAAGCTTCAGTGCTGGGCTAACGGGGTAAGCGCGGGGGGATTCGAGCGCGGATCTTTGTCATTCGCGCTCAGTCATTCTAGGCGGACCCACGTCGCGTCGCATCACGCGAGAATTTTGGCGCGGAACAAAATTATGGTAAGTCTACTTTTCATGTATTGGCGCTTACGTACTTTTGAGTACTAACTACTTGCGTTAGTAGAGTATTCTGCGTACGCGCTATTTTTACCTATTGATTTAAGTATAATGATTGTCTAAGATCTTGTTAGGTTAAACATGTCATGCGAATATGTAGGTACATCATGAATGTTCATGTCTTACCCCATAACACCATAATATAAAAAAGGTATCGTTGTTGGAAGCATAGATAAGTAAGTTCTACATATAAAATGTTACCGAAAAAATGAATCGTGTTTGGTATCAAATAAATTCGTGTTAAGAGTGTAGCTACCCATGCAATATTTCAATATGCAAAGAAATGCACTATTTATTGAATATTTTACTTATATAAGTTGATACCATCTGTAGTTAGACAGGCGTCATGGCTCAGTCGGTAGTAGTGCTGTGGGTCGTGGGCTCGATTTCCACCGAGAGAAAAGATTTGTGTGTGGCAAACATAGATGTTTGTTCTGTGTCTGGGTGTTACTATGTATCATAAGTATGTGTTTACAAAAAAAAACCTATATAAATGTATTTATTTATTTATTTATAATTGTATTCTATCAGCAATCAAGTTTCCATTGCTTTGCTTAGTTTGGAACTAGAGAGTTGTGTGTGATATACATGTCCAAGAGTATTTATTTATTTAGTTTAAGCAGGTTTATGTGTAATAATTATTAATCCTCTTTTTTACAGAAAAATGGCTGGGAGGCGTAACTTACTAATTTTAGGGATGGCCAAGCAGACACAAGACCATAAAAAAACTAATATACAACAACTATGGACCAGACCACACGATTTTAAAGATCATGAAGTGATTTTTAATCATCAGTACCGCAATGAATATGACAATTCCTTCAGATTTGTACAGTCTTGCGATCTTAATAAACTTAAAACAGATTTACTCTATCAAAAAGAACCCGATATAACCTCACTGTTATGCACGGAAGAATTACCTCCTTCCGATACAGAAAAAGATCCGTCTGATATATGGCATAATTCAGACGATAGCTGTGTAGACAAAGATTACATCCCCGATTCCTATGAAAGCAGTTCAGAAGAAGAAAATGTAGAGAACGGTACAACTAAAACACTACTAATGAATAAAAGTGAAAATCAGCTACAAGAAGTACAAAACAAACTCACAAGAGAGCAAACCCCGATTTACCAACGGAAACTGGAAGTAATTTAACTGAAGAGCAGTGTTCTGACTTACCGCAGGAAACCGAAAACGATCTCACGAATGAACCGAACAATAACGTAGCCAGACCCATAGAAAAAATTTGCTAGAGGAACAGGATAATAACATGTTAGAAACAGACAACGCACTTGTTCAAACAGCAGTTATTAACCATAATCCAGTGGTTCTTGGTTTAACCAAATCAGGAAATCCTAGAAAAAGGAGAAAATTTGAAGAAAGTCTGAAAGAAAGACAAGCCAAGAAAAGGAAAGAACAAGATGAAAGAACATTGCTAAAGGATCCATGCAATATGTCAATATGCAAAAAAAATGCACTATGAATATAACTGATGATCAAAGAAGAAATTCATGATAAATACACAAGTTTGAATTTTGAAGCAAAAGGCCTATTTATCAAATGTCTTATTGACGAAAAACCAGTGCTGAGAAGATTAGAAACAAGCAATAAAAAAAGAACAATTACTTATAAGTACTATCTTAAAGCCAGTAGTTTAGAGAGAACTGAAGTATGTAAAATCTTTTTTTGACTACTCTTGGATACGACCCTAAAATGATAGTAAAATCAGAAACGTGATGAAAAAAGAGATTGATGAACAAAAAATTGTCGCGGAAACTACGTAAGAACTAACAAAATCGACAAAGACATTATAAAAACCACATCCAAACGTATAATCCTTGTATTTCCCATTATAGACGAGAACACGCACCAAACCGCTTATACCTTCCGAGTGACCTTTCAGTTTCTGAAATGCATAGGCAATTTTGCGAACAAATGCCAGGTACCAAAGTGTCTTTGAGTTTTATAGATTGGTTGTTAAAATGATATGAATATATCATTCGCCCACTTGGGCCATGAAGAATGCGAGACATGTGCCATATTTGATAAACATGATATCAATCATAAAGATGACCCAGACATAGCATGCGACACTTGCAATACTTACATATCTCACAAAAGAGGTATGAAGAAACTCGTTTATCCTACAAACATGACGCTAAGATTGCAGAAGAAAATAAAGCTAATGTTTTTACTCAGCTGATTTACAAAAGTTTATAATGTTGCCTAGGATAGATCAGTTTAAAGCCGCAATATTTTGCCCACGCATCGTTGCATTTAACGAGAGTTTCGTTCCTCTCGGCAAGACAACTGCTGAGCATGTACCTTTTGCGGCTCTATGGAATGAAACTGTTTCGGGAAGAAATCAAGAAGACATAATATCAAGTTTAAGATCGTTTCTTCTCTACAAACGAGACTATGAAAACATAACTCTTTGGCTGGACAATTGTGCCGCTCAGAATAAAAATTGGGCCCTTTTATCTTTTTTGGTGACCATTGTTAACAGTGAGCATATAAACGCTAAAGTAATAACACTCAAATATTTTGAGCCTGGACATAGTTTCATGTCTGCCGATGCGTTTCACCACCAGGTAGAAAAGTCGTTGAAGAAAAGGAACAAAGTCTACGACTTTTCTGATTTCGTAGATTGTGTTGGGTTGGCCAATTCTGGAAAGAATTCTGTGAAAGTCATGGCTTTCACAGACTTTTTTAAATACCAGGATTTGTCATCCCAGCACAAGCTTCGAAAGATGGAGCCGCGTATATTTGAAAGACGTCGTATCCGTACAAGTTGTAAGGGATGCTTTTTACTGAAATACAAAACAAGCCACGTACAAGAAGGTTATGAGTCATTGGATTTTCTGCAATTGAAAATATTGAAGTCTCAAGAGTTCCCAGAACCAAAACAACGAACTGAGCCTCGAGGCATTGATCATGAGCGCAAAGCGGCTATCGTCTCGAAACTCGTGCCTCTCATGCCGGCCAACAGGAGAGAATTCTGGTACAATTTGCCTGTTTCATCTGACTGTGACGACTAAAGGCTCTTTAGTTATTACGAGTGAAACAAGCAAGCATATTGCACCAGGAATCTCTACTCTAAATTACTGGTTCAATAATTATAACATGTTTTTTTTTCTAGGTCAGTAAGTACCTACGTTGATTTGGAAGTCAATTTTTTGTTTTGTTTTCATTGTTGTAGTTTAACATTTGTTTTGTAATAATTAATGTTTAAGGAAACCTGATTTGGATCTCAAAACTAGATAGTAATGTAATTTTATTATTGTGGCATTGAGACTGATTATGAGTAATATAAATGACACACAGTGCATTATTATGTTATATAGTAAATAAAGTTAATTTTATAAAATTCACTTGAATTTTCTTTTAATTATACTCAGTAAAATAATTATATATTAAAATATTATATCGCATTTACATGCATTCCATGGCACAGATACTAGTCATAACCAGCTTAAGTTCTCATTTGAAATTGTAATAAGTAGGAAAATGATGACGCGATATAGTCATATTACTAGCTATTAGCATCATAATAACGCTTACCTAGGCATATGCAACGCATTTGCTGCACATGCGTTGTATGTGCTTAGTAAAGTCCAGAAATTTAATTCAAGTTTCTTAGTCATAAATATTTTTTTGATTCGTCATTAAATCAATAAGAAGTATACACGTTTCTATGTTACACGATATGAAAATAAATATCCTTGGTCATATATTCCAAATTTTTTTTTTTTAAATTTCATAATAAAACTTTTTTTACAACAAAAAATTGAAAAAAAAAATTTGCGCGCGTTTTTCTCAATTGTTGCCGCCAGGCAGATGCGTTGTTTATGGTTAGGTGGGCAGTACTAGTAAAGCATTATTTACTCGATTTATTATATTTCTACTGGCGACCCCCCAATCTAAGGCTTTGTACTGGTAACCCCCCTCCAAAATTCGAGGCTGGAATCGCGCCTGAATCTCAGAAGCCAAAAGTTAATTGTACCTAGATATTTTAAGTCCTTGCGTCATACATTTTCAGGTAAGTTGTATAGAGCATTAGGGTCATATTATCTTAATGATTTACACAAATCCTCCAAATCGTCTACAGCTACAAACAGCTGACAAAAAGTTTGGGAGGTCAGGATTTCGAAACGTTACAAACATCTAGGTAAGTAATTACCGGAACAAATATAACCTTGTGTTGTTTTTTATCTGTCTGTTTATAACGCTTACCTGGAGCTTCTTAAAATTAACTGGATTGCTACTTTTAGGCTGATTTACGTAATTGAATCTACTTATTACCTATTACAAAATATAGAAGTGATAGAGCTCTACGCAGAGTCCGCCAGGGAAAATACCACACATTTGGCAGTTATTCTATCACTAAGCGATATTCCGGTTTGAAGGTCCATTTATATTGAAAAATGTAAAGAGATAATATACGAGTAGGTAAATCAACTTTAAATCTTCGGTGACAAATGCACTACACTGGTAGTGCTAGGCAATAGCAGTAGCAAGTAGCTTTATTGCCTAGCACTACACTGGTAGTGCTAGGCAATAAAGCTACATGACCCTATCTTCTGTTATGTATAGCCGAGTTGCTTAAGAGTACGGGTTTTATTTTATACAGGGAACAAAAAAAACTTGTTCTAAAATGTACACAAATAACCGGATGACAATTATTACCGAAAAGATTCAAGATTCCGAAGCCTTGCCGAAAAAGGGCAATGTTCGCTAGGTAAAAACAAGAAATAATGTGAGATAACGCCTATAATAAATATGATATTATGATATAATCCGGCTTAGTGACGTCCTATTGAGTGTTGTTATTACGATAAAATAAGTACCAATCAACAGTACATTATTGTTGAATGAAACTAAGAAAACATGCTTCCGAATTCTGTGTTATCCATCGGTCGTGGCTACTGGGGATTTTTCTTAAATATCCACTCGTTTACAATTATTCTGATTAATTTAAACCCTCTTATATATCGTTAAATGCGTAAGTTTTTCCTAGAGCCTTTGAAGTTCTTGTTGCGATATTTGCTCGATGCAATAAAAGTGCCTACATTCTACAGTATTTCGAGCTTGTCGAGGCGGAAATTCTCGCAGCAGAGATACAGAATAGGTACATTCGAGCGTCAATTCTCTCCCAATAAATGTGCTCCTGATATAAAGCATCTAAAATTAAGTACGTAAAAAATTGTTCACTCACCCTAAACCTCAAATCTCCCAGAGGCGGGACTGCATAAGGTATACCGGTGAATGCAGCTACATCTCTACCGCCTCGTGTTTTCATATAATAACCGGTGATTTCACCGAGAGGTGTCTTCACCGACGGCTGCCTTTCCCCGACCACACAACCCACCACGAGCAATGCGACCACAAGTTTACTCATAACGCTCCGATTGTTTCACGCGTATTAAAATTTTAAAACCTGTTCAACATGCTCGCACGAGTACTCGCGTTGAGAGCAAAACCGAAATGACACTCGCGCCTTGGCCCCTCAACTTATATCTATTAGACTAAGAAATCATAAAGCAATAAGCAAATTAACTTGTGATGGGCAGGCGAGGTAGCTCACCTGTGTGCTGCGCGGGCGCCAAGCGTCGGCGTCGGGCTCTTCATTGTGGCTTCGTCACATAGATTGCCGTATTTGCGATTCGGGTGAGTAAATAAAATAATCTATTTTAACTAATAGAGTAAGATGCCAAAATAATAGAATTTTAAAGCGTCTGTTAAGCAAAACGGCCGACGGAAAGTGTCTGGGAGTATTGGGGTCTTATTTTTAAAGATATTGCCTATAACATACGTGAAAATCAGTTATCACAAAATACGTGAAGTAAGTAATGTATCTTCTGGACCCCATAACTCAAAATTGGCCGTCTGAGCAAGTTAGCGGGTAAGCATGTGTTCTTAGTACATACTAACTCTACTCAATCGTCCACATTTCATCCATCAGAAAATAGAGGTGTGTAATCTGTGAGAAAATACGTGACGTCTGGCGGCTCTGGGATCTTGGACTTGAGTTTCGTTAAGAAGTTCAGAGTTGTCGTTGACATTTAAGAATCTGAGGATAAGGCTCAATTTCGTTTATTTCCTTTGACACTACCGCTTGGCACTACTGGTAGTGTGACGTGAAATTTTATTTTCACGTGGCACTACTGCTCTTATTGGCTGATTAAATGCATACTGTAAAATTTCCCGTGGATTACCTCATTACCCATGGCACTACTAAACTTTTCAAAAATAAAAGGCCCGTTCAGACATAGAAAGATTGTTAGGGAACAAAACTAAACTGAAAGAAATAATAAACATGTTTTTAAAATGTAATCTGGGGGCACGGAAGTGCCCCCGCCAATTCAAAAATTTATTCATAACAAAAGTATTGGTTTTGTGGTAAAAAAAATAGTTTTGAGATAAACGCGTTTCAAAGTTTGAAAATGTATGGCTGCTTATCATAATGTATTTCACTTATACCCAAATTTAAATACATTCCTTTTCTTCATGTTCAGCAAGTTTGGTGAGTGCACCTATGGTAAATTAAGTTTAATTGGTTGTTATACAAGACTAGTGAAGATGATACTAATAGGTAAATATAATACTATGATGGTAGTTGAAATCCTCTAATATTGAACTTACTACTCTTTAGCATTTTAAATTAAACTATCAATAGGATATTATTTTAAAATGCAGTTTTTAATCGCATTCATTGAACAGGCAAAAGCGTATTAAGTTGAGATAATGCTCCCTATATACATAGAATATCTACACATATTTTAAGCAGACCATCTGGGTGAGCCGTGGAAAGTTTTTTATACAATGGTTCAGCTTTGTCCTCCTGGCTGTTCCTGGGGAAATATTTAGTTAGTACCGTCCACCTTATTAAATAACAGAATCGGATCGGTTAGGTTACATTGGACCCCGTTACGACTCGGAGCACCCCGACTCCACCTAGTCTTGTCGTTAATACTCCTATCACCGTCATGCGAGGGCAAGTGCAGCGAAGGGCCTCTCCCTTCGCTGCGCTTGCCCTCAAATGTCATGTCATGCGCATGTCGAGCAAAGCGAGTCGGCGACCTCCGTAGGGGAGCTCAGGCCGAGTATGGAGAATTGACACAGGGGACTGACCGTAGAGCTTCTGGCTCGAGCCCACCCCGAGTCAAATCTCAGTGATAGACTCTAATCGGACCGGTAGGTACATAATTCTAAAGTGTAGGTACCGTCATCAATATCAAATTATGGGCTCGGTTCGGTAGGAAAGAACTGTTAAGCATTTTTTCCGAAACTGATAAAGGGCTGGTCACGCACTGTGAGTGACAACCTGATATCCGTGGTGACAACTAAATCAACTTAGATGAGATTACTTATTTTAATCGTTTCGAAAATAACAAAATAAAGAGATTTTAAGCTTTTCCATTAAATGTCAGTGAAAAATAACCACACGTGCACGGGAAACATCATTTTGCTAGTAGTGTCACGGGAGAAATATTATATCCCGTGACACTACTAACGACAGTGTAGTGTCACGGGAAATGTGCTTTTACCCGTGGCACTACCAGTAGTGCCACGGGAAAGTAAAATTTCCCATGACTCTACCAGTAGTGCCAAGCGGTAGTGTCAAGGGAAATAAACGCTTAATTTCAACAGTCCTATGCAATTACGCATGTAGTTTTTTTACTATTATAGGTTTGAACTGGGCCGCTATCTCACCTGATGTTAAGCGACGATGCAGTCCACAATAGAAAGTTTACCTAGAAGAAACGTATTCACTCTCGATTTGAAGACACCAAGACCATCGGGAAAAATAGTTAATATAGTAGTAGACAGCAGTCATGGTGTGCGAAAGTACAAACATTATCCTTAGAACACATTTCATTTTTAGCACTCAAGAAATAAAACACGCTAATAACAACACAATATATTTAAAGAGTAGACGAATTACGCATTGTCATTGATGTCGTTTTTTTTGGTGTTTTTGAGTGCAGGAGTAGTTTCCTGTTAAGGACATTAGTTACTCGGTTCAAGATGTGTGTGTAAGACCTCCTTCGAACTCGGTATCTTATAGTTTTCTCCATGGGTATTACAGGAGTCTGATCAATGGTGTCCTGTAATATGCTTCGTGCAGTAGAAATACGTTGGCCAGCAAAACTCAGCTTAGCTGTAAACGAATTTAATCCTTTAGCTTTTATAATATATATTTAAAACCTTACCTACCTATTTAAGTTTTTATTTGTTTCTACTGTAGTCAATCAAGTCGAAACGCACACATACACAGATATACATACATACACATGATGAAACTTGGGTAGGGTAAGAACTCATTTAAGCGATTTGCACCCGCGACCACAGCAGTTACGGACCCGCAACTTCTTTAGAAAGCAGGTATAGGTATATTATTATAAAAGCACATCCGAAACCGTATCCGTTTCGGTTACTGATCATCTTGAGCATTTGGGCGTTACCTTGACATCTATGCTCAACTTTGGCTCTTATATCGAGTCCAAAGCTAAATTAGCTGCCAAAAAACTAGGTGTCCTCTCAAAGGTGCGAAAGTATTTCAATTCTGTTATACAAAGCACAGATTCGCTCTTGTATAGAGTACTGATCGCACCTTTGGGATGGATTGGTTAAGTATCAGCTTGAGGCTGTGGACTCGATCGAGAGGCGTGCCAAAAGGCTCATAGGCAAGGACACTCTAGTGCGAAAAACTTCAAAATCTGGAACATCGCCGCAAGTATAGTCATCGGTAAGCACCTATGACTATACTTGTAAAGTTGTATGAATACTTTAATTACTGTAACCATTTCTATAAGTATGTACTGAAAGTAGCTACGTCCTATACTTATCAATAACGAAATCACCACAGTCATGTTCACTACGAAGACTATCACTTAGGATACTGTTGGCTTATTAAAATAATTCTAAATAGCCGGATCCACACCAAATTATCCAAAATGGATCGTCAATTCCTTCATGAGGCATAAATCATTGATCGTGTCATCTGACGAACTGGCGATCTCGCCGCGTCGCACCGACACGCTCCAACCGATCCACACTGATCTGCCCACGGAGCTAACACAAAGAGGAGCTGCCCTAAGCAACTGTGCACTGTGATATTCAACTAGGTCCTGACGTCATCACGGTGGGCGGGGTCTAAGTTAGTATGCTATCAGCTTTCGTCAGGTGCACATGTGACGAGACTCGCATTTTAGGTCTGTTTTTTGAGTTTTTAACAAGAAAAGAATGAAGTGTTGTGTTTTACTTTGTCAAAGTTACTCAGACAGACGTTCTGATAATATAGATGGCATCACATTTCATTAGTAAGTAATTTAAAAGTAATTAAATATAAAAGTTCTAGAACATTCTCAGCTTTCCGTGTTAAATTTCTACTACTTGACACTAGATGGCGACATTTTTGGGAAGAAAATACATAAGTTTACGTATGATTTTGCAGTATTATATTGTAATAATAATACATAAAAAATAATAATAAATACTAAAAACTGTTATACACTTATAGACTGCAGGCCCGTGAACAAAATTTATGGGTCATCTGATACAGCAGGAGACCTATGTAGGATGATAGAAGGGTATAAAGTAATAAGATTGAGCACTATGCCGTCACTTGTAAGCTGTCCAACTGAGTGCAGTTGAAGAGGGGGGTTCAAAACCTTGATCATTTCTCGTTATCGCATGATTTTTGTACGGCATTGCGAAATAATGTATTAGAAGAGGTATTGAAACTGTATGGAACCAAAGCCGAACATAATCAAATGACCAAACTTACTCTGTAAATCGTCGGAAAATCATGAATTTTTTTCACAAACTAACAATAAGAATTGTAAAATTTATAATTTTTATAGTTTCAATACCTCTTCTAATCTATTATTCCGCAACGCCGTACAAAAATCATGCGATAACGAGAAATGATCGAGGTTTTGAACCCCCCCTCTTCACCTGCACTCAGTTGGACAGCTTACAAGTGACGGCATAGTGCTCAATCTTATTACTTTATACCCTTCTATCATCCTACATACATAGGTCTCCTGCTGTATCAGATGACCCATAAATTTTGTTCACGGGCCTGCGGTCTATTAGTCCTAAATACATTTTAGTAGCTAAAACAGTACTTTTACAGCTTTTATTATTATTTTATGAACGGGCTGCCATCTATCGTCATGTAGCATTAACTATTTAAACGTGAGAAATATCCAGGGCCGAATTCAGAATTAAATTATTTTACCAACTAATTTTATATGTTCCTTTCAGAACTAATAACTTTATAGAAGGCTTATAGCACGTTTTAGCGCTAAAATGCTGTTAAATAAATACCATTTTTCTTAAGACGTACTATAGCAAGACTTTAGACATGCTATAACTTTTTATGAATAGGACCGTTGGAGTTTGATAATAAATATATACATCTAGGTTTCTACGATATATTTATGATTATAGTGACGTAGACGAAGAAGTTTAATTTATCGTTAAAGGTTGCAATGTAAGTGCCTTATACATTTATTATCATGTTTAAATTATTTTCAAATTTTTAGTTCATTTTATTTACAAGTAATAAAAGCATGTTTTTTAATATCTTAATTTTATTTATTAACCTATAATTTTTGACGTGACAACGTCTTATAAATTGGTTTGCCGGGTGACACTTCAAGAAACTGCGTTACGCTACGCTCACGTTATGCGCTCACAACGAGAGCGAGTGAGAGGCACGCGTCCCTTCTACTCGGGCATGGTTAGCCCGCCTAAGAGCGAGAGAGACAGACATAAAAAGTGAAAGGCACGCGTCCCTTCCGTAAAATTATTTTACCACTCAAAGTCGTTGTCACGTAAAACTTTCGCCCGTATACCGACTTTACAGGCAACCAATTTTTTTTTTTTGAAGATTAAAGTTCTTAGTACGTCCCATCTCATTAAATCTTTTGACATCTAGTGTAAGGTAGCTGAACTATGTAGTAACATCAACATTAACCTAAGCTAGTAGTTTTGCTATTAGCCGATAGATGGAAAATTGAGAAGTGGGCGGAGCTTAACACGCCCTCAGTGCCCCCTCATCCCGCAAACTATCACGCGTCGTTTCATATGGAAATTTAATTACCCCACCTCCTCTTTGTATTAGCCTCCGTGGATCTGCCTAATTATAGCACATTCGAACTTTTGGTCGCTATGGAGTATGGAGTCACACGTGCAGCAACGACGTCTAAACCGAGCGCGCTGAGAGATCGACTGTGTGCTAGTAACAAAAACCAACATCTAATGGATCGCTCGCGGCAAGTCCACATCAACGCGCATGGAGCGCGTTCCTGCCGCCCGCGATCGGAGCGCGTTGGATCGTCTGGTGTGGATCCGACTAATAATCATTAGAAATGATCGTGTTTTTTTTAATTTTATTACTTATACCTCTACAGAGTGACGGGGCGAGCAAGACATGCGCCTGATTCTCAATAACACGCCTGCCCATAATAACGGACAACGCATCGCGATTTTTTTTAAATACCTGTATCGCGCTCATCACTCAGATGTAAATTAAGAATATGCATCTCTTTGCTTTGTAATTTATCTGGCTACCTACATTACCCTTCAAATAGGAACATAGTAATGTTTGCACGTTGCTGCTTCATATCATATCATCATATCATTTATTCATGGTAGGATAGCTCTGCTGGCTATACAAACTCTGCAAAGATCCCCTCCAAGCCACGTGTTTCAAGTGCGTAGTTCGATCAATCGGACCACGTGAACTTTTTTTTCCAGTTGGTTCGATTTTAGAATCGCACCACGTGAACTACTAATTCTTGGGACCTCGTGGTTCGACTCCATTGTCGAACCACTATGACAAGTTCATCTGGTTCGATTAATCGAAGTATACTCACAATTAACTCGGACTAAGAAAACTTGGGGTTAAGTATGTGTCTATTTGTGATTTTGAAGGCGGTTTAATTTTTTGTACAAAAAGAGTTTATTAATGTTAGTTACTGTACATATATAAAGTTATTATGTCCTTGGAAACATTACGAAGTAAAGTAAAAATGTAACATGGTTATATGAAGATTAAAATATGCTTATTGTGTTGTTGTATTTGTCTAAGTTTAGTAATTTTACAAGGGTTGACTAAGTTCGATTAAACAAACCTATTGAAAAAAGTCCACATAGTCAGATAAATCGAACTATCTGGAGTCTTAAAAACACATGGTTCTATAGATCGAACCAGCTGGAAAAAAAAAGTTCACGTGGTTCGATTGATCGAACTATCAGGAATCTCAAAAGCACATGGTTCGACTGATCGAACCAAGAGGAAAAAAAGTTCACGTGGTCCGGATTGATCGAACTACGCAGTCGAACCACGTGGCCTGGAGGCAAAGATCAGTCATTACCGCTACAACAGTTTGCTTTGCTAATGGCGAATTTATTATAAGCTACTAGCGGCTCGGCTTCGCCCGGATAATAACCTAGATGCCAACTGCAACGCCATCTGCCGGGCTGATTTGTGAATCTAAACCATCCAGGACCCTACCCAAATGTATACAAAAAAAAACATTCAAATCGATCTAGCTGTTTAGGAGGAGTTCACTTACAACGAAAAGTGGCATTGATTTATATATATATAGATCTAGTATTTGTTATGGTACTTAGGACCCTTTGCAGAGTCCGCCTGGGGTAGAACCACACCTTTGCTAGTTATTCTATCGCCTAGCAGTACTGCGCAAACGTCCGTGTGGCCGTGCGTTCCGGTTTGAAGGACAATGTTTTTAGAGAAGTTACAGGGCATAGAGAGAAATCATCTTATATCTCGGGGTGACGAGCGTAGTGCAGTGCCAGGTAATGATTTGGACTCTTCATGTTCTAACAGCTGCGTGACCCCGTAATGGGTAAGCGTGTTGCTTACCATCAGATACTTGACCTGCTCGACTATACATTATACTACAAAAAAAGAACAGAGTTCAGCAAAGTCGGCACAACGGGAATATGATGTATGTTCCGGCACCACAAACATTGCTGTGGTCCTAATGCAGTTGGTACCTACATTAGACACAGACTCAGGTTAGAATTTTCCCACAGCAATATGCATAGATACTCACCCAGTGAAGTAAAATTTAATTTCCTCTTTCGGTATCCATGATTCGCAGATTTTTTACTTGAAATGTGTTGTTGCTCCGCATCGGATAATTTTCGGAGTATTTCTGTATTTTGTTGAAGTAGTTTCTGTGACACATGTTTTAACTGAGTCAACTCAGAATTCAATCTTGGTAGTTGTATTTTATTCACTACATCAAATTTGTCCTTGAGGTTTGAAATAATATTCATAAGTGTTTCGTTTGAACTTTCTGTGATGCCTTCGGCAAAAGTTTGGCAGCGAGAACATGTCCATTTGTGTCCTCTGTCCCCGCTGCCTTGGTCAGGGTTTATGTGACTCCTGGGAGCTGAGTTTCCGACACTCTGAGGGCCTACAAAATCATCTCTAACTCGAGCGGAGGATTGACAACGTTTCCACATGGATATCCTTAAGATTTTCTACCAGTTTCAAGCCTAGTAACCTAGACCACAGAATTCACTATAAATATAATAGGCCATTCAGTAATTTTCTATAAAACGTACGGATTAAAATTAATAAAAATATACTTAACTATAAAATAATAATAGCATTATTAAAACATCAGGAATTAAGACATTGTCACCGTCAGACATTCTGTATTATAAAGTTCCTAAAAATACAAAAATAGTATCAATATCAAGAGGTTTATTTCCTGCAGATCTAACAAAAACTTTTTGTTACATCCCTCACTACGAAAATCAGCTATTTATTCAAATTAGCTATCTAAACTTAAGACTAATTCTATTAATTATTACAGAATAACAAACAGCAAAAAGTGAGTACATACATAGTATATCATTGCTATGTCGAAAATAAACGGCGCGGCGCTTGTAGTCTTAAGTCATAGAATAGATAATATAGACTTAAGTTTAGACGTTCGTATGTGCTCTTAACCCCAGGTTGAGCTTATTGTCACAGATTTCTAAAACAAAAGGCAGATGGAACACAGATCCTGAGGTCCAAAAAAGCAAATATCAAACGCCAAAGCAAATACAAACTCCAGTCAGTACGAAACGGACTTCCGTCTCGTACGGAAGTCCCGTGTGATTTTAAGTTTTGTTTAAGATTATGCCGTCTTGTGTCTTCAAACATTGCAAACATTGTTCCCAAAAATAAGAAAAGGAAAGAGGAATATCATTTCATAGGAAAGTTTGAATACTTTTACTGCTATTTATATAATTTAGGCGATTTCATTTCAATTGATGAATAGAAACACAACACCTCAACGAAAATTGGTTAGTGTTGCTATACTAAATTGAAATTATTTTCCCTAAAGTTAAGGTAAAATATAGATTATGATTTTTTTGAAGACACTCGTAGACCACATTTTTTATGTAGATTGTATTGTTCTATTTTAAACTATATTTTTATAATCGTAATTTTTTTAATTTAATGTGAATCGATGTCTAGCACAAATCCACGTCATTACTAGTGTTTATAAAAATACTAATAGTGTTGATGAAAACTATAGTTATCAAGCAAGTTTTTAATACTTGCAAGTAGGTATAGAGGAGCTTAAAAACGTAGGCGAGTTCTTTTGAGAGATCTAATCGTTTTTTATCTGGTCGAGTCAGTAGTGACATTGGTGGACATATTGGTGGACATATCACACACAACATTGGCGAAGTTTTATACGGTGCTAATTTGTGCCCAAAAAGATGTTGGGATCAGGCCAATCGCTGTTGGCACCACAAATACTAGCCTTGCTGCCAAGGTGGGTTGTAGGTATAAAACGTTGCTCTTTCGAGCTCCCTTTCCCAACAAACTTGATTTGGGTTCTCTGGGTGGACGTGAGGCTGCTATTCATTCTGTCCTGATTGTATTTGTCCAAAATTGGGGAGAGGGTTGTTAAAGGTGGACGTCAAAAACGCCTTTAATTTGGTAGAATAAAATTCTTGACCTCTACAATTTTCTTTGGCAATGTTATGGCGGACCCACAAAATTATCAAATCAATCCTATGCTATCTTCCGTTGGCTATCAACTTGGTGAACCGTCGGCCATGCGACCTTCGCCCTGGCCATTCGCTCTATCATTTAACATCTCCAGCCCAATTTAAACGTCTCGTACTTTTTTTTTTTTTTTTTTTTTCCACCTGTACTTCCCCCCACACAAGTCGGGGACATTGTCAAGCTGAACATGTTGCTTATGCGTTATGCGTTTAAACGTCTCGTACTTGGACGACGGAACTTTAGGTGGCGATGTGAATATTGTTCAACTGATTTTTGAAAACTCTTAGACGGTTTTCGTTGGTTTGTATCAACATTTTTGAAAAGGTAAACTTTTTGTTTGCGACACGCGTCCAGACAAAGATTGGATAGTACACAAATTGAATGATCTGGCCCCCCAACATCAAATCAGTTAACAAAAATTCTCTGCACCTCCTGTGTTCACCGATATTAAATGAGTAGTTGCCACCTTTTATGCCTGCCTGCCTGCCCCTTAAAACTACGTCCCAGTCACAAGTCTCGGGATCTACTCGTTTTCTCTCTCTACCACACGATGGACCCGGCACCCGCACGGTGAATCCATGGAATGCTAAGCAGATCGTCTCTCTTTACTATTATTCTTTTTTCTTATTTTCCTAAGACTGGGAACATTACACGCACACCAACGTGAGTAATATAATAATAATAATTTGTGACACGAGAGACGTGTCTAACGCCATACAAGTTGATGACACTACCGTCGTATCTCCCGCCATGTGTTAGAGTAAATATGCTTTTTTGTGTTTTTACGCCTTAAATGATTTTGATTAGCTCAGTAGACACCAAACTACGGTTGTTAGTGGCAGTATACGTTATTTAGTGTTGTATTTACGTGGTTAACTACGAGTTTTCAAAGAAATGGAAGGTAAGTGATATTTTTATTCAGGTGTTACAAACCTTTTGAGTATTTTTGTTAGTAATGTTAGGTTTTAATTTTAGGTTTGCACGATAACGTTGAGAAAATAGATTGTTTTAAATATAAACTATTTCAAATAATAATAGTTTCTTACAAAAATACAGAAATCAAGTATATTTGGCATAGAATTACTAAGAATTTTACACGACTGCCCAAACAGAAGTAAAATTATGTCCGGACTTGTGTACCTATATAAGTGTATTAACTTCACCAAGAAATTCCATCTCATGTCTATAGTACATACATATAGTTAGTTAGAGCCCTGTAATTTCTCTGGAAACATTGCGCTTCAAACCGGAACACCGCCAAGCAGTATGTGTTTGCACATTACTGCTTGGCGGTAGAATTGTTGTTTATCTGGACGATATAATTATAGATAGTTTCCGTATTTTTTTTCATTTAGGCTGATTGTAGATTTATTTAATTGGATAACGGGACACTCACGTATATACGGTCGGTCAATCCGACTCGAGTTTCGGCCGCGTCCGGCGGCCTTTTTCAAGGCGAGTGCACACGCGCGGCGGCTGCTCGTTTGGCACTGCGGGCTGCCGCACGTCGCGCACGCCGTATATACGTGAGTGTCCCGTTATCCAATTAAATATGTGTAACAACCACGTTAATTTTAATACTATGATTGTAGATTATTACTAAAAGCGCCTTACGGTTTTACCAGCGTAATTCTTATTCTCATTATTTGTTGTGATAAAAGTAGTAGTAGTAATGATTTGTATACAGTTAAAAGGTAATATTTTCAGGAACTAAATATTTCATTACATACAATGTATATCTACAAAACTGATATTTTTGTTGATAAAATCACATTTTTTTTCAGTTCGGTAACATATCAAGTAGCAAATTACCTATCTCCTCCAAGCCTGTTGTAAGAAACTTCGTTCCAATTGTTATGAAAGCTACCCACTCGTCTAACGGCTGCTGACACTGACTTCAAATAAAAGAATGGGTAGCGTTTATAACTAGTACCTATGTAAATTTTTTTTTCACTTTTGAGTGCATACTTGTACTTTTGAACTCGTTTTTTTACATGGTTTGTATATCTTGTTGGTTCGAGGTATTTCAAATAGAGCAAAGAAGGGTATCACAACGAGAGACGCGCGAGATTCCAATCTTACAGTGAGTTAGGTTAAATTAGTTTATTATTTAATGTTGTAATTTGATGGTATTTAAAGTATGTATCAGATAATCTCAGATGGTGTCAGATAATCGCAGAATATTAAAAACCTCATGGCATAGAGAGGAGTCGATGTTGTCGAGTTTTCGATCAATCTGACCAGATATAATTTATGGCGTTCTTATCGACTAATCAGCTTGCTTTAGCCGTAAAAGCCAACGATTCTATTCGAAAACTTACTAAAGTTGAAAATATCTATTGGGTAAAATTTACGGTCGTATTATTAAAATATGTATGCAGTCGAAAAAGGTTGCAAATCCCTGAATTTTTCCAAATCAATCAATTTCCAGAAACCAAGGCTAAAGCCATAATCTACCTACGTAAAAAAAATATATCAATATAAGAATATCTTGTTTAGGACAAAATTTTTAACGGTTTTAAAAATGACACGACTCTAGTGTCCTACGCCACAGAACGAAAACTATTTAGACACGCCTGTGGTGTCCTCCGCAACGAATCGGTTAACTGGAGTAGCACCGCAGCACATAAATATTATAAAAGGAAACGACCGTACGACTCGAGGAGGTACCTACATACACGTGGGTCCGATCGCCGGAAGCTTACCTAATTAGGCTTTTCCGAAAAAAAAACGTATGTTGTAGATATGCGCTGTACAAACTAGCAGCGCCCTGCGGTTTTACCTGCGTATTTCATGATGTATGTATCCAAATTTCAACCCGATCCGTTCAGCCGTTGCGACGTGATTGAGCACGAAACATCCAAACATTCGCATTTATAATAATAGTAGGACGTTAAACAATCATTTTCTGCTGATAACGTGTGTGAAACGGCACAATATACCTACCTAGTTTCCCAGATACATGTAGCAAACGTTGATAATAATTATGCTGCTATACCTCTACATAATCGAGGATAGTTATATTATGATAACGTGTTATTGAATGCCTATAAGGCAACCTAACATACGTAGGTCGATAAGCGCGTTCTCACGACTAAAAGACATACCTAGTTATTCGCTTGGGGATACAGTGACGGGAGGTTAAAATATACTTTATTCTTACAATCAACGGTTATCCAGTGTGAAATAAGGTTCGCACAATTGCCAAAGCAATGCACCTAATGGATATCTTTTTAACCCCCGACAAAAAAAGGGGTGTTATAAGTTTGACGTCGATGTCTGTCTGTCTGTCGGTCTGTCTGTCTGTCTGTCTGTCTGTGTGTGTGTCTGTCTGTGGCACCGTAGAGCTCAAACGGATGGGCCGATTTCGATGCGGTTTTTTTTATTTGAAAGTTAATATCCGTGCGGATGTTCTTAGCTATGTTTGGTTAATATCGATTCAAAATGGCCGCCACCACAAAATGGCGGACAAAATATTTCTTCACAACCTACCTCAATATGGGTATCAAATGAAAGGGCTTGACTAGTAGAGTATCAAACGCTATAACAAATTTCAAATCCAAGATGGCCGCCACCACAAAATGGCGAATTATATAATATTTTTCACTACTACCTCAATATGGGTATCAAATGAAAGGGTTTGATTAGTAGAATACTTTGCACTATGACAAATTTCAAATCCAAGATGGCCGCTACCACAAAATGGCGAATTACATTTCCTTTTTCACAATTCCCTTAATATGGGTATCAAATGAAAGGGCTTGACTAGTAGAATGTTGTACAGATAACAAATCTAAGGTAGTCGGGGGTTAATCAAAATTTTTAATTTTGTTCTTGTTTTTAGAATAAGTAGTGATGGGAAGAGCAGTCCATGTGCCTAATTGTTAGCAATAGTACGCCTGCCCATATTTTGGAACAACTAAATCTTTTTTTTTTAATAAAGAGTGACGAGACTAGCAGGACATGTGCCTGGTGGTAAGCAACATGTCTGCCACATAATAGCACAGTGGCACGCAGCTATTGGAACAAGAAGAGCCCAAATCATTAATTGCGCTGAACTGCGATCGTCGCCCAGAGATATAAGATGATTTAATTCTACGCTCTGTAATTTATGTGAAAACATTGCCTTTCAAACCGGAGTACAGCGATGTTTCCACATTAGGTACTTTATCTGTTCATTAACCCATGTACCTACACGTCTACAACCACAAAAAATTCGGTATTAGTATCTATCTTCTTAGTCATGCAAACGTTGCCAAAACATCCGCCCAGCTTACGATTAGCATGGTGCGATGTCTGATGAGTATTATTAACAATAGCAATAAATATTTGATGTTATTCCTCATACAAAACTATTTAGCCCCAAACTTAACAAATTTTGAACTATAAGAATTAGTATTATGGAGGTAGACTTTCATGACTATAATACTCAAATATTTGAAAATACGTTTTTAAAACATAAAACACCCATACACAGAACAACCATTCAAATTTATGACATTATTACGCATGTTGAGTGGTATCCGATAACCTAAGTCTCTGTAGGTAGATATATTTCTATCCGAGCCATAAGACTAGTTAATAGAAATGGTTAGGGTTTTTTGGCCTTTATTGAGACTACCGAATTTTGTGCTAATGCAGAAGCGCAGGCAGAGCCCTACAAGCTTAATACTATACTTACACTCACTCGAAGCATACCTGAAAGGATTTCACATACTTACTATAATTATGTGATTACAACTGTGATCATCCAAAACTAAGCCCGTGATCTTGCTCCAAATTATAACAGTGAAATTTAATAACTTATCAATATATATCTTAGCAATACTCCTTTACACTATTATGTTAAAGCATATTTATCCACTTATGATCTTTACCCCTTTGTTGCCACAATGAACAATGATAAACTTATCAACATTACAAAGAATTGATTATGATAAAATTACTAACTTATCAATTTGATATCAGGTAAATAAATTAAAATCTCCAGTTTTTGAAACTATATGTACAATGAATATTAATGATGTAAAGGAAATAGTAACAGAATAAACACAAATGGTTACTTTATAAATATACATTTACTTTTGTAAGGTACAGACAGTCTCAAATGCACTTAAAATACCAGTAAATAGAAAAAACAAGTGTATAAGTAAAAATTAAAATACAACAGAGCTTATATGACTTCTGTATAGTAAAACATTACTCATTACATATTATGCACTTCTCCAATGTGAATATGTGCTACTAGAAACAAAATTGTTAGCTATATAATAATGCAGTGAAAATAAGTGATAACAATAAGATGCAGAAGAATATATCGAGAGTAGGTAAGTAGCAGTATCAGATAAACACATAGTAAACTGTCACATGGCACTCAGCTCAAAACTTAACATAATTATATATGGAGGAGCATTATTAAAAAAAACATTTCGAGAACTTATAACTTCTAACCAAAAATGTAAAAAAACCATGAATCCCAGATGTTAAACTTCAATACTACCATAAAATAGCACCCAGTCTTAATAGGTAATCAATAAATTACAAGTTAGCGTGGTATTTCTTGTAAGGGGCCAGACCAGAAGCTACCTGGCTTCCGAGGTCAGGATGTACAGCAGAGAACATTTTGATGGCGCGCTCCTGGAGGAAGGCAGCGGCATCCTTCAAGTTCCCAACGATGTTAGCGACGACACGCTTCTTGGCTTCATCATCAAACACCCGCGAGTAGAGGATTGTGGCTTGGGAGAAGTTGTCTTCGGTCTGTCCGCTGTCGTAGCGGTCAACGTCGCCGCTGATGTTGTAGCGCGGCTGCAAACGCTGCGCGCGCGGGCACTCTTGCGGCCCCGAGAACGAGTTGGGGAAGTAGTTGGGGCAGTCGTTCTGGTTCTGCAACGCCTGCGGCCCGTCGCGCTGGTAGTTGGACACTGTCACGCGGAACGGGCAATTCACCGGGATCTGCAGGTAGTTGGCCCCCAGTCGGTGACGGTGCGTGTCGCTGTATGAGAACAGACGTCCCTGCAACATCTTGTCGGGAGACGGTTCGATGCCTGGCACCAGGTTCGCAGGGCTGAATGCGATCTGCTCAACTTCCGCAAAATAATTCTTCGGGTTTCTGTCAAGAACAAACTTGCCCACTTGGATGAGAGGGTAATCATTGTGTGGCCAAATTTTGGTCAAGTCAAATGGATTGAACTTGCTGCTCTCTGCCTGTGCCATAGTCATGACTTGAATGTAGAAAGTCCAAGATGGGAAATCACCTTTGCCAATAGCATTGTATAAATCCCTGATAGAATAGTCGGGATCGGACGATGCAAGCTCTCCTGCCTTCTCTACTGACAAATTCTTAATACCTTGGTTAGTCTTGTAGTGGAATTTGACATAATGGGCAACTCCTTGAGCGTTCACAAGTTTGTAAGTGTGAGAGCCGTAGCCATTCATATGCCTGTATCCATCAGGAATACCTCTGTCTCCAAACATGTAAAGTAGTTGATGTGTTGCTTCTTGCCTGAGAGTTAAAAAGTCCCAGAACATGTCAGGGTCTTTTAAGTGAGTTGCTGGGTTACGTTTTTGGGTGTGGATGAAACTGGGGAAAAGAGTGGGATCTCTGATGAAGAAAATTGGAGTGTTATTTCCAACCAAATCCCAGTTACCATCATCTGTGTAGAACTTAACAGCAAAGCCTCTGGGGTCACGGACAGTATCAGCTGACCCGCTCTCACCTCCCACAGTTGAGAATCGGACTGCAAGTGGTGTCCTCTTGCCTATGGATTCGAATATCTTAGCTGCGGTGTACTTAGTGATATCATGAGTAACTTCGAAGTACCCAAAGGCTCCAGCTCCTTTAGCATGCACAACTCTCTCAGGAATACGTTCCCGGTCAAAGGAAGACATCTCATCCAAGAAGTTGACATCTTGCAGAAGGGCTGGTCCATTTTTGCCAACAGTTTGAATAGCAGTCTTTACCCCAACCGGAGATCCAGTTTTGGTGGTGATGTAACCAGGAGACTCCTGGAAAAGCCAAACAAATTCTTTAAAATTTTGAAACTCTAACAAGCATAATAAAACATACAGCAACAAAAAAGAGCATTTCATTATTATTTAACATTGTTGTATGTTTGTGCACATGTTAGAGTAAAATAAAAAAAAAACAACAGAAAAACAATAGATATGAAAAAGATATGATTAAGTTAAATAAAACAACATTCCATTCGCAAAGCAATCTTGAAGGTGAATTAAAATATGGGTACTTAAAAATCTACTAAAATTAAAATAGTAAGTACTTAATGTGGTAATTAATAAATTTTAAATGAAATTAAATTACAATTTATTATAAAGCCAGCCAACTCCAATAAACACAAAAGTACCTACCTATTTAACATATCCATTTAAATACAATAGCTGAATAACTATGACTTTGTTGACATGGATTTTTAACTTATCATTGTGATCACAGAGATCAAAGTTCAATTCTTTACTTAATTATGATTAGATAGATGCTAAGAAATAACATGAAGTAGGTATTTATACTGCAATACACTTTATGACACTCCACTATCTATAACGCAGCACTAGATAAACATACTTCAAACTAAGTACCAGACATGAACAAAATCTAAGTACCCATAGGTATTATGAAATCTATTTGACAGTCATTAGGAGACTTGGAGAACTTGTTTGAGTTATTCAGGTTACATATTGTGACCAATAAATTAAATCCTAGTGTAGGTACCTACATACACCAAATACTTCGAGATAAAATTACGAAAATATGAAAAACAACAGAGTTTTGAATGTTTACTTACTTTTAAGCCTTTCCTGTAGTTGACAAGTTGGTCAGAAGCGGGATCTCTTGAAGCCATTTTGATAAATCACTCTCGCTTGTACTAGACGGAGCGACACACTGGTAGCGTCCGCGCCACGAATACCGCCGCCGCCGGTTGCCCACCTCCTTATATAGAGTTTGTTGCGATAAACAACTATCACGCCAAACAAGTGCAACCAGTGACCGACGCACTACACCACACTACCACATACACGGTACCATCGATTCACACGTCAGTACAAATAAACCGCACGAAGTCCGCTTGCTTCTAATAAAATTATCACTACTATACCTACTTTACTTTAACTTTAGAAGGACGAGTTGTGGCAAAAAGATAGCTGAGACATTTATTTTGTTTGAATTTCTTCAGAAAATTGATAAGGACAAGTACATACCTAGGTAATTAAAACAAAAGAAAGAGGAAGGTAAATTCTGATCGCCACACAAGTCACAACAAAAGTAAAACTAAATAAATAAAATCCTAAGGACAGGTGGGTAATTAAATACAAAAGAAAGAGGAAACGGGAAAGTAAATTCTTATCGCCCCACTAATCACATCAAAAGTAAAATATAAAAACACTACCATCTAAATCTAAAGTGCAATAGCCATAGCCACAGATTGATGACTTTTTGACTTTTTTTTTAATGTATTCTTGGCCATGGTGATGTACTGCCTTAGTGTGTGTGTTGCCAAATATTTAACAAATAATGAAAATCGAATTGGCGTGTCAG
Source organism: Ectropis grisescens (assembly GCA_017562165.1). Taxonomy (NCBI): domain Eukaryota; kingdom Metazoa; phylum Arthropoda; class Insecta; order Lepidoptera; family Geometridae; genus Ectropis; species Ectropis grisescens. The sequence goes on along the minus strand of CM029767.1, from coordinate 11,251,657 downwards.
TAATAAGTAAACAATACAAAATCTATTGACTACTTCGCTGTAAAGGTTAAGATTAAACAGACGAAATATAATTATTTTACCGTGATTCTGAATTCTCTGTTTCAGAAATAAATTAATTGTAAGGCAATACCTACGAATAAATAATATCCCCGTAGGTATATCGTTTTAGGGACGGGATGACGCCGACCTCCTACCACGCTTAAATCGATATGCGGTATTCCCATTTAATAACGATCATCATCATCATCCGCCGCAAGACGTCCACTGCTGAACATAGGCCTCCCCCCTAGATTTCCACAACGAACGGTCCTGCGCAACTTGCAACCATCGGTTTCCAGCGACCTTTGTGAGGTCATCTCTCCATCTAGTGGGAGGTCGTCCAACACTGCGTCTTCCGATTCGTGGTCGCCACTCGAGAACCTTTCTTCCCCATCGGTTGTCAGTTCTGCGAGCGATGTGGCCTGCCCATTGCCAATTCAGCTTGCTTACTCTTTGAGCTATGTCGGCCACTTTCGTTCTTTTGCGAATATCTTCATTACGGATTCTGTCGCGCAAAGAGACTCCGAGCATAGCTCTCTCCATAGCTCGCTCTGTGACTTTAAGCTTCGTTATGAGGCCCACAGTGAAGGACCAAGTCTCAGTTCCATAAGACATCACTGGCTACACGCACTGGCTAAAGACTTTCGTCTTTAGGCATTGGGGTATTTTGGACTCAAAGATGTGCCGAAGTTTTCCAAACGCTGCCCATCCGAGCTGGATCCTTCGCTGGACCTCTTTGTCGAAATTGGATCTACCTAATTGGATCTTTTGACCCAGGTAGACGTATTCGTCAACCACTTCGAGTGTGGTATTCCCAACAATAACCGGTACAGATGAGACATGAACATTTGATATGACCTTCGTCTTGTCCATATTCATCCTCAAACCTACCTGTTGGGATACTCTACAGAGGTCTCTGAGCATAGCACCAAGGTCTTCCAGCGACTCCGCCACAATGACTATGTCGTCGGCAAACCGAAGGTGAGCGATGCATTCGCCGTTGATATTGATGCCATATCCGTTCCAGTCCAGTAGCTTGAAAACATCTTCCAGTGCGGCAGTGAACAGTTTCGGAGATGTAACATCTCCCTGTCTCACGCCTTTCTGTAGCTGGACATGTTTTGTGCACTGGTCCTGTAATCGGACAGACATTGTGGCTTTGCTGTAAATACACTTCAAAACTTCGATATAGCGATAGTCAATGCGGCATCTCTGGAGAGACTGAAGTACTGCCCAGGTCTCGATGGAATCGAAGGCTTTCTCATAGTCCACATACGCTACACATAGTGGCTGATTATACTACTCGGTTTTCTGTATAATCTGCCGGAGCGCATGGATGTGGTCTATGGTACCATAGCCTTTTCGGAAACCAGCTTGTTCGGGTGGCTGGAAGTCGTCAATCCTGCATGCGAGACGATTCGTGATTACCCTCGAAAACAGCTTATAAACGTGGCTCAGAAGTGAGATGGGTCTGTAGTTCTTCAACAAAGTGTTGTCACCTTTTTTGAAGAAGAGCACCACCACACTTCTGCTCCACGCTTCTGGCGTATTACCGTTAAGTATGACGGAGTCGAACAGCTTCTTTAAGAAAGTCAACTTTAAGTACCGGTTTTCCACCCGCTCTCAGAAGCTCAGTCGTAATTCCGTCGTCGCCAGGTGCCTTATTGTTTTTAAGTTGTTTGAGGGCCATCTTAATCTGATACAGGCTGACTTCCGGGATATCTTCGGTATTGAATAATGATGTTCTATTGAATAATGATGTTCGATTAAAATCGGATCGTAGTGATTGAGATTGGATCAAGCAGCCCACTGAAATGTTCTTACAGCTGGGACTCGGGGCCTCTCTCGTTAGGAGAGAGTCAAGGCCATAACCTCGCTGGATGTGCGGGTTGATGGATGACACATGACCTCGAAAGATTCTAAGTACATGGCGGATTTCTCACGATAATTTCCTTTACCAGTATGGTATGAATGAAAATAACAGTGAGGCGTTTTCAAGATGCAAAAAAGACAAGAAGTCAAACACAGTTCCCAATTTCACCATGGGTGGCGTCAATATTTTATTTTATTAGAGAAATTTCACAAAAAACAAACAGTGGTGCCACACTTTAGAACTATTTTGACAAGTTAATTCGCATCTGGAAAAGTCCTCATTAAAGAGGTATTTTCAAAATCCAGACATACATAGGTACCTAAATAATAATCTGAGTTCTCAGCGTTATGCCTACCTACGCAAAACTACGCTTAGCAATTACCGCTAGACGAATCAATGATGTTTAGATTTGTTTTTAGTTTTCTTTTACACATTCTCTAGGTGTAAAGTAGTAAGTAGCTCGGTTTTTGTGTTTCATTTAGGTTCAGTAAGGTAAACTTACTACTTAGTGCTACCTACTGAATTCGTTTTTCTATGCTTACCAAACTTCATGAGTTGGGTACTTGATTTTTTATGTAACAAATTTAATAACTATTATAGTAGCAAGGCATTTTCGCATTGCTAATAAGCTCCGAACAGGGAATACCGATGAATACATTCAAAGAAAAAAAACATGATAACTCTTACGCTAGCTAGCGTAAGCTTAGTTGGTAGTGTAGTAGGCAAGTTTGCCTTCAAAGCCGTGGGTCGTAGGCTCACACTCAGTGCTAAAATCTATTTGTGATGAATATAAATAATTGTTATGTGTGGGTATATGTATTGTGGGTATGTATGTATTCGAGAGTAAAACTAAGCCAATTCAATTAATGTATGTATTTAGATTGATAACTGATGTCCTTTCCGTTACAAATTTTCAAAAGGAATGCCCGTCGCTGGCTTATCTCCATCTACTTAAAATCACAGCCCCTCCAAAACTCTTTTTTGAGATGGCGGGTAGAAGTAGACGGTTCTGCACTAGCGCCCTCTATACTACATTTTACCAGTCATATCAATTTCCTTAAATAACCAGATACTTATTTTTATATATATACACATATTTAGACTCAAAACGATACAGGTGATACTCGTAACAGTACCATAAGTATTTATTTGCAACTAAGGTACGAGTATTATATGAGCTACGAGTATCTGGTTCCGATACAAGGGCCGATCCAGCCTTGACGTCAGGGTGGGGTCCCGTGGTCACAATTATATTATTATTATTTGTTATAATTTAATTTGATCATTATATTGATACAAGTAAAAATTTAATACTGTTAGTAACCAAATCATTTTTTCTTTATAACGTCGTCTCCCGAAGCGGTTTGTCTCTTCCTCTTCTCCAATGTACGTTTTTATGGACGTGGAGAAGTGTCACTCCGGCTTCGACTCTCTTCCACCATTGAAGCTCTTAGCCAAGATAAATTTTTCGCCAGGGCCGGTTTTTGCACTACCGACGCGACGCTTTAAGCAAGTTTTCTTTTTACTAGGTATGCACTTTACCGCTCCATAGAGATGTTAACACTAATCACATATTAATGTTTATTGTATGGTAGTTTGGATTAATAAAAACATCGAAAATCACATTTTTATAATAATTTTATTTAGTAGGCACATTTACACTTTTATGATTTTAATTCCTATAGGTATTTATTCCGGATATTTATATCCGGATTTAGCCTTTACGAGATTTGAATGGCCCTGAAACAGCTCAAAAACAACAAGCGCCGGATGATGACGGAATCACAGGTGAGCTCCTCAAAGCGGCAGGTTTACCTTTGCTAAGGACTCTACAAAAGCTTTTCAATTCCGTCATACTAGAAGGTAAAATGCCAAAAACATGACCCAGAAGTGTCGTCGTTCTCTTTTTTAAGAAGGGCGACTAGATCTTGTTGAAGGACGCCCTTCACGCTTCTATGTCATGTTTATAAATTGTTTTCAAGGGTAATTTCAAATCGTTTCAATCGCAGATTTGATAACTTTCAACACAAATAAGGCGGATTTTACATGGGCTTCAGTACCATGGGCCACATACGTAAATATGTTGCGGCAGATTATGAATAAAAAGATGATTAGTATAACGAGCTCCTAAGCTAAGTGTCTTTGATTTGATTCTGACTTGGGCTATGATGTAGTCGCCCTAGCGGTGCCAAATTGACTATCGATACATCGAAGCATTAATGTGTCTGTATCAATTCTTCTCCAAGATAAGAACTTTAAGTCGATCCACTTACAACGAGACAGGGAACAGGTAAATCCCTGAAACTGTTCATCACTGCATTGAAAGGCATCTTTAAAACTTCTAGACTAGAACGAACTCGGCATCAACATCAAAGGCGAGTACATCACCAACAACCGTATAGTGATGATATTGTACCCGTGGCTGTACCCTGTACGACTTATACAGGATGCCTGAATAACCTCAGTAGTCTTCAAAAAAGTGGGTCAAAATGAACATGGATAAAACGAACGTCCTGTTGATCAATCATGTCACACGCACTCTTCTAAAAGTAGAAAACTCTACGCTCCAAGTTGTTGACGTACGTAAGTCTACCTAGGACAAAGAGTTTAGTTACGTAGCTCCGTAGAGAAACGACCTGTCGAGTCCTTCTTGGTTGGGCAGTGCTCGGAAAATTATGTAACATCTTCTCATCCGAACTACCGAAGTGTCTTTGTCTTACGAAGATCTTTAACCAGTGCGTGTGTATGTGAGGAAATGCGTAAGAGAACCACAGTAACCGACAGCTCACTGAGTTGCTAAACTTCATTGGGCGGGATACATAGCTCGCAGAACTGACGGTCGCTGGGAGGGGAAAGATTCAAAAACCTTGAAGAAGTGTAGTTGAAGAAGGTGCAGCGTTGGCAGGTCCACAAGATGGACCAGCGAACTGGTGGAAGCTGCCGGAAATCGTTGGTCGCCGGCAATCCAAGGTAACTCATAATGTTGTTGATAAATGAAATGTATTAATTAAACGGGTCATGTTACTATCTTTTGTTTCTAATCCGTGCACGGTTGCCTGGAAGAGATCGCTCTAAGCGATAAGGCCGCCAATTGAAATGTCATTTTTTTATATTTAGTTAAGTTAATTGTTTTTCTTTTGTATTATGGCTTTTAATAAAGAGTTTTCTTATCTTATCTTATATTAACGCAAGTCCGGTCTTCAATAGATTTTTGGGGAAGCCCTTCGACCAGCAGAGGCCGTCATTCAGCTGATAACCCACTAATACAAATGAATGTGGTAACTATATGAATCACCAACCGTTGCACTCAGAAACGTAAACACTTTTTTGACGTGACAACGTAATCGATGAACGCAGGCTGCATGCACGAAAAAGTGTCCCGTTACGCTGATTGTCCCGTTACGCTCATTGTACGTTTGCGCCGCATCTATCAATGTTTTGTTATGGCGTGACCTCATAATCTATCGTCTGTAAGCCAACCGACTCTACAGTCAACCAATTTTTTTCAAATATTCGAATAATTCGAGTAGTATGCGAATGTAGGTTCGAATATTCGAATACTGAAATTATCGAATATTTGCAAGCCCTAATTCCAAGGCTAAACTAGTTGCCAAAACTCTAGATGTCCTCTCATAATTTCGAAAGTACTTCAAGGCTGAATAGTTGTTGTTGATGTAGGTACTACCAACCAAAGATTCGCTCCTGTTTGGAGTACTGTTCCTATCTTTAGGAAGGGTTGGCTATGCACCAGCTGGAGGCTCTCGAGAGACGAGCCAAAAGGCTCATAGACAAGGACACCCTTGTCGACAAAGGTTTCGAAATCTTCAAGATCGCCGCAAATTTTTGTCGGATAAACTTCGGAAAGTATGCAACTTATCTGCATGATCTATCTTGTAATATCACATTGTATCTAATACCACATTGCACTTTTTTCTATCAAACTGTTCGTAGATCGAAAAAGCGACATCATTGACTCACAATCATGGTTGACTTTCCAAAGACTCGGACGAAAAGGCTTGACTCTATTTTTGTGATAAGTATAGACTCTACGTCTAGGCTATGAATAGCGTTGCCTGAGTGGGTTTTCTGGATGTTTACAATCTTGGTGTCTTCAAATCAATAATGAATCGGTTTTTTTCTGGCTAAGCACTCTCTATTGTATAATCTAATCTATATCGCATAGTTGTTTAACATCAGGCGAAATTTCGGTCAACTTCGGGACCCATAATAAGTAGTAAAAAACAACGCTTTTTGGCATGAAAACGCTTTGTATAATACGAGTAGGTACCTATCCCCATCTCAGTATAAGAGTATAACTTTACCAAGTGTTATATTAAATTAATTAAATAATTAAAATACTTACTTGAACAAAATCTATATCGTGACAAAAAATCTGTACTACTTAGGTAGTAACTCTAATATTATAAAGCTGAAGAGGTTTTCTTGAACGCGACAATCTCAGGAGTTACTGGACCGATTTAAAATAATAGTTCATCCTTGGATATTTACGGGTTCCCTGGGTGTTTTAATGTATCACGGGCAAAGCCGGGGTGGACCGCTAGTATATTATAGAATATTTTGTTTAACAATTTTAATTTGCGGCCCACCTAATTTTATCGTACCTATCCTCTAATGTACCTACATATCGAAATAAATACATCCTTTTACCTACAAAATGATGTCTTGAAGCAAGTGTACGACTATCTATCGATTATTCCTTCTTATCAAAGTAGTACCAGATTAACTAGATAAAAATACAAATTATCACGATACCGACCCCCTTGTTACATTTATATGAAATAACAAATAAGATAATAATAATACGCAAATTCCTACATTTGTAGATAGGTACTTTTTTTAAGGTCTATGGTTTTATGTCTATACTACTCGTATTAGACCAATGGCAGTTGGCCTAAGATAGGTTTTATACGCCATAGCGAACTTTGGGCTAGCACAAAAGGTGCAAGATGAATCCTACCAACCTAGGAAAATGTCAAATATGTTAGTTAACTTGCTAATTACCTACATTGCTAACGTAGTTCCTGTGTCTTAATAATTATATTCAAGAGGTTAAATGTTGTGGTGAAAGTCACTCAACGAAAGTATAAAAAAATCTGGGATATGAAGCGGCTGGTAAGACTTGGAAACGTTATTTGGTTGATATTGTTATCTGGCCAAGTAACAAGGATAGAATAAATGTATTTCTTCCATGTAAAAAAAAATAAAGATGATGACTAATGTGCTTATGCCTCCAAAAGTAGCGGGTTGGTTTATTTTACCTTCATCGGCTAACAGGTAATTTAATTATGCTAATCTTAATTTAGCCAGTACCTACCTACCATTATGTCCGAGCTACACGAAGCTAGTTTTTCAAGCTGAGAGAGCAAGCTAGTGTTAGTAAGCTAGCAAACTAATACTTCTAGCTTTGGTGTAGACAAAACTAGCGTTGCGTAGCGTTGTCTACACGAAGCTAGAAGTAGGTAGGTACCTACTAGCTTGCTAACACTAGCTTACTATCCTCACTGGAAAAAAATTAGCCTCGTGTACCTCGGGCAAGTGCTTGAGTATTCAGTGATTGAGCAGAGGCTTCACACAGGATGGTGTAAAACTTTAACAGGATCTGGCGCATCAGTACCTATTTATATATGTAATAATATGGACTACATGAATGGTATCCAGCACGACGTTATATTATGTACACTAGATGTCCACCCCGGCTTCGCCCGTGGTACTTTTACGCTTAGCACTCATCGGGATTCCGTACATATGCAACGGTGAAAGAATGACTGAAATCGGTTCAGTCATTCCTGAGAATATCGCTTTCAAACAAAAACCTCTTCAGCTACCTGCTACGCCACCTATCGGAAATTGGTCGTACCAACTCAGATTTAGAAACAAATTTGATTAGCAAAGGTTCATATTCAATGACGTAATCTTAGACACATGCTGTCATGTCAAAACACCGTACGAAATCTCTCAAAAAGGAATATTTTCCCCCGTTTTTGTCACATTCTTGATTCATGCTCCGCTTCTATTGATAGTAGCGTTATGTTCTATAGCCTATAGCCTTTCTCGATAAATGGACTATTCAATAGAAAGAGAATCTTTCAATTCGATCTTTCGATTCAACTCGATCTTTTCAATTCTCAAACCAGTACTCCCCGAGATCCTAGCGTTCAAACAAACAAACTCTTCAGCTTTATAATATTAGTATAGACTATTCTTGTTATATAGTTTTTTGTCCAGCTTTTGGAGCTGTCTCCTCATTATCCAATATTTATATCAACTCACAGAAAATAATTCATATTTTTGTAAAATCTTAGCTCCCAATGTTTAGACTTTAAAGCTCTACCATAATATCATATTTTGTCCCTACTAGATAAGTAGACACGAAAAGATTTGGTATTGGACTGATATTTAGACGTTATACTATAATCTCGTTAAATAATTATATTGTTATCAGCACTTATAAAAATGGCATTCCTTTCATATCAGACAAACAAATTTGATTAGATGTAGAGTTTTCCAATAGATAGATCTAGAACAAATACTTATATACTAAGGATATAATACCTATACGCAGTCCAGTGACCCGCGCTAAGTGAGAGATGATTGTGCGTAATATTTTTATAATACTACACTGAGAAATTGCATTGCTAATTGATTTAATGTTTAAGTTGTATTACTTACTATCAATTTAAACATTTAGTCTACCATGCCATATAACATGTAATTATACATTGCAAAAGTTATGTATACTTATTTACTTTAATTTACGAACGTTGCACGTTGCTACCCACTGACATAACAAATTTGAATCAAAAGCACCAATAAATCAATAAAGTCAAATCAATAAATAAAGTCATCTATCGTTTACAATTAAGTACTCTTACAGAAAATGAAGATACTTTCTCAATAGATAAGAAAAGCAATTTAAGTAGGTACCTAGTTATCTAGAATACATAATATGTTATACAATTAATTATATATTATAAACATATATAACACGAGTAGTTCTTAGTAAAATAGATGATGTAAATTAAAAAAAGTTAATTATTTAGTAAGTTAAGTTAGTTATTGTTTCTTGTTTTTGATTTGATGATGAGGAAAATATTAGTGATGTTGATTTAATTAGACGTTTCCAGAAGACAAAACAAAATTACATTATCACCACAGATTAGACAATATACAGTTTTTAGTAGTGGTAGGACTCTTAGCAGAGTCCGCCTGGGGAAGTACCACACCTTTGCCAGTTATTCTACCGCCAAGCAGTAATGTGCAAACAATACTGTGTTTCGGTTTGAAGGGCAATGCTTCCAGAGAAATTACAAGGCTTAGAGATATAACATCTTAGATCTCTGGGTAGCGAGCGCAGTGCAGTGCTAGGTAATGATTTGGACTCTTCATTGGATTTTTTATTAGGTAATGAATGGCTCTTTTTGGATTAGCCTCACAATTCCGCCAACGACACGTTAAATGATAGGCCGTCAAACAAAGAAATAAAGAAACATGTTTCTATTTCTTAATCTAACTCTAATCTCATTAGTTTTTTTGTCTTCTCGCTTATTTTATTTGAAACTAGCTGTACCCTGCCACGCTTCGCTGTGGCACATTGTGATTCAAAAATTAGATGAAAACAAAACACAGAGCAGAACTTTTTGAGTTTTTGAAGCGTACACAAACCAACATAACGTTTTTATTTATAGAGATTAGAACAGCACCCTAGCAGCGAACTCAATGCCAATGTGAACGTGTACAAATCGATAACTTTCCATATTTTTCAGAGGTATTATGCTACGATAAACAGGAATTTTGGAGGAGGTCACCAGTACGCAGCTTCAGATTTTGGGGGGTCATCAGTAAAAATACAATAAATCGCTTACTTAAAACGGTGAAGGAAAACACCGTGAGGAAACCGACATGCACCTAGAATCTTTCGAGGATATGTGTCATCCACCAATCCGCACTGGGTCAGCGTGGTGGATTATGGCCTTGAATCTCTCCTTGCGAGAGAAGGCCCCGATTCCCAGCATTGGGAACATTTAGTGGGCTTTTTATGTTATGCAGTGTTTTTATTTTATTTTACGAGGTCAAATTCTAGTTTCCCATATTTTACTATTACCTAAATACTAGTAAAACTATATATAAAACTATATGTAAGTACACATAAATATAACGTCACAGATAACGTTGCGCGCCGACATTATCTGCCACGTTAGTTAATTAGTATTCATACGTCGCATAAAGGGCATTGAACACAGTAGTGTGGGTAGGATCTTGAGCATAATACTAGATGATCGAACAAACTTCAGACAGACAGGAAAACTTATTACGCACACCAGAAAAAATTAACAAAACATAAAATACTTCTAATTAGTCCCATAAATGGCGGCCTTATCGCTAATAGTGATGTCTTTCAGGCAACCATTAGTGGCAGGAAACACGCAAAAAGAAATAGAGTGAATAAAAGGTGTGAAGAAGAAACAAGATGACAAAAATAAAAAGTCGTTAAGCTACTAAAAATGTACTACGTAACAATACTATACACATTATAACAGCTAAAATATAAACCCCATACTTTCACAAATAGGCCTTGGCTGATCCCTAAACACTTACGTGCACCTAATGATAAGCAATAACCTACAGAATTGATGTAACACTAGTGACGTCTCATATTTATTTCCAATCAAAAAAAATCATGATATTTATCTTATGATCCAACATACTCGTACCAAATAATTCTAGATCAAATTGGTGATGAGAATTATTTATTCCTTGCACAATACTTTGTAGTCTGGTGTAATTTCATTGGACAAATCACATTATTTGTGTAAGAACAACAAACATAATATTGATGATAATACTAACATCAATTTTAGGTATCACCAACCTCTCCTTTACCAAAACGAATGCTCGATTATTCTGATAAACAGATTAAACCCATGACTCGGTAAATTACCTACTACATATATATTTACCTGAGTACGTAGGATACTTATGCTTACGGGTACCTATATATGTTACAAACAAGCAAGTATACTACTAAAAAAACTATCCGATCGTTTTCTGACTCAAGTAATGTATAGTGTTGCTATTCGGTGCGGTAATGCCACTAATATGTTGGATAGGTACACTTCACGACTAGTATTAGACTAGACTAGACACGACGGTTTGATTATTTGGATTATCTCTAGACCTATGTCGACGAGTAGGTAACTCAGAATGTGCTTAATGAAAGTAGTTAGCTATGTAGTGTAGTTATCATTGTAATTTATATTGACAATGGACACCCATTTCTAGTTCCTATGTACCGAACTATCTATCTGTTCATTGTTATCTGTTAGGTAACTAACTATATGGCTCGGGTACAGCTGCCCTATTGTGTCATTAGAACTAATATACTCGTTTAATTATCTTGTAAAATAGACTGCAGGCCCGTGAACAAAATGTGTTGGTCAAATGAACCACCGGAGACCTATGTAGAATGATAGATGGGTATAAAATGATAAGATTCAGCACTATGCCGTCACTTACAGCTTACAAGTGACGGCATAGTGCTGAATCCTATTATTTTATACCCATCTATCTTAGGTCTCCTGGTGGTTGATTTGACCCATAAATTTGTTCACGAGGCTGCAGTCTACTAGGAAAATTAATGGAATAATTAGGAAACTAATTATCGCGAGATCCAAAGCGGGGCGTCTTGTTTGTGTAGTCGTTGACTGTCGTTGTCATATAGCCAGCTTTGGGTATAGGTATAACTTTGGGTATAACTACATCTTTGTCACCCATCAATTGGCCCTTCTACCGTCTTTCTAGAACGGACTTAGGCCTTAGACTATGTTGTTGCTGTATAGATTAAAGTTCAAGCGGAAAAAGAGATCAAAATCAAAGCAGCATTAGTAGTAGTAAAGTAAAGTAAAGTAGTAGTAGTAGTTTTAATTAGGCGGTAGACCCTCGATCGTGCACGACTTGACCACGGTAACATTATAGATAATATTACCGTGACTTGATCTTTCCTTGTGCACCAAAAGCTCAGACTCAGCTGTGAGAACGTAAATAATGTAGGCAGTTTATGATATGAGAAATAAGGTTTTGTAATGAGTGAGAAAAAAAAGTGTTAGTACCGGCCCATGAGCTCGTCTGTATAGAAATTAAAAAAAGGTATTTTCCCTGAAGAATTTCACTTCTTTTCTAGGATAAAAAAAAAAGAAGTTTACAAAACTTAATTTTAACCTAAAAAGTATAGTGGTAAGTAAATGGCGTTGGTTATGGCGACCAGCCATAACCGATGTAATCCAGGCAACCGTGGGATGAAAAAAGGAATTAAATTATTCTTTTATTTATATTTTAGAACATCCAAACATCTACATTTATGACTATACTTCTGGATTTGTACTCCAACTTGCCCAATACGTAGGTAATGTAGGTATGTAGGTACGTTGCTAGGGCGTAATGAAAACTTGTGTGCTGTTGGACGAATTAAATTGGAGGAAATTAGTAAGAATGACTATGCGTTTAAGTAGAATAACGTAATAGGTGGTAATAGTACCACAGCTACCGAGTTTTAACATAATTATGCCACTAAGTAGGTACTCGTATGTATTTCATGTCCTTGTGAACAGCATGACAGTGTGAGCGATAATGATAGAATAACGCGCAGGTGGTTCCGTTCAAGTGCGAATGTTTGATAAATTTGAGCGTTTTATTTAGGCTAAGTTTTTGCAGTTGTAGGACTCTTTCCAAAGTACATACTGGCAAATGTATGGCACTCGAGAAGTTTCCCAGTAATAGCCAGAATTTAAGACATTCGCCAAAATAATTACTGCCAAGCAGTACTTAACAGGAAAACATTACCGTGTTCCCGTTTAAAGGGCAATGTTTCCATATAAATTACAGGTCAAAGCGATAAATCAACTTATATCTCTGAGTGACGAGAGCATTTCACCACTGGGCAGGGATTTAAAGTATTAATTTTGATACAGCTGCGTGGTCATATAGTGCATATAGGCCTATATCGGTTATTGTTGGGAATGTCACGCTCACACGTAGATGTTGACGAATATGTCTACCTGGGTCAAAAGATCCCATTAGTTAGATCTAACTTTAGCAAAGAAGTGCAGCGAAGGATCCGACTCAGCTATGCAGCATTCGAATAATTATGGCACATCTTTGAGTCCAAAATACCCCAATGCAAGAGGTGCAGGGAAGGATCCAACTCAGCTAGGCAGTATTCGGATAAATATGACACATCTTTGAGTCCAAAATACCCCAATGCTTGTTGCCAGTGATGACTTATCGTTGGAATGTGACGTGTTCCTTAACTGTGGGCCTCATAACAAAGCTCAAAGTCGCACAGAGAGCTATATGAAGAAAGCTGTGCCCGGAGTCTCTTTGCTCGATAAAATACGAAATGAGGATATTCGCAAAAAAACGAAAGTAACTGACATTGCTACAAGAGTAAGTAAGTTGAAGTGGTAATGGCCAGGCCACATCGCTCGCACAATCGATAACGGATGGGAAAGAAAGGTTCTCGAGTAGCGACTACGAACCGGAAAACGCAGCTTTGGATGGCCTCCCACTAGATGGACAGATGAACTCACAAAGGTGGCTGGAAACCGCTGGTTGCAGGTTACGCAGGACCATTCATTGTGGAAATCTAGGGGGGAGGCCTATGTTCAGCAATGAACGTCTGAAATGGAGGACTGGAGAAGTGGTTGATGATGATATCTGCGTGGGGGTGGCACTGTGTTATAATGTTCGGGCGCATTAACTACCATTGGGTGCATTTCTGGCTCGTCCCATCACTAAGTCTTATAAATAAGAATACTTGGTAAGTAAAAGTAGTAGTTAGACTTCACCTACAGTATGTACTTGCTTATTTTTTTACGTATTATTCGTTTGACAAGGGAAGTAACGCCTGAGAATAAATTCTTGAAACGTTTAAGAGCAACAAGTCAACTACCAATCAGAAAACAATGGTTGAGTTTTTGTGACACGTTAGTTAGGTCTCACGTCATTTGTCGATATTTTTTCAAATGGTACGTTTATAATAACAGGGTTAATGTTAGAGTCACATAATTAGGGTTCTGTATAAATAACGAGACACTATCAATTGACATGTTTCCGGTGTCCATTTGTACTCGTAGACGCTGTTTTGGACCGTATCTTCCAAACCATAATATGTACTTGTTATGGACTTCCTACTGGGGTGTAAGGGGGAAGCGCTAAACATCTAGCTTCCCAAAATGTCAACCTCTCCTGCGCGTGGTACACCCTCCTGCCAACTAACGAGAATCTGACGACCGAACCAATGGCGGTATATCCATTTAAAGCCAGTCCTAAATTGACCAGGCCGATGACGGGCAGCGGCGTCATCGGTGCGAAGAACTGGCTCCGCGGTCACCAACCCGCCTGCCAAGCGTGGTGACTATGGCAAATACCCCTTCCCCCCCCCCCTCTATGAATAACACCGACAGGAACGGCCCCTAGCCCCCGGCGGCTCCGCTATTCCAGGCGCTGGTGGCAGCCTTGGTTCCGGCGAAGCATGGGGTGCTAAGAATCCCCGGCAGACGCCCCGCCACCAAACCCAACGACTAGACCTGGCAACGTTTAACGCACGGACGCTGAGGGCTGACGAAAAGATTGTGGATTTGATTTGTGGATGTGATTGTGTGTGATTATCCGAAGTCCGTAGACAGGGCGAAGACAGGATAACCCTCGAACCTGGCAACTTGTTCTACTACCGGGAGGAAGGGAGATCAACAATCCCAAGGGGGTGTTGGGTTTATCGTCCGCAAGTCTCTCGTCAACAACGTGATAATGATCGAGAGTGTGTCGAACAGGGTTGTATACCTTGTACTTAAAATTAGCGACCGGTTTTCATTAAAGGTCATACAAGTATACGCACCGACCTCGACACATCCCGACGAAGAGGTTGAGGCCATGTATGAGGACATCTCCAAAGCCATACATGTCTCGCCAACACATTTCACAGTTGTGATGGGAGACTTCAACGCGAAACTGGGCAAAAGTAGCGGTGGCGGTGGTGGCGGTAGCGGTGATGAGTTGAGAGTGGGGAATTTCGGATATGGGCAGCGAAACCCAAGAGGCAACGTCTAGCGGATTTCTTGGAAATGGAGAACCTCTTTACAATAAACTCCTTTTTCAAGAAACAGTCACAAAGAAAGTGGACCTGGATTAGCCTAGACGGTTCCACAAAAAATGAGATCGACTTCATTATGACGACTAAACGGCAAATTTTCAGCGATGTCTCTGTGATCAGCAGGGTTAAGACCGGCAGCGATCACCGTATTGTAAGAGGCACGCTGAATCTAAACATTAAGTTCGATAGGTCACGTCTAATGAAGTCCACGCTCCGACCAAATTATGCTCAAATCGAAGATCCCAATAACTTTCAACTCGAACTTCAAAATCGCTTCGAATTCCTAGATGAGTGCGTAACGGCGGACGAAATAATCGACAGTTTAGTGGAAACTGTTCATGCTGTTGGCAGAAAGTTATATAAGAGCCGACGCCAAAATAGAACTCAAAAGCTCTCCGATCAAACTCTAAGTCTCATGGCGGTCAGACGAGATATACAATTGCAGTCTTCGGTCGACATGACGGTATACAGACGGCTCAATAGACAGATCTCTACTTGTGTGCAACGCGACATACGCTGCTTCAATACTTCGAGTATTGAAGAAGCAATCAAGCAAAACAAAGGCTCGAAAGTGTTCGCAAGAAATCTCTTGGGCAAAGTCAGCTGACCAAACTGAAGACCGATAGTGGTAACGTCGTCTCGTCGAAGCCTGAGATTTTGGAGGAGATTGAGAGTTTCTATGAACAGTTATACACCTCTACGCAAGCACAACCTGTCGTTAGAATGGCAAAAGACCCCAGAGTCAAGCTGACACGACACTTTACCGAAGATATCCCGGAAGTCCGCCTGTATGAGATTAGGATGGCCCTCAAACAACTTAAAAACAACAAGGCACCTGGCGACGACGGAATTACGACTGAGCTTCTGAGAGCGGGTGGAAAACCGGTACTTAAAGTCCTCCAGAAGCTGTTTGACTCCGTCATACTTAACGGTAATACGCCAGAAGCGTGGAGCAGAAGTGTGGTGGTGCTCTTCTTCAAAAAAGTTGACAACACCTTGTTGAAGAACTACAGACCCATCTCACTTCTGAGCCACGTTTATAAATTGTTTCGAGGGTAATCACGAATCGTCTCGCACGCAGGATTGACGACTTCCAGCCACCCGAACAAGCCGGTTTCTGAAAAGGCTATAGTACCATAGACCACATCCATACGCTTCGGCAGATTATACAAAAAACCGAGGAGTATAATCGGCCACTATGAGTAGCGTATGTGGACTATGATAAAGCCTTCGATTCCATCGAGATCTGGGCAGTGCTTCAGTCTCTCCAGCGATGCCGCATCGACTATCGCTATAACGAAGTGTTGAAATGTATTTACAACAAAGCCACAATGTCTGTCCGATTACAGGACCAGTGCACAAAACATATCCAGCTACAGAAAGGCGTGGAGACAGGGAGATGTTACATCTCCGAAACTGTTCACTACCGCGCTGGAAGATGTTTTCAAGCTACTGGACTGGAACGGATATGGCATCAATGTCAACGGCGAATGCGTCACTCACCTTCGGTTTGCCGACGACATAGTCATTGTGGCGGAGTCGCTGGAGGACCTCGGTACTATGCTCAGGGACCTCAGTACAGTATCCCAACAGGTAGGTTTGAGGATGGATATGGACAAGACGAAGGTCATGTCAAATGTTCATGTCTCACCTGTACCGGTTATTGTTGGGAATACCACACTCGAAGTTGTTGACGAATACGTCTACCTGGGTCAAAAGATCCAATTAGGTAGATCCAACTTCGACAAAGAGGTCCAGCGAAGGATCCAACTTGGATCCAACGCGTTCGGGAAACTTCGGAACATCTTTGAGTCCAAAATACCCCAATGCCTAAAGACGAAAGTCTTTAACCAGTGCGTGTTGCCAGTGATGTCTTATGGAACTGAGATGTGGTCTTTCACTGTGGGCCTCTTAACGAAGCTCAAAGTCACACAGCGAGCTATGGAGAGAACTATGCTCGGAGCCTCTTTGCGCGACAGAACCCGTAATGAGGATATTCGCAGAACTGACAACCGATGGGGGAGAAAGGTTCTCGAGTGGCGACCACGAACCGGAAGACGCAGTGTTGGACGGCCTCCCACTAGATGGACAGATGACCTCACAAAGGTCGCTGGAAACCGTTGGTTGCAGGTTGCGCAGGACCATTCGTTATGGAAATCTAAGGGGGAGGCCTATATTCAGCAGTGGACGTCTTGCGGCTGATGATGATGGATTTCCTACTAGAACAAACATGTTCATGGAAAATCTATTGTTGTAGCTGATTAACTAAAATACAAATATTTATTTACTTAAATATTTTTCTGCAATAAAGCTTCTGCAGCATTATAGCTTATATACATGTATCATTGTATATAGCATTAAACAAAAATAACTGGCCAAATAAAAGTTGAGGGCATGACATTTCGAACTATCGAATATTTATTTCGGTTACGGTGGTAGGTACGGAACTCCAGTGTGAGAGCCCTGTACTTGACCAATTTACTAAATTTCTTACCCTGCTACTTTCCAACAAAATTAAAAAATCCTATAGTTCAATCGCACTTCGATCAAGAACTTGAGAGTTCATAATTATTGGTGTTGTATGTGAATTGTCCACCAATATTATTCTTAAACTTTTTAAACTCACACAGTTCACCATAGAATTAATAATAATGTAATATATTTTTCTGAATTATCTATATTAATTCGGAATCCAAAACGACCTCTCTCTCGAAGAAATATAGCTTAATAGTAATGGCCGTTTAGTTAAAGACCCGCTTGAAATCGCTAATATTTTTAATAAAACTTTTGTTGACCAAGTGCAACCAAATAAACAAACACAAAAAAATTAAACAAGTGCAAAAAACCGTATAGCTAACAATGCTAGGTCACTCTTTATGGGTCCAACTATACCAAAAGATATGAAAGGTATAATTATGTCTCTTAAAAATACAGGTAGTATTATTACTATGATGGCATATCAACAAAAATACTTAACTATGTGTCAGACTCTGTATCTTATGTACTGAGTCATATTATCAATTTATGCATTGATATGCAAATGATAAAGGAAACGTCAATTGCTATAGACCTATTGCTCTAATACCAGTCCTATCTAAAGTGTTTGAGAAAGTGATTTACAATAGCGTTTATGATTTTTCGAACACAACAATCTGTTTTCCAAAGAGCAAATAGGGTTTCGTAGGAAAAAAACAATAAATCAAGCCATCTTTAAGTTTTTGGATACGGTTACAAAAAGCCTTGACAAAAAAAGTACCTGCCTGTGCCCTATATATGGATTTAACCAAGGCTTTCGATTTTGTTGATCATAAATTGCTATTGGACAAATTGGAAAAATATGGTATCAGAGGTAACGTCCACAAACTTATTAGTCATATTTAACTGGCCGGAACCAATGTACGTAGATAAATAGGATCGGTTTGAAATAAAAAAAAAACTTATTGTTCTGAATATAAACAAGTAAAGCATGGTGTACCTCAAGGAAGCGTATTGGGCCCGCTCTTGTTCATAATAAATATTAATGACCTTCCACTTGTAACAGACCAACCAATGGTTATTTTTGCTGACGATAGTACCATTCTGTTTACTGGAAATAATAGTATGGCAAATAAAATTGAGGTTGCACTTAATACAACGATAAAATGGTTGATATTATAAAAATAATCTGCATATAAATTTGACTAAAACACATGTAATGACATTTCGAAATAAAATTAAT
The DNA here is from genome assembly GCA_017562165.1 of Ectropis grisescens. Classification (NCBI taxonomy): domain Eukaryota; kingdom Metazoa; phylum Arthropoda; class Insecta; order Lepidoptera; family Geometridae; genus Ectropis; species Ectropis grisescens. The sequence continues at coordinate 11,232,862 of CM029767.1, read as the reverse complement.
ACATTAGGAAAATTAGACATATCTCACTCAGGACATACAATTGAAAATATTGACATTACAAAGTTTTTAGGCCTCAACATTGATTGTCAACTGAAAGGGAATGTGGATAGTGTGGTGAATGCACTCAATCGGCATTCATATGATCTTTACATGCTTTCCAAATCTGTTAACAAAGCAACACTACTTACGGCCTACAATGGATATGCTTCGTCGACACTCAGGTACGGCATAATATTCTGGGGAAATAGCACAAAAAAGGAGCAGCTTTCAAAGCGCAAAAAAAATGTGTCCTGGCTATATGCAAGCTTAAACAAACTGATAGCTGTAGATCTCATTTTATAAGTTTACGCATACTAACGCTTTCTTGTCTGTACATTTATGAGTGTGCGGTGTTTGTGCGCAGTAATTTAAACCTGTATTCTAATGTTCTAAGTAAAAGGAACAAACATAAAGTAAATATTCCAAAAAACCAAAGTGCCCTTAACAGTAGTGTTGTTTGTATGGCTCCTATTATCTATACTCATCTCGGTAAGTAGTATCTATTTACTACCTGTTAAATAATTACCTATATTTAATTATTTTTCGCTTTTGAGTGCCTATTTGTGGTGTTGAAGTCGGTTTAATTTTTTGTTAAAAATATTTTATTGAAGTTGGATTACAATACTTCAAAAGTAGCGAATGACCGATAACATAGTGTCAGTCGTCATCGTGCTCTCTACGTGCTGGATCCACTGTCGCAATTACTCAACATTAGGTTTGAGTAAAATCTACCTTTTTTAGTTGCCATTACCTACCATAAGCATGTAGCGTACGTCCTAATAAGAATGACAAATAAGTCAAGCCCACGTTTCAGTTATTTCTTTTACTTATATATATCATGTTAATAGGTGATCGAAATTGGTAAATGTTTCATAACATTTTTTCAGCTGATGAAATACTGGTTTACATATTTGTAAATAATACATACGTATACTTTTGTACTGCATGCCATTCATTTCACCTCTCTAGGGTTCTCCTGGTCCGCTCAGACCAAGAAAAACCTAGAAGCTCATTGTATTCATACATTGTACCTATTCTTAAAAATTGTTGTGAGACAATTTCATAAATTAGGGTTAATCGATTGGAAATAAACGGATACAATAGTCCGGTCAATTTAGACATTCGAAGGTACGAGGTTGGTCCGCGTTGGGGTTGCTCACAACAAAACTCACCTTTTTTTTTTTCACCTTTAGCTTTGCTAAAAATCGTGAATCGTGAAACCCCATTTTTTTCAAGATTGCTAACCTTTGACCTCGAATCATTTTTTTTAATGTTTTAAACAAGTACACACACTTAGGCTTGCTGTAAATTTATGTACCTTTATTGTTATTTTTGGTCTAATTTGACCGGACTATTAAAAACTATTTTGTAAGTAATTATGGTGGATTACGAGGGGCAGGCGTAAAACCGAGAAATCTACACAATATTATTATGAAGTAATAACTAATAGTATTAACCATAGGTATTGCGAAAACGCCCTCATGGATATGGTACAATTCCTTAGCGTAGCTAGAAGAAACAAATTAGGTGAGAAGAAACAACCCCTCAGCTTGCCTTGAAAAAAAACGAAGGTTAACTTTTATTAGCGACTAACTTATCGAATCGAAATCTAACCTATAGAATCGCAGTAAGTTAACTTTGGTTATTTTCTAGTGATAGGCTATATATAGGTTGATCTTTTAACCGACTTCCAAAAAGGAGGAGGTTATCAATTCGACCCCTATGTTTTTTTATAATATGTATGATACCTGATTTCTCGAGAACCCCCGTACCGATTTTAAAATGCCTTTTTATGTTCGGATAGGTATGCTTCCCGAATGGTCCCGTATAAATCTTATCGAAATCGGTAGAGTGGTTTTGAAATATGAACCAAAAACTAAAATTTGCACATAATTTTCTGGATAACGTAATTGTAGATTTCACAAAAGTTATGAAACTCGAACCTGTCACTACGAAATTGTTTTGCACTAAAAAAGGTGAAATAAACTATTTTCGAACAATAAATTAAACCGACTTCAAAACCACAAAAAGGCACTCAAAAGCGAAAAATAAATTAATATCATTATTACAAGTGCTACTCACTCATCTATTTGAATTTTTTGTACGAAAATAGTTTATGTTGTCATGAGAATGTTTCAGAATGCAAAAAACCCTGTAATAAATAAACCTCCATTGTGTCAAATACGGCGTTAATATTTTGACTTTGATGTTCTTAAACAAATGGGCATGCAGATGGCGATTTCAATAACCGATTTAGAGGCTTTTCATGCATCATTAAAAATGTTTAATTATATTAACGCCTTCTATGTAGGTATAAACTATAAGTGTGCGAAATTTCATGCTCCTTCAAAACTTTGAACCTTCCCATTTTTAACCCCCGACAAAAAAAGGGGTGTTATAAGTTTGACGTCGATGTCTGTCTGTCTGTCTGTCTGTCGGTCTGTCTGTCTGTCTGTCTGTCTGTCGGTCTGTCTGTCTGTCTGTCTGTCTGTCTGTCTGTGTGTGTGTGTCTGTCTGTGCACCGTAGAGCTCAAACGGATGGGCCGATTTCGATGCGGTTTTTTTATTTGAAAGTTAATATCCGTGCGGGTGTTCTTAGCTATGTTTGGTTAATATCGATTCAAAATGGCCGCCTCCACAAAATGGCGGACAAAATATTTCTTTACAACCTACCTCAATATGGGTATCAAATGAAAGGGCTTGACTAGTAGAGTACTAAACGCTATAACAAATTTCAAATCCAAGATGGCCGCCACCACAAAATGGCGAATTATATAATATTTTTCACTACTACCTCAATATGGGTATCAAATGAAAGGGCTTGATTAGTAGAATACTTTGCACTATGACAAATTTCAAATCCAAGATGGCCGCTATCACAAAATGGCGAATTACATTTCCTTTTTCACAATTCCCTTAATATGGGTATCAAATGAAAGGGCTTGACTAGTAGAATGTTCTACAGATAGCAAATCTAAGGTAGTCGGGGGTTAATCAAAATTTTTAATTTTGTTCTTGTTACAAAATATACACGGAGTCCGTCGCGTCGCGTCGCCTTTTTTTGGTAGGGGGTTAATAAAAGTCCCCGACCCAAAGCCTCCATCACCGCTGCTGCTGAAGTTTTGGTCGTGTTATTGGGTCAGTACCTGTATAAAGCACGAGTACAGTTTCCAATCGGTCAATCAGTTCTTGAGTTGCAATTTCAGTGATTGGCAGGCAATTTGAAATCTAAAATTTATAACTTAAATAAAAGAGTTTCTCAAAAAAATAAAACTTTTTAGAGGGACTGTCTACCTGCCAGGTTATCTAAATTACTAAGGAATTCATTTTGCCCCGCTGCTCCCCAGCCAGGTCGGCACTTACGTGTAGAGATAGAATAGGAGAACCACATGACAAGTTTTCAGCTTGCCTCAAATACCTACCCAACATGTGATACCAGCTCTCGGAATATACCTTCTTTCTACCTTTTATTTATAACTAGCTGAACCCGCTACTTCGTTCGCGTAAGCAGATGTTACTGACTTATAGGTACATTAGTTGGTAGTATCGTAGGACAAAATATTTGGATAAGTAGTCATTGAAAACCCGAATGAATTTGTTTTTCCGCACAAAAATATATATATTTTTATCATCTTTTTTATTTTATTTTTAAACAAAATCAGACATACTTAGTAAGGTTTCGTAGTATCGAACATAGCCGCAAGTGTTAAAAGTCTGAAGCTGATGTGCATGATCTGCCTACCTTACCTACTTATATCTTTTTATCTGCAAGCTATTTTCTAACTGTTACCCGCGACTTCGCCCGCGTAAAATTATGAATGAAGCTTGTGTGGAATCAAAATGATTAAAATTTGAGTTTTAATGTTACTCAAGCAAGTTGAGCCCGTAAATCTAAGCCAAGTCTTAGTGAAATGTTAATGTATGACTTTAATTGTAACACAGAAAATAATCGAAGAACGAAAGACTCCCAATTCGGCATCAAAATCCTTTTAGCAGCAAAAAACTTATTATGTAGTACATTTTAGAATACCAGTAACGCCACCTAGTGATGCAAGAACAAATATATACCAATATAGCAAAACATCGATTTAAATGGTCTTTAGTGCTTTTAGATTTAAACTGGCATTAGCGCCATCAAATGAGAATATAATGTTGCTTGTTATTTTGATTGTGTACATAAAGCACCTGTATTATCTACGCCAAAACTGGTGCATATATTTTTTCACTTTTGGCTTTTACCTTACCATCACATCAAGTTCATTACAAAAAAATATACTTCTATTAATATGGCGTTAAATTAAAATATAGACTTATTAGCCCATGTGAAATTTTAGACTCTAAACTATCTGTGTTTCGTATGTCAACCAAATTCGTAGTGCCGTTTTGACGTGATAGTTAATATTTGTTTCCTTAGGGCCCATGCTTATTTTCAGGTTGATAGGTAGTACATATATGTGGTATTTCAGACTATAAGATATCACTGTTTCAATTTTCTACCAAATTTGCTTAGTCTTTCCGACGTCACAGTAACCTATAAGTAACCGATTTGCTATTTCTCAGTACAAACTACGTGTGTTTTAAATTTCCTCCAAATATGTTCAGCCGTTCCAACGTTGTCCTGTAAATATTATGAATGCCAATGTTTAGATATTTGTTACTTAATTATAGCGGAACGTATCAAGACGGGTTGAAATTTGAAATACAATTAGATTAGTCTGGAAGAATACATAGGCTAAACATTGCCTATGTGTAAGTACCCTATGTGTTACTTAAGATAAGCCAAGAATGTGTTTCAAATTTTAATTCGATACATTCAGCCATTCCAACTTCCAACGTAATTGAGCAGCAAAAATTTAAATGTTGACTTATTTATATAATATTAGGAAAGGATAGGATTTTACAAAATTTTAGAAAAAATAATACCGGTCAAATGCACGTGGGACTCGCGCGCGAAGGGTTCTGAACCATTAGCAAATAAACGGCTTTTATTGTATGGGAGCCCCCTTAATCATTTATTTTAATTTATTTTAATTAATTTAATGTAAAGAGAACATAAAACTAAATATTAAGTGAATAGTTAAAGCGTCTGTGACGGGTACGTTATTAGTATCGAGCAAGAAACGGTAAAAAATATGACTAATATGGCATGTTTGTAATGCCGGTAATTAAAACGGTGAAGGAAAACATCGTGAGGAAACCGAAATGTACCTAGAATCTAAGTTCTAAGTCATATGACACCCACCAACCGACACTGGGCCAGCGTGGTGGACAGCCTTGTCTCTCTCCTTGCGAGAGAAGGCCTCGACACCCAGCAGTAGGAACATTTAATGGGTTGTTTATGCTGCTACTTATTATGCTGATATATTTTCTCTCAATGACAGGTAATTTAATTGTGTCATTCGACTAAATTTTTTAAGAAGCTATGACGTTATCGCGTAAATTAAAACCAAATAAAAAAACATTGAAGTCGGTTATAACCGAATGATGTTTGTTTTTCCCACAGATTTCTAAACAGATGAAACCTTCGTGAACGACACTGTGAGGCCAGTAATTAGTTATGTATGCGTGACAGCTCTCACCGACGTTGTCAAATTACTCACGTTGGTGTGCGTGTAATGTTCCCAGTCTTAAGAAAAAAATCCCACTATTGTTGCCTTAGCTTCGGAAATCTTCGCGTATAATAAAAACATAAAATATGTTAAAATAATTTATTATTACACCGATTATATATCATGCAAGGATTTCTTGTTATGATAGAAATAGTAATTTTCATCCTATGAAGTTAAGAATTTTGATTTTGCATGCAACTCGATCAATTAAAAAAATTCGAGTATTCGTACAGAAAATTCGGAATAAAAAAAAATTGGTTGCCTGTAAAGTCGGTATACGGGCAAAAGTTTTACGTGACAACGACTTTGAGTGGTAAAATAATTTTACGGAAGGGACGCGTGCCTTTCACTTTTTATGTCTGTCTCTCTCGCTCTTAGGCGGGCTAACCATGCCCGAGTGGAAGGGACGCGTGCCTCTCACTCGCTTTCGTTGTGAGCGCATAACGTGAGCGGAGCGTAACGCAGTTTCTTGAAGTGTCACCCGGCAAACCAATTTATAAGACGTTGTCACGTCAAAAGACAACGCCGAATAATAGTAAAAGTAATGTGTGTGTTTATTTTCAGTATTCTATCGGAGCTTTGAATAACTTTGAATATTATGCTTGACAAAAGGTGGCAACTACTCATTTAATATCGGTGAACACAGGCAGTGCAGAGAATTTTTGTCAACTGATTTGATGTTGGGGGGCCAGATCATTAAATTTGTTTAGTATCCAATCTTTGTCTGGACGCGTGTCGCAAACGAAAAGTTAACCTAGGCAGCAAGGCCAGTATATGTGGTGCCAACAGCGATTGGCCTGATCCCAACATCTTTTTTGGGTAAGTATGTACGTACAAATTAGCACCGTATAAAACTTCGACGATGTCACTACTGACTCGACCAGACAACATGAGGTTAATTAAAACGATTAGATCTCTCAAAAGAAAATAAACAAAAAAAACTCGCCTAATTTTTTAAGCTCCACTATACCTACTTACAAGTTTAAAACTTGCTTCATAACTATGGTTTTCATCAACACTATTAGTATTTTTATAAACGCTAGTAATGACGTGGATTTGTGCTAGGCATCGATTCACATTAAATTTAAAAAATACGATTGTAAAAATAGGGTTTAAAATAGAATAATACAATCTACATAAATAATTTGATCTACGAGTATCTTCAAAAAAATCATAATCTATATTTTACCTTAACTTTAGGGAAAATAATTTCAATTTAGTATAGCAACACTAATCAATTTTCGTTGAGGTGTTGTGTTTCTATTCATTAAATGAAATGAAATTGCCTAAATTATATAAATAGCAGTAAAATATTCAAACTTTCCTATGAAATGATATTCCTTTTCCTTTTCTTATTTTTGGGAACAATGTTTGCAATGTTTGAAGACACAATACGGCATAATCTTAAACAAAACTTAAAATCACACGGGACTCCCGTACGAGACGGAAGTCCGATTCGTACTGATTGTAGTTTGTATTTGCTTTGGCGTTTGATATTTGCTTTCTGGACCTAAGGATCTGTGTTCTGCACGTTTCATCTGCCTTTTGTTTTAGAAATCTGTGGTTTTTCCACACAAAAATATATTTTTGACAATTCCTTTTTCCTTCAAGACGACGCGACGCGATCACGTGGGCACGTTCTAGAATCTAGAATCTAGATATTCTGTGGATCGTCTGTGATACACAGAATACTTAGAAGTTAGTATGTACCGAACGCGCCGCGCGTGTCGTTATTATTTAATGTTTGTGTAATTTCGAACCACCAGACCGACAATGTTCAAATTTTGACGGGACAATATAAAAACAGTGTTCTTTCTAACAAAAAAATTATTAATTAAATTAAACAACGCAAACATGAGTTACAACCAAATACACATTCGGACTTTCACCCCCTCCCGCCAGAAAACCGTTCAGAATTTTGGGATCAAAAGTAGCCTACAGCATTCTCCTTAGTATAAACTAAAGTCACGCCAAGTTTCAGCTGAATTGAATCAGTAGTTTCGGCGTGATGCGTGATCCCTATACAGAAAGACAGACAGACATGAAAGAAAAAAATGCAGATTTGCCATCAGTATCGAAAATAGAGTCCTCCAAAAAAAAATTTCAAAATATCTTCAATGTACAGAATTCGACCCGTTACAGTTTTATTATAAGTATAGATGTAGGCAGGTGAAATACATGATCATGATGGTAAACAACGCGCCTGTTCTTAGTCAATTTTACAGTTCTACGCAATTATTTTATCATAAAGGGTATTATTTTATCATTGCTAAAGATTACTTATCTCTTTGCCCTGTAGTTTATCTGAAAGCATTGCCCTTAAAATTGGAACACGGTTAAGTTAGCTTATTTTATTACTTGGTAAAATAACCGGCAAAGCATGCGCGGTCCGAGGGGGGGGGTCACGGGGGACATGACCCCCCCCAAAATCGTATACGTCGAACAAAAATCTAAGAAAATTAAAAATATCTAATAGTACATAGACTATTTTTAACGCGGAAAAACAACTAGAACGGGAACTACGAGGGTAAAACCTTGGGGGACTACTAGTAAAGTATTTTTTTGCTCGATTTATTGTATGTCTACTTGTGACCCCCCCCAAAACCTGAGGCTGCGTACTGGTGACCCCCTCCAAAATTCGAGGCTGGGACCGCGCCTGCGGCAAAGGTATGGGGCTTCGCTGTAAAACTCTGTAAAGATTCTTACCACTATTGCCAATAATATATTGTAATAATATATAATATTTCCGGTTGTTCGCATCTTGCTAACGGCGAGTATTTGCACAGGCATAACTTAGTGGCCAGGATCATCCACCAGCAACTTGCTCTTCGATACGGCCTTGTCGAGTCCGAGGTGCCGTACTATAAGTACGCACGTCTGCCAGTTCTCGAGAATGGTCGTGCGTTGCTCTACTGGGACCGCTCTATCATCACGGACAGGACTATTGTCGCCAATAAGCCTGATATCGTGCTGATAGACCGGTCTCAGCGCCGGGCTATGATCGTCGATATCACCGTACCACATGACGAGAACCTCGTGTAAGCCGAAAAGGACAAGCTTAGCAAGTACCTTGACTTGGCTCATGAGGTTACCGCCATGTGGGATGTTGATTCGACGATCATAGTCCCAATAGTCGTGTCGGCAAACGGCCTTATAGCGAAAAGTCTCGACCAACATCTCAAGAGACTTTCGCTAGCCAGATACAGAAGGCAGTCATCCTCGACACAGCGCGCATCGTCAGGAGGTTCCTCTCTCTGCAGCCCTAACCACCGGTAGCTTGGGTCCTGCCCCGCTGCTGGCGGCACCCTAGTTTTTAAGTTTTTTATAATGTTTATATTTTTATACTGATTGTAAAAAACTTAGAAATTAAGAAGAAAGAATAAATAACTGTATAATATAATAATATATAATATTTGAATGTGTGATGTTTCTGCGGAACTATTTGTAATAGTATTTGAAAATCTAAAAAGTGACCGTCACAAACATAAAATAAGAATAGGCGTGGCGACAGGTCCTGCCATTGTATTAAATTATTTGATATAATGAGTCTTTAAATAGAATAAAATATGTACGAATTTTAATTTTGATATTTTTTAGTTTAACTTACTATATGATCATTCAAAGATGGATGGGCAAGTCCATTTTAAAAGTACGAAATTATTAGAACATTTATTTACCATTGGATAACCCATTCAAAAATAAGTAACTTTTGTTTTGAAACCAGTTTCTTAAACGCAATATTTAATATACCTACCATACACACTTTACGCGCGACGCATAGAAAATACGGCAATGTGACGTCACGTTTCTGTAGTGATTTGTATGAAGCGTTTTTGTGAGAATCCAAAATTGTGATTTTAAAATCGTAATATCACGGGGAGTTTTTTAGATAACTAAGTAATTCTTTCACCTATGTTTCAGCTATTGAGCAGCCTTTTGATTGCACATTAAATCAAAAATGAGTCGACACGCCTATTCCTGTGCATAGCACAGCACTACTAGGAAACAGTACACTTTGCATGGCTCCTATGATTTACAACCACTTACCAAAACATTTTTTGAATACAAAAGAAATTTATTTATTTAAAAATAAATTAAAATGCTTTCTGACTGAGAAGGCATATTCTACAGTTAATGAGTATCTGACTGATAAATTAGATTCAGATTTGTAAGCTTTTATTTATTCGTGGATATTGGTATCATAACTAAATGTATAAATATAATGCTTTCATTATCATTACTTTGTTAAAAATAAATAAACAGTTTGTGATTATGTGAATGAATAATAAATAATAAGAAATTTGCAGTACTTGAATGGGCAACTTTACAGAACTTAGTAACACTTACAGGTTTTTGAGTTTTTTCTTTGGGCATTGGTATAATTGTTTTACACACAGATTACAGAATCAAAATTTCCTAATCTGTGGTTTTACATTACTCATTTACTTTATTACTTTGCTTCCATTATCATTGGATTGGTATGAATGCCTAATCAGTTTTGTATAATTATGTAATATAGATGATAATAATAAAGTAAAATTGGTAGACCTTGAATAGGCAGATTAGAGTGATGAATTATAAAGTTTAGTCAAATTGTCATAGACAACCTAATACTTGCATGCCATAAGGTTGATTATGGTATTCTCAATGTAAACATTTAAGATTTTATTGTACTTACTCATTTTCGAAAAAAAAAACATTGTTATAATAATTTGCTGAGTAACCGAAACTATCACATATTCGAAATAAAAACATTACTAATCAAGACCAAACTTGTTACTAAAACCATGTTTTTATGCACTATTTGTAAAATTTGTGTTTATATATATTTTACTTTAATCTAATATAACCGAGACTATCCGAATCTAACGGATAATCTGAAATAATATCCATGAGCGTTTTCGAAACCGATATAATTTTATTCCTCTATCCATATCCGTACCCAGGGGGGGTCTACCGCCTCACGAAAACTGCCGCAGCTTTGATATCGCCCTATTTTCTTTTCGCTTGAATAGATAGAGACAGCATTAGCAAAGCCATAGCCGATCTATAGTCCGTTCCACGAAGAGGTGAAGAAAATGTAAACAAATCAATGTCACTCTCAATATGACAGACCAGCATTTCTCAACCTTTGTTTTAGAAGATAGTTCGTTGTAAGCGTCTCTGTTTGCCCTTTTAGATTTTCGTCACATAACAAGGTTAAATGTATTCCAATAAGTCCGTTTCCAACCTTTTGTCTTATTTCTAGTATTTTATAATTATACGTTTATTAAATATATGGTGCGCATAAGTTTAAACATTAATACAAAAATAACTTGGGTGGTTGGTTCATGGAACACAATAGTAACATATAAACAGTTTTTTATTAATATTAATTATTAAGTACAGCTTTGTTTTGTTATGTAGCACTTAAATTCCTTTTTCATTATGTATGTGAAATGACTGACTTTTTAGTAAACTTAAATTTAATATATATATTTACATAAGGGTGGGATGTAAATATATAAATATATATACCTCATATATATATATATATATATACGAGCTGACCCGGCGAACTTCGTGCCGCCTAACAGTCAATGAATGTCGTGCAAACTAAACGATGCAAGCTGTAGTCGATGGTGCAATCATACAGAAACGCTGCTCGATTCAAATCAATACTTGAACCATTTCTTCTTGCACTTCGAAGATTATTCCTCTGTTCATCTGTACGATAAGCTCGACGATTTCTCGTTTCTAACCTAGCCGTTTCACGGGCTGCCACTCTTTGTTCTTGTGTGTTGAGAAGCACGAATTAAGGCCCTTCTTTGCTCCATACTAACGTGGCGCTGTTCTCGTGCAATTTCTCGTTCTCCATCAGATAATTGACTCGCGATATTCCGTTGCTAAAGAGTATATAACCACTAAGTATGAATAGCTTATCAAGAAAAATCATAGACGACCTATAAAAAGACATTTACTCTTTTGTTAACCTGTAGATTTTTTTCCTTAATCTTATAACCTTTACCAACTGATTTTTTATTCTCTAAATTCTGTTCGTTTCCGATGATTTTATGTTTTTACTGTAGAATAAATCTTAGGTATTATTTTCGGGAACTAAAAATTAAATAATTAATACATAATTTTCGAACATTAATGTCTAAAACAAACAAATATAACAGTACCTGAACTTCGTCGACATTTTACAAAAAATACATTTCTGAACGCACACATGATGTCTTCAGAAAAAAATAAAGTTGTGGCCTGAAGATTTCAGCTACCAGGCCATATGCCATAAGCTCCAAAAAAAAAAGCTAAAAAAAAAATAGTTGTTACACTATTTGACAGGATTGGACAACACATGTTTCACATGTAATAAACAAATCAGCATCTATTGAAATGATTAAGTATTCATTACACTCAAAGAAATTGGAAAAGATTACACATATCGAGTTTCATTGTTTTTAAGATGTATTCTGTTATTCGGGACGAAAACAAATCCAACAAATCAAAAACCATGGCAATCGGTCCAGCCGTTCTCGAGTTATAAGTGTTGTAACAAACACGACTTTCTTTTATATATACAAATAAGGTAAGTAAAATGACAAAACAAATGGTGGCACACAAAATATATTGGTGGCACTATTTCTACCCGTTCTGAGAAGATTCAAATAGTTTTAACATTTAAGTGCCCCATTGGGTATTTTTTTAATAAGAGTGGTAGGTGTAATTCATTCAAAAATGCAATCAATTTCTACTGCGTTAGATGCTGTTGCAAAAAAAGAATTATAGCCCCAGCAAAGAACTATTAGTGGGTCGCTTATGTGAGCAGCGTCCCGCAAATTTACCCGCTTAGATCCCTTTTCCGTAATTTTCCCTCCATAAAATAAACTTATACCTATGCTTTCCAGATCATAATCTAACCGTGTTCCGCGTTTAAACCTGAGCCGTTTAGCTGTTCCATCTTGATAGAGCAACGTACATCTAAACTTTTGCACTTATAATAAGGATTAGTAGATTTTCTTGCGAATAAATATACATTATTTAGTGGTTCATTAGGTAATCGTCTTATAATTTACGTGCAAAAAGTAATGGTATGATATATCAGAAACATGCGTATACTTAAGTGAAGTGAGATCAAAGTTCTGTATTATGATATTAAATGCCTTGTTTGTTGACTTCAACGACTAAAGAATAGAGATCTAAATGGTCTTAAATGGTCAGTTCTAAAATCTATTTATAATAACATAGACTAGTTTTAAATACTTAAAATATGATTTATTTTTATAATTAATGATAATTATTATAAGCAGTCTAACTTGGCTGGTTTTAATATCATAATATTGAACTTGTCTTTCACTTCACATTTATGTTTTGATGGGAATCGCAGTTTGAGAAACATAGATCAAATTGCCACTGTTTAAAACAGTATCTACCACATTCTACTATTACTATTTATAACTTTCAAGATAAGTTAATAAATCGTTATTTGATCAATACAAATCCAAGTATGTTGTATTTAAGATCACAGTAAAGTCGAATCACATTTGTGAAAAATATTTTAAGACAGTTTTAGAAAAATACTAAGGTTAAACGATTTTTATGTTATGGTAGCACCTTTGTTTACATTTTCTACACCTCTTCGTAGAACGGACTATAGTTAGGCGGTAGACCGGTAGGTCCGAAATATCATATTATACATACCATCCCTAGAGAGTAGAATAACATTATTCTTTATTACTGGTACGCAATACAATATGATTAACGATTAATTAGAGGTGTGTCCAAAGTACTGTACTCGTTACTTTGTACCCGTTACTTTATGAGAGGACCTGTAACCGTTACTTAAATCTTTAAGTACTGATGACAAGTACTCATGTCGTCCCTTAATACCTATGTAGTATTCAATTCAATAACACAGACGGTGACTTCGTACTGCGAGTACTGTACTGTAATACAGAGTAGGTAACTATTGACTTGTTGACAAGTACAGAGTACTCGAGATATCGTTCCTTACTAGTGTGGTGCTGATTTAACCATAGACGAGTATTATGTTACATATAAATAAATAAATAAATATTGGTGGACATTTCACACACAACCCCATCTGACCCCAAACTAAGCAAAGCTTGTAATATGGAAGCCAGATAGCTGGTATAATACTTATTTATTTTTAAATACATACTTATTATACATAGAAAACACCCAGGCACAGTACAAATATTTGAATTCATCACACAAACATTTGCACTGGGTGGGGATCGAACCCACGACCCACGGCTTCGCAGGCAGACTTACTACCAACTAAGCCACCAGGCCAGCCGATGTATTATATTTATATATATACTAGCGGCCCGCCCCGGCTTCGCCCGTGGTACATATATATAACCTACATCATTCAAGGATTACGTACATATGAAAGAACGGTGAATGATTTTTTTAAATCGGTCCGATAGTTCCCGAGATTACCGTGTACTAACTATATATATGCTATAAATTATTTTTATCCCCAAATTATCGTGCTGTTTACTGGGTCAGAAGTGACACCTGTAGACAACTGGCGGGGATGACTAATTAAATGACGATTGATCAGTTTTCGACCGGAGAGGAAAATGATTAAATTACTAAAATGGCTATTAAAAATAAGGGTTGATCGTAGAATGGTAAAATTGAGCATTGTATGTATTTTTGTATGTTGTATCATAAAATAATAGAAATTAAAAATTTGTCTAAAAATAAAATAAAAATTTAGGGGTGGACTACCCCTAACATTTAGGGGATGAAAAATAGATGTTGGCCGATTCTCATAGATACCGGATAAGTACAAAAATTCATCAAAATCGGTCAAGCCGTTTCGGAGGAGTATGGCAACAAAAACTGTGACACGAGAATTTTATATATTAGATTTAACATCAGTAATAAGGAGTAAATATAGAGATCGCGCCATGAAAGAAGTCTCTCGGAACGGAGCGCTGCTGTCGTGAGGCATACTGGCGGCAATACCTGCTCGGACATTTTTCAATGCAATCAAAACGTTTTTATTTTCACAAATCTTCTTGTTATAACACTTTTAACACAAACTTATCTTCGTAATTCGTAATCAAATTTAAAAGACAATTGCTGTCAATTTTAGTTTCTGATTTAGCCGTGGTGCGATCTCTACGACTCTAGACTCGCCCATCTATCAGTCAATTTACAATAAAGTTGTTACTTTACACTGTAATAAAGAGTAACAATTGACATTAGTCAGTAACTTTTCAATAGATATATTATTTTATTTAATTCAGTAATTTTCAATATTTTCGAATCTTTAACATCATTTTACATTTAAATTTTTAACAAGTAATTGCTTCATTTTGTTTATGTCCTCACAATCTTCACATCAACTATTCCTACCTGATTACTATTCCTAGTTTCTACTATTATAATTAAGCTAAACTCATTAGTATTCATGATACTTTGAGTACTTGTCTCATGTCGTCATAATACCACTCTAAGGTTACAATTCCATTCCAAAATCAAAAGTACTCATGAGTACTTTGGAGCCAGTATTTGTAATCAGTACTTCAGAGTACCTGTAATCACTGTAACGAATACAACGAAGTACTCATTTAGCACACCTCTACGATTAATTAATTGGCAAACGTTTTGCTTCAAGCATAACAACGTTATTCAAAAACTCATTTTTCAAAGTGTTTGTTTACCTGTAAGGTTCTTAAAGCTAGCAACTATCACTAACCTTAAACCTAAAGTCTTAATGCTACTGCCGACATTCCAGTTAGTGCTTATGCTTCCCGGTGAAGTCGATATCGTGTTTCAGCCACGGCCGGTCTGATGCAAACGCCATCTATCGCAGTCGAATGAAAACATACATTGCCACAGGCTACGCAGAAACTGAATTCGTTAACAAATATAAATTATTTATTTAAAGTTTTTTTCTGATACTTATGTAATTTATTACTTCTGATTAATTATCCATTATCTTTATCTATGAATGAATGAGTAAGTAGGTATTTCTTTTCTAAATGGTTGAAACGCTATTTCAGCTTTTTAAGTTTGGTTTTATTTAAAAGTTATCCCTGCAATGTGTGAAATGGGTATTTGGTAGACTTGTATAAATACTTTTATATATGGACATAGCCTTTATTAACAAAGTTATGATACCTCTAGAATAAGAAGTACGCTACGCTACATCCGTAACTAGCTATTTACAGTAAGCACATCATCTGAATTACCCAAAGACCATAGGTCAACAGATAAGATGTTCAAGCGCACTCGCAAGATGTCAACTGCCAAACTAAGTAGAACCACAACATACCTCGCCGCTAGCGATTCTAGAGGTCAAGTAGATTGGTAGTTACATACTTAGTTACAACCACTCAACTTACATACTGAGACGCAGTTTGTTAACAATTTTAAGGAGCTCAGGACACATCTTTTGCATCAATGCATAGAATAGATCATCAGCCGCCAGACGTCCACTGCTGAACATAGGCCTCCTCCCGCGATTTCCACATGTGTCATCTGTCCATCTAGTGGGAGGCCGTCCAACACTGCGTCTTCCGGTCCGTGGTCACCACTCGAGAACCTTTCTTCCCCATCGGTTGTCAGTTCTGCGAGCGATGTGGCCTGCCTATTGCCACTTCAGCTTGCTTACTGTTTGAGCTATGTCGGTCACTTTCGTTCTTTGCGAATATCCTCATTACGGATTCTGTCGCGCAAAGAGACTCCGACTCATAAAATAGATAAGAGCCAGATAACTGTCGTTCTTATCTACATGACTGTGTCAATACATCAGCTTTGAGAGAACACGTAGTTTCAATACATTTTACAAAGCTAAAAATGATTCAGAAAGAGTTTAATGGGTATTTAGCAACATATTTAAATAATAAGGTATAACAATTTGTTGATCAATTAAAAAGCTAAATTTTCAGTCCGTTAAAACATCTTATTTTAATAATTATGTACATGTATTGTGCTGTAAATTTATTAACACATTTTTAACAATTGCAACGTGTGGTGGTGGCCAAACAATGAACAAAAGAGTGTACCTAGTATATAAGTACCTAGGTGGTTTCCTAGTTTGTGTGGACACGGTCTGATTCGATCTGTTTGGTCAGCATTGCTCTCGGGATCAAAGCAACTCACTTTGTAATCTTTCATGACAAGATTGAAGATTAACATTTTTGTGAACTCACTGGAAGTAGTCATGACAGCCATGTGAATTTCGGCCTAGAGAGCCCGATCGAATAGATGTAAGTATCATATACTTGAATTATTCACGAACCTTTTTTTTTATATATCCATTCCTAGTGTGCTTGAATGGGAAAACTTCTACCTGCTTACGTAAGAACTTGACTGTGGATGTGTATATGAGAAATTTATTTTAGGAAGAAAGGATTTTTATAGAAGTATTTTTTTTATTAATGGATTATTGCTTAACATCAGAGAATTATAGCCCAAACCATACTAACCAAAGAACAATAACAAACAGGCAGGTATTTGTAGAAGGACCCCTGGCAGTTTTCTTCGATTGAGCTAGCGTAGAAAGCACAGGGCCCTACTAACTTAAATTTACCATACATTTGACTGATCTTACGATTTATAAGCATAATTGCACGATATATTATATATGTATATTTTGTATATATATGTAATATTGACGGATTGAAAGCGGCTGATTAAAAAACAACCGGAATGTATTCGCCGTAATACGTCATTCAAATCGGCTAACCGTAATGTAATAAAGCGAGAGATTAGCCACCTCTTTGACAATTTTTAGTTCCGATTCTTACCACTCGTGGCGCTGCCTGACATAACAACAACTATGGCGTTGAAAACAGTACGTGTGTTGCTAAATTGCTAAGGTGATTGTGGATTCTGGTGTTTGGCGGAATTCTACACAATATGAATGGGGTGGTTTACCACCGTCCACCTAGTTAAGGCCAGGTAATTCTGTCAAAGTAGGCATTTAACGCTGTCTTGTTCTCGCGACCGTCACCGACCGCGGAATCGGTGCCACAGTGCAGAAATAACATTAAAATATTGGACTATGTAATTTAAGCTCATTTTTTGTTCAAGATTTGTTTATGTTTGTTTGTTTATGATAAGAGTTTTGTTGCTATAAAAACGAAGAAATATTAAATTTATCTATACTCGTAGGTATACAAAACTCAACCTTCTCTTTTTTGGTCACACTATAAGTTGAGAACGGCTTTTCCAATTTCATGCATCTTTTTAAAATGTTTCCTAATAATTCACAAGTTCCTCACAATTTTTTTCTCTGAGGTAAAGATCACTTACTGAGCATAAAATTACAAAGTGCTCACAGATCCAGGTAGAGCTTCAGACGCGAATTGAAAAAAAAACTGTTTTAGCCGATATTTTGGAAACTATATATTTTGACAATTGTATAAAATTGTAGAAAATAAAATTTTGCATCTTTTGTTGCTAGTAAACTTTTTTTGTAAAACTTACCGTTTACGATTTATAACCTATTTAATGATACGGTTGCGATGATGCCGATAATAGTGGATGAAAATGATGTGGTCTACGATGGAACTTGCTTCTCTAAGAGAAACAAACACAGAGTACCTCGTAACCCCAAGGTTCGAACCTTCGACAAAAACCCACTCTGGCAATGCGTTTCACAGCTTAGTTGTTCTTATTACAAAAGTGGAGACCAAACTCTTCGTTCAACTCTTCAATCATGATGATGAACGGTGCTGTTTATTCGAGCAACGAGCAACATGATAGAATAACTTTAATTTAAAACCCCGACTACAAAAAAAAAACTACACGTAAAAATATTACCTACTATCTAAGGACACTTTGGCGAATGAGACTAGTCTTAGAATATCTTAGTTACCAAAATCCATCCAGCCGTTTGGAAGATATGTGGAAATAAAAGTTTTACAAACATAAAGATACGCGCGAAAAACATAACCCTTCTTCCATTCCGGTAAAAAGAGACATGTTTATGTTACTGGGAACAGAATTCACATTATCATTAAATTGGACATAATAAATCGTAATCGGTAAGTTCGAAAAAAAAGTCTACTGGCAAAGATGGGAAATTTTATTTTCTACAATAATAAAATAGGCTTTATAACTTTTTCGGAATATCGGCCAAAAACGTTTTTTCGAGCTGGCGCTTGAAGCTTCATCTGGATTTGTTATTATTTTGTAATTTTATGCTCAGGAAATGATTATAAAAAATACGAATCGGAAATTTAGTACAGAGTTAAATTCTACGAATAATTTTACTGCCTAAAAGGCTTCTTATCAAATTTGGTCGAGTGTCTAAATTTCATTTTAAATGAACGAAGTTGGGGTTTTGGGGATTCGTAGACAAATTTTAAATATACGTTATGTCTGTCCATCTGTATGTGACAGCCATTTTTCTCCGAAACTATAAGAAGTATACTATTAAAACTTGTTAAGTACATTTGTATTCTATGAACAATATTAACATTTTTATACAAAAAAAGAAAAAAATAATAAATTTTGGTGGTGTCACAAACTTGGAAACGAAATAAATAAAAAATTCTATCAAAATCATACGTGTATCTATGGATAGATGTTCAAAAATTGTATTGAAGTTCCTAACATTTTTTTTCTAAACTGAATAGTTTGCGCAAGAGTCTCTTTCCAAGTGGTAAAATACTAAGTACCTTACTACCAAAGAATTTACCTAAATGGCTATTAGTGGATTTACGCAGGGGATTTCTCCCCTCTCATTATTTCCTTATCCCGATTTCTGATTTGACGTACGAATATTTTACCGATACTTATCTATTTTCCATTGCATCCGCATTGAATTTTTTACTAATGTGTTATAGACGTCAGTTTTTTGAGACTCCCCTATTGGTCTACAACATAAAGCATATAGCGTACTAATTAGTATCAGCGTCTATTTGCAATTCCGATGAAAACGGTATCAAAAATCAAGATCATGGCGTGCTTCACTAGTAATACCTAATGATATTGTTATACTGTGGCACTATGATCGTAATATTTAAAATTTATTGGTTGTCAAAATTGCAAAATCAAGCACAGGCCCGTCATCCGTGAGCGCCGAAACGCGACTGATCAGTAGGCTTGGGCAAAAAAAATCGATATATCGAAATATCGATTTTATTTTCGAAAATAATCGATATTTATCGTCGATTTTTTTATTTCCGATATATCGATTTTCGATATTTATTTTCGGATATCGAAAACGATATGTTTTGCCTCGAATTTTCAAGCATATATACACTTTAATTCTCCAATTGCAGTATTTAAATGCTATATGAAACACAAGCAACTATATTCGCTCAGAATATTCTTCAGTGTTAAATTTATTCAGCACATCGTTCTCCAGATGTGAGATCTGACCGAGCAACATCAGCAAAAGCAAAACAAATAAAACGTCTATATGGTGCAGACATGAGCAGCTTTTAAATCTGAAAACAGCTACGCCAGAGATTCCGAGCTCTGGATCTGTCCCAATAAGCTTAACCAGTGTCTGGACCAACCACTTTTTGAGAAGAAGTCAGATCGGATACACATCGGAGAGTGTGCGACTGATTTCCACGATCTAATACCACCTTGCCCTTTTTTAACCCTTGACCAAAAAAAGGGGTGTTATAAGTTTGATTCGATGTCTGTCTGTCTGTCTGTCTGTCTGTCTGTGGCACCGTAGAGCTCAAACGAATGGGCCGATTTCGATGCGGTTTTTTTATTTGAAGGTTAATATCCGTGTGGATGTTCTTAGCTATGTTTTGTTAATATCTTCTAGATTCAAAATGGCCGCCTCCACAAAATGGAGGACAAAATATTTCTTCACAACCTACATCAATATGGGTATCAAATGAAAGGGATTGACTAGCAGAATACTATACATTATGACAAATTTCAAATCCAAGATGGCCGCCACTACAAAATGCCAAATTGTATTATTTTTTTCACTCCTACCTCAATATGGGTATCAAATAAAAGGGCTTGACTAGTAGAGCACTAGGACAAATTTAAATCCAAGATGGCTGCTACAACAAAATGGCGAAATACATTTCTTTTTTCACAACTCCCTTAATATGAGTATCAAATGAAAGGGCTTGACTAGTAGAACTGATACAGATAATCCGAGATCCGAGGTAGTCAGGAGTTAATCAAAATTTTTAATGTTGTTCTTGTCTATCGTAATGCTCGTAGCTCGAAAAAGCGACATCGTTTCATGGTTGGTGTCCCAAAAACACGAACGAAGAGATTTGACTCTACTTTTGTGATAAGAACGTCAAGGCTGTGGAATACGTTGCCTGAGAGAGTTTTTCCCGATAGTTACAATCTTTGTGTCTTCAAATCGAGAGTGAATCGGTTTCTTGTAGATAAACACGTTCCATCGTAGACCGCATCATCGTTTAACATCAGGCGAGATGGCGGTCAAGTGTAAACCTATAAAAGTTAAATAAAATCCAATTGATTTTGGGTGAATTGCCAAATTTTTACTCCGGTTCTTTTGGAAATCGCTCTAATATCCGAAAGGGTAGCTTCAGTCGTTAATTTAACAGTGCCGGATAATAGGAGCAGATTGACAGGTAGGCACTTTAAAGAAAGATTGCTGCTGATGTCTATATCAGACTATTGTATATGTAGGTTGGAGCGGAGCTAGTGACAACACGGTGGGTAAATGCGCACTCATGCACCTACATAACACAGACGAATACTGGTTTCAGTGATGGTTAATTTTGAACATTAAAATATGTACGAATTATGAATAAATAATAAAATTGGTTGTCTGTAAAGTCGGTTAGTTTACGAACGACAACGTAAAACAAAACACTGATAGATGCGGTGCAAGCGTACAATGAGCGTAATGGGACACTTTTTCGTGCACGCAGCCGGCGTTCATCGATTTATTAGTCGTTGTCTCGTCAATAATATGCCAGATATTATGTATTTTCATTTATCTAATTAATAAGTGCTTAATATTTAAGTAACCTTCTCCTGAAAAAAAATCGATATATCGAAATATCGATATTTTTTGAAAATATATATCGATACATTTGGTAAGTATCGATACTATTAATATCGATATATTTTGTTTATTTGCCCA
Organism: Ectropis grisescens; assembly: GCA_017562165.1. Lineage (NCBI taxonomy): Eukaryota > Metazoa > Arthropoda > Insecta > Lepidoptera > Geometridae > Ectropis > Ectropis grisescens. The sequence goes on along the minus strand of CM029767.1, from coordinate 11,211,139 downwards.
TCCCTACTGATCAGGCCTGCCGAACGGCGCGCTATATATATGGTAGATATTAAAACATAGTGAATAACTGATACTTTTTATAAAGTCAAACTCTGCGAATGCATCTATAACTTTTTAATGGCTTTCGTTGAGCATAAAAATTTAGTAAAAAAAATCATTAGTTTAGTCATAAACTTGAAATAACTTTTTGAAAAGGAGTAACTTTGGGATTTTTTTCAAGTAAAATTCATTAAATCGTGTTATTGACTGCGAATTGCACTAGATTAGATCCTTAACTAATACATATATTTTTTTCAGAGTTTAATACACTATTTTAAAGGTCTTAAAGTTGTTTTAAAAATTCAAAATTACGGCCCACACGCCCTTAAGACTAAATCGGACTAAGTACGTTATATAGGACCATGATCCAACTCGGAGCACCCCAAGTCCACCTAGTCTTGTCACATGTCCCCTAGAGTGTATATGTCACAGCCGGATCGTATAATCCGCTGTATTACATTACGGCTAGCCGTTTTGAAAAACAGGGCTGTTTTGTAATGCGGCGGTTCAACGATTATAGGTACGATCAGCGGATTATACGATCCGGCTGCGACATATATAAAAAATGCGGGTGGGCTCCCGCCAGAAGCTCAAGGCTGGTCTTGAGTGGACCTTAGGTCGAGTATGGAGTAAAAAAATCATGATATTTATCTTATGATCCAACATACTCGTACCAAATAATTCTAGATCAAATTGGTGATGAGAATTATTTATTCCTTGCACAATACTTTGTAGTCTGGTGTAATTTCATTGGACAAATCACATTATTTGTGTAAGAACAACAAACATAATATTGATGATAATACTAACATCAATTTTAGGTATCACCAACCTCTCCTTTACCAAAACGAATGCTCGATTATTCTGATAAACAGATTAAACCCATGACTCGGTAAATTACCTACTACATATATATTTACCTGAGTACGTAGGATACTTATGCTTACGGGTACCTATATATGTTACAAACAAGCAAGTATACTACTAAAAAAACTATCCGATCGTTTTCTGACTCAAGTAATGTATAGTGTTGCTATTCGGTGCGGTAATGCCACTAATATGTTGGATAGGTACACTTCACGACTAGTATTAGACTAGACTAGACACGACGGTTTGATTATTTGGATTATATCTAGACCTATGTCGACGAGTAGGTAACTCAGAATGTGCTTAATGAAAGTAGTTAGCTATGTAGTGTAGTTATCATTGTAATTTATATTGACAATGGACACCCATTTCTAGTTCCTATGTACCGAACTATCTATCTGTTCATTGTTATCTGTTAGGTAACTAACTATATGGCTCGGCACAGCTGCCCTATTGTGTCATTAGAACTAATATACTCGTTTAATTATCTTGTAAAATAGACTGCAGGCCCGTGAACAAAATGTGTTGGTCAAATGAACCACCGGAGACCTATGTAGAATGATAGATGGGTATAAAATGATAAGATTCAGCACTATGCCGTCACTTACAGCTTACAAGTGACGGCATAGTGCTGAATCCTATTATTTTATACCCATCTATCTTAGGTCTCCTGGTGGTTGATTTGACCCATAAATTTGTTCACGAGGCTGCAGTCTACTAGGAAAATTAATGGAATAATTAGGAAACTAATTATCGCGAGATCCAAAGCGGGGCGTCTTGTTTGTGTAGTCGTTGACTGTCGTTGTCATATAGCCAGCTTTGGGTATAGGTATAACTTTGGGTATAACTACATCTTTGTCACCCATCAATTGGCCCTTCTACCGTCTTTCTAGAACGGACTTAGGCCTTAGACTATGTTGTTGCTGTATAGATTAAAGTTCAAGCGGAAAAAAGAGAGATCAAAATCAAAGCAGCATTAGTAGTAGTAAAGTAAAGTAAAGTAGTAGTAGTAGTTTTAATTAGGCGGTAGACCCCTCGATCGTGCACGACTTGACCACGGTAACATTATAGATAATATTACCGTGACTTGATCTTTCCTTGTGCACCAAAAGCTCAGACTCAGCTGTGAGAACGTAAATAATGTAGGCAGTTTATGATATGAGAAATAAGGTTTTGTAATGAGTGAGAAAAAAAAGTGTTAGTACCGGCCCATGAGCTCGTCTGTATAGAAATTAAAAAAGGTATTTTCCCTGAAGAATTTCACTTCTTTTCTAGGATAAAAAAAAAAGAAGTTTACAAAACTTAATTTTAACCTAAAAGTATAGTGGTAAGTAAATGGCGTTGGTTATGGCGACCAGCCATAACCGATGTAATCCAGGCAACCGTGGGATGAAAAAGGAATTAAATTATTCTTTTATTTATATTTTAGAACATCCAAACATCTACATTTATGACTATACTTCTGGATTTGTACTCCAACTTGCCCAATACGTAGGTAATGTAGGTATGTAGGTACGTTGCTAGGGCGTAATGAAAACTTGTGTGCTGTTGGACGAATTAAATTGGAGGAAATTAGTAAGAATGACTATGCGTTTAAGTAGAATAACGTAATAGGTGGTAATAGTACCACAGCTACCGAGTTTTAACATAATTATGCCACTAAGTAGGTACTGTATGTATTTCATGTCCTTGTGAACAGCATGACAGTGTGAGCGATAATGATAGAATAACGCGCAGGTGGTTCCGTTCAAGTGCGAATGTTTGATAAATTTGAGCGTTTTATTTAGGCTAAGTTTTTGCAGTTGTAGGACTCTTTCCAAAGTACATACTGGCAAATGTATGGCACTCGAGAAGTTTCCCAGTAATAGCCAGAATTTAAGACATTCGCCAAAATAATTACTGCCAAGCAGTACTTAACAGGAAAACATTACCGTGTTCCCGTTTAAAGGGCAATGTTTCCATATAAATTACAGGTCAAAGCGATAAATCAACTTATATCTCTGAGTGACGAGAGCATTTCACCACTGGGCAGGGATTTAAAGTATTAATTTTGATACAGCTGCGTGGTCATATAGTGCATATAGGCCTATATCGGTTATTGTTGGGAATGTCACGCTCACACGAAGATGTTGACGAATATGTCTACCTGGGTCAAAAGATCCCATTAGTTAGATCTAACTTTAGCAAAGAGGTGCAGCGAAGGATCCGACTCAGCTAGGCAGCATTCGAATAATTATGGCACATCTTTGAGTCCAAAATACCCCAATGCAAGAGGTGCAGGGAAGGATCCAACTCAGCTAGGCAGTATTCGGATAAATATGACACATCTTTGAGTCCAAAATACCCCAATGCTTGTTGCCAGTGATGACTTATCGTTGGAATGTGACGTGTTCCTTAACTGTGGGCCTCATAACAAAGCTCAAAGTCGCACAGAGAGCTATATGAAGAAAGCTGTGCTCGGAGTCTCTTTGCTCTATAAAATACGAAATTAGGATATTCGCAAAAAAACGAAAGTAACTGACATTGCTACAAGAGTAAGTAAGTTGAAGTGGTAATGGCCAGGCCACATCGCTCGCACAATCGATAACGGATGGGAAAGAAAGGTTCTCGAGTAGCGACTACGAACCGGAAAACGCAGCTTTGGATGGCCTCCCACTAGATGGACAGATGAACTCACAAAGGTGGCTGGAAACCGCTGGTTGCAGGTTACGCAGGACCATTCATTGTGGAAATCTAGGGGGGAGGCCTATGTTCAGCAATGAACGTCTGAAATGGAGTACTGGAGAAGTGGTTGATGATGATATCTGCGTGGGGGTGGCACTGTGTTATAATGTTCGGGCGCATTAACTACCATTGGGTGCATTTCTGGCTCGTCCCATCACTAAGTCTTATAAATAAGAATACTTGGTAAGTAAAAGTAGTAGTTAGACTTCACCTACAGTATGTACTTGCTTATTTTTTTACGTATTATTCGTTTGACAAGGGAAGTAACGCCTGAGAATAAATTCTTGAAATGTTTAAGAGCAACAAGTCAACTACCAATCAGAAAACAATGGTTGAGTTTTTGTGACACGTTAGTTAGGTCTCACGTCATTTGTCGATATTTTTTCAAATGGTACGTTTATAATAACAGGGTTAATGTTAGAGTCACATAATTAGGGTTCTGTATAAATAACGAGACACTATCAATTGACATGTTTCCGGTGTCCATTTGTACTCGTAGACGCTGTTTTGGACCGTATCTTCCAAACCATAATATGTACTTGTTATGGACTTCCTACTGGGGTGTAAGGGGGAAGCGCTAAACATCTAGCTTCCCAAAATGTCAACCTCTCCTGCGCGTGGTACACCCTCCTGCCAACTAACGAGAATCTGACGACCGAACCAATGGCGGTATATCCATTTAAAGCCAGTCCTAAATTGACCAGGCCGATGACGGGCAGCGGCGTCATCGGTGCGAAGAACTGGCTCCGCGGTCACCAACCCGCCTGCCAAGCGTGGTGACTATGGCAAACACCCCCTCCCCCCCCCCTCTATGAATAACACAGACAGGAAACGGCCCCTAGCCCCCGGCGGCTCCGCTATTCCAGGCGCTGGTGGCAGCCTTGGTTCCGGCGGAGCATGGGGTGCTAAGAATCCCCGGCAGACGCCCCGCCACCAAACCCAACGACTAGACCTGGCAACGTTTAACGCACGGACGCTGAGGGCTGACGAAAAGATTGTGGATTTGATTTGTGGATGTGATTGTGTGACAGGATAACTCTCGAACCTGGCAACTTGTTCTACTACCGGGAGGGAGGGAGATCAACAATCCCAAGGGGGTGTTGGGTTTATCGTCCGCAAGTCTCTCGTCAACAACGTGATAATGATCGAGAGTGTGTCGAACAGGGTTGTATACCTTGTACTTAAAATTAGCGACCGGTTTTCATTAAAGGTCATACAAGTATACGCACCGACCTCGACACATCCCGACGAAGAGGTTGACGCCATGTATGAGGACATCTCCAAAGCCATACATGTCTCGCCAACACATTTCACAGTTGTGATGGGAGACTTCAACGCGAAACTGGGCAAACGTAGCGGTGGCGGTGGTGGCGGTAGCGGTGATGAGTTGAGAGTGGGGAATTTCGGATATGGGCAGCGAAACCCAAGAGGCAACGTCTAGCGGATTTCTTGGACATGGAGAACCTCTTTACAATAAACTCCTTTTTCAAGAAACAGTCACAAAGAAAGTGGACCTGGATTAGCCCAGACGGTTCCACAAAAAATGAGATCGACTTCATTATGACGACTAAACAAATATTCAGCGATGTCTCTGTGATCAGCAGGGTTAAGACCGGCAGCGATCACCGTATTGTAAGAGGCACGCTGAATCTAAACATTAAGTTCGATAGGTCACGTCTAATGAAGTCCACGCTCCGACCAAATTATGCTCAAATCGAAGATCCCAATAACTTTCAACTCGAACTTCAAAATCGCTTCGAATCCCTAGATGAGTGCGTAACGGCGGACGAAATAATCGACAGTTTAGTGGAAACTGTTCATGCTGTTGGCAGAAAGTTATATAAGAGCCGACGCCAAAATAGAACTCAAAAGCTCTCCGATCAAACTCTAAGTCTCATGGCGGTCAGACGAGATATACAATTGCAGTCTTCGGTCGACATGACGGTATACAGACGGCTCAATAGACAGATCTCTACTTGTGTGCAACGCGACATACGCTGCTTCAATACTTCGAGTATTGAAGAAGCAATCAAGCAAAACAAAGGCTCAAAAGTGTTCTCTTGGGCAAAGTCAGCTGACCAAACTGAAGACCGATAGTGGTAACGTCGTCTCGTCGAAGCCTGAGATTTTGGAGGAGATTGAGAGGTTCTATGAACAGTTATACACCTCTACGCAACCTGTCGTTAGAATGGCAAAAGACCCCAGAGCCAAGCTGACACGACACTTTACCGAAGATATCCCGGAAGTCCGCCTGTATGAGATTAGGATGCCCTCAAACAACTTAAAAACAACAAAACACCTGGCGACGACGGAATTACGACTGAGCTTCTGAGAGCGGGTGGAAAACCGGTACTTAAAGTCCTCCAGAAGCTGTTCGACTCCGTCATACTTAACGGTAATACGCCAGAAGCGTGGAGCAGAAGTGTGGTGGTGCTCTTCTTCAAAAAAGGTGACAACACCTTGTTGAAGAACTACAGACCCATCTCACTTCTGAGCCACGTTTATAAGTTGTTTCGAGGGTAATCACGAATCGTCTCGCACGCAGGATTGACGACTTTCAGCCACCCGAACAAGCCGGTTTCTGAAAAGGCTATAGTACCATAGACCACATCCATACGCTTCGGCAGATTATACAGAAAACCGAGGAGTATAATCGGCCACTATGTATAGCGTATGTGGACTATGATAAAGCCTTCGATTCCATCGAGACCTGGGCAGTGCTTCAGTCTCTCCAGCGATGCCGCATCGACTATCGCTATAACGAAGTGTTGAAATGTATTTACAACAAAGCCACAATGTCTGTCCGATTACAGGACCAGTGCACAAAACATATCCAGCTACAGAAAGGCGTGGAGACAGGGAGATGTTACATCTCCGAAGTTTTCAAGCTACTGGACTGGAACGGATATGGCATCAATGTCAACGGCGAATGCATCACTCACCTTCGGTTTGCCGACGACATAGTCATTGTGGCGGAGTCGCTGGAGGACCTCGGTGCTATGCTCAGGGACCTCAGTAGAGTATCCCAACAGGTAGGTTTGAGGATGAATATGGACAAGACGAAGGTCATGTCAAATGTTCATGTCTCACCTGTACCGGTTGTTGTTGGGAATACCACACTCGAAGTTGTTGACGAATACGTCTACCTGGGTCAAAAGATCCAATTAGGTAGATCCAACTTCGACAAAGAGGTCCAGCGAAGGATCCAACTTGGATCCAACGCGTTCGGGAAACTTCGGAACATCTTTGAGTCCAAAATACCCCAATGCCTAAAGACGAAAGTCTTTAACCAGTGCGTGTTGCCAGTGATGTCTTATGGAACTGAGATGTGGTCTTTCACTGTGGGCCTCTTAACGAAGCTCAAAGTCACACAGCGAGCTATGGAGAGAACTATGCTCGGAGCCTCTTTGCGCGACAGAACCCGTAATGAGGATATTCGCAAAAGAACGATAGTGGCCGACATAGCTCAATGAGTAAGCAAGCTGAATTGGCAATGGGCAAGTTACTTCGCTCGCAGAACTGACAACCGATGGGGGAGAAAGGTTCTCGAGTGGCGACCACGAACCGGAAGACGCAGTGTTGGACGGCCTCCCACTAGATGGACAGATGACCTCACAAAGGTCGCTGGAAACCGTTGGTTGCAGGTTGCGCAGGACCGTTCGTTGTGGAAATCTAAGGGGGAGGCCTATATTCAGCAGTGGACGTCTTGCGGCTGATGATGATGGATTTCCTACTAGAACAAACATGTTCATGGAAAATCTATTGTTGTAGCTGATTAACTAAAATACAAATATTTATTAACTTAAATATTTTTCTGCAATAAAGCTTCTGCAGCATTATAGCTTATATATATCATTGTATATAGCATTAAACAAAAATAACTGGCCAAATAAAAGTTGAGGGCATGACATTTCGAACTATCGAATATTTATTTCGGTTACGGTGGTAGGTACGGAACTCCAGTGTGAGAGCCCTGTACTTGACCGATTTACTAAATTTCTTACCCTGCTACTTTCCAACAAAATTAAAAAATCCTATAGTTCAATCGCACTTCGATCAAGAACTTGAGAGTTCATAATTATTGGTGTTGTATGTGAATGGTCCACCAATATTATTCTTAAACTTTTTAAACTTACACAGTTCACCATAGAATTAATAATAATGTAATATATTTTTCTGAATTATCTATATTAATTCGGAATCCAAAACGACCTCTCTCGCGAAGAAATATAGCTTAATAGTAATGGCCGTTTAGTTAAAGACCCGCTTGAAATCGCTAATATTTTTAATAAAACTTTTGTTGACCAAGTGCAACCAAATAAACAAACACAAAAAAATGAAACAAGTGCAAAAAACCGTATAGCTAACAATGCTAGGTCACTCTTTATGGGTCCAACTATACCAAAAGATAAGAAAGCTATAATTATGTCTCTTATAAATACAGGTAGTACATGCTATGATGGCATATCAACAAAAATACTTAACTATGTGTCAGACTCTGTATCTTATGTACTGAGTCATATTATCAATTTATACATTGATATGCAAATGATAAAGGAAACGTCAATTGCTATAGACCTATAGCTCTAATACCAGTCCTATCTAAAGTGTCTGAGAAAGTGATTTACAATAGCGTTTATGATTTTGCGAACACAACAATCTGTTTTCCAAAGAGCAAATAGGGTTTCGTAGGAAAAAAACAATAAATCAGGCCTGATTCCAAAAACTTAAAGATGGCCATCTTTAAGTTTTTGGATACTGTTACAAAAAGCCTTGACAAAAAAGTACCTGCCTGTGCCCTATATATGGATTTAACCAAGGCTTTCGATTTTGTTGATCATAAATTGCTATTGGACAAATTGGAAAAATATGGTATCAGAGGTAACGTCCACAAACTTATTAGTCATATTTAACTGGCCGGTACCAATGTTCGTAGATAAATAGGATCGGTTTGAAATAAAAAAAAAACTTATTGTTCTGAATATAAACAAGTAAAGCATGGTGTACCTCAAGGAAGCGTATTGGGCCCGCTCTTGTTCATAATAAATATTAATGACCTTCCACTTGTAACAGACCAACCAATGGTTATTTTTTGCTGACGATAGTACCATTCTGTTTACTGGAAATAATAGTATGGCAAATAAAATTGAGGTTGCACTTAATACAACGATAAAATGGTTGATATTGTAAAAATAATCTGCATATAAATTTGACTAAAACACATGTAATGACATTTCGAAATAAAATTAATACATTAGGAAAATTAGACATATCTCACTCAGGACATACAATTGAAAATATTGACATTACAAAGTTTTTAGGCCTCAACATTGATTGTCAACTGAAATGGAATGTCAGCTGGAAGCTCTGGAATCGATCGAGAGACGTGCCAAAAGGCTCATAGGTAATGACATTCTCGTGCGAAAAAGACTGCAAAGTCTAGAACATCGCCGGAAAATTGCTAGCTTATCGGTTTTTTATCGGATACACTTCGGAGAGTGTGCGACTGATTTGTACGATCTAATACCACCTTGCCCTTTTTTCTATCGGAATGCTCGTAGCTCGAAAAAGCGACATCGTTTCATGGTTGATGTTCCAAAAACACGAACGAAGAGATTTGACTCTACTTTTGTGATAAGAACGTCTAGGCTGTGGAATACGTTGCCTGAGAGGGTTTTTCCCGATAGTTACAATCTTTGTGTCTTCAAATCGAGAGTGAATCGGTTTCTTCTAGGTAAACACGCTTCATCGTAGACCGCATCATCGTTTAACATCAGGCGAGATGGCGGTCAAGTGTAAACCTATAAAAGTTAAAAAAAAAAATGTGGATAGTGTGGTGAATGCACTCAATCGGCATTCATATGATCTTTACATGCTTTCCAAATCTGTTAACAAAGCAACACTACTTCCGGCCTACAATGGATATGCTTCGTCGACACTCAGGTATGGCATAATATTCTGGGGAAATAGCACAAAAAAGGAGCAGCTTTCAAAGCGCAAAAAAAATGTGTCCTGGCTATATGCAAGCTTAAACAAACTGATAGCTGTAGATCTCATTTTATAAGTTTACGCATACTAACGATTTCTTGTCTGTACATTTATGAGTGTGCGGTGTTTGTGCGCAGTAATTTAAACCTGTATTCTAATGTTCTAAGTAAAAGGAACAAACATAAAGTAAATATTCCAAAAAACCAAAGTGCCCTTAACAGTAGTGTTGTTTGTATGGCTCCTATTATCTATACTCATCTCGGTAAGTAGTATCTATTTACTACCTGTTAAATAATTACCTATATTTAATTATTTTTCGCTTTTGAGTGCCTATTTGTGGTGTTGAAGTCGGTTTAATTTTTTGTTAAAAATATTTTATTGAAGTTGGATTACAATACTTCAAAAGTAGCGAATGACCGATAACATAGTGTCAGTCGTCATCGTGCTCTCTACGTGCTGGATCCACTGTCGCAATTACTCAACATTAGGTTTGAGTAAAATCTACCTTTTTTAGTTGCCATTACCTACCATAAGCATGTAGCGTACGTCCTAATAAGAATGACAAATAACTCAAGCCCACGTTTCAGTTATTTCTTTTACTTATATATATCATGTTAATAGGTGATCGAAATTGGTAAATGTTTCATAACATTTTTTCAGCTGATGAAATACTGGTTTACATATTTGTAAATAATACATACGTATACTTTTGTACTGCATGCCATTCATTTCACCTCTCTAGGGTTCTCCTGGTCCGCTCAGACCAAGAAAAACCTAGAAGGAGATGAAATGTTCATGAACAGCTCATTGTATTCATACATTGTACCTATTCTTAAAAATTGTTGTGAGACAATTTCATAAATTAGGGTTAATCGATTGGAAATAAACGGATACAATAGTCCGGTCAATTTAGACATTCGAAGGTACGAGGTTGGTCCGCGTTGGGGTTGCTCACAACAAAACTCACCGCTTTGCTAAAAATCGTGATCGTGAAACCCCATTTTTTTCAAGATTGCTAACCTTTGACCTCGAATCATTTTTTTTAATGTTTTAAACAAGTACACACACTTAGGCTTGCTGTAAATTTATGTACCTTTATTGTTATTTTTGGTCTAATTTGACCGGACTATAAAAACTATTTTGTAAGTAATTATGGTGGATTACGAGGGGCAGGCGTAAAACCGAGAAATCTACACAATATTATTATGAAGTAATAACTAATAGTATTAACCATAGGTATTGCGAAAACGCCCTCATGGATATGGTACAATTCCTAAGCGTAGCTAGAAGAAACAAATTAGGTGAGAAGAAACAACCCCTCAGCTTGCCTTGAAAAAAAAACGAAGGTTAACTTTTATTAGCGACTAACTTATCGAATCGAAATCTAACCTATAGAATCGCAGTAAGTTAACTTTGGTTCTTTTCTAGTGATAGGCTATATATAGGTTGATCTTTTTAACCGACTTCCAAAAAGGAGGAGGTTATCAATTCGACCCCTATGTTTTTTTATAATATGTATGATACCTGATTTCTCGAGAACCCCCGTACCGATTTTAAAATGCCTTTTTGTGTTCGGATAGGTATGCTTCCCGAATGGTCCCGTATAAATCTTATCGAAATCGGTAGAGTGGTTTTTGAAATATGAACCAAAAACTAAAATTTGCACATAATTTTCTGGATAACGTAATTGTAGATTTCACAAAAGTTATGAAACTCGAACCTGTCACTACGAAATTGTTTTGCACTAAAAAAGGTGAAATAAACTATTTTCGAACAATAAATTAAACCGACTTCAAAACCACAAATAGGCACTCAAAAGCGAAAAATTTATTAATATCATTATTACAAGTGCTACTCACTCATCTATTTGAATTTTTTGTACGGAAATAGTTTATGTTGTCATGAGGATGTTTCAGAATGCAAAAAACCCTGTAATAAATAAACCTCCATTGTGTCAAATACGGCGTTAATATTTTGACTTTGATGTTCTTAAACAAATGGGCATGCAGATGGCGATTTCAATAACCGATTTAGAGGCTTTTCATGCATAATTAAAAATGTTTAATTATATTAACGCCTTCTATGTAGGTATAAACTATAAGTGTGCGAAATTTCATGCTCCTTCAAAACTTTGAACCTTCCCATTTTTACAAAATATACGCGGAGTCCGTCGCGTCGCGTCAGTCCGGATTTCGCTATATTTTCTTAAAAATGTGTAGGTAGTAGGTACGAAGATTTCGTTTCGTGTCTTTCTGAAAACGGTATTGTGCTTACATGTAGGTAATAGCGGAATAACTTGAACTATTCTGCTAATTGTCATGGAATTCACACCGAAATACCCACGTGTCACGTGTGGGAAGCGTCGGTAAAAGTTTGTGATAATATTAAGCCACGCTACAACGGACTCTATAGCACTAGCAATGACGAGGATTCCAAGTGTCATATATCTGGGGCACAGATAAATGATCAGAGATGTCAAGATTAACCTGATAGAAACAAAATAAAAAAGTCATAATCCAAATCTTCGCCCGCTGATGTCTAGATAAGTGCACGATACCGATACATTTTCCTTTATCATGGTGTGATGTAAGAACTTGATAATTTTAAGTAATTACTTACCTACTTATTTCAGCATTTAGGTATTCTTGGATCACCAGGAGAGCAGAATTTAATTAAAAAATACTTAAACTGATGGAAGGCGTGGCCGACGGGGATCACGGGGAGGGTCACACCCTACCAAAATCATAATCGAAACCTGAAAAATCTTCTAAATATTTACAAAATAAAAAAGCTACTATTTGACCCTAGACGCGACGCATTTTATAATTTGGTAACATCTAAAGTTGCTGTTATGTTCAGTTTGTTGTACTATTGAGTATGTGGAAAAACATTGAGTATTGTGTAATAAAGTGTATATTATTATCAGTGACCCCTGCAAAATTTAAGGTGCCACATGATTTGCCTCTTCCACGTAGGCTTAACTAACTACGTTAAAGGGCTAAACAAAAAAGAACTGAGTAACCTCCCATACATTTGTGCTGCAGATCTACAAGATATCATTCCATCATTCCATTTTTCTACTTAAAAGGCGATACTGGTTCATGCTTGACGTTTTTAAGACCGAAGTGGTACCATGTGGACTCTTGGCAGAGTCCGCCTGGGGAAGTGCCACACCTTTGCCATTTATTCTACCGCCAAGCAGTAATTTGCAAACATTACTGTGTTCCAGTTTGAAGGACAATGTTTCCAGAGAAATTACAGAGCTTAGAGATATAACATCTTAGATCTCTGGGTGACGAGCGCAGTGCAGTGCTAGGTATTGATTTGGACTCTTCATGTTACAGCAGCTGTTCAGCTGCGTTTTACTGTGCTGCTTTTTTATGCCACTTCAGTAAGATCCCAGGGGCGCCAGACGTCACGTATTTTCTGATGGATGAAATGTGGACAATTGAGTAGAATTAGTACGTACTAAGAACACACGTTTAACCGCTAACTTGCTTAGACGGTCAATTTTGAGATATGGGGTCCAGAAGATACATTACTTACTTCGCGTAGGTATTTTCTGATAACTGATTTTCACGTATGTTATAGGCAATACCTTTAAATATAAGGCTCCAATACTCCCAGACACTTTCCCTCGGCCGTTTTGCTTAACAGACGCTTTAAACTGTATTATTTTGGGAGTTTTAAAGCGTCTGTTAAGCAAAACGGCCGACGGAAACAGTCTGGGAGTACTGGGGCCTTATTTTTATACATTATATTCATACATACATTTTCATTTCATACATAATCCACCATGTACGCCAAGTACAGGCTGACGTATGACAAATGTCCTCGAAATATATTTATCTTAGAGCACACCGCTTCCTTGACGATGTTTTCCTTACCGTAAAAGCCAGTGTTCATAATAAACTCGTACATCTGCAGATCTGCACATTAAAAATAATAAAATCAGAAGTGTCCTCATTGTTAGCTACATTTGTTAAGTTACTTAAAAACTTTTATTTTTCTTCAATCCGCTATAGCGTTAAACATGATCAAGCAAAACATACCTACTTAATTATAGGTACTTCTGTACCTACTTTTAAATTATGTATATCATTATGTTTTTACTTACTTAATTTGCAGTTCAATAATAACAATCGGATAATTTGTAATTAATTAACTATCAAATCGGGGCTGAAGTCTCAAAAACAATAAACAAAGCGATAACACTTCATAAGTAAAAAAACATTGACTTGTCTTATCACACAGTTTAATGGTCCCCGAAATACAGGGCTACTTATAATGAACTCGTATTTTAAGACCGAAAGGGATTACGACTCATCATTGTTACACTACCTACTTAGGTATGAGTTTTTTTTTATTGGGACTCGTTTCCTTCTCTCATAAGGAAAGCGTCAAGGCCACGAAAACGTAGAGCCTTGCAAAACTCACACAGAGGCGCGCGCAAGTTTCAAACTACGGATATTCGGGGGATATGCCTTGATTGCGAATTTAGTTCGAAACCTAGTGTCTCCGGTCTCCTCCCACAATATACATAAAATGAGCGGAACATTTCCGTATTAACAAATAATTTTGTCTATGTAGAAGGAGTCACTCAACGCCCACATAATATATCACTAAGGATTGAAATGAATGATTGCAAAATTTATTCGACATTTTATTTTGGGCTGTATTATTATACTTTCATTTATTAAGTTTTACTAATATACAAATACGTAAATATAATTATAATATATAAAAATTGATACCCTGTACGACATGTATTAATTATACTATAAAGAAATGTACGAAGTTAGAGTAGGAATCTATTTGCATTTTTCAAATTAACAGTTTTACGTTTAATGTATACGAAAGTACTAGCAGTGCTCCGCGGGTTTACCCGCGTAGTTCTCGTTCCCATTCTTTTATCGAGATAAAAGTAGCCTAAGCCTATGTGTTCTTCCAAAATATAATCTTACTGTATTTCAAATTACAACTCGATCCGTTCATACGTTTAAACGAGATTGAGCAACAAACATCCAAATACCGAAACGTCCAAACATTGGCATTAAATTTGTGATATTAGGTACTAGGATTTACAATACCAATGACAAAAAAACATTATAATTTTTTTGCTTTCCTGCTTGTACTGGGTAATCTCTGAAACTGCTGGACTAATTTTAAGGGACTTTTAATGAAACAGTTTATTTAATAAACATTAAATAAACATCACTTTATTTCGATTTGAAGGACTATGTTTCCAGAGAAATTACAGGGCATAGAGGTAAAACATTATATCTCATACTGTCGAACGCCGTAAATCATAATGCCGTGAATTGGACTATCTGCAAGGAAGAAAGAGAGGTATTTGCCCTGCAGTGGGACAATGTAGGCTAGTAATAATATTAACATTTTATTTTCATCAAGCAAGAGAAAAGTACACGTTAAAAAAAACGTAAAAAGTTATGCCCTAGACGATCAGCTGTCTGGTAGTGAAAGTCCCGTCATAATTGGTCCAGCTGTTTGGTAGATTAGTGGAACAAACAAGATAGACAAAAAGTTTTAAAATAGTTTTTAGGTATAGGTACTGTACAAACATTCATTTGTCACAACTTAGTAAACAGTTGTTAATTTGATATTACATACAAACGCTCCAATTTTATTTCTTTGTATATATTATTAATAATAATCATAAAACAAATAAAAATATCTGGCAAAATAGGTAGATAATTAAAAATGAAAAAAACGAACATTGTCCATGTAAATTACCGAATAAATTTTCGAAGAAATTTCACGTCGGCAAACTCCATTACCCCATCACTAACGTGCCAACGTACTCTCTCTAGGCGCTTCAGAGCGACTGAACGAATGTCAAAGTTATACGGTCATATTAACCATATCGAGAAGACACTGCCACGCCCTCAAGGCATATCCCCCGATATCCGTGTTTCAAACCCTCTAGAAAACTGCGCTGCTACTGATGGCTAAATACTGCTCATAACTTTCGACTTAGTAGCAATCTGCGCAACCCTGCTAAGTGGTAAAGTGGCGCCCGACCAGTTCCATTGTTTTGGTAGATAGGTAAATAATATTTTTTTTTTTTTTTCGTTTATAAATATTACAATTATTGGTATTATAAACTAGACAATGAAGTGAAAAAATATTTTGTCGAATGCACTAACAATTCTCAATAAATAAAAGTCTCTTTTCCCATTTTGATACAGAGATAGATTGGAATATTACTTGCAACGAAACTGAAAGAAACAATAAAATAATAATTTTATCATCATCATCGTCATCAGCCTGTCTTCGCCACACAGGCCTTTCCTATGATACGCCACTCATCCCGATCCTCGGTCTTACTTCTACTGAACCCGTCTACCCCAACGATTATCGGGTCTGCGACAGATTTGTGACCTCCCCACTGCTGCTTCAGTTTGCTAATACGCTGGGCTATCTCGGTGACTTTAGTTCTCTGACGAATCACTTCATTGCGGATGCAATCCCTCACAGAGTAATTTAATACAGAATCTCTATACATAAAAACGTTTTGTTGGTTTGTGTACGCTTCAAAAATTCAAAAAGTTCTGCACCGATGCGCTGAAATTTTACAATGATAGATAATCCGCATCAAGGATTGTTTTTATCTAATTTTTTTGCATCACAACGTGCCACAGCGAAGCGTGGCAGGGTACAGCTAGTAATAAAATAAAAATATATAGGTAAATTGAATATAGAGGTTTTTTAACAAGTCCTCTGAGCTAATTTTGTATGGAACATGGAATTTCTCATCTCTATTCGTGACTTCAGAGCTGGTCGACATTTCTTCAGACAACACTATCTAGCACCATTATAAGCAAAGTTTGTATCTACTAAAGAGGCCAAGTAACTAGAATATAAAACATATTTAATTTTAAATACGGACTTGAGATACATAGAACCACTCAAAAACAACTGAGCATTCATCATAAAATGTTTGTCCTCTGGCCTGTGTCCGGGCCCGTCACAAACATGTCCATACGCCGCACAATCGCACAAACTACTTATGGACGAGTACAAGGCCGCTGGGCCCTCGGCTTGGAGGCAAAGCGTAGACGAGGGGCCCTACCTCGGGTTCCTCTTCGCTCGTGACCAAGCGATGGGTGAACAATCCGTGATAATCTTTTAATCTTTTATCACGAATTTATCGCAGGCTTCCCTGGTAAAAAAGTTCAAAATAATGTCGATAACCACGGCTATTGAGCCCCCCTTTGGTCGCCTCTACTGTGCGACAACCCCTTGGTTTTGCACCCTGCACCTTCTGCGCTAGCTACAAGTACTATTAGGAGTAGAGACCATCTGAAGTGGATCCTTTAATATGAAGACAAATAAAAACATTCGTTAAATATATTTCGACTGGTACCGTAATTTATGCCATTGCAATAGGTAATGTATAATCAACTTAACAGTTAGTTATTATACCACATCCTGCGGAATGTTTTTTGACTTTGAATAACATGTAACATTCGAGTAGGTACTGATTGCATTTATTTAGCACAGCAAAGTTACGTGGTCTAAATAATATTTCTATACATAACTAAACGCCATACACGTTGAACTTTGTGTTAACGCGCTTATCTTAGGAAACGCCAGTGCGGTTATAGATAATATTCGTATTTTTGCATCGGTTGCCTTAATGTTCCAAATTATTGGACCAATTCACAACGCCGCAGGCGAAACCGCGAGGCTAGTTATGGTATTTATATGTACTATATGTATTATGCTTATCGAAAACTGCCAAACTTTAAATTGGCAAAGAAATGTAAATTTTATACAACTGTGTAAGTTTCTAATGTCATAAACGTTACAGTTTGGATGTTTGCTGCTCAATAGTCGAGACAGACGAAAGGCTAGGGTTAGAATTTGGAACAGAGGTGGTTAATTCGATTCATACCTATTTTCCTACTTATACGGATTTTGAATAGGTAATGCTCGAATTACTTTTTAACTAGTGAGACGAAACGCTTTCGAGAGACGATAGTAAAACATGATACGGCAGTCTGAAACTAGACTACAAACTACATACTGGATTACTGGATCGCGACCGCAATGCGCATAGATACTCGGTACTTGAACCAATGCAAAAGTGCATCGTCTTTTGGGCCAATGTCATTGGTGGGTGAGCAGGAATATACTCGTTAGGTACCATAATTCAGTTAGCTTAGGGGTGTGGCTTGACTGATATCTAGTGTATTCATGAGTCCCACTGACGGCGACAGGCTCCTTGTCGTTTCGGTGTTCTTAGTAACTTTACCCGAAAATATGAGATACCTGAGGAAATACGTCCAAAACAATCTATAGATTTCCTGCAACTATGAATCAATAAAAAAACTTATTTGCCTTAAAAGTAGGTACTGACTGATCTCTAGTAGTAGTAGTAACTCTAGTGCTCCGCGTTTTGCACTAATGACATTGTTGAGTAAGCAGGAAGGAACTCTTCAGACAGTTAGCATGGGGGTGTGGGGTGTGGCTTTGTCCGTGTTGACTGATATCTAGTGTACCTACTCATCAAGAAACCTCCTTGATGTTTCTATATCCTTAGTAACTTTATCGGAAAAGCTGCAAGATGGTATAACTAATTTCTTTTGTAACCTCGCGGCGGTTACAACACGTAGTTATGAAAGCGGATTAAAATATATTAGTTCGTAACCGGGTTACGAAAACGGAAAAAAACTGACACTACGAAAAAAACTTCTTTTGTAACTGGTTAAAACACAGTTACAAAGGCGGCCGAAAGGGAAAAATCAATAAATTTCTAAAAAAGGGAATTATGCGGTTAAAAACGGGGGGGGGGGGCTTTATATTCCTTTAAAGTCCGAGTTGACTGATATCTAGTGTACCTAATAACCTCCTCCTTTTTGGAAATCGGTTACAAAAATCAATAATTTTCCGGAAACTATCAATCAATAGGTACATAACTTTTTTATTTATTTCATATGCATTTAAAGTAGGTTCTGACAGATGTATATTATACTCCGCATTTTGGACTAATGACACTGTGGACTAATGACAAGTGAGCAGGAACGTACTCTTCAGATACTACTCGAGATTCTTTCTTCCCCATCGGTTGTCAGTAGTAGAAGCGATGTGGCCTGCCCATTGCCACTTCAGCTTGCTCTTTGAGCTATCGGCTACTTTCGTTCTTTTGCGAAATTCCTCATTTCGGACTCTGTCGCGCAAAGAGATTCCGAGCATATATGTATCTCTCCATAGCTCGCTGTGCGACTTTGAACTTGATTTTGAGGCCAACAGTTAAGTACTACGTCTTAGTTCCATAAGCCATCACTGCTAGCACGCACTGATTAAAGACTTTGGTCATTAAGTATTGGGGTATTTTGGACTCGAAGATGTGCCGAAATTTTCCGAACGCTGCCCATCAAAGTTGGATCCTTCGCTGGACCTCTTTGTCGAATCTTGTTAAATCTTTGTTTGGATCTACCTAATTGGATCTTTTCACCCAGGTAGACATATTCGTCAATAACTTAGAGTGTGATATTCGCAAAAATAACCAGCTCAACCGAGACATGACTTTCGTATTGTCTATATTCACCCTCAGACCTACCTGTTGAGATACTCTACTGAGGTCCTTGAGCATAGCACCGAGGTCCTACAGGGACTCCACCGCAATGGCTATGTCGTCAGCAAACGGAAGGTGAGTGATGCATTCGACGTTGATATTGATGCCATATCCGTTCCAGTGTTGTACCTTGAAAACATATAACATCTCTCTATCTCACGCCTTTCTGTAGCCGTATATATTTTGTGCACTGGTCATGTAATCGGGCAGATATTATGGCTTTGCTGTAAATACACTTCAACCCTTCGATATAGCGATAGTCGATGCGGCATCGTTGGAGAGACCGAAGCACTGCCCAGGTCTCGATGGAATAGAAGGCTTTCTCATAGTCCACCGCGCATACATGGTGGGCGATTATACTCCGAGGTTTTTTGTATAATGCACCAAAGTGTATGGATGTGGTTCTTATAGAATTTTCTGCCAACTGCATGAACAGTTTCCACGAGTCTGCCGTTTATTTCGTCCGCTGTAACGCACTCATCTAAGGATTCGAAGCGATTTTGAAGTTAGAGTTGAAAGTTATTGAGATTTTTGGTTTGAGCATAATTTGGTCAGAGCGTGGACTTGGTTAGATGTGATCTTTCGAACTTACCTAATGTTTAGATTCAGCGTGCCTCTTACCACACTGTGATCGCTGCCGGTCTACCATAAGTACATACCGATAAGTACGATTGTGTCGGTACACGATAAGTAGGTACACCTAGGCACCTACTGGACCCAGCCCAGGAGGGGTCATGACCCCCATGACCCCCCCCCCCTTGGATCCGCGCCTGGTGATATGTGGTGAGTGCAGAGTCAAGTGTAGGGTAATTATCCGTTAGGGTATCTCCAGATTTGTCCTAGTTTATAGAGTGTTCGGGGAGCATCCGGGCGGGTTTTGTTTGAGGGTTTATAAAAATAAAGTTTAGAACCGCCCGCGGTACACAGTACACACTGGCCGCAATATTAGTAGAATTTTGTACAAATTACAAATCCGAGATAGTCGGGAGTAGGTAAATCAATTTTTTTTATTTTGTAGGTACTTGTTGAATAAATTTTAAAGGAGTTTTACTCAAAACACCACAATCAAGATTTCGAAAGAAGTGCCTAGATCACGGCAATAACGTGCAAACATCAACATAGGGATTACACATCTTTTATGTTTGGGTGACGAGCGAAAAATCCTAATGCAGTGCATTAGGATTTTTCATGTTTCGGTAACTGCGTGTCACTGTGTTAGATAGTTTCAATTTCTAGATCCTTACCTATATCAAAATCAAATCAAATCAAATCCTACAGTGGTCTATGGATAATTCAGGTGTGCTTAGTGTAAGTAGTTAGTTAGGTAGATTTGTAGTGTAGTTTTCATTGTATTTTAGTTTTGTTAATAAAGGCTCTGCCCAGTAAAAAAAAACAAATCCTATAATCATTCAAAAATAGTATATTTATGTTGTCATGTTACTCTATTATATATTTCTAGGTAGGTACCTACCTAACCAATACTATGTGTGTGATGATAATTACTTTGTTTTTATATAAATGTACATATTGTAAATGTTAAGATTTGTATTACATTAAATTTCACCTCCAATTACCAACATTTAGCGTTACATCAAAAAAAAAAAAAAGTAATGTAAATCAGATGAGTATTTTAAGTGTACATTTTGGTACACTTAAATTACTTCAAGAGTGCATTTTTTTTTATTTCACTAAATTGAACGTTGTGTAACTTTAGTTTTCACGTACAATAATTCTTAGATAATATTTTGCTACTTACAAAATAACTCGTGTTGGAATCCGTAATCGACGAAAGACACAATTATTTGTAAATAACTTTCTGGAGTATCTCAAAGAGCCGTCATCTTGTGTAGATTACAGGTACCTTTAGGATATTAGAGGATTCGGCAAACGGCAAAGTGCATCAAGCAGCTCTACAACATTCGACGGTTCTTATTTATTTAAAGCACGCTAAAGTAGTTCTTTGCAGAAATCGCAGATGGTGCTGTAATAAATAAAGCGTTAGGTTAGGGTGAAGCGAGTTCCATGATTTTTGTTCATCCAAAAAGTGTTCAAAACAGAATGCCTAAAGATATTTAACTAAAAAAAAAAATGCGACTTATAAATGCGCTCAAGCCCGCAATTTTTAAATTCACGCGATAACCAGAAGCTAACACAACAAGTTCAATCTACGTAAAGATAAATAACGACACGACAGATTGGTTTTTGGGTAGACTTGTAGATATAAAACTTAATTTTACGGAATGACACTTCCACAAACTTTTATTCGATATAAAAATGTCCGTCATAAGTAGAAAAAAAAATTGGCAGTCATAGGAACTGCCGAGTGCCGATAGAAATGAAAACTAAACTTAAAACTTAGAATTTGATAGCTCAATTCAATTGGGAATCTACGCGAATCAATTTGGAAACTACGCGGGTGAAACCGGAGAGCGTGGCTATGACAATGGTCATCTAGAAATGGGATATGCTGAGGCATTTCTAGATGGCAAATGGCTATGGTCCCGAGTTTACCCGAAGTTTTATTTCATTCCCGAGCGTGATACTTGAGGTCAATACCGTCAAAAATTCACAACCCACGAAAAATATATGCCCGTGGCGTATTTGGTCCGCGTCCGCGTATTTGGCGCATCAAAAGAAGTTTTCACTTCAAATTCGAAAATTAATGACACACCTTCGATGTCTTCTATCTTGCTTCGAAAAAAAACGAGCTAATACCCATTTGCTGATATAAAACATAAACTTAATATCACAGATTTCTAAAACAAAAGGAATTAGAAATCTGTGCATAAAATGTATTTTTATATTGTTTAAAATGTTCCCAGCGCCATCTATGATTTTGGGTAAATAATTTCAGCGAATGTGAAAGATGCGGGCATAGGCAATGAAAAAAGGTTGGTCTATGATTTTCTCCATTTTGGTTTTGGTTTTAGTGTGGGCTAAATCCGTATGTCGGGAAGCATTGTTGCCATTATTTTCTCAGTACTAACAAAATGTGTTACTCGATAACCTCATCAAAACTTTTGTTCAATTAATTATCAGTGTAGCGAGTCTGGTTAACGAACGGCTCAAATTCGGAATGACAATCCTTGTTTCTGTCATTTAAACAGATAAATAAAGACAAAGACCCATACTCATAATTTTGTCAAGAAATGCTTTATACCATAATAAATACTCCATACAACAAACTTGCATGATAGGAGAGTTTTTGTTTTGTCCCTGGTTGAAATCACTTTTTAAATTAGTTTTCTCTTTATATAGATATTTTATCATCTCTTCAATTGGAATGTTAACACTAATCACAAATTAATGTGTAATGTTAATTTTATGATAGTTTGTATTAATCACATACTAGAATTTAATATTACGTAGTAAATTTATTATTAATCATTTTAAATGACTTATTTATAATCTGTTGCCACGTGACTGGAAACACCAATATGAATTATTATTACGTCACTAGTCGCAAAACAAGCTGTCGAAAACTGAGTAAACTGTAACTGTTTACTTTCCTGCAGTTTTATTTTAGTTTGCGATCTTAGCGACGATGATTTTGATTGTTTGTATTCAAGTAATAATAAGAAAACATATAAACTGGACATACAGTCACAAATCGTCCATTGTTTTGCGACTAGTGACGACATGTCAGTCGTTACTGTTTTAGTGGGAAAATTCAAAATTAGTCTAATGTTGTATATTTATTCATCGAAATGACTAGTACCTAGAAATAATATTCATTATTTTTTGTTAAATTTGCAATTCCAAAAAAAAAATCCTAATGTTAATTAAGTGGAGAACAAACATTGTATATTGTTATGGTTTTATAATAGACGATGTTAGTCTATGAATGAGAAAGAATAAACATAATATGCAATTTAGGCATTCTATTGCGTTCTTGTCATCTAAGCAGCCATGTCGTAAGTTGTAATGTAGATGGTTTCCAAAATAAATTCATGTAAGGAAAGTGCTCGTCCTTATTGTTCCACTACGTTAATATATGTATATTATGTGTAAAATTTAAATCGTTACGTCATGCGTCTGTAAATTCTTATGGCCAATTGTAGCTGAAATCCCTATTTTACTGACCTCACACTTTATTGGGTGTGATTTTCTTTGTTTGTCTTTTCTCTTTAACAAAAGGCATACACCTTGGAAACAATTTCTATAGCACTGCTTTTAAATGGCTTTGGTACTCGTATTATTGATTCGGAATATATTAAACAATAATACAAAAGTAAGTGGAAAGTGAAGTACTTCACAACAAAATTTGACAATTTGACAACTGACAAAGTGATTGACAACAATTGTGCCAACATTACGGCAGGGAGACAAGTTATAGTGAATGAACTATATATCTCAATCTATATAATGAGGGACATAGATATGTAAATGTTTATCTAATTAGACATAGGTGTATTGTAGGACTTAACTTTTATACATGTTCGGGCGTAGTATTGTCATTATACCTTTCGGTAGAATCCCTTACTTTGCTTCATCTTATATAGAGGTAAAGTCGAACAGATGCGAAAATATTGCCTGATAATTATATGAAATGAATAAAGCACTATTGTATCAGTTAATATTATGCTCAATCATCACAATACATATTTCATCTCAAAAATTAAGTACGGCATTGTATCCTTTTCCAGCAATAGGGATGGTTTCGGAATTGCTATTATTTTGAAGATTGACGCTTATTTTGCCATAAAATATATTTTATTTAAAAATATTAATATATTCCGTGAGTATATTTTATACAATATCAGACTTATTTTGAATTTTCCCGCTAAAACACAAACGACTAACATGACGTGATAGCAAAACATTGGACTGTATGCCTAGTTTATGTGTTTCCTTATATTTACTTGTATACAAACAATCAAGATCGTCGTTGCTAAGAATGAAAACTACAATAAAAATGCAGAGAAGTAAGCAATCTAGTCAGTCTTCGACCGCTTATTTGCGGGCAGTGACGTGAATGATAAGTCACATTGGTGTTTCCATTCACGTGACAACAGATTAAAAATATGGCATCTAGCTAACTGAATGCCATTACACTTTACTGCATACAGAAGCGAATCCAAAATTTTCAAAAAGTCGACAAAGTTTTGCCAAATGTAATAAGCCCTTTAGGGAGCTACAATGCCACAGGCGTATATAGGCGTGTGCGTATCTGCACACAGAGAGAGTGAGAGCGAGTCATCTAACTTATAACACCCTATCGTTTTTGTGTGAGGAGTACAAAACAATATATTCGTTTATTGCATTGGTCTGTCGACCGACACTTTAGTAAATTATAGTCTAGCAACCCTGTTAGAGCTTTATACAACAGGCTGGGCTGATTCGCTGATTTAAATTACTACTTCTAAACCTCGATTTTTCACGTCGGAGAGTAAATGACGCGAATTATAACGCGTTTTCAGGAATCATTTCAATCGTTTAATTTCGTAGACTACCTACTCAAGTATCATTTGTTTATAACTTATCACTATTTGAAAGGAAATATAGCTTAGTTTTTCAATGAGTTTATAAACAGGTTGCGTAAGTTTGTTGTTGTAACATAAAATAAAATGGACCGGAAATTAGGATAAAAATAGACAAATTTAAGTTTGAATTTGGGTTTTCGGTAAGAAGTAGTGAGCTATAAGTTCATATGTTTAACTAAAATGATACCTTGTTTCATTAACTAATAAAATATATTTTCCTTTTTGGAATTGCTTGTATAATTCTAGTTTAATGAACGCTTTTATCGGGAGAGGTCGCAAGGCTTTTTCTGCGCGTCTATCGAGCGGCAGCATTGAACACTTGACTGGAAAAAAGTTTGCCAACGTTAACTGTCAAGTGGATAGACTACATGAAAAATCGAGGTATTATCATGGTCACGATTACAAATTTTACACATCTAACCATGCCTATCTAGTCTAGATGGCCATGCTTAGAAGACTAATTTCGATGGCACCCTCCGGTTTCCCCCGATTAGTTACCAAAGAGTGCTATCTAATTCTGAGCCGTAAGTTTTCACTTCTATGGGCAGTCCCTATGACTGCCAATTTTTAATTTTAAATCTCACATTATTAAGTTTTATTATTATTATTATATATATTTTACGTAATGATTTGTGTTTTACAGGTTAATGAATTGTCATCGATAAATCAAAGGACGTGGAAACTTCAGGCGCACGGAATTATGTTATCGTTGGGAAGAGTGAACTCACTCTTTCCGTTTTACTCGATTGTCGGAGCGATTCTAGGGGGTCAAGTAGATTGGTTGTTGTAAACACTCACACAGACAAGCTGTTTGTTAACAATTTCAAGGTGCTCAGGGCACATCTTTACATTTTTATCGAAGTGAAATGTAAAAATGTCTTCGTTTTTTAATTTGTTAACAATAACAAATAATGTTCTTTTTAAGGAGAATAAAATTCAAATTTGTAATCAAAATTTTACAAATATTTCTAATAAATAATTTACAAAAATTCGTAGTGGGCAATTAATACATTATGAAACACAATCTGATTTCGCAAGGTTTTAAAGACCGCGATTATTGTGAAAAAATATCGAGCGACCGATTATTTTTGACAACTATCAATCGATGCCTCTTTAGGCATCACTATTTCTTGTTAGACTTGACACCTTGACAGCAGTGTTTCCACAATGAGGGGAACTTCCCCTTTTGAGGGGAAATAAGGGTCCAGAGGGGAATAATAAGGGGTAAGAGATTTAAAGGGGTAATCATGCCTAATCAAACACATACGAAAACTTCGTCATATTGAGGAAAATTTTCCTATAATTAGTCCATACGAAGTCAAGTCCAAAAACAATATCACTACCAATTTTTTTTTTTTGTAATAAGGCGAAGTTTCTTATAACATCGTTTTCGATGAGCATGAAAGCTTAGATAGTTTTGAGATTGGTTGCAATTTTAAAATTCGAATCTCGCCTGAGGGGGTGCCAAAACTATACCAGAATAAGTTTTGAAGGGAAAAAAGGGAAAATCTTAATTGAGGCGAGGGGAAAGGAAATTATTAAAATGGAAGCACTGCTTGACAGACAGCAGACAGAGAGAGACCAAGCAAGCAGTGAACATCGAGGAGAGGTCGTGGAGGATTTTACCATCTAGCCACCATCGCCGTTCGCCAATTACACCATGGCTGATACCGAAAAGGCGCCGCAGCCGCAGCCCCAACAGGTGCCGCAACAACAAGAACAACAACAGCAACCCCAGCCGCAACCGGCTAAGCCAGCGGCCAAACAAAAGCAGGTGATTGGTAAGTGCCGCTACGCCATCTTAACTTTTCGTTTCCCGGCATCAAGCTTTTCAGAACACATGGCTTTAAAATCATTGAAATGTTGTAGTATATCTGTAGAAATATGCATTTTGCGACATTTAAGTGATTCACAATGTTCAAAACTTATTTTTTTCGGTTGAAGGTTATTCTGGAACGACCTAGATAACTTATTGATCGTGTGTTGGTTGACCCCGGTGCGCTAGATGCTCATGTGACGCGAAATAAATCAATACTATTATCACTACCTACATTAATTATTTACACATATGTAGCCAGACGCTATGGCGTCGTATATAACAACACGTACATTGCTCTTGATGTTATAGGTACACGATTGTGTTGTGCTGGCTATTGATTAGCAGATTTATGAGTCATCGTACCTAATTTTAGTTTGCATGTTATTATATAGGTAGTGTAATATATAAGAAAATGACACCAAATCATTTGACATCATTCAAGTAACAGGGATTGTTTATCTTGTAGGTAGGTAGATCCTGATATGTTTTCTTATATGTAGGTAGTTCCATATTGTGCAAACTGATAATAAGAAAGCTAAATCCTTTGTCTACCAGTTAGATAATGCCAGTGGAACTATATCTAACAATCATAAGTTTAAGTTAAATAACTGACTACTTTGTTTGTGTTGACTATAGTTTATCTGTTTCTAAGATACTAATTATAATGGGTCAGCTTTGGTTACAGTGGTAATTAAAATGTGATGGACTCCGAATCTACTTAAGCGATTTTGATCAAATTTGCACACCTTATGCATATTGATCCAACTTGAAAGATAGGATAGTTTTTATTTAGATTGTGTTATAGCATCTTTATTTGACAACAACTGAGCGAAGCTGGAAGAAGCCACTAGTAATATTATAAATATAAGACAGTGCTAGCAGGGCTTTAGTATACTATGCAGAAATTGTGCAGTGGTAGGACTAATAGGGATGTTAACCATTTTTCAGAACTGGATTTAATTTGAAGATTGACACATTACCATAAAAAATAAGATTTTGTTAAAAATATTAGTATTTTCGATGAGTAAATGCCTATATAAAAAAAAACATGGTAAAAACCTTTCTACAACAAGACGAAAATGACAGTTACAAAGTGCACGCTATGAATTTAGAAATGCAAAGTGAGTGGTTAACCATAGGTGAGTTCTGTATCCCATTAGCTCTAAAATGGCGCACCTTGATCTATGACTGGTCCCCTGCCTTATTAAAATTTTATCTAAATGCATTCCAAATGACCCTCCTGACCAGAGTAACTTGGTAAGGTGGGGAAAAGCCTCTGAAAATGTTGCTATACTTGTGGAGAGGCGATATGTACAGCAAGACACATATTGGTGGGATGCAGGGTGCTCCTTAATGGGGTCATTACTCACGGCGTCATGACAGAGTACTTGAAATCATACGTGAAGCCATGAGCCTTTCGGTAGCTAGAGCCCAAAAGGGATTGACGACAAACAACAGACAAATTAACTTTGTAAAAGAAGGCTCAACTTCAAACTCCAGGAACAAGCCTTACTCAATCCTGGGTACAGCACCTGATTGGACTATTTTAATGGACACGTATGAAAAGCACTACAAAATCCCAGAGGATGTGGGTGTTTCGTCATCCAGACCGGACATTTTCCTTTTTCTAGAGCTACGAAACGCATAGTCCTTGTAGAACTTACCGTACCGTGGGAAACTAATATACCTAAAGACCACGCGATGAAACAAAATAAGTATTACGACCTCCTAAACGAATTAACAAAAAACGGCTATGTAGTTAGTTTATACGCTGTAGAAGTGGGAGCGAGAGGTATACCAGCAAAATCTCTCTATAACCTACTGTAAGACCTTGGCTTATCCAGAAGTGCTGTAAGTTCTATACTAGAACGCGTATCTAAAGCTGCACTAGTAGGCTCATATCAGATTTGGCTGGGCAGGAGAAAAAGCGCAGTGGTGAAGGTGAGTGTTGATGTACGCAGAAAGGGGCCCCTTAAACCTACGCCCGAGTCACAAGTCTCGGGAACTACTCGAGTTTTTCTCTCTCTGCCACACGATGGACCCGGCACCCGCACGGTGAATCCATGGAATGCTAAGAAGATCGTCTCTTAGACTCATTTTGAATTTTCCTTTAAACACTAACGACTGACATGATGTCACTAGTCAGAAAACATTGGTTGCGATTCATCAAACAATCAAAATTGTCCTTGCTAAGATCGCAAACTATAATAAAAATGCAGAAAAGTAAACAGTTTAATCAGTTATCTTGGTGTTTCTAGTCATGTGACAACAGATTATAAATATAGCATTCAAAATCATTTATTATAAATAAAGTACGTAATAGTCATCATCATCAGCCCGTGTTCGTCCACTGCTGGACATAGGCAGCTTCTATAATACGCCACTCAGCCTGATCCTCGGTCTTACGTTTCCAACCGCCACCAGCTGTCTTTCGTATATCGTCACTCCATCTAGTCTCAGGGCGCCCTACATTACGTTTACCGATTCGCAGTCTCCACTCCAGAACCCGTCCCAACGGTAAACTTTGTGGGATGGGTGACGAGAAGACTCATTGAAGTTTACCAAATGCTGCCCAGCCCAGCTGGATTCTTCTCATGGCCTCACTCTCAAAGCTACATCTACCTAGTTCGAGCGTCTGCCCTAGGTAAATGTATCTCTGAACAATTTCGAGAGTGGTTCCATTTACGGCAATCGGCCCCGGAGCAACGAATTCGTTGCACATGACTTTGGTTTTATACAATGTCCTCCGGCCATGTCCAACCCAATCCAGAGTCTTAAACATATCCTCTAGTGCGTTTGAGAACAGTTTCGGGGAAATTACGTCCCCTTGTCTCACGCATCGTTGCAGAGGAATATGTCTTGACTTTGGACTTTCATCGTAGCGGCGTCGTACAAACACCTCATCACCTCGATATATCGCCAATCGACTTGACATCGCTGTAAGGACTCCAGAACAGCCCAGGTTTCGATTGAGTCTAACGCCTTTTCATAGTCCACATAAGCTAAGCAAAGAGGCCGATTGTACTCCTTTGTTTTCTGTACAATCTGCCGTACCGTGTGAATGTGGTCTATGGTGCTGTACCCATTTCGAAACCTGGCCTGTTCCGGGGGCTGAAACTCATTGAGTCTTCGGGCGAGACAATTTGTGATAACTCTAGAAAACAACTTATAGACATGGCTCAGAAGCGATGTTGGTTGATAATTCTTTAAAACTGTTTTATCTCCATTATTGAAGAATAGGATGGCCACACTTCTGTGCCATGTCTGTGGAGTTCTCCCGGTGAAGAGGACGTCATTAAACAGTTGTTGGAGCTCTTTTATTAGTGGGGCCACACCTGCCTTTAAGAGCTCTGTTGTAATTCCGTCCTCGCCCGCGGCTTTTCCACTTTTAACCCCCGACCAAAAAAAGGGGTGTTATAAGTTTGACGTTGATGTCTGTCTATCTGTCTGTGTGTGTGTGTCTGTCTGTGGCACCGTAGAGCTCAAACGGATGGGCCGATTTCAATGCGGTTTTTTTTATTTGAAAGTTAATATGTCAGAATTTATTTGTTTTAGTTTGTAGGGCAATTTGTTGTATATTTTTACTGACATTGAATTTGGGCCCTTAATATTCAGGGTGCCTCGAACAAGCCTGTGGTCGCTACCGGTAGCAAACCGAGTCAATCTCATTTTTCGTCCGTCCGTCGGGGCTTCGCTATGTCCACCTCCTCTGAGGCTGTTTCTTATACAGGGTGGCCCAAAAGTCCTTAGAAAAGTAAAATTTGAATTGAATTGAAATGAAACGAAAACGGCGCGCGTGAGCGGTGCAGGGGAAGCGGGAGCAGTAACTTCGGTTTCTGGGAATTTAGTCGCGATGGAGGGTTTCACCGGAGCGGACCGTGCGTTTTGTGTGCGCGAGTTTTATCAATACAACAATTCGGCAACCGTTGCGAGGCGTAAATTTCGAGAACACAAAGGTTTACACAACTTTGATGACACCCCAGCTTTCCAAACGATTAAGAATTGGGTTACTAAGTTCGAGGAGACCGGTTCGACGTTAGATAAACCGCGGTTGGGTCGCCCAAGGACATCACGTACGGAACAAAACATCGACACAGTGGCACAATCTATTCGTGAAAATCCGGCGGACGGCAGAGGGCGTGCTGTTACTGTTACTTCGAAGCGATATGTGGCCATGATCGAGGAGTTTTTCAGACAAAAATTGCAAAACTTTCCAGGCTTTAATGCCCGTACATGGTTCCAACAGGATGGAGCAACTTCCCACACCTCCAATACTGCTATGCCCGTTATCCTTCAACTTTTTCCAAACAAAGTTATCTCTAAGAGAGGAGACATTTCCTGGCTACCACGTAGCCCGGATCTGACTCCAATGGATTTTTTTTTGTGGGGCTACCTTAAGGCTAAAGTGTACGACTCTAACCCGCGGTCAATTAATGACTTAAAAGAAAACATCCGCAGAGAAATGGGTAGCATTTCAGCAGTGACGTGCCGCGCAGTCATCGACAATTTCAGAAGGCGTTTGCAAGAGTGCCATGGCTGTAACGGATTACATTTGGACGACGTTATTTACAAAAAATAATTCCCGTTTTTCTAGCTATATTTACAAATAAAAATATTATGTGTAATTAGTTTTATTTTACTTAAATTTTTTCATTACTAAGGACTTATGGGCCACCCTGTAGAACAAATTCATCAGAAACAGCCTTATCTTTTCGAGGAAGTCGATCAGCATTTGGCCCCTATCATTTCTACTTCCCAAAACATATGGTCCTACTACCGATTCACTGCAAGTCTGTACTACCACATTGGCGTTAAAATCCCCCATAACAATGTTGAAGTGAGCTTTGGAGGTTTTATGTAAGGCCTACGCAATATCCTCATACAAAGCCTCCACCTCTGAATCAGGGTATGCCTCCCAGGGTGCTTACGCCATGACCCCTTTGGGGGTATACCTCTCGGTCAACTTCAGCACAAGGTACGCAACCCTCAGAGACACACTTGCGATTTCCAAAACATTGTTATGGAGAGTTTTGTGGACCAGAAACCCAACACCACCTTGCAACAGCTGGTGACCTTCACGGTAGTACGTAAGATGGCCTGATTCCAAGGTTACGGTGTCCTCTCCCTCTCTTCGGAGTTCACATAACCCAAGAATGTGCCATCTTATGTGAGTCAGCTCTTCCTTCCAGCTGCGCAAGCCTATCGTCATCGCGAATCGTTCGTCCATTATGTACAGCCAGGGTCAGTTTGGATTGGCGGCCGTGGTCCGGGCCGGGGATTCTTCGCACCCCCTGCCCTGCCGTTACCATGGCGCCTTGGCCAGGAATAGCAGGGCGGCCGGGAACTAGGGGCCTTTCATTTTGTGGACTTACCATAAGAGAGTTTTTAATTTTTTTGCCCATAGTAGAGATAAATCAACTACGTAATATTACATTATAATAATGTGATTTTCGATATTATATTAATACAAACTATCATAAAATTAACATTAAACACTAGTTTGTGATTAGTGTTAACATCCCTATTGCAAAGTCCACCTGGGTAGTTCATACCATCTCAAGATACAGTGTTAAACCATGGAGAGCATTATTCCTGAACAAATTATGATTTGGAATCTTCATGTTCCAATAGTAGCATGTCACTGTGCTGTTATGTGGCAGGCTGGTTGCTTACCATCAGGCACATGTACTGCTTGTCTCGTCACTCTATAAGGTACATACAAAAGTGGTTTCCAAAGGTAACTCACTGGTATCCTCAAGGTGAAAACAGGGAGACAAATATGCAGATGGGAGGATGATGTGAAGAAGACAGGGGGAACCACATGGATGAGGAATTGCGGGTAACAGAGAGGAATGGAAAAACTTGGAGAAGGCCTATACCAAAAGACAAACTGGGGTGTAAATTATAAAGTTAGAATAAATGTAAACTTGTAAAAATGTAGTCATTGCCCTAGAAATAACGGCTATCTTTTTATTGTGTTCCTCAAAATAAGGTCTGAATGTGAAGAATTAAATTCTAGAGTGTCACACTAGTGTAACTATGAAGAAAAAAATGCTTTTGTTCCACAGGTGTGACTATTAGTCTGTCGCCGATTTTTTGACCAAGTTAAGATTTTCATAATGTACCTCTTATATTTTACTAGCGACCCGCCCCGGCTTTGCACAGGTGCAATGCTGATACTAAATAAAAGTACTCAGAAAAATGGTTATTGTGGGTTATTCCTCAGAGATAGACATACTATTACTATTTATACTATCACAGACTTTTTTGTAGACCTTTTGAAGAGGTACGATATTGCTGTACATTATTTTGATCTAGCTCATAGGCTTCAGCCGGTGTTTGTAGTGCAAGCGCAAAAAATGTGTTTATTTATGAAATTAAATTAGAAACCATTAAAATTATCCGTGTTTCTCTGCTATATTTTACCTTGGCTTATCCAGAAGTGCAGTAAGTTCTATACTAGAACGAGTATCTAAAGCTGCACTAGTAGGCTCATATCAGATTTGGCTGGGCAGGGAGAGAAAAACGAGTAGTGAAGGTGAGTGTTGATGTACGTCAGAAAGGGGTTAAACCTACGCCTGAGTCACAAGTCTCGGGATCTACTCGAGTTTTCTCTCTCTGCCACACGATGGACCTGGCACCCGCACGGTGAATCCATGGAATGCTAAGAAGATCGTCTCTTCCTCTTTAATCACTATCTATAAAAAAATGATCTAAGCATATACAACATATAGGAACGTGCAGATGTGGAAGTGACTTTGTTTTATATTATGTAGATGTGTGTGTACATCTGTGTCTTTTTGTGAACCGACAATTCCATCTAGTAGTAGGCTGGATTATTTTGATTTTAATTTTGTAAACTTTCATCAGTCTAGATATTTCAGTAACTAAAGTTCACATCAACACATCTTTGTTGTAGCAGCTTTTGTAACATCCATGTCAATAAAAGGAAAGCATACTGTAATAGACAATTTTATTGCAAAAAAAAAATTGGTTGCCTGTAAAGTCGGTATACGGGCGAAAGTTTTACGTGACGTGACGACTTTGAGTGGTAAAATAATTTTACGGAAGGGACGCGTGCCTTTCACTTTTTATGTCGTGTCTCTCTCGCTCTTAGGCGGGCTAACCATGCCCGAGTGGAAGGGACGCGTGCCTCTCACTCGCTCTCGTTGTGAGCGCATAACGTGAGCGGAGCGTAACGCAGTTTCTTGAAGTGTCACCCGGCAAACCAATTTATAAGACGTTGTCACGTCAAAATGGTCTTATGTGGATCTAACTAGCCACTAATAATTATAATTAAACATTATTTAAAAAAAAAGTTGTTTAGTTACTTTTAGATATAATGCCTGAGCTACTTGAGGCTAGTTTTTCAAGCTAGGATAGCAAGCGAGTGTTAGTAAGCTAGGAAGTGAGTACTTCTAGCTTCATGTAGACAAAACTAGCATTGCGTAGCATTGTTTACACAAAGCTAGAAGTACTAACTTGCTATCCTGGCTTGAAAAACTAGCTGCATGTAGCTCGGGCATTAGATGTACATTGATTTGTAAAAGTACTAGTGTTATTTCAAGCTTTTTTGGCTGGAAGATCAATTTATTTTTAGGTTACCATGTCCAAAGGATAAAACTGGAAACCATATTACTAAAACTCTGTTCTTCGTGTAACTCACTCTGTTTGTCACCTGTCTCTGTCTTGCTTGATATTTATAATGGCAACAATTTGAAGCTGGAAATAATCACAGAATAGTTATTATGTATCAATATATAAAAATGTTATGTTGGTTTGTGTACACTTCAAAAACTCAAAAAGTTCTGCACCAATCGAGCTGAAATATTACAATGATATATAATCCACATTAAGGATAGTTTTTATCTAATTTTTGCATCATAATGTGCCACAGCGAAGCGTGGCAGGGTACAGCTAGTTAAAAATAAATAACTAATTTAAAATACAACTAGATTTTAAGGGGGACAGTCAAAAAGAGAAAACAGATACTGTATACGAGGTACATGATTGTTTGCCCTTTTTGTAGACAATGGTAAGGAACACAGAACCCTACTACAATTGTTTCGGAACATGGAAACCTACTACAACTATATTTATTTTAAGTTCTACTTTCATCAAAAGTATGTCCTCCGGGTGTAAAGCATGTAGTTATTCTATTGCCAAGCATTATTGTGCAAACATCACTGTTGTTTTAATATTTTAATTTTAATTTAATATTTAATATTGGTGGACAATTCACACACAACACCATCTGACCCCAAACTAAGCAAAGCTTGTGTGATGGCAGCCAGATAGCTGATATAATACTTATATAGTTTTAAATACATACTGATTATATATAGAAACACCCAGACACAGTGCAAACATTTAAATTTATCACACAAATATTTACACTGGGTGTGGATCGAACCCACGACCTTCGGCTTCGCAGGCAGAGCTACTACCAACTAAGCCACTAGGGCAGTGTTGAAGGGCTTTTCCACACTTAGCCTCTTAATTGGGCCAATGTGTGCGGCTCATACTTCTCGTTTTTGTCTCCAACCAGTCCAAGCTATCCCAGCATCCTCTTCTTTTATCAATCTCTTGAGAGTTACATTATAAATAATACCATGAACTTGCAAACTTGTATTATTTCTAGTTTATACAGATATTTACTATTCCATATTCCTTCAGTCTATAAAATTGCATTGAGAGCCTATAGTTAAATAGTATAATTTTTAAATTAGTTATTAGAATATTTGGTTTTCATTGAAATCCTTTTTTTTTCTAGCTGAGAAAGTTTCGGGCACCGTCAAATGGTTTAATGTCAAGAGCGGATATGGATTCATCAACAGGTAAAATTTAATTATATTTTCGTTTATTAGGTTTCTAATATTACATACTCCAGACATACTCCCCAGAATAAGCTACTTTGTAATTTGTTAGGTTTCAACAAATTGTTAGAAATTGTTTTTGTTGTTGCAAGTGGGTAATTCTGTTTTAGGCTGATTAACAAGAATAACGATTAGTATATTTAGGCCATTGGCTCTAGAAACTTGAAGTTTGAAGTCTTGGAGGTGAGAGCTTGTAGGATGATATTCAATGGGTAAATTAGTTTGAGTAAAGGAACTGTTACAAAATTCCGTATGTGTTACCAGGAATGACACAAAGGAAGATGTGTTCGTGCATCAGACGGCTATCGCCCGGAACAACCCGCGTAAAGCTGTGCGTTCGGTCGGCGACGGAGAGGCGGTCGAGTTCGCCGTGGTCGCCGGGGAGAAAGGCTACGAAGCAGCCGGAGTGACTGGTCCCGGCGGCGAGCCTGTAAAGGGCTCGCCATACGCTGCCGACAAACGCCGCGGCTACCAGTACCGCCAGTGAGTATTGCTTTCTCTAGATCTCATTCAATTTTCTACAGTCAACCGGGGTGGGTAACTTGACGGGAAAATTGCTGAATCATTGTTGAGCTTTTTGTGGTCAACGTTTAGTAAATAACAAAAGTGTTTAAATCTCTCTGTGACAAATCTTATCTTCATCAAAGTTACCCAAAAAGGGGTTGTCACACAATTTATTTACCATTTTTAAAAGTATGTGTTTATATTGACTATGTATGTATTTTTATGGGTTCCCTCGAAAATGCGTTCCGATTTCAAGCCTAAATAATTTGTGTGATTTGCCTGCCACTCTTGACAAAAATAAATAATTATTGGTGATGTATTCACTATATAGACTCCCCCTACCTCCCATGTCATCCAAAATAAGCAAAACGCAAACCCCCCGCTCCCTTATAAGTTCTTACGTAATACTTAATGACCCCACAGTAAAAAAAGAAGGCTGAAAATATACTGATGATCTGTCAAAGTTCAGTGCTTGACTCAAGTATTAATGATATCTTGGTCAGACATGAAACAAATACATTTATAGAATTGGTATTACTTTATGCTTATATGTCTATTCGATACGAACCCAAGTGAACTCTATATCATATTTATAGATAATGACAGGGTGAACACAACACAGTCTGGATGAGTTCAGGTCAGTGATATGTGATAGTGACATGTTAACAAATAAGTAGATAAATACTTTATTACATGCCAGAAAAGTTAAATTCATTACAAAACATAAAAGTGCCATGATGAAGTGGCAGCCTAATTTATGACTTATGATTTCTTGCAGTAGCTATTTTAACTATGGATGATATTGACAAATAACAAATACATACATATATATGCTAGAATATTAATAAGTTAGTTTGTATATCTATCTCTGTTACTGGAATTGTAGTTTCTAAACCAATGAACTAATTATGATGTTAGTTTTATAGACAAGTACCTGGGTTACTTAGATACTTACAGATTTTCTAAAAAAAAAAAATTCGGCGGCCGGCTGGATTCGAACCTAGACCTACCATGTTATGACCGCCTAACTTCCCGACTGCGCTAATATACTGTCGCGCGACGTCGCGAAATTTACTATCGCTTTATAATGCCTATGTAACAGTTTTTAATTGTCTAAAAACGCGCATAAAACGGCTAACTGGCTAAATCGATTAATCGTCCCGAAACCCTCTCTGTATACATAATTTCATGAAAATCGTTCGAGCCGTTTCCGAGATTCAGATTCTCTATATATATATACCTACAAGAATTGCTCGTTTAAAGGTATACGATAATTAGGGTGGTTCTTGTCTGTATTTTATATCAAGAGAAAATGGAGTTTTGATTCTGTGTTATCATTCAGATCATCGTTTTTCATTTTTTTTTAAATGTTCACTGTCAGCACTCCCCGGACACTCCACTAAAATTCCATACAAACGCCGCTGTGGAGCTACCTACTCTTCACACAACTACACAGATGTCGTTCGTACACACGCGTGAATGTGTGCGTTAGAGCTAGGGCTATTGAATTGTTTTATTGAGCCCCTTGAGTTCACCTGGTGACGTAAAAAGTCTATAAACTTGCTAAATTGTTAAGTTACACAAATTGAATGGAGCCAAATTATACTATTCTAATTAAAAGGGTGTTTGCGCAGAGGCTCATTCCACAGTAATTGATACCAGATAAACCAAAAATTAATTTCAGATTATGTGCATTCAAACACTAGATTATAAAAGCTAATATATCCAAATTTCATATACATAAACAAAAAACCTATTTTTATTCCTATGTAGATGATTACAATTATTCAAGTAAATGCGTCATAGAGAGCAGAAATGTTGCGTTTCTTTCAAGGGGTATTGAATCTTGCTTGAGTACCCGTCACACCCATCACGGAGACTAAAATTGCTATATCTTCTACAAAATAAAGTTACTAGCAGATTTTTGTTTTACACTCAAAAAATAGCTTCAAAGCCTAAAGTATTACTTTAATACTTAAATATATTACCTAACAAATGTAAGAATTATAGCACAAAACATTAGTAGAAATGTCACACCCGTCACGTGGAATGAGCCCAGATTTCTTAATTGTTTCAGAAATCTGTGGGTGTTTGTTTGTATTGCCGCGTAAAATGAAACGAAACCGATGATAGATTAGATCAGGTACCTAGATAGCTATTTCTGTTAGTAGGTACACATTCGCATTTTATTTTACACTTACCCATGAAGGAAACTTTATTCTGTCACTATAATTATTCCTCCAGTCATTATCAATCCGTGCTTGGGCACATAAGTTACTGGCTGTGTAAGTTACGAACTTTGAGTTAAAAATGACTTCGTTATTATAAATGAATAAATATTGGTAGACAATTCACACACAACACCATCTGACCCCAAACTAAGCAAAGCTTGTAATATTATAAAGCACTGTTATTGAACAGTTTCTAATCTTACGTTATTTTATCATTAGGAAATTAAAAGCTTTTAATCTTGTCCCATTTAGTTGACGGACAGACGTAAACAGCACAACAACCCACGATGATGATATTTCGTTAGGAATTAGATGTTCGATACCAGCCCTTCGTTGAGTGCTCCCTAGCGTATCCGAAACGGCCTGAGGGGCGAGGAAGTTTGAAATTGGCGGGGGGTGGATCTATATTATTTATTCTATGCTGTCAGGGCCAGTTAGGCTTTAATATTTAATAATAATTGATTGTCGTCTACTTATAAAAAACGGATCAACATTTGTATGATGCAGTTTCTTTTCTACATTACTTATGTTTCATAATTGGGTTGTTGCAGATACTATCCCCGTCAAGGCGGCGGACGTGGCGGTGAGGGCGCTCCACGTAGGGGTGGAATGGGAAGGCGTGGACCCCCGCCCAACCAGGGGGGTGCACAAGGGGATGAAGTAGGGGAAGGCGGCGCAGCCCCCGCCGCAGCGCAACTACTTCCGGCGCAACTTCCGCGGAGGGCGCGGACGCGGCGGCGGCGGGCCGATGGGCCGCGGCGGCTACCGGCGCGTGCGCCGCAACCAGCAGCCGGGCGACGGGGCGCCGCGCCACGCCGGCCAGGAGGGCGACGCACCGGCGCCGCCCGCGCGGGACGGCTCGCCCAAGCCGGCCCCGAAGCCTGCCGCCGCCACCCTCGACAACACCACCAACGAGAGCCAGGCCTGAGCGGCGCCTCCGCCCGGCGGCGCGGGCGTGCACTCACTCGCACCACGCACGTCACCGTCACGTAGTCTGTCCTTGTAATGTCTAGCCGTGACGCGCCCGCGCGCGCCGCCACTCCCTACCGTATAGTGTGTTTAATGTTGTATCACATTCATGTTGTAAGATCTATGTATATTTAATGGAACGTGAAATAGGGGATGTAACAAATGGAACTGCATAGTATGGATCAAAGATGTGATATTTTTATTATTATTAAATTATTATATTGTCTAGTTTCAATGTTTTAAATGCACTATGATGATATTGTGTTTATGGAATATACTATATTATTGTGTATAGTATATAAATAAAAAAAAGTAATTTATACAGAATTCTAAATTGAACCTTTTACAAATTATGATTACAATTTCAATGTGCATGTTCCAATGCCCCAATTAAAATTCATTTGATTAATTTAGTGTATACTTTCAACTGAATAATTCATTTTGATGATCAAATTGACAACAAAATTTTTACAATAAAAAGTAATATTTGGAAGCGTACTTTTTTATTACTGCTGTGCGTGTCCTTGCGGTTTCCTTTCAAGTCATGTGTTATCCACCAACCCGAACCGGGCCATTAAATGTGGCAGGGTGAATTATGGCCTAGACTCTCTCCTTGCGAAAGAAGGTCCTGATTCCCAGCAGTGGAAACATTTAGTGGGCTGCTTATGTTAGCAGCACCCCGAAAGATTACCCGCTTAGTTCTAATTTCCGTAAGTTTTGCGCCGTAAAATCTAGCTTATATGTACATTGTACATATGTATGTTCTTCCAGAATGTACCTTTTTTATGTTGGGGAAATACACCACCAGTCATTTTTATATTTATAAACAAAAAATTACAATAAATCGAGTAAAAAAATACTTTACTAGTAGCGCCCCAAAATTATACCCAGTTTGAGTTAGTCTTCCAGCCCCTCTCCCCAACTTCTACACGCACTGCTCAAGGGGGCGAGGAGTGCGTGTAGAAGCTCCCAGCCCCGGCCGAGGTTCGCCATCACATAACAAGATGCCATCCAGGCAAGTTGTGGTATGATGCCCAGGGTGCACCACGTGGAGGTTCGTGAGCCACGTACCCCCACCAGAACATACCTAATCTACTTTTTTTTGTTTTTATTTAAATTTAGCAACTCCACAGACTCCGGGGTCCGTGACCTTTGTCATTCACAGATTTCTAAACAGATGAAATCTTCGTGAACGACACTGTGAGGCCAGTAATTACTTATGTATGCGTGACAGCTCTCACCGACGTTGTCAAATTACTCACGTTGGTGTAATGTGTCACAGATTTCTAAAACAAAAGGCAGATGGAACGTTCAGAACACAGATTCTTAGGTCCAGAAAGCAAATATCAAACGCCAAAGCAAATACAAACTCCAGTCAGTACGAAACGGACTTCCGTCTCGTACGGCAGTCCCGTGTGATTTTAAGTTTTGTACAAGATTATGCCGTCTTGTGTCTCCGAACATTGCAAAAATTGTTCCCAAAAATAAGAAAAGGAAAGAGGAATATCATTTCATAGGAAAGTTTGAATATTTTTACTGCTTTTTGTATAATTTAGGCGATTTCATTTCGATTGATGAATAGAAACACAACACCTCAACGAAAATTGGTTAGTGTTCCTCTACTAAACTGAAATTATTTTCCCTAAAGTTAAGGTAAAATATAGATTATGATTTTTTTTTGAAGATACTCGTAGACCAAATTATTTATGTGCTTAAGTAGATTGTATTATTCTATTTTAACCCCTATTTTTATAATCGTATTTTTTTAATTTAATGTCAATCGATGCCTAGCACAAATCCACGTAATTACTAGTGTTTATAAAAATACTAATAGTGTTGATGAAAACTATAGTTATGAAGCAAGTTTTAATTCGTATAAATAGGTATAGTGGAGCTTAAAAAAGTAGGCGAGTTCTTTTGAGAGATCTAATCGTTTTAATCAACCTCATGTTATCTGGTCCAGTCAGTAGTGGCATTGTGGAAGTTTTATACGGTGCTAATTTGTGCGTACACACTTGATTTTGGTTCTCTGAGTGGACGTGAGGCTGCTGTTCATTCTGTCCTGACTTTCTTTGTCCAAAATTGGGGAGAGGGTTGTTAAAGGTGTACGTCAAAAACGCCTTTAATTTGGTTGATCGTGGCCCCGTTATCCGAAGTGAAGAATACAATTCTTGATTTCTACAATTTTCTTTGGCAATGTTATGGCAGACTCACAAAATTATCAAAACAATCCTATGCTATCTTCCGTTGGCTATCAACTTGGTGAATCTTCGGCCATGCGACCTTCGCCCTGGCCATTTGCTCTATCATTTAACACCTCTAGTCCAATGTAAACGTTAGGTATTTGGACGACGTAACTTTAATTGGTGATGTGAATAATGTTCAACTGATTTACATAAACTCTTCGACGGTTTTCGTTGGTTTGTATCAACATTTTGAAAAGGTGAACTTTTCGTTTGCGACACGCGTCCAGACAAAGATTGGATAATAAACAAATTGAATGATCTGGCCCCCCAACATCAAATCAGTTGACAAAAATTCTCTGCACCTCCTGTGTTCACCGATATTAAATGAGTACGTAGTTGCCACCTTTTGTCAAGCATAATATTCAAAATTTCACAAAAAGCTCCGATAGAATACTCAAAATAAACACACACATGACTTTTACTATTATTCGGCGTTGTCTTTTTATTCCGAATTTTCTGTACGAATATTCGAATTTTTAGTTGCATGCTAAATCAAAATTCTTAACTTTATAGGATGGAAATAGTAATAACAAGAAATCCTTGCATTATATATAATCGGTGTAATAATAAATTATTTTAACATTATAATATAAGTGTTTATTATACGCGACGATTTCCGAAGCTAAGACAACAATAGTGGGATTTTTTTTCTTAAGACTGGGAACATTACACGCACACCAACGTGAGTAATTTGACAACGTCGGTGAGAGCTGTCACGCAACATAACTAATTACTGGCCTCACAGTGTCGTTCACGAAGGTTTCATCTGTTTTGAAATCTGTGTAATGTGTAATGTTCCCAGTCTCAAGAAAAAAAACCCTTAGGAAATCTTCGCGTATAATAAACACATATAATGCATGTGTGTGTTTATTTTGAGTATTCTATCGGAGCTTCTTGTAAAATTTTGAATATTATGCTTGACAAAAGTTGGCAACTACTCATTTAATATCGGTGAACATCGGAGGTGCAGAGAATTTTTGTCAACTGATTTGATGTTGGGGGGCCAGATCATTCAATTTGTTTACTATCCAATCATTGTCTGGACGCGTGTCGCAAACGAAAAATTCACCTTTTCAAAAATGTTGATACAAACCAACGAAAACCGTCGTAAGAGTTTTTGTAAATCAGTTGAACATTATTCACATCGCCATCCAAAGTTCCGTCGTCCAAGTGCCAAATATTTAAATTGGAGTGAAGACGTTAAATGATAGAGTGAATGGCCAGGGCGAAGGTCGCATGGCCGATGGTTCACCAAGTTCATAGCCAACGGAAGATAGCATAGGATTGTTTAGATAATTTTGTGGGTCCGCCATAACATTGCCAAAGAAAATTGTAGAGGTCAAGAATTTTATTCTTCACTTCGGACAACGGGGCTACACTATCAACCAAATTAAAGGCGTTTTTGACGTCCACCTTAAACAGCCTTCTCCCCAATTTTGGACAAAAAAAAGTCAGGACAGAATGAACAGCAGCCTCACGTCCACCCAGAGAACCAAAATCAAGTTTGTTGGGACAGGGAGCTCGAAAGAGCAACGTTTTATACCTACAACCCGCCTTGGCAGCAAGGCCAGTATATGTGGTGCCAACAGCGATTGGCCTGATCTCAACATCTTTTTTTTTTGGTCTACGATATCTTAAAAAAAATCATAATCTATATTTTACCTTAACTTTAGGGAAAATAATTTCAATTTTGTATAGCAACACTAACCAATTTTCGTTGAGGTGTTGTGTTTCTATTCATCAATCGAAATGTAATCGCCCAAATTATATAATAGCAGTAAAACTATTCAAACTTTCCTGTGAAATGATATTCCTCTTTCCTTTTCTTATTTTTGGGAACAATGTTTGCAATGTTTGAAGACACAAGACGGCATAATCATAAACAAAACTTAAAATCACACGGGACTTCTGTACGAGACGGAAGTCCGTTTCGTACTGATTGAAGTTTGTATTTGCATTGGCGTTTGATATTTGCTTTCTGGACCTAACGATCTGTGTTCCGCACGTTCCATCTGCCTTTTGTTTTAGAAATCTGTGTTGTCATTTGTTTGCTTTTTAACCCCCGACCAAAAAAAGGGATGTCATAAGTTTGACGTCGATGTCTGTCTGTCTGTCTGTCTGTCTGTGTGTGTGTCTGTCTGTGGTACCGTAGAGCTCAAACGGATGGGCCGATTTCGATGCGGTTTTTTATTTGAATGTTAATTACCGTGCGGATGTTCTTAGCTATTATCGATTCAAGATGGCCGCCTCTACAAAATGGCGGATAAAATATTTCTTCACAACCTACCTCAATATGGGTATCAAATGAAAGGGCTTAACTAGTAGAATACTATACAGTATAACAAATTTCAAATCCAAGATGGCCGCCAAAATAATTATTTTTCTTAAGCTTAAAACTAAGAGGCACAACATTAAAGGAATTTAAACAGACAACATAATATACAACATACACAGTAATTATTTTTTTCGTTTTTACTTTTTCTTTTAGATTTTATTTTTTACTTTCATAGGTTTACACTTGACCGCCTTGACGACGATGCGGTTTTCGATTAAGCTTACCTAGTAGAAACCGATTCAACTCGATTTGAAGATACCAAAATTATAACTATCTGGAAAAGTCTACTCAGGCAGATATTTTTAG
This sequence comes from Ectropis grisescens, assembly GCA_017562165.1. Taxonomy (NCBI): domain Eukaryota; kingdom Metazoa; phylum Arthropoda; class Insecta; order Lepidoptera; family Geometridae; genus Ectropis; species Ectropis grisescens. The sequence continues at coordinate 11,167,151 of CM029767.1, read as the reverse complement.
TACCTAGCCTTTTTAAGTAATCTCTCATTTCACATAATATTTAACACGATTTTATTAACTTGGTATGTATGAATCTATGAATCAATGTATCTATTTAACGGAATCTTTGAATGTGATTTTCACCAATTTCTAAACAACACGATTAGTTTGAAACTTTGCATTCTTATCAAGGACCGATGAGAATGCAATGGTTTGTAGAGTTTGTCCACCATTCTTATCGATCACCTTACCAAGATCATAAGTACCTATTAAGAACTTTGTTTACTACACAAAGTTTTTAGAAAGCAAGAAAACTTTTTAGTTGATTCTTTTGTATAAGCGTGTTTCTTTAGTTTTTAAACTATTGATTTATTGCATAAAGTAGGTACATAGGGTTACCAAGTAATGTTTGTTGCATTAAGCGTCTAAAACGTTATTTTACAAGATGCGAAGATGTTATAATTCGAGAAAAATAAAATCAATTTTTTGAGCAGGGCATGAAGGTTTTTTATAGTATAGAGTGACGAGATTAGAAGGACATGTTACTGGTGTTAAAAAATATGTTTGCCCATTACAGCAAAGGTATCGGCAGTGAATCCCAGGAGGATTCTGCAAAGAGATTCCTACCACTACAAAAAAGGTATCAAATCTACAAACGTTTGTTTTGGAAGGCATATTTTCAAGTTTTTGTTCAGTTTTTATCAGCTGTATTTGTACTTCTGGGGATGGTATAGCGTAGACCACATCATTGCTTAGCATCAGGGGAGATAGCAGTCAAGTGTATCGCTATCCCGCGGTAACCTACACTAGTCAAAAAACAACTTTTTATGTAACAGATGTAAAATTTACCGAAATGGACACCACATACAATAATTATCGTCTTTGAAATTTATATGATAAATGTCCTAAAGACAGGTTTTCCTAGTATTTAACTACAAAGGTTATAGCGTTTGTCATGGAATGAGCCATTGAGCCATTAGTTATTTGTTGTCATAGTTTAAAATCTTTGTATCATTTCGAGTACTTACCTAACCCAATAAATTGTGGCCAATCGCCTATAACCCTAAATATTACTTGCTAACCCTACTTTATGCAAAAATGACATAAAACAAAAATCTGTGACGAATTTACAACAACTTTATTTACCTGTGACATTATTCATTTGTTTTTTGTAACTTGTGGGCGAGTTTACTTTGAATGTATGGAGTATACAAATTGTGACGAATTTACTTTGTGGCGAATCGCCTATAACCCATCTTGGATTAGCTAACCTAATCCTACTTGTAACTGTATTTCATATTTAACTCTGATTCGTTTAACTATTCCAAAACTTATGCACAAGACTTCGTAAAATGGCATACTTGTTTAAAACGATTGGCTCTGTCGCAGACCCTAGTACCCTAATAATTGTATACACAGCACTATGTGAATTCATCTGCTGGGGTTCTGCCAATAATACTCTCATGATAAAATTCTCGACAGACTCGTACCATTAGCTACTCAATAGATGCTTCAGCAGTGTGGTTCCAAAATTTGAGTTGTAAGTGTAAGCAGACCACTTGTTACAAACACTCGCTAGAGAAAGCAAGAAAGTTGGATTATCCATGAACAAATCAAAGGCAAAGTTAATGACCAACAGACAAGAGCTAGCCATAGAAATAGATCACGAAACAGTAGAATACGTACCTAAATGACTACATCTACCTCGGCCATCTCATTTCCTTTAGAGACCAGACAGACTTAGAAATAGAAAGAAGAGTGAATTCTGCATGGAAAAGGTATTGGTCTCTAAAGGAAATCATGAAGAGTGGATGTTTCCCAGTAGCCCTAAAACGGAAAGTGTTCAACTTGTGTATACTTCCCTGCCTGACATATGGATGCCAAACATGGGCACTATCAAATAAAAATCGACAAAAACTCAAGACTTGTCAAAGAGGAATGGAAAGAAGCATGCTAGGATACTCTCTGAAGGACAGGAAAAGAATAGGTGAACTAAGATCACGCACAAAAATAGAAGATGTACTCAGAGTTGTGAAGCAGCTGAAATGGAGCTGGGCCGGCCATTTGACAAGGGACAGTAGAGATAAGTGGACAAGGGCAGTGACAGAGTGGACACCACGTGAAGGCAAACGGAAAAGTGGGAGACAGAGCAGAAGATGGGAAGATGACATCAGACAAGTAGCAAGTTCCACCTGGACAAGGAAAACTTGGGACAGAGAAAATTGGAAGCAGCTGGAAGAGGCCTATGTGTCTAGACACGCTGAAATATAAAGTGTTTCGTTTTTTAATCTAAGTGTGAAATTTATTTATTGAATAATAGGCGAGCCGCTTTAGCTGATATGCCTATATCTCAGTGTTGAAATAACAAATTATAGGTAATTGTCTGTTAAAATGATTTTAATTTAACTTTTCAGCAATAAAGGCTTAATAATAATAATAATAATTCATTCATTATGCGCAAATTTTACATTTTAACTAGCTGAACTAGCATTTTGAAGAGCTATTGTAAACAAAAAACATCTTTCCCCAGACAGCATAGATAAGATAAAAAAAGAGGTTGAAGCCATTTTACACTCTACCACAAACACACCCACCTTTATACCAACACAGGATATAGGAACTACGAGTATAAGCCAAAGAATGAGGTGGTCAAACGCAATGAATGAAACAATGCGTGCTTACTACAAGATAACTCAACTAAACACAAACAAAACAGGCTATAGACAACCTCTACACCGTGCATTTATTGATGAGTATCCTCAACTGTCCCACATCTCGGAACAAAGAATCTCAGACCAACGTCGCGTAATAGTAAAAAATAATAGCGTAATAGTAAATAATAAACTTTTTTTTTTTTTTTGTTTAATAATGAGTGACGAGACGATCAGGACATGTGCCTGATGGTAAGCAACATGCCTGACACATAACAGCACAGTGACACGCAGCTATTGGAACACGAAGAGTTCAAATCATTACCTAGCACTGCACTGCGCTCGTCACCCTATCACAGAAGAACGGTTACAACAATTACGAGATGACATTTCCACAGAATTAAATAATGTACCACAAAACTTACTATCTCAAACAGTTAATAGTATCAATAGTATCAATATTAATTGCGATACTAACACAGTGACTCAAATTTACACAGCACAGAATACATCAACGTCACTAGCTTTTAATACTATACAAACTATTTCACTAGATACATAGCAAACTACAGAAGAAAATGAACTCGCATCAACTTTTGACTTAAACCTGAACTCAGAGACTCAATCCGAATATTTAGCAACAACAGAATTTTCTCTAATTCAAACACAATCAATGGAAGACAATCACACTTTAGAAAATTTTTACTTGCAAGCTCTAGAGAATTTTCAAAATTCTGACCCAATTTCAAGGACTTGTTTGCCAAAACAAAAATCATCTAAAAAAAATGCGACAATAGTTAATTACATAAACAATAACATATTACCCAAACACATCACACTATTATCGAGCTTCACAGAAACACAAACTGCTATATATTGCGCTGCCTACACGGCTGTATTTCGAAATGGTGGTAAAATTAAAGATAACAGGTCAGTAGACAATAGTAAAACGACAGACACACGACTTATAAACTCATACTCAAGGGACAAAATTCCGGTTTGGCAACAAAGATTAGAGAACCGTATTCAAGACCTTAGGGCAAATATTGCCAGACTTACTGAATATATTAGAGGTAATCGAACCGACAGATTAAAAAGGATAGTAGAAAACATTAAGACACGATACAAAATACATTCACAACAAGACAACTCTACACTACAATTTTTGGATACCAAAAATTACCTTAATTGGATACCTTAAACAAAAACTAAACGCCCTTGTGAGCAGACTTCGTCGTTACAAACTGACCACTAAAAGAAAGTCTCAAAATGCAATGTTCAACAATAATGAAAAAATATTTTACAGATCACACAAAGAAAATCAGAATAATGCAAATGTCTTAGAGACTCCCGAACCTACAGCTTTAAAAGATTTCTTAATATTTGGTCCGTGCCAGTAGAACACGCAAATGCCGAGTGGATTGAAAACGACAAGCAGACATTACAAGATACCGGAAATGGAGTTTGAAGAAGTTAATCTAGACTTATTAAAACAAGTAATTTGCAAACTACACAACTGGAAAGCTACAGGTTCCGATAATATCCATAATTTCTGGTATAAAAAGTTCACATACTCACACCCAATATTATTAAACCACATAAACAATAAAATCTCCGGACTCTATGCCAGAATATATTACCTATATGCTACCTAAAGACCAAACTGATACTGCAAATCCAGCGCAATATAGACCTATCACTTGCCTACAGAATAAATATAAAATAATAACCTCATGTATTAATGAACTCGTTTATCAACACCGACACGCACAATATATTAGCTGAACAACAAAAGGGATGTAGAAGATACAGCCAAGGTTGTAAAGAACAACTGATAATTGACGCAATAGCATCTAAACAGGCATTGGTCAAAAAGCGAAACATATACACGATGTATATAGACTATAAAAAAACCTTTGACTCTGTGCCTCACACCTGGCTCTTATACATCCTTAGTCATTATAAGATACACCCTCATGTTTTAAAGTTTCTAAAAAGCACCATGAATAAATGGAACACAATAATCAAACTCAAAGTAGGTGGAATCTCTATGGAAACGGAACCTATACCTATCCGTAGGGGTATTTTTCAGGGAGACTCATTTAGCCCGCTCTGGTTTTGTCTAGCTTTGAACCCTTTGTCTAACCTCTTAAATAACAGCAATAATGGTTTTAAAATCAAGCATGACCCAACACAAGGAAGCACACATTACACTTTGTCACACTTGATGTACATGGATGACATCAAACTCTATGGAAGCAATCGAGAAGAAATAGAACATCTTGCAGACATCACACAGTCATTTTCCTCAAATATATGTATGCAGTTTGGTATAGATAAATGTAAAATCCTGTCAGTGAAGAAAGGAAAAATAGAGAATAATTCTTGATTCTGCTCCCGCCATTGGTCGTGTGCTAAACGGAATCCCGAAAAAATCGCATTTTTGTCTGATTTTAGTGAAAGTTTGTTTAATCTACGACTAATCTTGAGTAATCATTGATAGGTGGTAGTAAGGTTTGTGTATTTTGTGTTTGTGACCCAGTTTTTTACGTTTATATCCAGAGATGGATAATGAACCGCCCGACCCCGGTATCCCGCCCGATATTCCACTGGTGAGCTTAATTTCAGCGACTAAAAGCCGCCTAGACAATGAAGTCGTTAACCCTAACCCTCCCAAGAAACCAATCACCCCACAGCAAAACTCATCAGCCGCTGTCAAGACGATTTATATCGACCCCGCTACGGTTATTGGCGGATTCCAATACACGAGTGCTGACAAAGGACCGTTTGTGGTCCACGTCTCCCGAATTGATCCAGAAACTTCGATTAATATGATGATTAAGCCAATTAAATTCGGACAATTCCTAAATCAAAACGAGGTTAAGAATATAAGTCCAGGTGGAATTAAACAGATAGGACGCAACAAAATCTCTGTGCAACTTACCTCTGCTAATGCAGCAAATGACTTTGTCGCCCATCCCATCCTAAACACACACAAATATGTTGCTTTGATCCCAGTTTACAATATTACACGCATGGGAATAATTCGTCATGTTCCAACAGATCTTTCCATGACTGAATTTGTAGAATCGCTTGATCTCCCTCTTGGGTGTGGTAAGGTTCTTAAGGCACGCCGAATCAATAGAAAGAATAGTACTGAAGGTGTTATAACATGGGTCCCAACACAAACTGTGGTGGTGACATTCCAGGGATAAACATTACCATCGCGTGTTATTTCATACTACACCTCGCTTCCAGTAGAACTATATCACTACCATACAGTGCTATTCTTGCTGTAGATTCGGACATACAAAACTACAGTGTAGGTCTAAGAGCAGGTGTTATCGCTGCTCAAATGAGCATATGGGAGAAAACTGCGAAATAAATGAGAATGAAGCCACCTGTCTCCACTGTTCTAGTCGACATTTTGCTACCAGCAAACTGTGTCCGGAATTTGAGAGACAGAAGTCTATCAAGGTTGTTTGTTGGCAATTTAATGGCACAGGAAGCTATCTCATATATGGAAGCTGCAAACCAATTCCCTAAAGTTACTAAACTGAAACTAAACTGTCCACCACCAAATACTCTCTAATCCAGCCTCCACACTGCCAAATGGCTCTGCTCTACATGGCAACAACCCTTTACTCTCCTCACCTCATGATAACATGCTTGAAAATCTCCTATCACTGCTAATCAACATTTTCATAAACAACCCCCAACCTATGCCGCCCAACGTTGCCTCTCAACTGTCGCACCTAGTTTCTCTTAACCAACAAAATGGCCAGCACTCCTCTGATAATACTACAATGGAATGCTCAGAGCATGCGTCGTAAGAAACATGAACTGACCATTCTTATTTCAGAAATCCATCCAACAGTCATTGCCATCTCGGAGTCATGGTTGTGGCCAGGTGCCTGCTTCCGGGTGCCAGGGTACTCCTGCCTTCGCGATGACAGGTCTGATGGATATGCAGGATCTGCTTTACTTATAAAGCGTCCTGTTCCTTTCTCCCATATTCCTTTCCTTCCCCACTCCTACGGTATCAACATTGTTGGTATCAGATCCTTAGATACCTCTCCTTTATGTCCATTTACATCCCCCATCCTACTCTCTCACTTATCACTGAATTTCAAAACCTACTATCAACCGTCCCCTTCCCCATGCTGGTGATGGGAGATTTTAATGCACATCATGTCATGTGGGGTTCCAATCGCTCAGACCAAGCAGGTCGATCACTTGTTGATGTATTCCAAGAACTTGACTTATGCGTTATTAACAACGGTGCGCCCACCTACAAAGTCAGACCCGCTCAGGACCCAAGGAGTGCATTGGATATTACACTGGGATCGCCTGCAATAGCCCCATCACTCTCCTGGGAAACACATCCCTGCACTCATGGGAGCGACCACTTCCCTATAATTATCACAAAACTAGATAGAGCCACCCCAGAATGTAACCCCTCTCCCTCCCTTAAATACAAACTTTCCTCTGCAGATTGGCCAGCCTATTTATCACTAGTAGATAGTAAACTCAGCACCCTAACTGGGTAGAGTTAGGGTGCTGAGTTATAGATACCGATCCCCTACTCTCATACAGTATTCTCATAGATACCCTAATCACATCAGCAGAACAACATATCCCTATAAAGAAACCTGCTAAAGTATTTAAGATTTGCACTCCCTGGTGGGACTCTGAATGCACAGCAGCGGTTCAGGAACGCAAGAAAGCTGAAAAGAGGTATAATTCTAACATGACTAGAGAAAACTTCTTAATTTACAAAGAAAAATTCCGTAGAATGGTGTCAAAAAAGAAAAAAACAGGTTAGGCTAATTTCTGTGAGAGCTTATCTCCAAAAACACCGGCTTCACTGGTTTGGAAACAAATTAAGAGATTTAGGTGCTCAGTACAGAATGACAATCCTGCTGGAAGTGACCCCGCAACATGGCTAGAGGATTTTTCTGACAGCATCGCCCCACCATCAGTCCCAACCATAGAGTCCTATCCCTCGCCTCCATGCCCACTTCCTACTACAGGTACACTAGATTCCCCTTTCTCCTTTTATGAACTTTGCATAGTACCTACTTGAGAGTGGCTCGCAGCCTTGGCACAGGCAGACTCTGCCCCAGGCATTGACGGAATCTCATACTCATTCATAATCAAATCCCCAGATATCCTTAAAAAAATCTATTAAATATAATCAACAATTTTTTTGACTTAGGTATCGTTCCAAAACAAAAGAAGACTCGGGTTATTATACCCATACAAAAACCTGGTAAAGACCCTTCAATTCCTCAGAGCTATCGGTCAATAGCACTATCGTCTGTTTTGGCGAAAATAACAGAGCACTTGGTAAAAAATAGACTGGAGTGGTTTGTGGAAAATCGGAATATTTTGGCTAAAACTCAGACTCTGCCCCAGGCATTGACGGAATCTCATACTCATTCATAATCAAATCCCCAGATATCCTTAAAAAAATCTATTAAATATAATCAACAATTTTTTTGACTTAGGTATCGTTCCAAAACAAAAGAAGACTCGGGTTATTATACCCATACAAAAACCTGGTAAAGACCCTTCAATTCCTCAGAGCTATCGGTCAATAGCACTATCGTCTGTTTTAAGGAAAATAACAGAGCACTTGGTAAAAATAGACTGGAGTGGTTTGTGGAAAATCGGAATATTTTGGCTAAAACTCAATATGGCTTCAGAAAAGGAGTAAGCACGCTAGATAGTTTAAGCATTTCTATGTATAATAAGTATGTATTTAAAACTATATAAGTATTATATCAGCTATCTGGGTGCCATCACACAAGCTTGGCTTAGTTTGGGGTCAGATGGTGTTGTGTGTGAATTGTCCACCAATATTTATTATTATGATTAATCCATCCTTTCCAACCCCTTTCGCTCTGCTGCTCGCTATCCCCTTATCCTCCAAATTAAACACCTACTGTACGATTGTCATAGTACAGGAGTTAATGTGGTACTCGCTTTGACCCCCTAGCCATACTGGAATCCCAGGCAACGAGACTGTCGATGCCTGTGCCAAGGCTGCGAGCCACTCTGGTTGTCTTGACAATTATGAACTCTATGCACATGACTTCTGTCTACTCCCAAAATTCCACCTTGACTCATCCTAGTCCAGACACTGGAAAACTACGCAAAAACCACAGGCAAATTATGCGCTGACATACAACCAGATATACCACCAAAACCCTGGTTCTTTAAGTTCCGTAATGCCAGCAAAACAACTACCTCTGTAATTTGCCGATTGCGCCTTGGTCACGCCTGTACCCCTGCCTTTTTTGGCAAAACTTCGGATCAGGGATAATTCGATTTGTGAATGTGGATTTGATGAAGGAGATGTGGACCACATATTCTTTGAATGCCCCAAATTAAACTACTCCCTCTATGATATCCTCCCTCCTAGTATCCCTCGTCCTACCTCTATGAAATGCCTACTATCCCTTACCTTTACTCCTCTAATCAACCTCATTCTTTGGAAATTTGTAAATATAAATAAAATTTAATTATAAAATGCGTGGCTCACCAAACTAAACATTAACTACCTATCTGTTTATTGTAAATAGTATGTATAATATAATACTAACTGGGTGTTGGGTTTTTGGGTTTTTGGGGACTGTGTCAGCTTCGTCCGTGGGAAAACACATGTAAATAGAAACCCCACACGTGGTCCCTGGGTGGTGCTAAACAGCTGACAAAAATACCGGTGGTAGGCCTCGGCCGTGGCTGGTGACCACCCCACCTGACTAAGTCATGCCGCCAAGCGGCCTTGCCGTGTTCCGGCATGTAGTTTGGTGACGCCATTAGGGAAAACGGGTCAGAACAGTTGCTGCATAACTGCACGACTGGAATGCCGCACACCGATATTTTGCATCGGAAAGCTAGTCGTGGAGGGTAGCGGGATCCGAGGCACGGTTGCCGCGACCGACCGCAGACAGTAGGGGCCCAAGTGGTGAGCTAGCCCCTCATGAAAGGCTGCCCCGCCATCTGGCGAAAAATCCCGGGATGCGCTATCCTGCCGGTTGGCGACCGGATATCAAGGCCAGATAGACATCCCGGGGGGCTCAGGCGTCCCCGCAGTCTCCAGACTAGTTTCCATAGATGTATTTGTGTTGTGTGTTGTGGCCGTTAGTCAGCAGTATGTAGCCTCGTTCTACTTCCGTTTTCCCACCGTAATTCACCCTCAAGTATCATGAACAAAGTCAAAAATAGAAACAACGTTAATATGCGGCTGCACTCCTTGATTCTTAAAGTGCACCTCGAGAACATCCGAGGTCTGCACTCAAATATCACAGCAGTCCACCACCACCTGGAGACTGAGCAGCCATCACTGTTGTTTCTTACGGAGACGCAGATAGGACGTCCGTCAGACGTGGCGTACCTAACATATCCTGGGTACACGTTGAGCACAACTTTAAGCCACGTGCTGGAGTGTGCCTGTACGCCCGTGACGATATCTGCTGTCGGCGTCTCCGTAATCTTGAGGACACCAGATTCTCTGTTGTTTGGGCGCTGATAGACACAGGCATAGACAAAATTGTATATGCCTGTGTCTATCGGTCGCACAGTGGAGATCTGGAGACGACTAGGCTCATGGAATATTTAAGTGAGGCGGCGGATGCGGCTCAGCAGAAGTACCCATCAGCCCAACTTGTGTTGCTGGGGGATTTTAACGGCCATCACAAGGATTGGCTGTTCCCATACCGGGACACTGACCACGCTGGGCTGGAAACGAGAAAGCTAGCTTTATCGTTAGACCTGACCCAGCTGGTCCAAGAGGCCACACGGGTACCTGACGTTGAGTCGCATACTCCTTATTGTTTAGACCTTCTGCTAACTACTGACCCAGACCGATATTCTGTGGCGGTATCTTCGCCCTTAGCAGCTCCGACCACTGTCTGGTGAAGTCAGTATCAATGTACCATCCGCCCGATCCCAGCCTAGAGGCAACCGGCGGTTGTGGCGATACAAGTTAGCAGATTGGGATGAGATGCGTTCTTTTTGCGTCTTACCCATGGCAGTCATTGTGCTTCTCTTCTGGTGATCCTTCAACTTGCGCGGATGCTGTGACTGAAGTGATACAAACGGCTCTGGAATATTTTATACCGTACTCTGACGTCCCAGTATCCAGCAAAGCTCGCCCTTGGTTTGGGCCTCAGTGTAAAAAATGCTGAAGCATTTAAGCATGGGGCTTACCTGGCTTGGTTGATGCCCGACAACGTAAGGCAAAGGACACACACCAGAAGAAGAAAGCGTTTAACAAGGCTGCTAAGGCATGCAAAAGTTTTACAGAGGGCTCGTTTTGACCATATTAGTCGAATAGGGAACAAACTAGCTTCATACCCTGCGGGTAGCAAAGCGTTTTGGTCCCTAGCTAAAGCGGCCGAATCGAACTTCTGTCGCCCCTCACTACCTCAATGCTAAAACCTGATGGTACGTTGGCTCACACCGCAACAGAGAAGGCAAACTTGTTTGCATCTCAGTTTGCGGAATCTTCGCGTCTAGATGCTGGTAGTGCGATACCTCCTTCTCCACCTGGCAGTTCGACTGTAATGTCTGAAATACATATTCGCCAAAAGGAGGTTATCAAAGTGCTACGCAATCTGGATGTGAATAAAGCCAATGGCCCGGACGGAATTCCTGCCATAGTACTGAGGGTTTGTGCACCCGAATTGTCTCCAGTACTAACGCGCCTGTTTAGACTTTCTCTCCAAACTGGGAAAGTGCCGAAGTCATGGAAGCTTGCTAACGTGCAACCTGTGCCCAAAAAAGGTAGTCGTGCTGACCCTGTCAACTACAGGCCCATCTCAGTCACGTCCATACTCTGCAAGACTATGGAACGTGTCTTAAACCACAGGCTCCTGACGTACTTAGAATCAAATGACCTCCTCAGTGACCGGCAATACGGATTTCGCCGAAACCGGTCCACCGGATATATTCTAGCGTACGTCGCACACATCTGGAGTGAAGCTATTGAGAAACACGGGGAAGCACTTGCAGTCTCCCTGGATATCTCGAAGGCTTTCGACAGGGTTTGGCACGATGGCCTTATAAGCAAGCTTTCTGGCTATGGTTTGTCTCCTGGGTTTATTGCGTGGATATCGGACTTCTTGAGGGATCGATCCATACGAGTCGTCATTGATGGCTGTTCGTCGGAACAAATGGCTATCAATGCCGGGGTTCCTCAGGGGTCGGTACTCTCTGCGACGCTCTTCCTGCTACATATCAACGATCTGTTGAAGCCCGGTATTTTGGGTACGCAGATGATAGCACCGTCGTAGAGAGTTATATATCTAGCGCAAGAGCCAGTGGGCAACAAACTCAGCTACTGAGAGAGAATATGATCGAGCGTTTGAACTTGGCCCTTCAGGCAGTCTCTAAATGGGGCGATGCCAATTTAGCCAGGTTCAACGAAGGAAAGACACAGGCGTGTTTGTTCTCCGCTAAAGGAGTCCGTTCAACTGGCTCCTACTTTTCGAGGCGTATCCGTGCCGGTTACTGACCATCTTGAGGTTTTGGGCGTTTCTTTGTCATCGACGCTCAATTTTGGCACGTATATTGAGTCTAAGGCTAAATTAGCCGCAAAAAAAAACTTGGTGTCCTCTCAAAGGTGCGAAGATACTTCAATTCTGAACAGTTGCTCACGTTATACAAAGCACAGATTCGCTCCTGTATGGAGTACTGTTCGCACCTTTGGGATGGATCGGCTAAGTATCAGCTGGAGACTCTGGAATCGATTGAGAGACGCGCCAAAAGACTCATAGGCAATGACACTCTTGTGCGTAAAAGACTTCAAAGTCTTGATCATCGCCGCAAAATTGCTAGCTTATCGGTATTTTATCGGATACACTTCGGAGAGTGTGCAACTGATCTGCATGATCTAATTCCACCTTGCCCTTTCTTCGGACATCTCGTTCCACAAAAAGGCGACATCGTTTCATGGTTGATGTTCCAAAACACGAACGAAGCGATTTGACTCCACGTTTGTGATAAGAACGTCTAGGTTGTGGAATGCGTTGCCTGAGTGGGTTTTCCCCGATGGTTACAATCTTGGTGTCTTCAAATCGAGTGAATCGGTTTCTTCTAGGTAAGCACGCTCTATCGTAGATCGCATCATCGCTTAACATCAGGCGAGATGGTGGTCAAGTGCGAACCTATTCTAGTTAAAAAAAAAAAAAAAAAAAGGGTATTACATGCGTGGTGTTTGTCTGTTTTAGATAAAACAAATTATTCAGTTCAAACTAGTAAACCGCGGTGTATAAAGCATACTACTACCGTTTACGAAACTCCCAAGAAACGGACATTGGTAGAATTACGACAAAGTCGTATGGCCTAGAAAACCAAGAACTGAACTGAACTGAGAATAATTCTTACCATCTCAACACAGATGAAGAAATATAACCTGTTGATATAGATACCGGATACAAATATCTTGGTTACCAACAAATTAGACAAATTCACCAGAAACAAACAAAATCTGCAATAGAAACAAAGTTTAAAGCTCGATTACACAAAATTCTAAACACTTACCTTAATGCTAAAAATACAGCGAGGGCCATTAATACTTTTGCCATCCCCATTCTTACCTACTCATTCGGTATTATAAATTGGTCGAAATCGAATCTCACAAAACTGCAACGAATTATAAATACTCATTTAACCAAATATCGAAAACACCATCCACGAGCATGCACCCAGAGATTGACACTACCAAAAATAGAAGGAGCAAGGGCTATTATCGATATTCAAAACTTGCACAATAAACAGATAACAACACTTCGTAATTACTTTCTCAATAAATCACATACCTCTAAACTTCATGAAGCGTCAGCTGAGGCTGACTTGAAGTTCACGCCGTTGAATTTAAATAGCACCAATAATCAAGCCAATGAGACCATTCAAAAACTTGCCACTTGGCTTCAAAAGTCACTCCATGGAAGACACCGCCGTGATTTGTTAGACCCAAATGTCGACAAAGTAGCATCGAACATGTGGTTAAAGTCCGGTGAACTTTTCCCAGAAACGGAGGGATTTATGTTAGCTATACAAGATCAAATAATAGACACGTAACTATAGGAAATACATTATTCGTGATTATACTCAACCAACTGATTTATGCCGACACTGTCACAATAATTCTGAAACAATTCAACATATTACCGGAGCTTGTAGAACCATAACGCAAACAGATTACAAACACCGCCATGACCAAGTTGCTGCCATAATACACCAATACCTAGCAATTAAATACAAATTCGTAAAAGAAAAGACACCGTATTATAAATATAACCCTGAAATAGTACACGATCACCCTACATGGCAAAAGAAATAAAATAGTTTACCTTATCGACATAGCCATTCCAAACACACACAACATTTCTACTACATAAACCGAAAAGATTACGAAATATACGGATCTAGCAATAGAACTCAAAACACAGTGGAAAGTGGACACAGTTAGAACTGTTCCAATTATACTATCCACTACAGGCGTAATATCTCACACACTTTTTACAAGTCTAGAATCATTGCATATACACCGGAATATATTCATCTTATTACAAAAAGCAACGATACTAAACACCTGTGGTATTGTTCGGAAATTTTTGTCACTCAATCAATAAAATTTACTCTATTTTTCGCTTGGCCACAATCCCGTGAAAAAATATTGATACTTCGTTGCACGAGAGAATAAAAATAAAATCAAATAAATAATAATAAATATCTTCTCTGCCCTAGGGGCTTTATACGGGACGCTGAGGAGTACATACCGTAGTATATTTCCCTCAGTGCATATGCGACGTCCATTGGGTTTCGATGTGTGCAAAGCAACTCCTGGCTGATCTTTGTTACCAGGTTCGGGCGATGATACCTCATTTCGAAGAGATTTTCCCTGTCGATATAAGGCAACTGATTGACGTCTCCAATGAGGACAATTTCACCAACACCAGACAGCCTTGAAGCCATCACAATGGCTCCAAAATGGTTCATGAGAGCTTCGTCCACCATGAGGCGACTGAAACTTTCTCTACCGAAACCATTTACCAGAGCAGAAGCCATGGTTCGGACTCTGGTTTTGACCAGGTTTCCGATTCAGTGCGATAGCTTTTCTCTTAGATCTTTTGCTGCCTCAGTTGTTGTAGTGATGATGGCGTCCTTTTCCACGTCGAAGTGTCTCAATTCAATTCAATTCAATTCATTTATTCATACCATAAATTCATAAGAACACTTGGTAACGTCATTTACAAAAAGGCAAAGAATCTGTGTACATAATATGATAAAATAACAACGTCAAAATGAATAAAGCAGCTGTAAAGGGGCCTAGTCAATTACATGCAGCTGTAAAAAGGCTTTGTCGAAGACAATATAACAAATAATCAATACACACAGTATACAGATACTACATTAGTACAAACAATGTAACATCAAAAGTCTTAAAAATCTATTATTTTACCTTATTACAAGATTCTAATTTCGACACATTTCTCTTCCATACGTTACTATCTTTAACAAAGTCGTCTATATTATAATATGCCTTGCTCAATAGGTAGCTTTTATTTCATTTTTAAACTTGGTTTCATTGAGGCCTTCCACTTGTACAGGGATTGCATTATAGAAGCGAATACCATTACATTTGAAAGAGTTATTTGTTTTGAAGTCTGCACTTAGGATATACAATTTTGTGTTTATGGTGCGCTTTTGGATTCAGATCAGTTAATTTCTGCAGACGACTTCGATTTTTTCTTACATACATTATACATTCATAAATATACAATGAAGGGACTGTTAATATGTTAATAGTTTTGAACATCTCCCGTACTGATTCTCTAGGTGATAAATTATATAGACCACGGATTGCTCTTTTTTGCAATACGAAAACAGAGTTTCTGTCCGCAGCCGAACCCCATAATAAGATCCCGTAGGACATAATAGTGTGAAAGTAGCCAAAATAAACAAGCCTAGCTGTTGCAACGTCTGATATTTTTTTAATTTGACGAACTGCGTGGGCAGCTGAACTGAGTCGATCAGCTAGTCTCTCTATGTGAGGACCCCATTGAAGCTTTGAATCTACTGAAATACCCAGAAAACAAGTAGATTGTACAGGTTCGATAAGTTCATCCTTCAGTCTTATATCAAGTTTACCGCACATTACATTGCAGAGTGTGAACTTTATACATTTCGTTTTAGTTGGATTAAGTACTAGATTATTTGCATCAAACCATTTGTACGCAATGTCCAAAAGTACGTTTATTTCAGTGAAATCGTTTATTCCTCTCTTAATTTTGAATAGAAGTGATGTATCATCGGCGAACATAACTATTTCTATATTTTTATGTTTCTTTATCATAAAGGTAGATCATTAACGTATATAAGAAACAAGAAAGGTCCAAGTATGGAACCTTGTGGTACACCCATTCTTATAGGCGACTCATTTGATTGCACACCGTCAACATCGACTATTTGTACACGGTCTTTAAGATATGAAGAAATGAAATTTAGAGCTGGTTTCGAAACCCCATAAAACTGCAGTTTCTTTAAAAGAGTGTCATGATGAACACAGTCGAAAGCTTTTGATAAGTCACAAAATACTCCCAGAACGTCATGATGATCTTCCCAGGCTTTCAATATATAATTAGTTAGTTCAATACCTGCATCGGTAGTGGAAAGTCCTTTTGTGAATCCAAATTGGTTACTATGTAATAGATTATTAATATTAAAGTAAGATAAAAGTTGCTGGAGAACAAGTTTCTCGAATATTTTGCTGATGCAAGGCAAAACCGAGATGGGTCTGTAGTTTCCAAGTTCGTTTTTGTCTCCAGATTTAAACAGAGGTATCACTTTACTATATTTCATCATGTCAGGAAATGTACCATTTTTTATACATTCGTTAAATAATTCTGCTAAATATGGGGCAATGTTATTAATAATCCCCTCAAGTACCTTAACAGATAATCCCCATAAGTCCTCTGTATTCTTAACTTTAATATCTTTGAACGTTTTAGTATTGCAGTGGCAGTAACATGATGAAATTCAAATGTAGATGAAGGACAATCAACATTTTCTGTCAACAATTTTTCTGCAAGAGAGGGAGACGAAGTTAGATGTTTAGTTGTCTCTAATGGAATATCAGCAAAATAAACCTTGAAGGCATCTACTATGTCCGATTTTTCGTAGTGACTTTTTCGCCAATCCGAAGTGCGCTCATCATTTCACGACTTTTAATTTTCCAGACTCATTGTTTATTATCTTCCACGTGCTTTTATCATATTATTGGAGTTTTTAATTTGATCCCGTATAAATATTGCTTTTGCTCGAATACATACATTTCTAAAAATACTTGAATATCTCTTAACATATAGTTTTGTGGCATCATCGTTGCTGTATGTCTTTAGTTTGTATAAATTGTAAAGATTGCTTCGACTTTTAATAAGACCTGGTGTTGCCCATTCGGCAAACTTCGGTTTTGCGTTAATATTAACAAATTTGGTATGGAAAATATTATTAAATTGTGTACTCAGCATTTTAAAAAACTCAGAATAATTATGATTAGGATCATCAATTGTCATAATGCAAAATTTGTTGGAAAAATGATTAGTTATCGCGGTATTTAAAGCTGACACTAATCTAATCACCCATGTTGCTTTTCCACATCCTGGAACTCCGTTGACCCACTGTATTCTCGGTACCTCCCAATTTTCCCAACCTGCTTTGACGTTTCCGTTCCCTTCGATGGTCTTGGACATCTCTAGGATCTTATCGTCCAGCATAATCTTGGTGCATCGGGCAGTAACTACAATTGGGTCGTTTGGTGGTGTCGCATAAACAGGCACTCCCGCGCGCTCTGTCTCTCTCTCGTTCAGTGTCACGAAGCCATTTTATGCACTGTAAGCTGCCATATACTGTCCTGTCATGGTTCCCTTGATGACCCGGGAAGTGACATTATTGTAAATGGCTGCTTCGGCCTCCTCGAATTTCGCCTTTAAAAGACTTTCACTTCCTAGCCTATAGGACTGCATGATGTTTTCGCAGGTCTTGAGGTTGACTTGTCTTGTCGCGCTCAGTGTGGCTATGAATTCGATGAAGGCGTTACGTGCATGGCTCCGCGGCTCCGAAGCCGTGACATAGCGGGGCGGTTCAACCTGTCCCATGTCGGCTCTCGTTCGGCTCATTTGTTGCTGTGAAGCTGCTTTGGGGGTCTTTGACGTAAAGGGGGGTGATGAATGGGATGTGATTCGGAGTACGCTCCTTGCTGCTGCGTTGAAGGAAGTCACGAACGCAGTGTTGGTACTTCGGCTGCCAGTTAGATTTGATGAGGCTTTTTCCGCGGCTGCCCTCTGCTGTGCTCTTTCGGAGCCGGTTTGGATAGTCGAACTAGGAACAGGATGTCCCCAGCTGTCGGTTGCATTTGTTTGGTCGTGCGAAGGGGCTCTGAGGAAGCTCAGATTTTCTCCCCTGTCTTCGTATACGACAATCTCATGATGTTTAAAGGCAACCCAGCCGGTCTGCGACTCTTGCTCTTGAATATTCGATTGCCATACCATCCACGCTTATCACCCGGGGGTGTTTCACCTGCATATCTGCTCAGATGTGCGAGAAGCGCACTTGCCTGTCTGAAAGGCGTCCGACCTTCCGAGTACTCTATTAGTGCAATCGTTTTGTTTTTCGATCGCACCAACCGAAATTGGTGGCCGTCTACCTCGCACACCGGCATGGCGTCGTAGGTTTTCCGCTTCATTGTGACTTTTGCGGTACTCCCATTGAGCAGGCAAGACAATTTAGGTGACAAACGGGGTCGTTTCCGTTCCCAGGCGAAGCAAAAGCTTATTCCGAATCTTTCTTTGTTGCTGTCCATGAAGAGAGCCACTCCGCGGATACGGATCCCTGCTTCTCCTCGGTCTGCGTTCTCCAGTAGTTGTTTGACGGAGATGCTCTTCGAGGAGTTATGTTGGGCGGGAACCGCATGCCACGCGGCGTCCACAGACAGCGGGGCAGGGTGTGGTGGCGATGGAGGGCGCGTATTTGAGTTAGTGGAGTTTCCCCCGGACACTCCACTAAAATTCCATACAAACGTCGCTGTGGAGCTACCTACTCTTCACACAACTACACAGATGTCGTTCGTATACACGCGTGAATGTGTGCGTTAGAGCTAGGGCTATTGAATTGTTTTATTGAAGAGTTGTGCCCCTTGAGTTCACCTGGTGACGTAAACTAGTCTGTCTATAAACTTGCTATAATGTTGAGTTACATAAATAGAATGGAGCCAAATTATACTATTCTAATTAAAAGGGTGTTTGCACAGATTTCTAAATTGTTTCAGAAATCTGTGGGTGTTTGTATTGCCGCGTAAAATAAAATGAAACCGATGATAGATTAGATCAGGTACCTAGATATCTATTTGTTAGTAGGTACACATTCGCGTTTTATTTTACACTTACCCATGAAAGAAACTTTATTCTGTCACTATAATTATTCCTCCAGGCATTATCAATCCGTGCTTGGGCACATAAGTTACTGGCTGTGTAAGTTACGAACTTTGAGTTAAAAATGACTTCGTTATTATAAATAAATAAATATTGGTAGACAATTCACACACAACCCCATCTAAGCAAAGCTAGTAATATTATAAAGCATTGTTATTGAAAAGTTTCTAATCTTACGTTATTTTATCATTAGGAAATTAAATAAAGCTTTTAATCTTGTCCCGTTTAGTTGACGTACAGCCGTAAACAGCACAACAACCCACCATGATAATATTTAGTTAGGAATTAGATGTTCGATACCAGCCCTTCGTTGAGTGCTCCTAGCGTATCCGAAACGGCCTGAGGGGTGAGGAAGCTTGAAATTGGCGGGGGGTGGGGAGTGTTCGTTCTATCTACATTATCTATTCTATGTCTCCATGAAGGACAGGAGCCGTGTTCTGTAGTCTGGATCTACTAAGATGTTGTGGAGATCCGAGACAACCAGCCTTCTGTCGATCATAGATTCGAGCTCATGTCTTGCGACCATGAATCGGGGACAATCGACTAGCACGTGCCAGACCGTTTCGGGTTGGTCGGGGTCACACTCGCATGCCACTCGACACTCGACACTCACTGCTCTTGAGCTTAAATCTGTACAGGTAATCTGCTATTCCTCCGTGTCCCGTCAACGCTTGTACCTGTAAGGGAGTCAGTTTCATGGTTCTCATCACCCGATATGCGTTTGCTATATCGGGGAGGAACGTCTGGGTGACTTTTCCGGTGTCCGAGGTCTCATATCGATCCTGCCATTTCTTGACCGATTCTTCGCGGATTTTCCTTTTGACGTAGGACAAGGGGATCCCCTCGTAGTCCCTGGGTGACTCCGTGAGTGCCGCCGATTTGGCAAGTTCGTCGGCTCTTTCGTTGCCGACGGTGCCAACATACGCTCTCACCCAGAAAAGACGAAGAGATCTACCTTCAGCATTTATCTGTCCAATGTTTTCCTTTACGCACTTAACCAAGGGGTGGCTCGTTTTTGGTTTGGTTATTTAGCAGTTCGAGTGAAGATCGGGAGTCACTCAGGACATTAACTTCCGGGTCCTTGCTCTTTAACGCCTTTTGAGTTGCCCGGTGAAGAGCATAACGTTCCGATTGAAAGACTGTGCATTCGGAGTGGAGCTTGAAGGTCGAGTTCTTGACCTTTCTGCCATTCTCCCACCATGTTAGAGCAGCTCCAACTTTACCTTCAATTTTACTGCCATCAGTATAAATTTGAGGCCCTTGTGGAAGATTGGAGGTGTCTTCTAGGAGCTCGTACTCTACGGAAAACTGCGTTGACGGATGGGGTTGGTCCAGGCAGTTAACATTCCGTTCGAGTTCCACTTCTGGTGGGAGGTAGTCTTGGGAGAGGTTTTTTTACTCTGTACAAATTTGTCGCTTCCTGTATTCTCAGATCCAGGGGGTGCAGGCCGGAAAGGGCAAGTGCTGCTTTCAGAGAAACAAACTTGAGATATTTATATTCATAGTAATTTTTTTTCTATCTATTTGTTTGTTTTACTGATATTGGCCTTCTCTGATCTGTAATAATCCACATTGCCCTTATCTGTTTTTATTTTCATTGTTTACTTTCTCTTTTCTGGAACGAGAATGTACCATCATGTCTAATGTTCCTAAATACTACAATATCACTAACAACTTCACTATATGGAATAAAACACTGAATCCCACAACGCAGGACGTCCCTATTGTGGGATGCAGAGTCCTCCTAAATGAAGTTAACTATGCCTATCACTGCTATTGTTCTATTGAAACTATAATAATGTGTAACTTCATTTATGTTCATTATGTTTATTTGTATTTTTTTAATAAATAAATTTGTATTTTGAAACATGATTTAGCAACAAAACTTACAAACCTTTGCACTTATATTATTAGTAGGATATTTTTCTTGAGCATTTAATAGACCTTATTTGGGTGTTTATTGCTCAAACAAGTCGTAAAGTCTAAACGGTTCTGGTTGAAAGCTTGTAACCGGGTTACGAATTCGGAAAAAAATCTTCTTTTGTAACTGGTTACAAAACACAGTTACAAAGGCGGCCGAAAGGGAAATTTGGAACATAAGAAAACGAAATAATAATAATATTGAAAGCAGCAAAAAGCGAAAAAATACAAAATAAACTTTACACATTAAGACAATGAATTTTAGAACATTAAGAGGTAGATCTCTAGCTATTTCTTCCAGGCATCCTTTCGCGCACAATTCACAACACACAAATTCGCGCCCTTCATATATCCGTCAAATTAAATAGAGTGAGGGGGAGTGAAGTAGCAACCTCCGGACTCAAGAGAATCTCCCTATCTCTGGTTTGCTCTCCCTCCCTCTTTTCTTGCCCGCGACACGGCACGTAGGCTAGGCGTCTGCTAATAAAAGTTTTGTGACTTCCAACTAAATTGAGACAAATTAGAATACGATTATTTGTGTTTTGTGATTGTGCTGGTGAATGAACACTAATAACTGCAAACCAAACCTTTGACTGCCCTAGTGGCTTAGTTGGTAGTAGCTCTGCCTGCGAAGCCGAGGGTCGTGGGTTCGATCCCCACCCAGTGCAAATATTTGTGTGATGAATTCAAATGTTTGCACTGTGTCTGGATGTTTCTATGTATGATAAGTATGTATTTAAAAAACTATATAAGTATTATATCAGCTATCTGGCTGCCATCACACAAGCTTTGCTTAGTTTGGGGTCAGATGGTGTTGTGTGTGAATGAATTGTCCACCAATATTTATTTATTTATTTATAAACTCCAGTGTTTTCTTCTTTTCTTTATTCAACTTACCGTGCAAACAATTCAGGCCATTCAATCCACACGACCACAATAGCCAGTAATTAACCAGGATTAAAGAAAAACAGAAATTAATTAAATTTCATCAATTTTTATAATTGTAGTAGGTACGGAACTCTCAGTGTAAGTATACTCTGTGCATATCTGTGTAACATAGCTTTTCAAACCGGAACACAGTGATGTTGTATTTATTAACTGCCTTTTAACTAATCGTTTTCCTCGCAATGTTTCCTTCACTGTTACCACTGTTAATAATAAAGTTTTTGTGGTCACGTGCAAGGCTATTATCAAAAAATACCTATTTATTTTGCATAAGCGTATGTAACATTTGAATGCAACGCTGTGAACACAGTACCATCTCGTCTTCATATCATGAGCAATAATTACCATAGGATCATTTCCTTGACGAGTGGTTGAACTAGTGAGAGGCCAGCCACTGACTCCAGCGCGGTAGTACCTTGACACACTACTGGACTGTCACGGAGTGGAAGGTAAGTAAATGCCATTCGAGAACGCGCCACAGTAGTACGCGCGAGTCAGCTGTGAGCGCGCTACAGCCTTCGATCTCTGAGCAACCGTTCGCTTATACACAATATTCGTAATTCAAACATTGTAGATTTTTTTACGTTTTTGCATTACAGTTTTTTACTTTTTGTTTTGATTAGTTCATATACCTCAAGTTTAAAAAGTTGCGAGTTAGTCGTACGAGTAAGTTTGCAACCGATGATTACCTAATTAAAACTGTGATATCAGTGTTTGAATACAGTTGGGTAAGTACGAAAACGTGATTTGTTGTTTTTATTGCAAAATAATATTGGAACGCAGTTTTTATCTATAAGTACGTGAAGCTAAAACTTTGTAGTACCCTCTTTACGAATTTTGCGCGGACGGAGGCGCATGCAATTTCCCACATTTTTGTAGTTTATACAAAGAAGTAGAGCAGACTACCGTTTTATTAAGATCATGCATACAAAATACATTAAATCAATTGCTCAATCACGTCGGAAAGCTGAACGACCGGCTGAAATTTTAAATACCTAATATAGTTTATATTAACCTGGAATAGCACATAGACTTCTTTTTATCTCGGGAAAATTACGGGAACAGAAACCACATGAGTATAAAATATATTTAAAGATTTTGCGAAGTTTTACGTGATGGTGGCTCAAAAATACTGGGTTTAATCATTATTTTAATTATAGTGTATATGTAGCGGTTTTCATTTGTAATATTTACATGTAGATACAAAACAATTTGGAGCTACGCAGAATACGTACGTTAAAGAAAAACCATTTACCACTAACATTTTTGTAATGGTAAAGACTCTTTGCAGAGTTCGCCTGGGGAAGTACCACAGCTTTGTCTGTTATTCTACCGCCTTCTATGTTAGTTAATGTTCAAACATAGCTGTGTTTCAGTTTGAAGGACAATGTTTCCAGGGAAATTACAGGGCATAGAGATGGAACATTTTAAACCTCTGGGTGACAAGCGAAGTCTAGTGCTAGGTAATCATTTGGAGTCTACAACTCTACATGTTCCAATAGTTGCGTGACGCTGTGCTGTTATGGGCTGGCGTGTTGCTTATCATCATAACATCAGTACATAACTTCCGTTTCATTTTTTTATCTGCAACTTCATCGTAGGTATTCTTTTAAAAATATTTGTTCCGTAAGGAATTTTGCGTTTTTTTTTCGGGATTAAAAGTATTATGAAGCTGTGCTAGATTTTAATCACCGTGTGAAACTGTAGGTACATTTTGTATCTTTTAGTCTCAAACAGAGGATCCATTTTATTCCTACGACGAAGTGTGACAAAAAGGCTCGTGTTTATTGGATGGAACGTACGTAATTATAATATAAATACTGTAAATAGGCATATGTTTGCCATTCACCGTGGTAATGACGCTAGCGTACTGAATGCGCTTCCCATAGATGGCTAGATTATTTATAGAGCTTTATTGGTATTTATTGGATTTATGTGGCTTTCCATTCAGAAAATTTATTTTGGAGCTTGTGTAAAGTATAATACATGCAGTTAATAATTTTATAAGCGAGTGTTGATACGTATACAGATACAGGGTCTGTTTTGTTTGTAGAAGCCGTGGTAGCCTAGTCGTGAGAGAACGTGTGCCTCACCATCGTGATGTCGTGTGTTCGATTCCCGAGTGCACCTCTGAGTATTTTTCCAAGTGCAGATGTACAAGTTTGTTGTCACATACACATATAAGTAAGGTAAACATATTGAGGAAATTTATTTTTTCTAGAATATTTCGTGGTCTTAGGTTTTCGTCCAACACGTACTGGGCCATCGTGGTGAATTATGGCTTTGACTTTCTCCTTGAGAAAAAGCGCCGAGTCTCATTTAGTAGGTTGGTTACATATGCTCATGCTTACGAACAAGTTTTAATATGTGACCAACCTTGAATTGACATCAAAAAATAAATGCTTCAAATTAATATGCAACACAATCGGAACCAAAGAAAACGTATGAAAGAGCGTGCTTCTGTCTCAAAATATTAGATTTAATATAAGTACAATAAATTGTTCATTTACAAATAGACTGATGTAATAACCACTGGGCACTGACTAGTCCCAAAGGATAACCAGTTATCAGGTTGGTTTAGAAAGAAATAGAAAAAATAACTAAAAAATACAAAAAGAATTGGTTTGCAATAGTCATTCAAAGAGACCAGTGGACGGAGGAAAGGGATGCTTTACAAAGAAAGACTGCGGCTGTACTTATATATTGGGATACCACAGGTCGAAACAAAAAAACACATTATTTGTTGATTCAAAAGTATTCTTACATAATCTCAATAATGGAATAATGTAACAAAACTCAACTGTGAATGGAGCTAGCCTTTTGGGCACTATTCTCGCTGGCACAGGTCTTCTAGAATAAATGTATGTAAGTACATTTTGTAAATAAATATTTACAAAATGTACTTATGTAATGTGTTTAATTGATACTTTTTAATCTTATGTGTATATGTTATTTTAAAAATTATTTTTAATTATTCTTGTTCTAGTATAAGCTCTCATACTATTTCTTAATAAAGTAATTTCTATGAAAAAAAATTGAATATTATTTATCTATAGCAGATCATTGAACTTACCATTAAAACGTTAACTCAAAACAGTCTGCCCGAAATTTTTATTTTCACTGGTTTCGATTTACACACTTATAAACGAGAAAATCGGGACAAACATTTGTGATTTTTTTTTTTAATAAACGAGACGAGTAGGAATTTGCCTGATAGTAAGCAGCATGCCTGCCACATAATAGCACAGTGACACGCAGCTATTGGAACATGAAGATATTTGTTCTGTATCTGAGGGTCTATGTGTAACTATCTCTATGGTTTTAAAATTATAAATATTACCTTTAAACGAGCCAATGGCAATAAGTCCAAAGATTTTCATGTACATGTGTAAAGGTAGTATGCAAGGGGTTTCAATCTAACTAGGTTTCATTTTTAGATAACGTCATTCCTTTACATCAGATGTACGGTTTCTGAAGTCCAAGCTTTCGCTTAGTTTGGGGAAAAACACCATCGTGCAATGTAAAAGTTATGAGTTTAGCCGTCGGGCTTTTTGGGGTTTGAAATAAAGTATTAGTCTTCAGTCTCGAAACTTATCTCTTTTTATTTGTCCCCGTCTCGAAGGCTCGCATTTAGGCCTTCGACAATAGGTCAACGACCTTTACGACATTTGTCCAAGCTTTCGCCGTAGCCAATGACGTTTGTTTAGACGGACTTGGAATAAGGAGGAAGGTACTTATATCACAGTGTACTGTAGTTATATTTCATAATAATGTTTTATACTCATCAAATAAGTTTTAGTAATTAGTCTCTGTATCTATTCAATCAAGTTATCGTTATCTAAGTATGAATACATAAATATCTGAAATTGCCCTGATGTACCTAATTCACCCTTACGACAGTAATTACATACAATAACTACGTGGGTAGTTATTGTTCCTACTTGACTGAATTTTTAATCAGCTGATGAATGATGAATAAGTGTGTTAGAATTTTAATTAATAATAAATTAGGTCATTAACTAAAGCTCAGAAGTTCCGCCTCGGAGTTTGTCAACGAGCAATGGAACGTAGTATTTTAGGTATTAAAAGACAAGACCATGTTCGCAACACCATACTACGTTCCATTACAGGTGTAACAGACGTAGGGTTATAGGTCTGCCAAGCTGAAATGGGAGTGGGCGGGTCATGTGGCCAGAATGCACCCCGATCGGTGGGCCAGAGTTTCTACGGAGTGGACGCCATCGGACAGTCGACCCCAGGGTCGTCCTCCAACGCGATGGAAGGACGAGCTCGGAGCGTTTAAAAATGATTGGACGATGGTAGCTCAGGACCGGATAAAGTGGAGGGAATTGGGAGAGACGTTTGCCCAGCGGTGGGACAGTTGAGGTTGAATAAAAAAAAATTAGGAACTTAAGTTATTTTCAAGTTTTTTGGGGAGCTGGGTTATCAAGAACGATTTTAAATTCTACAGGGTGTACTAGAATGTGGCACCCATTTATTAGGTGGGGTTGCGTTGTAGGGGAAAGGTTCTGGTCAAATGTCACGTAATTTTTTTCTTAAGATAGGTACACAGTAAAATTGCGAGAAAATAGTATTTATAAAAAAAAAGTTTACTAAACATGGATTAATTATGGTATCCGTTTTATTCACAAATCGACATGTGATAACCAACGTTAGACAAACTCACGGGTAGTGAAATGATCATTATAATATACAAAAAAATATATAACAATGGGTTATATCTCAAAGTAATTATATGACAAACCTTCATTCTATAACGTATTATTTGACAAATTGTTCAACAAATCTCACTTTACATGATCGGGGTTGTTCGAAATCTCAAGTAGATAAACCAGGCGAGATGTCAAAATATATATAAAATCAGTTCGCGGTTCTATGGGGGTCAAGACCCTCGCCTGAGCTGGTTGCAGAACCTAGGTAGACCTCTAATATAAAACGCACAAACACGCTTGTCTTATGGTATTGCGACTTGACCTCGACTACGTGACTGAGGGCCACTGGCGTCAAAGCTATTGAGATCCGCTCTTGTAGACGCCCCCTGTATAATTTATATAACCACGTCCAAACAAGACAAATGTCTTGTTTGTCTCAACATCTTAGCTTTGTCGTATTGTGATTAGAGCTACTAAATGCACAGAACAGATATATGTTCTGTGTACTAAATGTACCTATATACATAACATATATAAATGTCCAATAGACCTGAGGAAAACGGTTAGGTCTCGACACGAAAGATTCTGAATCACCATAAAATTAAAATTACGACGTGTTCTCCAAATCACCATAAAATTCTATGTTTGGGATCGAAGCGTAAAAAAATAATCAAGTATTAGATATTGTTTGCATTTGGTCAACAATATGGAATACTTGATTATTTCATGTTTTTAACGCGCTACATTAAAAACATTTGTCATGTCTTCTAATTTAGAATCGTTGTGAGTTTCCTTAGATGACACGATCGAGAGGCATTTTTTAGGCATACCTACCCCTTCACCAGACGGAGACGAACGCGGGTTCGCGGGGACACTCTCGCGATCTTTTGCGACACCGCCACGGCTTGCCTCGGCTCGTTCTCATCGGGGCCTATCTGCGAAGGTGCCCATAATATGTATAATGCCCATAAACGGCGCAACGTACATGACTGCATCGTCACGTCGTCGGCTTGCAGCCAAAGTCTAGACGAGCGGTCCCACTTCCGACACTTCCTGTATGCGGCAGCCCTCCCGGTACGATCAAGAATCAAAATCAAAAAATATCTTAAACCAATAATACGACTTAAAAATATTATTACCTATCTGAAATTTTTGGTAACCTGAACTTTTACGTAGGTAAAAACTATGTGTTTGGGTTTAGCATCAACTTCAGATAAATACTAACTAACGGAAAACGGAAACGGTGAAAATGTTATTTAATACTTTTACGTTTATTTTAGTATTTGAAATCTGTATTTTTTTTAATTGAAAAAAGGTTCGTGGCATTTTTTTTAGTTACACTACACATTTTACCACGAATATCAGTGCATTTTACTTAACACTAAAACTTACTTTTAGTAGACAGTATAGATCTACTGAACACCGTATTTTAGTAAAACTTAAAAATACTGTTTTCTTACAAAATCGGTAACAATTACAACTCTTAGAACTTTAGGCAAGCATGTCTAAAAAACTAAACTGGAAAATGATCATGGAAATAAATGAAACTAACAAAAAATATTACAGATTTTTTTAGCAAAAACTTTTTTGTCTCTAATTTTCCAGTGAATCCCGATAATCCCTGACACACTGAACGCCTTCACTTCAATTATCCCTTGATTTTTTCATCCGTCAGGGTTAAATGTACTGGTAAAATTAAAAAAGTGCCAATGCCGAGTAGGACCAATTAGAATTCACAAAAAAATACAACATCGGTTTGCAATTGACTTGCTATGCAGATCACATGCAAAAAAAACAACATTATATTCGATTCGGCTGTACCTTCTCCTTTTTCAAACCAGTTAATGATAAGCTGGTTAGAACGAAATAAATAAATGATAATTATACTTTATACGCACAGGCTGTGGACGGAACATTTGTGTCAATTAAATGTGGCATGTAGTTATAAGAATACTAGCTCTTGCCCGCGGCTGCGCTCGCGTTTTGTAATTCGTTGGCGTTGGCCGTTTAAATCCAATTTTCATTGTTTTTCATCAGGTTTTGCTCAAACTTTTATTCTCTGTTTCACCCCTTTACGTATGCAAAATTCTAAGTTTCTAGCCCAAAGAGTTTGACCTGTGCATTTGTGTAAATCTTTCATCCTCTATTGTACCCTCTTAGGGGTTGAATTTCTCAAAACCCTGTCTTAGCGAGCGAGCACGTGCTGAAAGGCATCTCTGTGCAAAATTTCAGACGCCTAGCATTTTTAGTTTCTGAGATATCGTGATGAGCGACCTTTCGCTTTTATATATAAAGTATAGAAGAATATTTAAGAATTGTAAATAAATACACGGGTAACTGACGTTTGATATAGTGTATTCATTTAAAATGTGTAATAACCACGTTAGTTTTCATACTAAAATATTTAAGAATATTTATTGTCAACAAATTAATGAATATAATCGCACTTGACGTTAAATAGCATAATACAAGTACATTAGTAAATTCAAAATAATAGCTATAATCTTCCCTTGCAAAGGCGGCTGGAAGCAAGAAAATTACACAGCTAAGACATAAATAAATTAAAAAAAAGCGGAAGGTAGCAGAGGCCACTGAACCCGACTATCATACGCCCGTGTAAAAAAAATAAGTCACTTTTTCTGCGTAAGAGAGATTTGGATTAGGGAATGGTAATTACGCCGCTATCTTGCTCAATTGTGATATGAACGTACCTAAGTTAAAGAAACATTACATTAACGTAATTAATGTAATGTTTAATGTTGGTGGATCTAATTCATTCAGGTCCACCAACCCGCACTGGGCCATGTAATTCATTTAAGTAAACAAGTTTTTGATCCAACGTAGGTATATATATATATATAATCGTACCTTTCAAATGCGGTCAAATAATTTTTCTGGTTCGTAACACATCAACGTCTTTGATATTGTTGAGTTAATTGCCATTAGGTGGGTCACCTTCTTGTTTGTCACTCTTTATTTAATAAAATAAATCTAAATAAAAAAGTAGTTGCGAATAGGTATGGACAAGACAACGATAAGAATATACTTGAATTTAGTGAAATAAGCCAAATAAAGAGTCGAAACACGCAATTAAGACAGCAGCTGTGTACCATGCATTAAATAGTATCGAGAATGTCAGCAAGTGTTTTTTTTTCTTTCCGAAATTTGCTATGGATCTTTTCAGCGACGGATCGCATTCTTCCCGTTGGCTTCCTTCTACAGCTGTTTGTCGTTGTCGCCTCCTCTCCCATAGATTCCTGTGCATAACAAGAACAAAATAAAAAAATGATTTACGCTTGACTACCTTGGATTTCTAATTTAAACATTATTCTACCAGTCAAGCCCTTTTTCATTTGATACCCATATTGAGGGAGTAGTGAAAAAAATATAATTCGCCATTTTGTGGAGACGGCCATCTTGGATCTGAAGTTTGTTACAGTAATAATATTCTACTAGTCTTTAATTAGATACCCATAATGAGAGAGGTAATGAAAAAATATTTTATCCGCCATTTTGTAGAGGATTCAAGATGGCAATCTTGAAAACGTAGCTATGTTTGGTTAATATCAATTCCGCACGGAAACTCGTTTCCAAATGACAAAAACCGCATCTAGACCCGTTTATCCGTTTGAGAGCTTCAGTGCCACAGACAGATAGACATCGACGTCAAACACATAACACCCTTTTTTGTCGGGGGTTATAAACAGTCGTGTTTTTCTAATTCACAATTCTCCTGTATTCCTGTTATGTAATCCTATTCCTGTCTTTTATACCTAGGGAAGATACGTTACATAGAATACCACTAGCCCCCAGGCCCAGGGGGAGGTAGTGGTTACGTGGGATTCCTAACTGCAATACCAGATTAAAATTTTTCTGATTGTAGGCCAATGAATTTTTTTAATATAAATAAATAAATATAATAAACTATACCAGATTTTCACTTGACCACCAATTCGCCTATGTTAAGTGCGGTCTACGATGGAGTATTAGAACCTAGATTAAAGAAAAAACAAGAAAAATAAAAGTGGTCAAGTACGAGTTGGACTCGCCCATGAAGGCTTCCGTAGCAGCAAGTAACATAATATAAAAGTTCTTGTAGTTCGTTGTTACTTTAATCAGTGTTTTAACAATAGTGAATTTATGACGTATTAAAATAAAACTACTTACTAGATCTCATTCAATCCAATTTTCGTTGATAGTTTACGTGGTAATGTACACCATACATTTTTTTAGTTTTGTCATTCTCTTACTTTAGAAGTTACAGAGGGGGTGGCATACCACTTTGGAAGAGAGTCTAGCGCAAACTATTCAGTTTAGAAAAAAAAATGTTAGAAACCTCAATATCATTATTGAAGAGCTAATAACCCAGACGTATGGTTTTGATGGATAAAATCTTTTTGAGTTTCAGTTCTAAGTATGGGACACTCCTAAAATTTCTTGTTTTTTTCTATTTTTTGTATGAAAATCTTAATGCGATTCACAGAATACATCTACTTACTAAGTTTCAGTAGTATAGTTCTTATAGTTTCGTAGAAAAGTGGCTGTGACATACGGGCGGACAGACATACAGACAGATAGACAGGCATGACGAATCTATAAGGGTATTGCCATTTGGCTACGGAACCCTAAAAAGAAACAAGGGCAATACATCTACGTATGTTCGCCATGCAGGGACATGGTGGGGTGTATCGGGCTTGACATCATGGGAGTCGACATTGTGCCCCTACCGACTAAAACCTCTACAGATTTTTCCTGCATGGCTAAAGGGGCCAGGGTCGTAGAGTCACTGTTCGGACTCCCGTCAACAACCCATGCATAGAATAGATAATATTCCACAAGACTGCTGCCTACTTTAACATTTTTAGGCCCAAATATAAACTTATTACTGCATTGTAAAGGCCTATGACCCCGTTTGATTATGGCAAGATTGTGTCATTATATTAAGTAACTGTTATAAGGTTGTTGGCGCACTGTTTCAATACAATTATTTCGGAAGTTTCCCCAAACATGGATTAGCAACAAAACCGCCACAAACATATTTATGTTAACGAAAGTAGAAATAATGATGGTAGTACGAAGTGAGTTACGAACTCGATAGTAGCGCTGGTTTCCTATAGAAAACTTAACTGGCGAAACTTAAAGTAACTTTTCTATAGGAAGCCATCGCCAGTTAAGTTTGTAATTTATTGTACTGGTCTGACTCGCTTCCTTTCAAAATGGCGTGTAGATAATTGAAAAGTTAAGGAAAATAAAGTACACAATTCAATTTTATACATATATATTTAAAATAAAAAAATTATAAATTATTATATTTAAAGTATAAAATTGAATTATGCACTTTCTTTTTCTTAACTTTTCAATTATCTACACGCCATGTGAAAGGAAGCGAGTCAGACCAGACACTTGACCGCCATCTCGCCTGATGTTAAGCGATGATGCGGTCTACGATGAAGCGTGTTTACCTAGATGAAACCGATTCACTGGTTCAAAGATTGTAACCATCGGGGAAAACCCACTCAGGCAACATATTCCATAGCCTAGACGTTCTTATCACAAAAGTAGAGTCAAATCTCTTCGTTAGTGTCTTTGGAACATCAACCACGAAACGATGTCGTTTTTTCGAGCTACGAGCATTCCGATAGAAAAAAGGGCAAGGTGGTATTAGATCGTGCAAATCAGTTTCACACTCTCCGAAGTGTATCCGATAAAAGTCGATAGGCTAGCAATTTTCCGGCGATGTTCAAGACTTTGAAGTCTATTTCGCACTAGAGTGTCGCTGCCTATGAGCCTTTTGGCACATCTCTCGATCGATTCCAGAGCCTCCAGCTGATACTTAGCGGATCCATCCCAAAGGTGCGAACAGTACTCCATACAAGAGCGAATCTGTGCTTGATATAATGTGAGAAACTGTTCAGACTCGAAATACTTTTGCACCTTTGAGAGGTCACCTAGTTTTTTTGGCAGCTAATTTAGCCTTGGACTCGATATACGAGCCAAAGCTGAGCGTAGATGTTAAAGTAACGCCCAAAAGTTCAAGACGGTCAGAGACCGGCACAGATACACCCCGAAAAGTAGGAGTCAGTTGGAATGGAGTCTTTTGCAGAGAACAGACACGCCTGCGTCTTACTCTCGTTGAAATTGACCAGATTGGCATCGCTCCATTTAGGCACCGCCTCAAGGGTCAAGCTCAAACGCTCGATCAAACTCTCTCTCAGTACCTTAGTCTGCTGCCCACTGGCTCTCGAGCTAGATATGTAACTCTCTACAACGGTGCTATCTTCCGCTTACCCAAAAATACCGGGCTTCAACAGATCGTTGATACGAGTATGTAGCAGGAAGAGCGTCGCAGAGAGTACCGACTCTTGAGGAACTCCGGCATTTATAGCCATTTGATCCGACGAGCAGCCATCAATGACGACTCGCATGGATCGATATCTCCCTCACCCAGATATCTAAGATGTTATATCTCTTAGCCCTGTAATTTCTCTGGAAACATTGCCCTTCAAACCGGAACACAGTAATGTTTGCACATTACTGCTTGGCGGTAGAATAACTGGCAAAGGTGTGGTACTTCCTCATGCGGACTCTGCGAAGAGTCCTACCCACGGATATTCGGGTACTACCGGTACAAAATCCAATCCGCTTTCTCAAGTTATCGTTTAACGAGAACTTGGTTTTTTCGAGTGTTTCGCTCTTTGATTTCAATGTTATGTTAAAGTTATTTTATGTATGAGTATCTAAAATATTTGTAATGACGGATTAAATCTAAATATACATATATATAAATACTCGTGTTTGGGGTCGGCATATGATTTCGTCTCGTTTGCCGTCGAGACTGCGGGGCCGTGGTGTGTAGAGGCTCGAAGGTTTGTGCTGGACCTCGGACGGCGTTTGCGTGACAAAGGATGCGATTCCCGGGCTGGCTGGTATCTGGTTCAGCGGATTTCCATGGCGATCCAGCGGGGGAATGCGGCCAGTATTATGGGGACCTTTGAGCGAAGCTCGGCGCGTGGGGGAGTTTTTATTTGACCAGTAACATATTTTTTTGTTGTATTTAATAAACTTTTTTGCCTACATTGTAATTTTATTTTGATTAAATAAATAAAAAAATTAACAATTTATTGTTGTTTTATTGCATGATATACATATAATAGGAAATAATACAAAGGTAACATAATATTATCTTTGTTTTAATATTTATTAATAATACAAAGGTACAAAGGTATTTTTCAAAATTATTTGGTTAATATTTACAAATAATAAATAAAATAAAATATTTTAATATAATTCTAGAATATTTATGACTTTTGACTTTCACGGTCCATTACATTGATTTTTTACTTTAAGTTATAAACTGTTAGAACCGATACAAAGGATTTCTGGTTCTACTGTTATCGTGTTATCTACACATGATATTTTGGTCTGCCGAGTCAAATTACAATAATGGGCTAATACCAAAACAAGCTTTTTGTTTTGTAGAATTGAATAGACGGATAGGAACAGTCCAAATTGTTACTAGCGTTAATAAAATGTAATGGGCAAATTTTTGCTTGGAACGCACCTTTTGTCTGCACATATCAGTCAACTCGGCTACACTTTTCGTGCACTATAATTTTATTAATGGTCTCAATATATTTTTGCGGTTAGTCCTTAAGAAGAATTTACTTACTTCGACTGTTTTTGGTTCTCCAGTCATGCTGATGGAGCGAAGTGTTTGAGCAATGACTTGCTGTTCATTGTCATCAGAACATGATGACGAGCTTGTCAAGGAAACCTGTGCGAACAGATGTTTTAATGCAAGAACCAGACTATCAAAACAAGACAAGTAAATAAAATACAATATACAAAATTATTATTTCGAATAAATTGGTGGCGGTTGGCGATTCACAAACATACATTTTGCCGCATCACATTAGGTTAAATTCTACATCTGCGCTTTCGCAGCTATGACAGGAAATTTCACGACAAAACCAACATGTTCCAAGACACTTTTCGATTATCATAGAAAATCCATTTTCAAGAATTTAACCAAATGACTTTATTAAACAACGACTATCTCATGTAAGCATAAGCAATAAGTATCCTACTAAATGTCCCCACTGGGACTCGGGGACTATGTCAAAGTGCGAGTCGTAAGGAAAGAGTCAAGGCTATAATCCTCCACACTGCTCCACCGCATGTCGGATTACGTATGACTTCCAAAAATATTTTGAACAAACATTTCAACACCGGATAACACCGGATTACCCACGATGATTTCCTTCACCGTTATGGCTAGTTATGATTACAAACTTGTACAAAAATACTCAAGAGATGCAGGCCAGATTGGAGCCTACGACCTTGCGATTGTGAATCACAGATTCTAGCAACTAGGCCAGCAATCCTTTTTATTTCATGTAACGCTGCTTAATTCGACACGGTTACTTTTCCTTTCTACCAGATTATACCAATTAATATTCAACACACATAAACGACCTCAGACGTGTCATAGTTATCAGTATTAAGTAGCCATTGAAACAACGTACAGGTATGAGAGAAGTTCGCTTGGCTTTCTCGATACTCTGTCCTCGGTCTCCAGGAGATTTGAATACTGAGTCAATACAAAGCCTGTTATCTTCGTTAGCGTTGAAGATGAAGAAGGAATTGGCGAGCGGTGGCAGGCACCGAAGCAAGGTGTGACCGGCAGCAAGGAGAGCACAAAACATAGCCGCCACCACTGCAATCACTGGGGCTATTCCGAGCCTATCGATCGGTAGGCCACAGCCGGACTTCCTTTCGTCAAACCTGTGGGCAAACTCAAATCCCTTTATTTATGCATTATGGTTTATTGTATATTTAAGTACGTTATATTTACAAATTGTGCCTTAAATATATTAAAATGGAAGATTCATAGGTAACGCTAAAATCACAAAATATTTTCTTGATGCTGGTGGGAGAACACTGTTAAAAGAGTTTCTAGAGCTTGATTCCATCGTCTTTACCAATAGAACTTCTAAGGCGTGGAACACAAGCGAGATAAAAATGTTGACCCAAATTGTTTTGCCAATGTTTGCAGCCGGGTCAGGTGTCAATTTTGATATTAAATACAAATTAAATTAAACATGAATATCGTTCGAGCTTGAATCGAGCCAACTCGACAACATCAGCGGGACAGACGCTGCTGTTTGATAAAATGTTAAGTATTATAATGTCGAACTTATAGAGCTTTATCGTGTTGTTAGAAACGATATTTATTCTAAAGTAGAACTTGTATCTCGTCACAAGTGCTGTTATGTGTCAGGCATGTTGCTTACCATCAGGCACATGTCCGGATCGTCTCGTCACCAATTATTAAAAAAAAAAAAAATATCTTGCTCTTCAAAATCATCATTCTTATCAGCTGGACAAAACATTTAAAAATCAGGCTGCTGTGATGTTACGTTAATTACGACCTTTAAATCTATACTAATATTATAAAGCTGAAGAGTTTGTTTGTTTGTTTGTTTGTTTGAACGCTAGGATCTCGGGAAGTACTGGTCCGAATTGAATTGAAAGATTCTTTTTCCATTGGATAGTCCATTTATTGAGGAAGGCTTTAGGCTATAGAAAATAACTCTACTATTAATTGAAACGGAGCATGAAACAAGAATGTAACAAAATCGGGAAAAAATATTCCCCTTTTGAGAGTTTTCGTACGTTTCGTGCTTTGACATGACACATGACAGCATGTGTCAAAGATTGCGTCATTGAATTTCAGTAATCTGTGCATTGAATATAAACCTTTGCTAATTTTTTTATTCTAAATCTGAGTTGGTACGACCAATTTCCGACAGGTGGCGTAGCAGGTAGCTGAAGAGGTTTTTTGTTTGAAATCGATATTCTAAGGAATGACTGAACCGATTTCAGTCATTCTTTCACCGTTGGATTTGTACGGGATCCCGATGAGTGCTATATAATATACCACGGGCGAAGCCGGGGCGGGCATCTAGTGAATAATAATGATCAAGTTTTATCTTACGATGCGCGGTTCGCGCATCGTATTAGTCATCGTATCGAGATATTCAATAAAACGTTTTCCCAAGATGGCGGTTGAAGTGAAAGTTAAACGGTTTCCATGGGCGTAGCTAGTTTTTTTAGTTCAATTGATTATTTCCATAATATAGCAGTTAGTTAAATCTACTAAGCTTCTTTATTTATTGCTAACTGTAATGTTCTTGAACCTTATAGCAGCAGCTTGTTGAATATCTTATGAGAGGGATATGTCTGAACAGTCTGAACTCAACAGAATTCTCATGGCCTCATTCGCATAGTTCTACCTAGTTCGAGCGTCTGAAATAGTTAAACTTATATCTGAACAGTTTTGAAAGGGCAGTCAAGGGCAATCTGAACATTTATAGCAGTCGGTCCCGGATCAACGAACTCATTGGACATTGAATTCAATAACTTTGGGTTCGTCCAAATCCAGACCGTCCGGCGTCCACTGGAAGTCCTCCAGCAACTCCACCGTAATAACGATATAGCCCGGAAGTCGTAGGTAGAGATGTACTCGCTTTTATATAGTTTCGTTGCAATTTTTCTGGAGTGCATAATGAAGTGTTTCTATCTGTTTTATAAGAGTTTATAATAAACTAGCTGTACCATGCCACGCTTCGCTGTGGCACTTTGTGATGCAAAAATTAGATAAAAACAATCTTTGATTGAAAATTTCAGCTTGATCGGTGCAGAACTTTTCGAGTTTTTGAAGCGTACACAAACAAACATAACGCTTTTTATATTTAGAGATATTGGTGGACATTTCACACACACAACACCGTCTGACCCCAAACAAAGCGAACCTTGTACTATTATACTCGTACATTGTTTTCATATATTCCAGTAATATTAAGTCCGAAAGTTTGGAAGTTTAGATGATTGCGTGATTGTTGCTCAATGTATTGTGTTGCCAGAACGTCTGATCGGATCGGGTTGAAATTGGGAACACAATTATATCATAGTCTGGAATAGCACAATAACACAAAATCTACTTTGATCACGCGAAAATAAAGGGAACGGGCACTGCGAACATCGAAGCGCTGTTAGTATTTGTATGGGATCTTTACAAATACATTATTTAATGTGTGAATGAATGTGTACTTGTATGTTATGAATTATCCAAACAAAGCATTACGTCCATAAAGCAACTACCTATACCTATTATAAATTTGAATAGAACGGTTTACATAATCCAGCTTCAATGGAAGGATTTATGGAGTCCTCATATGTTGGCGACTCACTGACAATGATTACAGTTTCGCCATCGTCGTGGCTGATCAGACGATGGGCCGGTTGTCTACTGATTTCAAACATCCTTAGTAAAGACGTTAATAGTCCTATTTTCAGAATCACAGACCTAGCCAATTGAAAATGAATAAAAATATGATACATACCATAGGTAAGACTCTCCAAAGTACCTAATCTAAATCTCCAACCACTACAAAAGGTGTAGGTACGTCAAATATACCAGTAGAATTTGCTCCGTCAATTGTAACCACATAGATACAATTGTGCAACCAGATGAATACAACGTACCTGCCATTGAACACTTAGAGTGAATGGTAGCGTAATGGTAACAATGTACGGAACGAAGAGGCTACATGTACCTACATTATAATATAGTGGTAGGACTCTTTGTAGAGTTTACCTTGCCACTTATTGTACTTATAATATATATCAATAAATACATTATATAATAATTTTAACAAAAAAAAGAACCGACTTCAAACAGAAAACTAAAAAATAAATTAATTTAGCACAATGATATACGTATTTTGATTTAATTCAACACAAATGATTGAATAAGCATTTTACAATTCTGAAGTCGGTGCCAAGTAAACCATTTAGAGCTGAAGCTAATATTAGTAGGTATTTTTTGTTCTTTTTCGACATTTGTATATTGAAAGTACTGGTTACATGTAAATAGTTAGGTATTATAAAATATTTATGCAAGTGATTTTCAGTATTTTTTTTTACAATTTATGTTCATTGACTAATTGCTTGTAAGGCAATGCTTAATATAGCCTAAATAGTTACTTTGATAGTAATTCGGTAACTATTCATATATTTTTCTATAACCGTAATTGCCGTAAACGTTGCTGTAACATTTATTAGGCACCGACTTCAGAATTGTAAAATGTTGATTCAATCATTTGTGTTGAAGTGTATGGGGTCCGTGTCACTTTCGTC
Source organism: Ectropis grisescens (assembly GCA_017562165.1). Taxonomy (NCBI): domain Eukaryota; kingdom Metazoa; phylum Arthropoda; class Insecta; order Lepidoptera; family Geometridae; genus Ectropis; species Ectropis grisescens. The sequence goes on along the minus strand of CM029767.1, from coordinate 11,128,280 downwards.
CGTGGGGAAGCACCTGTATATTGAAACCCCACACGTGTGGTCCCCGGGTGGTGCTAATCAGGTGACAAATTACCGGTGGTAGGCTTCGGCCGTGGTTGGTGACCACCCACTAGACTAAGTCACGGCGCCAAGCGGCCTAGCCGTGTTCCGACGTGTTGTCTAGTGACACCAGTAGGGGAAAACGGGTCAGAACAGTTGCTGCATAACAAGACCGGTCTGTCACACACCAATACTATGCATCGGGAAGCTAGTCATGGAGGGTAGCAGGATCCGAGGCACGGTTGCCGCGACCGACCGGGGCCCAAGTAGTGAGCTAGCCACTCATGAAAGGCTGCCCCGCCATCTAGCGAAAAATCCCGGGATGCGCTAATCTGCCGGTTGGCGACCGGATGACAAGGCCAGATAGACATCCCGGGGGGGCTCATGCGTCCCCGCAGTCTCCAGGCTAGCTCCCCACTGATGTGTTTGTGTTGTGTTTTGTGACCAATGGTTAGTAGTGTGCGGCCTCGTTCTACTGCCGTTTTCCCACCGATCCCCCTCTCAAAACAAAATGGAAAAATTAAGAAACAGAAACAAGTGTAAAGAGCGGCTGCACTCCTTGTCGGTTAAAGTGCACCTCACAAATGTTCGAGGTCTGCACTCAAATCTCTCTGCAGTCCATCACCACCTCGAGACTGAGCAGCCGACACTCTTGTTCTGACGGAGACGCAGATAGGTTGTCCGTCGGATGTGGCGTACCTAACGTATCCAGGTTATACCCTGGAGCACAAATTCCGGCCTCGTGCTGGAGTGTGCCTATACGCCCGTGACTGCTGTCGGCGTCTCCGTAACCTTGAGGACACTAGGTTTTCTGTTCTTTGGGTAGGTGTTCTGGCTAGGTGTTCTGATAGACACAGGCATAGACAAAATTGTCTATGCCTGTGTGTATCGGTCACACAGCGGGGACCTGGAGACGACTAGGCTCACGGAATTTTTAATTGAGGCGGCGGACGCGGCTCAACAGAAGTACCCTTCGGCCCAAATAGTGTTACTGGGGGGATTTTAACGGCCATCATAAGGAATGGCTGTTCCCATACCGGGACACTGACCACGCTGGGCAGGAAACGAGAAAGTTAGCTTTAACGTTAGACCTAACCCAGCTGGTGCAAGAGGCCACAAAAGTACCCGACGTTGAGTCGCATACACCTTATTGTTTAGACCTTCTGCTGACAACAGATCCAGACCGTTATTCCGTGGTGGTATCTTCGCCATTAGGCAGCTCCGACCACTGTCTGGTGAAATCTGTATCCGTCTACCATCCGCCTAATCCCAGCCCTAGAGGCAACCGGCGGTTGTGGAAATATAAGTCAGCAGATTGGGATGAGATGCGCTCTTTTTTTGCATCTTACCCATGGCAGCCATTGTGCTTTACTTCTGGTGATGCCTCAGTCTGCGCGGATGCTGTGACTAATGTAATACGGACGGCTATGGAATATTTCATTCCGTACTCCGACGTTCCATAATCCAGCAAAGCTCGCCCTTGGTTTGGTTCTCAATGTAAAAGTGCTGAAGCACTTAAACATGAGACCTACCTGGCCTGGGTTGACGCTTGACAGCGTAAGGCAAGGGACATACACCAGAAGAAGAAAGCGTTCAACAAGGCTGCTAAGGCATGCACAAAAAGGTTCTTCAGAGGGCTCGTTTTGAACACATTAGTCGAATAGGGAACAAACTTGCTTCGTACCCTGCGGGCAGCAAAGCGTTTTGGACCCTAGCTAAATCGGTCGAATCGAACTTCTGCCGCCCCTCACTACCTCCAATGCTGAAACCTGATGGGAGACTGGCTCACACTGCAATGGAGAAGGCAAACATGTTTGCATCTCAGTTTGCGGAATCTTCGCGTCTTGATGCTGGTAGTGCGACACCTCCTACTCCATCCGGCTGTCCGACTTTTATGTCAGAGATACACATTCGCCAAATGGAGGTTCGCAAAGCTCTACGCAATCTGGACGTGAATAAAACCAGTGGCCCAGATGGTATTCCTGCCCTAGTGTTGAAGGCTTGTGCGCCTGAGTTGTCCCCGATACTGACGCACCTATTCAGACTTTCTCTCCAAACGGGGCTGGTACCAAAGTCTTGAAGCTTGCCAATGTGCAACCAGTGCCCAAAAAGGGTAGTCGTGCTGACCCTGCCAACTACAGGCCAATCTCGGTCACGTCCATACTCTGCAAGACTATGGAACGTGTGTTAAACCACAGGCTCCTGACGTACCTAGAATCAAACGACCTCCTCAGTGACCGGCAATACGGATTTCGCCGAAACCGGTCCACCGGGGATATTCTAGCGTACGTCACTCACATCTGGTGAAGCTATTGAGAAACACGGGAAGCACTTGCAGTCTCCCTGGATATCTCGAAGGCTTTCGACAGGGTTTGGCATGATGGCCTTATAAGCAAGCTTTCAAGTTATGGTTTGTCTCCTGGGTTTATTGGGTGGATATCGGACTTCTTGAGGGATCGATCCATACGAGTTGTCATTGATGGCTGCTGCTATCAATGCCGGAGTCCCTCAAGGGGCTCAACCTCAACTCTCTGCGACACTTTTCCTGCTGCATATTAATGATCTGTTGAAGCCCGGTATCTTTGGGTACGCAGATGATAGCACTGTTGTAGAGAGCTACATATCTAGCGCGAGAGCCATTGGGCAGCAAACCCAGGTACTGAGATAGAGTTTGATCGAACGTTTGAGCTTGACCCTTGAGGCGGTGTCTGAATGGGGTGATGCCAATCTGGTCAAGTTCAACGAGAGTAAGACGCAGGCGTGTCTGTTTTCCGCAAAAAGGAGTCCATTCCAACTGACTCCTACTTTTCGTGGTATATCCGTGCCAGTTTCTGACCGTCTTGAGCTTTTGGGCGTTATTTTGACATCAACTTTGGCTCGTATATCGAGTCCAAGGCTAAATTAGCTGCCAAAAAACTAGGTGTCCTCTCAAAGGTGCGAAGGTACTTCAAGTCTGAACAGCTGCTTGTATCAAGCACAGATTCGCTCTTGTATGGAGTACTGTTCGCACCTTTGGGATGGATCGGCCAAGTATCAGCTGGAGGCCCTGGAATCGATCGAGAGACGTGCCAAAAGGCTCATAGGCAATGACTCTCTTCTGCGAAAAAGACTACAAAGTCTTGATCATCGCCGAAAAATTGCCAGCTTATCGGTTTTTTGTCGGAAACACTTTGGAGAGTGTGCGACTGATTTGCATGATCTGATACCACCTTGCCCTTTTTTCTATCGGAATGCTCGTAGCTCGAAAAAGCGACATCGTTTCATGGTTGATGTTCCAAAGACACGAACGAAGAGATTTGACTCTACTTTTGTGATAAGAACATCTAGGCTGTGGAATACGTTGCCTGAGTGGGTTTTCCCGATGGTTACAATCTTTGTGTTTTCAAATCGAGAGTGAATCGGTATCTTCTAGGTAAACACGCTCCATCGTAGACCGCATCGTCGCTTAACATCAGGCGAGATGGCGGTCAAGTGTAAACCTATAAAAGATTTTAAAAAAAAGAAGTAAATCAAAATACCTAAATCTTTGTGCTAAATTAATTTATTTTTTATTATACTTTTTAGTTTTTAGTCGGTTCTTTTTTGTTAAAATTATATTATTTTACGATTTTAAGTGATGGGTAGATCTAAACAGAACTTCTTGAATAAGGAGAAACTAAATATTTAATAGCCTACACAACAGACGAAAGAAACATCGCGATTAGGATACTTTAACGCAGTCTCAAATTGACGCATCGTCATAACGTGGTTGTCCTATGTAAGATTTTAATGTTACTATTGTATTATTTTTGAACTTAGATGCAAAAACGGCGGGTTATTAGAGGCACTGACACTTCAAACTTGACGTGTCTGTGTATCGCCGTGCCTCGGTCTGGGTCCGAGCCTCAGATACTCTGTCTTCTTGTCTCTAAGTGTTTCTGTGTGTCTCTATGACCCTCTATCTCGTCTCTACTGTTTCTCTGTCTCACAGCCTCTCTGTCTCTTTTCTCTCTCTGACTCGTTTTCACTTTGTCTCTTTGCGGGTACAGGCACGGGCATACAAAGGAACGGACTTGACTAGTACAATACTTCACAATGTGATACGTTTTAAATCCAAGATGGTTGCCACCACATAGTGATAAATTATGTGTTATTTTTTCAATACTTCCTCAAGAATGGTACCAAAAGAAGAACTTGACGAGTAGAATAATATTCACTATGATAACATTAAAATCCACAATGGTCAGTGTACACAGACCTGTAATGGTACTCAAAACTCATATGGGTGCAAAGTTTTTTAACATTATCCAGCATCATCATCATCAGCCTATCTTAGTCCACATAAACCTCTCCCACGGCTGAAAGTTCTCAATACATGAATTAAGCCCAAACACTGGGTAGTTAGTTCCTGTAAGCCGTTAAGAAATTCCCTTGACTGTCCTTTGTCTTCATCATCAGACCCCTAATCACACACAATCAAGTCACAACCTATCTACGTAAAAAGTTCTCATCAATACAAATTCATCGAGCCCAAACACAAGGTAACTACTATGTGCCGTCGAGGATTTCCCTCGACCGTCTTTCGGATCCCTCATCAGATTGAATCCAGACCATCTTTAAATTTTACTGCTTTAAAATGCTCAAGGAAAAACTTAGCTAACGCACTAGTCATCTTTACAATTTTCGAAAGATATCCTCGATTTCTCTAGGATGCCATCATCAGACCCTGGTTTCCTTGTCATGGTACCACCCTGGGGATATCTCCTTTACAACAATGAAATAATCATCAAAATCGGTTCATCAACGACGAAGTTATCCGCGAAAACACATAAAAAAAAACATAGGGGTGAGCGGGGCTAGAAGTTCCGATTTTTAGTTAACCTAATTTTTTTTTAGAATATTTGATTTTAATATTCCTATGCTGCGAATAAATTAACTTACATATTTCACTTTACTATTAATATAGTTATCGTGGTCATTGGCTGTGAGCTTTATTTGTTATTCATTTTTTTATGACCATAGTCGGAAAGTAACAACTTACCCCGGCTCGGGGCAAGTTGTAACGATTTATGTTAAAGCTTTAATTTCTGAAATGAAAAGCAATAAACAATTAAATCAAGTATGTTTATTAAGTATTATATACATTTTAAATATATGTATAGTCTTCCAAGTTATCTTCCTGTTCTTCCGTAAACACAGCTCTTGTTTTTTTGTAGGCCGTTGTGATATTTTCTTCTCGGGATCTTACTTTTTAGTCTGTTCAAAGTCATTTGACAAATTTTTAGCTCTCTCGGAACAGTTTTATTTTTCTAGCGTCATTAATAACTGCATTTGCTGCTGTTTGCAGTAACTCCTTTGATATTAAGCCTCGGGTGGATTTTCTATTGTAAGTTCGCATGCTGTAAATGAAAATAACAATAAAATAAATTCCTTATTTTGGCCCTCGTTGGGGGAAGCCTATGTTCAGCAGTGGACTACTATAGGCTGATTATAATGATTGTGATGGTACCTCATTATTGGTACAAATGAATTGGGGCAAGTTGTTCCGAGGTCACAACCTGCCCCAGAAAATAGGAACATCTAGCCCCAATCACACGAGTTGAAAAAAACACAAAAAGTAGGTTAAGTTACAAAACATACGCCAATTACGCATTGTTTATTACAACAATAGATAAATCCTTACATTGAAACAATGAAACACTCAACGCAAATTGTTAAAATTCGTGAAATAGACCAAAGATAATAAATACGAAAATATTTACTTACGTGAATCAGCGACGCACATGTGGTCGATCCAATATTCCTGGCGCCACTGGCCTGTTTAAGATGGCCGCCGTCGGTGCGCTGTGGCATTGCAAGTCATGACGCGTTTATTCAATATACCTATCTCTTTTCCTTACAGAGTTATTTCAATCGGAACAACTTACCCCGGTAACTTCTAACCCTTCTACATACGGTCGATTTGAGAAACCTCCTTTTTTGAAGTCGGTTAAAAAGCAGTAATAATAAATAAATAAATAAATATTGGAGGACAATTCACACACATCACCATCTGACCCCAAATTAAGCAAAGCTTATGCAAATGGGCAAACATTACTGCGTTCCGGTTTGAAAGGCAATGTTTACAGGGAAATAACAGCGCAAAGAAATAAATCATCTCATATCATCGAAAGGCGAATGCAGCGCTAAATAGTGGTTTAGACTCTTCATGTTTGGACAGAAAGCTCCGTGGTACTTATCTACTGTGTTGTTATGGGCATGCATGTTGTTTTCACTCAGGATTAGGATTACTTGGATAGGTAAGTATTGATTTTAATTGTGTCATAATTCCCAAAAGAAAATTATTTTTAGTTTGATTAACTTTTTATTAAAGATATCGTTAAAATGTAGGCTGTATTATATTGAAACTTCTAAAAATCCTGAGGTTTCACCAGGTTGGCAAAAAATTCCGGCCGCAATCCTGAGAAAGCTCTAAAAATCCTGAAATCTCAGGACAAATCCTGATATATAGTAATCCTACTAAGGATCATGTCTTGTTCGCCCCGTCATTCTTCATTAGAAAAAGAAATGTTCCCAGGATTCGTAAAAAGCGCTTCAAATCTATGTTTACCACACGCGCTGTAAAACGTTGGAATACTCTACCCGATTATAGGTAACACCGTGTTTGTCGATAGTGTCTGTACTTAATTATAGTATTCTACTGAAAATAAGTACTTTCTAGATGTTATGACTCAAATTACTTTGGTACAGGTTTAGGCGGTCTACTGCTACTGGACTAAGCACTAAGCTTTTCCATACATACTTTTCCATACTTTTATACATACATCGAATTACAAGGGCAGATATACATAATATGTATGTTTGTTAATGTAAGTTATAGCTGGTCTAGTCGGGAGAACGGCATCTGCCGATCCGGAGCCCGTGTTGAAATCTCACGCGCACCACTGTCTTTTCGAAGTGATGTGCGTAACGCCGCTAACTTAAAACTGAGAATTAAAACTTCGTGAGGAAACCGACATGAACTTATAATCTTTCGGGGTCATTTGTTATCCACCAACCCGCACTGGGCTGGCGAGGTGGATTATGTATGGCCTTGACTCTCTCCTTGAGAGAGAAGGCCCCGAGTCCCAGCTGTGGGAACTTTTAGTGGGCTGTTTGTGTTTATACAAGGTTACTGGATCCATGCCTGCATCCATTTAAGGGCATGATCTGTGTATGATAGTCCAGTGACAAATTTCGTAAGTGTCAACACTACACGCAAGCCGGGATAGTTTCCATATTTTCTTCTATCTCCATATATAAAAATGTTATGTTGGTTTGTGTACGCTTCAAAATCTCAAAAAGTTCTGCACCGATCGAGCTGAAATTTTACAATGATATATAATCCGCATCAAGGATTGTTTTTATCTAATTTTTGCATCACAATGTGCCACAACGAAGCGTGACAGGGTACAGCTAGTCTATATATAAAAATGTTATGTTGGTTTGTGTACGCTTCAGAAACTCAAACAGTTCTGCACCGATCGAGCTGAAATTTAAGAATGATATATAATCCATATCAAGGATTGTTTTCATCTAACTTTTGCATAACAATGTGCCACAGCGAAGCATGTCAGGGTACAGCTATTTATATATATTCGGATGTACGTCAAAATCCGACAAACTTTTGGAATTATTTAGACTCGACGAAAAAGAACGTTCTCAATTTTTTTGTTAAAGTGCTGCCATGCTTCAAATTGAACAGTTTATCTCTGGGAACATTTAAAACCAGGGCTTAAGAAATAACTGTAAATTAACACTGATTGATTAATATTAACATGCAGACTATTTTATACAAATACAAAAAACGCCCATATTGACGTAACTACATCTGCTGGTAAGAATCAATTCGTATAAAATATCTTTCTTGAGTTGCTCAGCCGAAGGCCTTGAAGGCCAATAAATATATTTTTACCAATTACCAATATTAGGTACTAATTTATTTTTCGCTTTTGAGTCCGTATGGTAGTTTTGAAGTCGGTTTTTTAAACGTAGCTTTTTATGTACAATTTCATATAAAATTTTCTTTCTGTTGCAGGACAAACCTACTCGTATCTACAAGATAATAGAGAGTGCATGGAAAACCGTACCAGTCTTGTACGCCGCAGTTATTGATACCGTCGCAGACGACACCGGTGGTGAGGCAGAAGTCCTCGTTACTTACTGTACATATCGTTTCATTGACTGCGGAACAGCCCTTCAGGGGCTTGCGTCGAGCAGCTGTGGCTGTCACTTGGTACATATAAGCCTGGTGACACAAAAATCAAACTAAGGTCAGTTTATTCATTTTTATTATTTGTCTTCGTTCGTAAAATTTTGTTGAGAAACGTGTTTCCTTGGTCATTTTATATTAGTATCGTTAGAACCTGTCATGATAAGTTGTTTGGAACATAGTTCGTTAAGGGCGGGTGGGCCGTAATTTAGAATTTTTAAAACAACTTTAAGACCTATTAAATAGTGTATTAAAATCTGAAAAATATATATGTATTAGTTAAGGATCTAATCTAGTGCAATTCTAAGTCAGTAACACGATTTAATGAATTTTACTTGATAGAAAAAAATCCCAAAGTTACCCCTTTTCAAAAGGTTTTTTCAAGTTTATGACTAAACTAATGAATTTTTTAACTAAATTTTTGTACTCAACGAAAACCACTAAAAAGTTATAGATGCATTCGCAGAGTTTGACTTGATAAAAAGTATCAGTTATTTACAATGTTTAAAAACCTACAATATTTATAGCGCGCCGTTCGGCAGGCCTGATCCTGTCCTAATGCGGCTAGGGCCCGACCCGACTGACCGTACTCTCCCGACTAAGACTGTGGTGAACTGGAAGCAAGTAGGCGATCGCCTACAAGCCACCGGACCATCACCCGACCTTGACCGTATCCCCGACAACATCACGACACTGACCGACGTATCCCTCTTCATCGACGCTCTCACCAACCACCTCAACACCGTGATCGGTGAGTGTTCACGGCAGGTTCCAGTCCAGGACACCCAACGCCGGCCGACGTGTGGCGCCTGCCCGAGGACGTGTGGCGCTTGCTGAAAGCCAAACACGCCGCCAAACGGATTTATGACTGGGTCCGCACTGATGAGAACAGGGTTACCCTACGCTTTTACGAGCGTGCCGCGAAAGCTCGCATACGGGAACTTCCGTAATCAGAAGTGGGACGACTTACTTTCGGAGATCAAGCCAACTCACCAGGCCTTCTGGAAGCTGACTCGAGCTCTGAAATCCGACATGACTTCTGTCATGCCCCCCTTTCCCGCCCCGGCCTTCCCCTCGCCTTCGAAGACGAGGAGAAGGCCGAGTGTCTTGCCGACAGCCTCGAAGCTCAATGTACTCCTTGACTTGACAATGTTCCCCAACGCCACCGAGCCACGGTGGACCGCACTGTCAAATACCTTTCCTCTATCCCCTCTAGAAGACGACCTCGGCAACAAAAACTTCAAGCTTTTTCTCCCAGCTCTAGTCACACTGTTAGTCTGCATCTTCAATGCAGCTATTAGTAATGCTATCTTTCCCGACTCATGGAAGTCAGCCCGTGTCATCGGTATTCACAAGACAGGCAAGAAGGCGTCAGAGCCCTCCAGCTATCGCCCCATCAGTCTGCTTAGCTCCCTAGGGAAGATCTACGAGCGTATCCTAGTGGATCGCATCTGGATCTTCGTGACGGACAGTGAAGCTATTCCCGACGAACAGTTTGGCTTTCGAGCCCGACACTCCTGCGTCCAGCAAGTACACCGCCTCACGGAGTACATCCTGGACGGTTTTAACAAGGTCCCGACCTTCACCCAATCCGCCACGTGGCCTCCGGAACACACGGTCGCTGTGTTCCTCGACGTTGCGAAAGCCTTCGACAGGGTATGGCATAACGGGCTGTTATACAAGCTATACCAGCTCGATATGCCAGATCACCTCGTACGAATAGTACAGGACTATCTCACCGGTCGAACCTTTCGATTCAGCGTTGGCGATGCACTCTCGACACCCCGCCCAGTTGCGGGCGGTGTTACGCAGGGCTCAGCGATGGCCCCAATCCTCTTCTCGCTTTTCACAAGCGACGCGCCCCGCGCGCCCGACGTGGAGCTCTCTCTCTTTGCCGATGACACAGCTCTCTACTGCCGGGGATTCAAGTTGACGCACTTGATCGCCAGACTCCAAAAAGCCCTGAAGCGATGGGAGGTATGGTTCAAGCTCTGGGCGTTTTCAGTCAACTCTGGTAAAAGTGCAGCAATGTACTTTATCAAGAGGCCTGGGTATCGCGTAGGCTTGGCTACCACCAGGTCCCTCATGCTAAACGGCAAACCCATCCCCTGGGTCAAACGCATCAAGTACCTTGGCGTAACCCTTGACTCCAAACTGTCCTTTGGTCCTCACATCACAGCCGTTCGAAATCGAGCGGCATTCTTCCTAAGTCGCCTGTTTTTCCTGCTTAACAAACGTAGTAAATTGTCACTTAAGAATAAGCTAACGATCTACAAAACTTGCATCCGCCCCGTCATGACGTACGCCTCAGTTGTGTTCGCCCAAACCTCCCCAAAAATCATTTACAAACTTCAGGTCATCCAAAATAAGTTCATTGGTGGTGCGGTCGGCGCTTATCGGTATGACCGTAACGCCACCCTTCACTGCGACCTCGAACTACCATCCATCCCCCAGTACATGAAGTACATCTCTCGCCGATATTTCGACAGCGCTCCTCACCACCCCAACCCGCTCGTCGTCCGAGCATCCAACTACCCCGACAACTCTGTGCCCAACCACCCCGATAGGAGCCGACGGCCGCGAGACGTTCTGGGTGATCCGGACGACCCCATCGGCGCCGCTACCGCGGCGGCGCTGGGGTCGGCCGATCCCTCAGCTCCTGGCAATCGGAAATATGCCGTATTTGGTGTAGGCGCCGGGTACCGACGGCAGCACCGCCCACCTCGCCGGCGAGGTGGGCGGCCCCCTCTGGATCTATCAGCAGATCGGTTAGTTTCACTCCTGCAATAGTCAGTCAGCCGACAGCAGCTCACCCCACGCAAACGAGCCACCCGCCGAACCCTCTATCGATCGACCCGGTAATAATCAGTCAGCCGACAACCCAAGTAAATACCATAATAATCAGTCAGACGACAGAGGATGACCCTTGTTAGCAGTCAGTCAGATGACATCTGCTATGTCTAGTGCCAAACACTATGTCCCCCCGGCACTAGCCGAGCCGTGGTCGAGCCGTCTGAGGCGCCCTCGTGCTAGCAGCCGTAACGCGTCCCAGGTATCATCCCATGCTACAGTGCTAGCATATCAGTAGGTTTTACATAGGTTAGGTTCTTTTTGGGTCCTGCGCCCTCGGCGCTAACCCGAATAGTCAGATCGGTAGTAAAGGCGACTAGCGGCCAGCTGCCATAGGTTAATTAAAAAAAAAAGCAGGCCCGATCAGTCGCATTTCGGCGCTTGCGGACGACGGACCTGTGCTTGATTTTGCAATTTTGACAACCGATAAATATTAAATATTACGATCATAGTGCATAGCATAACAATATCAGTAGGTATTACTAGTGAAGAACGCGATGATTTTGATTTTTGGTACTGTCTTCATTGGAATAGCAAATAAATAAATAAATATTGGTGGACAATTCACACACAACACCATCTGACCCCAAACTAAGCAAAGCTTGTGTGATGGCAGCCAGATAGCTGATATAATACTTATATAGTTTTTTAAATACATACTTACTTATTATACATAGAAACACCCAGACACAGTGCAAACATTTGAATTCATCACACAAATATTTGCACTGGGTGGGGATCGAACCCACGACCCTCGGCTTCGCAGGCAGAGCTACTACCAACTAAGCCACTAGGGCAGTCATAAATAGGCACTAATACTAATTAGTACGCTGTTTATTTTATGTTGTAGACCAATCGGGCAGTCTCAAAAAACTGACGTCGATACCACATCAGTAAAAAATTCAATGATGAAAATAAATAAGTATCGGTAAAATATTCGTCCGTCAAATCAGAGATCGGGATAAGGAAATAATGAGAGGGGAGAAATCCCCTGGGTAAATCCCTTAATATAAATGATACCTAACTTGCATTTATATGCCATAAATTCTTTGGTCGTAAGGTACTTAGTACTTGGAAGAAAAGTCCTCACATACACATTTTACCACTTTGGAAGAGATTCGCGGGCAAACTGTTCAGTTTAGAAAAAAAAAATTTAGAAAATTCGTTACAATTTTTGAACACCTATCCATAGATACACGTATGGTTTTGATAGAATTTTTTTTGAGTTGCATTTCCAATTTTGTGACACCACCAAAATTTATTGTTTTTTTTTGTATGATAATGTTAATATTGTTCAAAGAATACATGTACTTACCAAGTTTTAATAGTATAGTTCTTATAGTTTCGGAGAAAAGTGGCTGTGACATACGGATGAACAGACATAAAGTATATATGGTCCTATATTTTGAAATTTGGCTACGAAGCCCTAACAACCGAACATCGTTCATTTAAAAAACTTATTTAAAATGAAATTTAGACACTCAGCCAAATTTGACAAGAAGCCTTTTAGGTAGTAAAATTACTCGTAGAATTTAACTCTGCACTAAATTTCCGATTCGTGTTTTTTTTTGTATAAGGTTTAGAATCATTTCCTGTGCATAAAATCACAAAATAATAACAAATCCAGGTGGAGCTTCAAGCGCCAGCTCGAAAAAACGTTTTTGGCCGATATTCCAAAGAAGTTACAAAGCATTATTATTGTAGAAAATATAATTTCCCATCTTTTGTTGCCAGTAAACTTTTTACGATTACGATTTATTATGTCATACCGACAGAGCATCTGCAAACTATTTTTTAACTAAATTGACTGGCCTCATGGCTTAGTAGGTAGTAGCACTGCCTGCGAAGACGAGGGTCGTGGGTTCGATTCCCACCCAATGCAAATATTTGTGTGATGAATTCAAATATTTGTACTATGCCTGGGTGTTACTATATAATGAGTATGTATTTACAACTATATAAGTATATCAGATGTCTGGGCGGCCATAGTACAAGCTTTTTATTTTTAATAAAGATTGACGAGACGAGCAGGACTTGTGCCTTATGGTAAGCAACATGCCTGCCACATAACAGCACAGCGACACGCAATTATTGGAACATGAAGAGTCCAAATCATTACCTAGCACTGCACTGCGCTCGTCACCCAAAGATCTAAGATGTTATATCTCTAAGCTCTGTAATTTCTCTGGAAACATTGTTTTGCTTAGTTTGGGGTCAGAGGGGGTTGCGTGTGAACTATCCACTAATATTAATTTATTATTAAAAAAAAACTAAAAAAAAATTACGATGAAAACTAAATAACTACTTACTTAATCAGCAGATCTAAATTATTCCATGACCGAAAAATTTATATATAGAGATACCTACAATAACTTAGGTACTTTTGCAGCATCAAAACAAAAAGAATTCATCATACATATGGTGGATTCCAAAAGACGTTTTTGTTTGGGATTGCTGTTCTTTTACTATTTTTACCTTTACTTTGTTTGATTGAACAATGATGTCGTAAAATGTATACTTTTAGTTTAGTATTGGCAATATGTGTTGCAAAAGAAACACTACCTCTATATACCTAAGTACTCTCGCAATGTATATATATACCTATAACCTAATGTTTGATCGTGTTATTTAAATACCGTTATTTTATCCATAATATCTTACATTTATATCCGAGTTAATGCTGCTATTACTGAGAAACCAAAAGCGAATCTTGCTAAGGACAGTGGAGACGAAGTAAGGGGACAGCTGGTCCCTGTCGGCTATTAGATCGCACAAACGGATACACTTATTTTTCTTCATCACTGTGATAGTATCCCTGTTTGACCTGTAAATCAAAATTATCCAGCTTTAAGATTATAAATACTTTTAAAATATGCCATGAAATGACTGTTCCATGTATCGTGTGTTCAAAAACTGTAGGGAATCCACATCACTGTTTTATATTAATCGTAAGAGTTAAAGGTTATAATAACAAACTTCATAACAATCCCAAGGAACGTGTTTGTGATTGTTGAATTTCTTGTGTTCAAAAATTGTATGATCTACATACTTTCATGGAAAGTTTGTAAGTGTTTTAATAAAAACATACATACGGTCGAATTGAGAAACCTCCTTTTTTGAAGTCGGTTAAAAATACCCTAATTCAAACGACCAACTACTGAAGCCTACGGCAAGATCTAATGAAGGACCAAGAGGAGAAGATACAGGGGACGACAAATCGGTCTCCTTAAATTTTCAGACTCTTGAACGTCATCACAATGCTTATTAGCAGTTTTTTATAGACTTCACTTTGGGAAGCGTGATCTGAAATTGCACAACTTTATTCTATCTTCACCTTTCTCTGCTTCTCTAATAGGACAAATAGAAGGAAATACTAATGTTACCAGTAAGTTCTTCATAGTATAGTCGCCTAGTACCTACATAGTCGACCTATCACTGACTCGTACTGTTTGCTCGCCTTCAGGTTCGTTTCCACTTATTTAATGCAAACCGCCATGGTTCGAAACCCTGTAACTTGTACTTACATAATATACCTTGCATGTCTTTCTGTTTTCCTTGTTTCCTGTGATCTGCAACTTAGGTGTCTTCATATCGAGAATGAATAACCTAACGATATAAATTCAATAATGTTAGATACCTGAAGTACCTAACGAGTAACGACCTCCTCAGTGACCGGCAATACGGGTTTCGCCAAAACCGGTCCACCGAGGATATGTCACTCACTTTTGGGGGTGAAGATTTCGAAAAACAGCACTTACAGTCACCCTGGATATCTCGACAGCTTTCGACAGAGTTTGGCATGCTTATAAGCAAGCTTTCTAGTAATTATTTATCTCCTGGGTTTATTGCTTGGAAGTCGAACTTCTTGAGGGATCGATTCATATGACTCATCATTGATGACTGCTCAATCGGATCAACTGGCTATCAATGCTGGAGTTCTTCAAAAGTCACACTGCCACGCTCTTTCTGCTACATACCAACGATCTTTTTTTTTTTTAATAAAGAGTGACGAGACGATCAGGACATGTGCCTGATGGTAAGCAACATGCCTGACACATAACAGCACAGTGACACGCAGCTATTGGAACATGAAGAGTCCATATCATTACCTAGCACTGCACTGCGCTCGTCACCCAGAGATCTAAGATCTTACATCTCTAAGCCCTGTAATTTCTCTAGAAACATTGCCCTTCAGACCGGAACACAGCAATGTTTGCACAATACTGCTTGGCGGTAGAATAACTGGCAAAGGTGTGGTACTTCCCCCAGGCGGACTCTGCCAAGAGTCCTACCACTACAAAAGATACTACAAAAGATCTGTTGAAACCTTGTATCTGTGGGTATGCAGATGAGACCGCCGTTGGGTTGTACGAGTATTATCTAGTGCAAGAGCCAATAGGCAACAAACTCAGGTCAGGTGAAAATGTGGTCAAGTTTAACGAGGGAAAGCCGCGGGCGAGAAAAAGGTCCATTCCGACATACTTCTACTTTTCGAGGTATTTCCGTGTCGGTTTCTGACCATCTCGAGCTTTTGGGCGTTACATTGCCTTCTACGCTCAACTTTGGTATATCGAGTCTAAGGCTAAATTATCCGGCAAAAAAACTAGGTGTCGTCTCAAAAGTGCGAAGGTGCTTCAAGCCTGAACAGTTGTTCGTACCATTCGGATGGATCGGCTAAGTATCAGCTGTGGAACCGATTGAGACGGGCCAAAAGGATCAAAGGCTACGATACTATTGAAAAATACTTCGCAGTCTTAAACATCGCGGATTTTTTTATCGGATACGCTTGTGACGAAACGGTTCCTTGATGATTCCACTGCAAAGTTGGATGGACAACATCGGACGACACGAAGCTCAAGACTGGATGAGTCGGGTACAAGACCGCCAGAAGTAGAGAAAAGAAGAAAAGGCCTACGTTCAAAAATGGACTACCATTTGCCCATGATGATATGATATGGGCATGATTATTATGACACTTCGGAGAGTGTGCAACTGATCTGCACGATCTAATACAACTGTGACGTTTTTTTATCGGACTGCGCGAAAAAGCGGCTTCTTTTCATTGTTGATGTTCCAAACGAAGAGGTTTGACTCTAATTTTGTGATAAGAACGTCAATGCTTGTTTTTCCCGATGTTTAAACAATCTGGGTGTCTTCAAGGAGTGAATCGGTTTCTTTTAGGTAAACACGCCTCATCGTAGACCGCATCGTCGCGTCGCTTAACATCTGGCTAGATGGTGGTCAAGTAAACCTATAAAAGTTGAAAAAAAAGTATCTTCTGGGAAATGCATGCTTCTTCGTCTGCCGCCGGAAACTTAAATCTATCAAACGGAAAGAATTTATCAAAGCTAGAAGCGCAACGCCTAGAACTACGCCGACGTCTAGAAGGCCGTAAATATTGTTAGAGTTATTTGAAATACTTACCCGTTTTGCATATTAGTCTTGCAAATTTTATTATTATTGTCTTGCCCAAATTCCTAAATAAATGTTTGAATTCAAATTAGTTAAACAAAATAATATAGTGAATACAGCAATATCTAGAATGTTACATTTTGTTTAAGTTTATCTATTCTCATTCAAACTAGTTTATCATTCTCAAAGGAGTATTGTGTCATGTTTGTTGTCAAAAATACTATGATTAATTTATGTTGGTGATAATAGAATAACATTTCTCGGTACTTTAGCGATAACGTGTGCGAGTAAGTAACTTTCACAATTACGCAGAGCCAAGTTTCTTATCTCTAGTTATAGAATGCAGGCTGATTCTAAGAAAGACAGCATAGTGCCACGAAGTTATTTGAACAAGAAGGGCGTCGTTGCATTACGTTCAACGCCCAGTGACATAAGATGATTAACCTCTTTGCCCAGCAATTTCTCTGGAAACTTTTCCCTCCGACACATTACTGCTTGGCTATAAATATATTAGCTGGTTAAGTTTAAAGTACATACCGTGGTGGACTCTGCAAAAAGTCTACTACAACAAAGCTATGTATATTGTTATTGTTTCTAATTGCTAGAGTTTTGTCTTTGAAATATGTTAAGTTGACTACAAATGCTAACAAATTAACAGCTTAAATGTTTCCTATTAGATAGGGCTTAATAAGATGTTATTTGTATTTGTATTTCAATGAAAAATTTTAATTTATTGACATGAAAACTTCTTTGGGCTTATATTACATTGATAGTTTAAACATTTATTTTCTAAAAACTCTGACATTTGAATTACTTTAATGCACTGACATTACTTTATAATTCTAATGTTTAATTATGTGTTGACTTAGTGATTTCAGAGTTTTTATTATTTTTGTGTGCAATTTATGTATGTTGACTTCAGGGTTTCCAAATTATAACATTTTTTTGTTTGCAATGTATAAACTAAATGAACGTATAAGCTAGTTATTATTAAATGTAATTTTGCACGCCGAAAGGCAGATTATGGCGGTCTTAATGTTCTACTTACATCTATTTTATGTACCCATAAACGCAAATAAAGATTATGATTGTGATATGACAAAATAAATCTTATAACTTTTTACCTGCAGTTGATTTCTAGACTTGTTGGGTACTTGATAACAATGACCATGCTGGCCCCAGGGTCTGTCACTATTTCTATCAAACACTGGTAGTCCACCTCCGTGAGAGTACGTAATACCTGATGAGCAAAAAAACATTCAGTATTAGGTTTTATTTGCTTAAGTGCGAAAATATTTACATTTGTCGGACTCTTTGCAATGCCCGCTTGGAGAAGTATCATATTTGTGCCAGTTATTTACCACCAAGCAGTAATGTGCAAACACATTGTATGTGTCTAAGAAAGAATTAATTTAAAGCCGCAATTAATTGCCTAATCTCGTGAAATGGCGAATAAAGACGCGAAGTGTCACTAAAATAAGATGTAGACAAATATGTAG
The DNA here is from genome assembly GCA_017562165.1 of Ectropis grisescens. Lineage (NCBI taxonomy): Eukaryota > Metazoa > Arthropoda > Insecta > Lepidoptera > Geometridae > Ectropis > Ectropis grisescens. Next base: position 11,110,250 of record CM029767.1, on the reverse strand, counting down.
GTAGATGTAAAATAGATAGACGGTTAACTGTAGTAACGGTAGTTACCATTAACCGTCACACATGGGATGATTGGTCGATTAGTTTGTTTTTATTACTATTTTTTATAATTTCGAGTGACGAGACGAGCAAGACATGCGCCTGATTGTAAGCAAAACCCCTGCCCAAAACAATAAAGTACCACAACACTATTTGTAAACGAAAATTCTAATTACAGAGTTATTATCTGCTTAGTTTGGGGTCAGATGGTGTTGTGTGTGAATTATTAGAGCTGTAACATCTTAAATCTCTGGATGATGAGCGCAGTGCAGTGCTGGGTAATCATTTGGGTAATCATAGCTGGGTGTCACTGTGCTGTTATGTGGCAGGCATGTTGCTTACCATCAGGCACATGTCCTGCTCGCCTCGTCAATATTTATTTTAAAAAAATGTCCTTCTTTATTTATTATTATAAAAAGATTAAACTTTTTCCTTGAACAGGAATTTCACTGGGAATTGTGCTATTCAAACCGTCAGTTATGTTTGTACGTCACTGCATGGAAGTAGAATAGCTAGTTAAGACAGTAGTATAATGAATCCGTCACACTATGATAATCGGTTCATGGTATAGGTTATCGGCCTATAGATATACATCACTAATCTACACTACGTTAGTAGGTGTCAGATGCGGCCTTCTCCGAGACATCCATATCTGGTTGACTCAGTATTTTCACATTTAAGCATGGATATCATTCGTTACATACAATTTTACGTGCACTTAATCGTGTTAGATTGATGGGTTGAGCCTGATTTAGTTAAGAAATTCTATCTTATCTAACATATTTAAGATCTTCAAATTAATTCCAAAACCTTTTGATGTAGATAATTTGCTTCATTTGTACAATTTTTTCAACTCTGGTGATGTTTAGTTTACATCGTGTCGTACCTACCACTGGTTTAGAACACATTAAAACTATGAAGTATCTTGCTGCACATGTAAGTTGTATATTGTATGTCAGTCACTCAACAAAATGTTTTTATTCTTAAGGAAGGATGGACGTGGACGGCTAGCCAATTACGTAGGCCGTAGCCGGAGGATTAAAAAAAATGCAAATTTAAATCAATAAAACTAATTTATTAAATTAAAAATTACAATTAATTTCATGTATAAATGTTTTAAATATATATGTATATATATTTTTTTATTGTTATCTTGTAACTAATTTAACTTTAATATGACAACATTAGATTAATAAAATATAACTTATTAATTTCTATATACTATATACCAACGGTATGTATCGATCGATGAATGATCGGAATACAAAAGAGGCCGGTCCCTCGTGTCCACCGTCGCAGCTAACCTCGGCTTGACATCAATCGAAGCAGGGTTCTGCTGAGCTTGCGCCTCGTGTCGCTGGAGCCGTGTGCAGTATATTGAGGGCGATGTTGATGCGGCAATGTGCTAGGGTTGGTCATGTGTAACAAGCCGTCCACACGCAATAATATTGTCAATAATATTGTGTGTGTATGGTCTGTATTGCTGTATTGTTCAATCATCATCATCATCATCAGCCGCAAGACGTCCACTGCTGAACATAGGCCTCCCCTCTAGATTTCCACAACGAACGGTCCTGCGCAACCTGCAACCAGCGGTTTTCAGCGACCTTTATGAGGTCATCTGTCCATCTAGTGGGAGGCCGTCCAACACTGCGTCTTCCGGTTCGTGGTCGCCACTCCAAAAACCTTTCTTCGCCATCGGTTGTCAGTTCTGCGAGCGATGTGGCCTGCCCATTGCCACTTCAGCTTGCTTACTCTTTGAGCTATGTCGGCCACTTTCGTTCTTTTGCGAATATCCTCATTAGGATTCTGTCGCGCAAAGAGACTCCGAGCATAGCCCTCTCCACAGCTCGCTGTGTGACTTTGAGCTTCGTTATGAGGCCCACAGTTAAGGACCACGTCTCGGTTCCATAAGCTAACACTTATTACAACATATTATTCAATATGTTGTTATAATCCAGAAATTCTGATTTTCACAATGAATATTTAAATATACGAGTTATATTGATAAACTCCCAAAGTAATGTGACATCACTTATCGTAAATTCTGATGCTGCATTTTTATAAAAGTACGCCACACAGCTATTTTATTTATTTCATTTTACAAGAAGACCTATCTGGAAAAATCATGTCGAAAGCGTATGTTCAAGGTTAAATCAATATTCATGCGCACTCTATATCTTATATATATATATATACATATATCTTATACCTTTAAACGATCTATTCTTGTAGGTACAAAGGTATATGTATATATGTCGCCGCCGGATCGTATAATCCGCTGTATTACATTACGGCTAGCCGTTTTGAAAAACAGGGCCGTTTTGTAATGCGGCGGTTCAACGATTAGCCGCATTGTCATTGCGATACGTTCTTCAATACGGCGGCCAACGTTTAGCCACATTGTACTACTGCTTAAATAGTACCCAACAAACAAATACGTCGTATAAGTCTTGACTTGTACGACCTAAAGTTGGATAGCAGTCTTACAATGGTAATGAGATGACTACCAGGTCCTATAGATGTATTTAATGCAACTAATTAGTCGTGCGACGAATATGTCATAGTAAACTGGTATTAGCAACGTTGGGGAGACTAAACGATACGACGTTATATAACAGTCTTAGCTAAAACGTTTGTACGACAACGCAATAGTCATACCAACGTTATAGTCCAATAAACGTTTTGAACACACCAAATTATGTTTTTGGAAAACCTTTATACGACATTTATACAACGTGGATGTTATATAGACGTTTTCATAGTGCCGTTTATATAACAATCAGTACCTTGTTTTACAGCGGTCAATTAAATACTCTTAAATGACTGGGTTGTTTATTGACGACTCAAATATAACCTTTATATTACATGATGTCCGTTTGAAGTCCTGTCCTGACTTTAATCAAACTTGCAGTCGCATTTAAGTCAGGTTTTGACTTTATAATGATTAGACGGCCATATTTACGAAAGTTTGATGAATTTTTCCTGTCATGGCGACCATCATCATCATCATCAGGTCGTACAGAGGTAAGTTTGCGACAAAAGCAACAGTCAGACATTTTTAGAAAAAAATAAACCTATTTTTGTTAATGAAAATATGATTATAACACAAAATTACGAGGGGGCATGAAAATCTGAATAGTATTCACATAGGTATATTATCATAAAACTTCAGTTCCCAGTTAAACTAAATAGCATGAGAGACAGATAAAGTAAGCAAGATATGAAAATTAAATAACATTCACCTTAGTATTTCCTTGTAGTATGTTTTTATTTTACACTAAAATAAATCTTCGAACCACAAACACGTTGCGACGAACATATATTAATATGAATAAGTCGTATAGGTGTTGTTACTTGACTCAAACAAAACGTTTTAGTCATTCAATAACACCTGTACGGCTACAATACAACAAACGAGTCGTTGTAAAGTTAGGATGCGACTACTGCGCGACGAAAGTGGTTATCACATAACATTTGTACGACTGTTGAATGACGTTAACGAAGTTGGCTCGAGCTTTCTATATGACCATTATACGACCATTAGGTCGTATAACTGGGGCCATTTTCGCGTTTAGTAAACGTTATTATAACGTTAGTATGACTTTATTACAGCGATGTATGGTATTCAGATAACGTTTACTTAACCTTTATACGACGTTAAATTGTTACTTGGGTAGGGTGACCATACTTACTCATAAAAGTTCTAATACTTACTCATAATTAATCATAAAAAGCTGACAGATAGTCATAGTCATAGTCATCCGGGTGGGCTCAGCAGAAGCTCTGCGGTCAGCCCTGAGTGTCGCTTCTCCATACTCGGCCTACGCTCCACTACGGAGCTCGCCGGCTCGCTTCGCTCGCCACTTCCCCCCTTCGTTGCGTTCGGCCTCGCATGGCTAGCTCCAATCAGGACCTCCCTTGAGCTTCTGGCTCCCGCATTTTTAAAATACACTCTAGTGGTAGTAGCGACAAGACTAGGTGGAGTCGGGGTGCTCCGAGTCGTATCTGGGTCCTTCCTAACTTACCCGGTCCGATTTAGTCTTAGCAAGGTGGACGGTGGTAAACCACCTTAATAATATTGTGTGGGATTCCGCCGAACACCAGACAGCCACCTTAGCAATTTAGCAACACACGTACTGTTTTCAACGCTATGTTGTTGTTATGTCAGACAGCGCCATGAGTGTTAAGAATCGGAACTAAAAATTGTCAAAGTGGCGGCTAATCTTTCGCTTTATTACAATACGGCTAGCCGTTTTGAATGACATATGGCGTCGAATACATTCCGGCTGTTTTTTAATCAGCCGCTTTCAATCTGGCTAATCGTCAAACCGCCGCTTTACAAAACGGCCCTGGTTTTCAAAACGGCTAGCCGTAATGTAATACAGCGGATTATACGATCCGGCTGCGACATATAGATCTGAATCTCGGAACGGCTCCAACGATTTTCATGAAATATAAATACAGGGAGTTTCGGGGACGATAAATCGATCTAGCTAGGTTTTATTTTTTTTAAACATAATTTTATGCGTTTTTAGACAATTAAACACTCCTACAACTTCATTCGAATACGCTAACTAATAAGTTAGCGTATTCGAATGTAGGAGTTGTAGGAGTGTTTATTTGTCTAAAAACGCATAAAATTATGTTTAAAAAACGCCACTGTTCTTTAAGTCTAAACGGCTCAGACGGAATATGCTCGCCCTCGGAGTCAACATGCCCTGGTTCGAATCCTGATGGTTACACTCGGGTTTTTTCTTTTTGTTATTTTTTTCTGAGATTTTTTTTACTTAGAGCCCTTTATAAACGCATTTAAACCGAGCAAAGCTCGGTCAACCAGGTGCTGTTGTCAAAGAGAGCAAGTAAACCTACTTTATTATCAGCCTATAATGTCAATGTCTCGTCGCTGCTTGTCGCTGTAATATATTTTGGGGCAATCGCACAGGAAGGCATATGGTTTTCAGATCACAAAAGAAATGTGTCCGGTGCATAGCACAACACTATCAGGAAACAATGCACTTTGCATGACTCTTATGATTTGCAACCACTTACCTACCAGAACATTTTTTGAATATAAAAGAAAAAATTTATTCATTTAAAAATAAATTAAAATGATTGTAATATTATTTTTCGCAATTGTAATATTATTAAGATAGAATATAACTACGATAACGAGAAAACAATATCAATGCCAAGACTCTATAAATAAGTTCGCAAGTAATATTTCGAAGTAAAAGCCGTAGTAGAGAGCCGAGTTTTTTTAAGAAATTAATCGGTGACTTAATGTATGTTCACACGTGATTAACAGTTAATTCTTTAAAATGTAAATCAACTACGTTAGTTTTCATAGTATACCTAACGCCTTTACATATTCTTATCCTAAGCTAACAATATCATTATTGTTATAGGTGTTAATTACGGAAAACCCTTTACAAAACAACATTAACAACAACATCTATTTTAAAAACAAATTTCCTCCTAGAAACTTTGAAAACCAAAAACAAATTATCTTCCCAAAATAATTTTCTCGAGACAAATAAAATTGTGTTTACCTACTTACTTTATTGGTATTTCATTAAATCCTCGGGACTCGTTATTTATCCCAGAATAGGTTTTTCCTCTTACTTTATTTAATGTAGAAGATATTGTCGGGTATTAAGTGTTATTACGTTGGATATCTTACAAAATACCGAAATCCGATATAAAAAACAATTTTGAATGTGAAAGATGGAGAGTTTTTCGTGTAATGTTTTTTATTTCTTAATTGTTTTTTTTTATTCTAGGGCTTCCTGTAACCTGTAATGTTTTCTTTGTATAACCTCGTATACTTACATTTTTATACATTCTATAACCTCGGGACGAAACTGTGTTATCGTCCTGTTTTGCAACACCCTAACAGGGTCTTTGTACACATAGTTATAGAATTTAGCTATAAGATCTATCTAATGTATGTATGTATACTGGGCTAATAAATACGTAGAGTTAGAGCACCTCACAATTAAACGCAAGCTAACAGCTAAGGTAAAGGTAGTTGAATGTAGGTACTCGTAATATGTATACTCGTAGATTGCTGGGTTTATAAGTGAAGATTCCCACACAGATAGAAACGCTACGTGCGCGATTCGGTAAACGAAAGTTCCGCCCTAGATCGCATTCGGTGGACCCCACTGTATCTGAGATCGCACCAGGGTTGTATACGAACACTTCCACGGGTTTCCAACTCTGCCGCTGACGGCGGTAACACGGGACTGCTGTCGCATTACTCCGCGAACCCGCCGTGGCTTGTCCACCTCCGGGCCCTTCTCTGGGACATACCTCCGTCACCGGCGCAAGATACGCCGTGACCACCTCGGAGACCAACCAGTAAGTGGGTGTCAGACGACCCCGCGTCTGGATACTCCTGGTTATCCGCAGCGGGACATGTCTGTGGTCCCGCCGCCTACCACTTTTCGGCTGCAGACGATAGGGAGAGCGGCGCATCGTAATACCAACGGTCCTCTTCCGCCGCGGCCTCTTCTTCACAGCCGCGATGCCCACTCTCAACAAAGCGACGCACCTCAGTTGCGCAAGTGCCACGACACTGCGCAACCTACATGGCCGCATCGTCGTTGGCTTGGAGACAAAGCGTAGACAAGTGGCCCCACCTCGGGATTCCTCTTCTCTTCACCGTGGGTGACCAGGCCACGGGTACTGAGCCCCCAGCCTCGTCAATGCTGGGGAGGGAGACCTTCCAACCTTGAGTCATCCTATGCGCAAGCACAGAAACAGAAAGTGGCTAGCGCATGAGCGATGAGCGTCGGTATCCATCTTAATGAGAAACTCTGGGCGACGAGTTCGGAGGGATCCTCGGAGAATGGGCGATGTATTCGTGTTTCAGATGTCACCACATCGAGATGGCCAGCGGAGTACTATTAACGCTGATATTAGAGTCCATCCCTTTACGACATAGTCTAAGCTCCGAAGGAGCTCACCAGATTCTACAGTAGCATATTTATCTTAAAAGCGGATATGAATACATTATTATGAACAAACAATCGACCTAAACATTATAAACGTGCCAATGCTGAGTAACTTGTCGGAGATTTCCGAGAATTATATTTTTTCTAGACAATTAGTGCTATGGTGCTACCGACATCTAATTTCGGTGAAATCAGAGGGCGTTGATAACTTTTCTCATCTTATATAACCTCTCTAATGCTGGGGGTCATAACATTTTTTTTTGTAATCATCTTAAACTTTTTCTGAACATGTATCGCAGACGAAAAAGGTCGCGAATATTGCGAAAGGTAATATTGGTCTAAGTCTAAACTATAAAATGTTCTATTACAAAAAAATCTTGACTTTGGTATTTGATCGCGACTTCGTTCGTGTAGGGTTTGGTCAATTTAGGAAAGGACTATTCCTAATTCTTTCTACTTTTTTTATCGGGATATTAAAACCATGAAACTCTATACTACTTCAACCCAATCCGTGGTACAAACGAGATTAAGCAAAAAATCCATACTTTCACATTTTTTAAATAATAAGTAGGTATACATATGAAATGCTTTCAGCCCTACGCCATAGTAGATAAATAGTATATAGTGGTAATCTACTATAGCGTAGGGCTGAAACTACTAATATTTAACCTATGCCCTGCGTCGTCTGAGTTTGGCCGAAATTCGGTGGATAGTGCAAGCCATCTGAGGCTATAGTTTCCTTATAACTTTTTCAGATTAATTTTACTTCTAGGAATAAAGGGCTACATACCAAGGTAATGGTGTCTGACATACCCATCCCAAACGAAATGTCATATCGCAGATGTTGTGAGAATGTACATTCAGCACTTATGTCTTTTGGTCGGTATAAAAGCATCAGGCCTCCAGAATTCACCAGCACAATTAAACAACAGAGTAACAACACAAGTATTAGGTACGCCATAATTTTCCAGATAAAATAAATCTACGAAGCCATGCATAAGAGCAACAGAAGGTATGCGTCAACGAATTACGTGTTGTCAATAATCTATTTTAAAATTGACCTTTGTATGAAGATTATTTCTATTGATGATGTAGTTTAGGTACCTACGTAGTTGCGGTTTTGCGATAAAATTATTTATTCGTCATACACGCTTAATCTAAGTCAATAGAAACAGATCAACGAATAAATTTTAGACACTAGCATGATAATTTTTAAGGCACTACGAACTAGCGTATAGTGGGACAAAATTAAAGTGGGTCATTTGTACAAGAGTTTAAAATGTATCTAATAGCAGCTTAGCATTGAGAGGGCGGCCTATGCCAGAAAACGCAAAAAAGGCTACGTTAGCCTGCCCATAACAGCACAGTGATACGCAGCTTTTTGAACATGATGAGTCCAAATCATTACCTAGCGCTACACTACGCTCTTCATCTTGAGATAGAAGATGTTATATATCTCTATGCCCCATAATTTTACTGAAAACATTTTCCTTTAAACCAGAACACAGTAAGGTTTGCCAGTAGAGCAAACCTTGGCGGTAGAATAACTGGCAAAAGTGTGATACTTCTCCAGGCGGGCTCTGCAAAGAGTCCTACCACTACGAATATAAAAACTTATGTACAAGTATAACTTTTCTTTCTTATTCCTCAATTCAGGGTTACGTCAACCAACCCGCAAAAAATTACCCATGTTTCGGACGTTTTACCCATGATCATAAATATTCTTGAAATTTTACTAAAGGACCTCATCCGTTATCACTGAAAAAATACTGCTGTTGCATACAAAAATACTCGTTGGACTTGACAATATGTAAATAATAAGTACCTACTTACATTTTTCCGAGATTTCATGATTAAATAATTAGTTAAAGTTGTTCCTTCAAAGCTCAAAGTCAAAGCTCCTTCGGTTTTGGACACCGTGTGTAGATTGATCCAACTTAAAAGATAGGATAGTTTTTTATTTCGATTAATGGGCTTTATGTGACAATATCCGAGCGAAGCCGGAACGGGCCGCTAGTCATAGTATATATCAGTCTATATATTCTTTGAAGATTCTTTGAAGCACTATACAGACTAAACGGCTGGGCCGATTTTTATGATTCGCACGTGAATCGATTTCTCTCAGTTACGCGAGTGACATTAAGGACATGACATTAGTGTAAATTTAAAATGGCGGCTACCGGACGCCAAATTGTCCAAATTAAAAAAAATGAAAATCAACAAACTATGTCAAGATGGGTATCGTTGAATAGGTATTTAAAAAAAAATGTTTTTTCAACGTTTTTTTGATTTGGCTGACTGTTTAGGATGTGTATCGATTAAAAGTTGCGTAACAACCATCCTCACATTTATAGGTTTATAGGTAGCAGAAAACTTCATATAATTGTAGGGAAGTTGGAAGTTGTGTCCGCCTGGGGAAGTACCACACCTTTGCCAGTTATTCTACCACCAGTAATGAGCAAACATTACTGTATTCCGGTTTGAAGGGCAATGTTTTCAGATAAATTATGGGGCTTAGAGATTTTTTATTTTTATTTATTTTAAATCTCTGGGTGACGAGCGCAGTGCAGTGCTAGGTATTCATTTGTACTCTTCATGTTCCAATAGCTGCATGTCACTGTAGTGTTATGTGGCAGGCATGCTTCTCATCAGGCACATGTCCTGCTTGTCCGCATACCCTGCCGCGCGGGGGACACAGCCCGATGTATGATATGTTGCACTCTATACCATGTATGGATATGGTGCCTCTATCTACTAAAACCTCCATGAGGTTTCAATTCTGCCGCTGATGGTGGGAGCACGGAATCGCTCTCGGATTACTCCGCCTGGGTCGCCCACCTCCGACTTCAAACGATTTAGTACTCAACTTCGATCGAAAATCTACGATTATATAGGTTACTTACACAAAACTATAAAAATTGCATGCATTAGAAAAACCTACATATCATACTATCAGTAGAAACATTTGTCAAAAACCAAAAGATGCATATTTTGTTGAGTATAATAACAACTGACTTTGAGCAAAATAACATTGTTCATAACAAAAAAGTATAAAATAAAATAATAGTAGATTATTCACCAAGGGAGTAAAGCACTGTCTTGTGTCATGGGCGTCATATTGGATCCTAAGCGCAGCGAGGGACTCGAGTCAACTACCGAGCGCAGCGAGGGGATTGTAGTGTCCCGAGTGAAGCGAGGGATCCAAGCCGCCTATGACACAAGACAGTTTTTTACTTCAGAGGTGAATACTCTAGTTTTCATATCTTCTGCGAGGCAATTAAAAGAAAGGGCTATGTAAAATATTTTAGGTATTTATCTTTCGATTTTTCTGGAAGTAGATTATTAATAATCCCTAAAGCGTGATGAACTCCGGGGTCAATTCACTATCGCTTGAAGACATTTTGGTGTTTTTTAAGAATTAAAGTGATACGATTCAAAACTAACAAAATTCGACTCAATGGCGCCTTTTTATATTTTCTTTTTTTGAGTTTTGTTTCTGTGCGTGCTGGCCTGTATTAATTCATATTATTAATTATATAGTTCTTATTACTAAGTATTAATTCAATAACATGTTATAGAAATCTAGACCACCAGAAATCTAAGTGCTTGTCTTATTCTTTTCAGTTTTTATAGTATGTAAGTAAGTATGTAGTTTGGATCACGTTTTATGCAGTCGGGTTTATTGAGTTTTTAAATGATATTTATTTTATTAAATTGTACAACCGACACAATTTCCTTGGATAATATAAGTGATAATATTAAATAGAAAGTAACACATTCGTCTTAGTCGGGTTTTTGTATAGCCCCTGTACATCTTATGCCTGTTGCAGATGACGGAGGAAAAGGGTTCAGTTGATATTGAAGACAATCAGTATGGCTACAAGAAAGACTTCCGCACAGCGCTACCTCAGATCTTAGCCGTCAGCGCCAAAAATTTATTATTGATCGGTAATATACTTTTTTAATCAAAATAACACTTATTCTAAGGTAGAAAGCGTCATCATTATGCCCGTTGGAATGTAGGCAACTCCAGCGATACGTCAGTGAGCCTTTTTCCTCAGCTCTGTGTTTCCATCCGCTGTCTTGGTTCCTTACGTATCGTCACTCCTTCGTGTTTCAGGGACTCCTAAACTAAGGTTCCGATTAGTGGTCTCTACAACACTTCCACCATTATTGCCAAGGTTGCCAACATAAATCAACGCATTATTACGGAAAGCAGTAGAGGTCACTTGAGGCCAACTGCCACAGATCATGACTGTACTTTTGAAAAAACACCGCATGCTTTTTTATTTTTTTATGTATCTCTCTCTCTCTCTTTCTCTCTATTTTTCTTTTCATTTCATATGAAATAGCAATTGCAATGAACCTATTGACTATTTTAGCAAGGCTGTAGAGGTAGACCCCGGTTTACCAGTTTAGACCAGGGGATCTACCGTCAAACGAAAACTGTCTTAGCTTTGATGATTCTACCTCTTTTCTTTTCGTTTGAAACGATAAGAATTATTGAAATGATTTTGCTTTGCAATAGCAAAGCCAGCAAAGCAAGGCTCATCGCTCCTCACATATTTACAACGTAAAGTATCTATCCAAAGTATCTATAGTAAAGTATTTAGCCCTTCTACCCCGCGCTACCTTAAGGAACGTAGTGGTAGGACTCTTGGCAAAGTCCGCCTGGGGGAAGTACCACACCTTTACCAGTTATTCTACCGCCAAGCAGTAATGTGCAAACATTACTGTATTCCGGTTTGAAGGGCAATGTTTCCAGAGAAATTACAGGGCTTAGAGATAAAAGATCTTAGATCTCTAGGTGACGAGCGCAGTGCTGTGCTAGGTAATTATTTGGACTCTTCATGTTCCAATAGCTGCGTGTCACTGTGCTGTTATGTGTCAGGCATGTTGCTTACCATTAGGCACATGTCATGATCGTCTCGCCAATCTTTATTTTAAAAATAAAAAGGAACGCTTTACCTTTTTAGAAGATTATCACCCACTCCCTTTAAGATCTAAAAGCAACCTCTCCATTATGATCCCTTCTACCCTGAAACCTTCTATGGTAGTTCGTTCACTTTCAGAGCGGTTGTATTGTGAAATGAATTACCCGTGCCTATCAGACGATCCTCATCACTGGAAATCTTCAAAAAACATGTCAAACAGCTCTATTTATCAACATTGTAGCCTCATGATAACTGTTGAATTTACTCAATCTTATCAATTTACTGTTCTTTATTTTCATTTCTGTTTTTTTTTTGCCTTTAAATATGGATATGTTATGTTTATTTTTTTGGTGTATATATGTATGTATTATTGTGTGTATTATGGTAGTTATTGTAAGTATTAGTGTATTTTTTTTAAACTTTATTTTTATGTAAATATGTTTAAGTAGGATATCTGTTCATTCATTGTATTTTTTTTGTTAATTTTTTTTCCATATCAATTGCACACCCCGTCTCATAACATTCCTTTTTCCTTTTTCCACCCTAAGGTTACTTGGAAGAGATCGCTGTTAGCGATAAGACCGCCAATTGTCGCACTAGCTTTAAGTTTATAAATTGTTTCTAGTTTTAAATTATTATTTTTGGTGTGTTCAATAAAGTGTATCAAAATAACGTCCCTGTGCGTACTTACTCTAAAAAATTATATCATTGTACATATTAGGTATGACTTTCATTTCTATGTGGTTACTAAAATGTGTTTCATTTCAGGGTATGGCATGACCTTAGGTTTTCCTACAATCTTAATACCGGCTGTTCAGAACCCAAGGAAAGGCGAAGTTTTACATCTTGATAAGAGTGAAATATCATGGATAAGTGAGTATTTGCATGGGATATAATATTAGGTTTACTTGTCAAATGATCGTTTCTTTTGTACGACTCCGTAAAAAAAATCGCTATTGCTGAAACTTCTGTGTCTGTTTCCATTCAAAAAAGCGAAATTTTAATGTCGATCTCCAAATATCTAACTTTCTTTATCGATCTATATATTTCTGAGAATCGCTAATTCTCTTGATTACACGTGAACGTTAAAAATAAGAAATAATAAAAAAGTTATGCAAATCGAAAATATTTATTTTCACACTATAAAAAGTTAGCAAAATTTCGATATGAACCAATTGTCTCTGAACTAGTCGTAACTGTATTTCGGAAGACAATGGCTCCTCCCATGGTCAATCTGTAAATAAATGTATGAGTGTATGAGGGTGAGTGCGCGTGTGTGTATGCGTGTGTGAGCATATGATACATAATATGATACAGAGTATTAATGCATAAATAATAAATATGTAAATGTACTTTCATTCGGTTTTTAATAATAATTGTAGGTAATTGGTGGCATATTCATTTTATATAGGTATGTATTTTAGTTGCACGGAAATTAGAGCATAATTACAACTTTTATAATGTAATCTGATGGCGTTTCACATAAATGTCATCCGTTAGATAGTTGGTGTGGTGTCGGTAAGTGTTTCTATGGTTTGTGGTTGTTTATCAATCTCAAAAAGTGGTCAAGTGCGAGACGGACTCGCCCATGAAGGCTTCCGTAGCAGCAAGTAACATAATATAAAAGTTCCTGTAGTTCGTTGTTACTTTCAGTGTTTTAACAATAGTGAATTTATGACGTATTAAAATACTACTACTACTTACTAGATCTCATTCAAACCAATTTTCGTTGAAAGTTTACATGGTACATCATACATTTTTTTAGTTTTGTCATTCTCTTATTTTAGAAATTACAGGGGGGACATACCACTTTGGAAAAGAGTCTCGCGCAAACTATTCAGTTTAGAAAGAAAAATATGTTAGAAACCTCAATACAATTTTTGATGACCTATCCATATTACACTTCATCCATAGATAAAAGACCTTTGTCTCTTAAGACAGGATTAGTCTATGGCGTCTGCTAGGCTATACATTGACCAAGCGGACCGGAACTGACCGAACTGAACTGAACTGGCCGAGACCCCATAATTCCAACACACATTAGTTGTGGAGAATGCTTTTTATGCGATGGGTTGAAGGACACTTCCTGATAGTTGCAGACAACTAAGGCGATGGCACGTCAGGCTACTCGTAGGTACATCCGTGTGAATGCGAACGGTATGAGACCGGTCGACCTCGCAAAACTCACATTATAAGTATTTTTTACCAGTAACTGCTAGAAATATCTTGGTTTGTTTTCCACAAATACAGAAGATCGTCTATGAAGGATAGTTACTTGTTTGTTGTACTAAATCCTACTCATATTATACGATAGTTTGATAGGATGGGTGGATGTTTTTTGCTCTTACACGCAATCACTATCACTCACTACATAGTACTTATAAAACAAAGTCGCTTCCCGCTGCCTATCTGTCCCTAAATATGCTTAGATCTTTCAAACTAAGATTCTGACGCGGTTTTATAATAGACTAGCTGAACCCGCTACTTCGTTCGCGTAAGCAGATGTTACGGACTTATACATTAGTTGAAAGTACGTCAAAATATTTGTATAAGTAGCCATTGAAAAACAGAGTGAACTTGTTTTTTCACACAAAAAAATATTTAATTTCATCATCTTTTAATGTTACTCAAGCAAGTTGAACCCGCAAATCTAAGCCAAGTCTTAGTGAAATGTTAATGTAAGAATTTAATTGTAACACAAAAGAATCAAAGAACGAAAGAATCTAAATTCAGCATCAAAATCCTTTTAGCAGCAAAAAACTCATTAGTACAATTTATAATACCAGTAACGCCACCTAGTGATGAAAGAAAAAATATATACCACAATGGCAAAACATTGATTTAAATGGGGTTTAGTGCTTGAGATTTAAACTGACATTAGTGCCATCTAATGAGAATATAACGTTGCTTGTTATTTTGATTGTGCACCCAAAGCACCTGTATTATCTACGCCAAACGAACTAAATGAAAATATAGACTTATTACCCCATGTGAAATTTTAGACTTTAACTATCTGCGTTTCGTATGTCAAACCAATTCGTTGTGTTGTTTTGACGTTAATATTTGTTTCCTTAGGAACAGATTACGTACCTCCTTAGGGCCAATGCTTCTATTCGGGGTTGAGAGGTAGTATATGTGGCATTTCAGACTATAAGTTATCTCTGTTTCATTTTTCTACCATATTTGCTTAGTATTTCTGACGTTACAGTAACCTATAAGTAACCGATTTGCTATTTCTGAGTACAAACTAAGTACGTGTGTTTCAAATTCCTTCCAAATGTGTTCAGCCGTTCCCACGTTGTCCTGTAAATATTATGAATGTCAATGTTTGGATGTTTGTAACTTACCTAATTATGGCGGAACGTATTTAATGATCGGGTTGAAATTTGAAATCCAATTAGATTATAGTTTGGGAAGAACACATAGCTAAACATTGCTACTTAAGCTAAGCCAAGATACAATGTGTTTAAAATTTTAACTCAATACATTCAGCCGTTCCAACGTAATTGAGCAGCAAAAATTTAAACATTGGCATATTTATATAGTATTGGTAGGATAGGATTTTACAAAATATTAGAAAAAATAAAACCGGTCAAATGCAAGTGGGACTCGCGCGCGAAGTGTTCCGAACCATTAGCAAATAAACGGCTTCAATTGTATGGGAGCCTCCTTCATAATTTATTTTATTTTAATTAATTACATTTAAGGGCGTGTGGGCCGTAATTTTGATTTTTTAAAACAACTTTAAGGCCTTTAAAATAGTGTATTAAACTCTGAAAAAAATATATGTAATAGTTAAGGATCTAATCTAGTGCAATTCGCAGTCAGTAACACGATTTAATGAATTTTACTTGATAGAAAAAAATCCCATAGTTACCCCTTTTCAAAAGGTTTTTTCAAGTTTATGACTAAACTAATTAATTTTTTTACTAAATTTTTGTACTCAACGAAAGCCACTAAAAAGTTATAGATGCATTCGCAGAGTTTGACTTGATAAAAAGTATCAGTTATTCACTATGTTTTAATATCTACTATATATATAGCGCGCCGTGCGGCAAGCCTGATCAGTCGCGTTTCGGCGCTCACGGACGACGGGCCTGTGCTTGATTTTGCAATTTTGACAACCGATAAATTTTAAATATTACGATCACAGTGCCACAGTATAACAATATCAGTAGGTATTATTAGTGAAGCACGCTATGATCTTGATTTTTGATACCGTTTTTATTGGAATTGCAAATAGACGCTGATACTAATTAGTACGCTGTTTATTTTATGTTGTAGACAGTAAAAAAATTCTATGCGGATGCAATCAAAAATAGATAAGTATCGGTAAAATATTCGTCCGTTAAATCAGAGATCGGGATAAGGAAATAAAGAGAGGGGAGAAATCCCCTGCGTAAATCCCCTAATATAAATGCAAGTTAGGTATCATAAATGATAACTTGCATTTATATGCCATTTAGGTATATTCTTTGGTAGTAAGGTACTTAGTACTTGGAAGAAAAGTCCTCACATACAGATTTTACCACTTTGGAAGAGACTTTCGCACAAACTATTCTACTATATTAGTTAAACTATATTAGTTTAGAAAAAAAAATGTTGGGAACTTCAATACAATTTTGAACACCTTTCCATAGATACACGAATGGTTTTGTTAGAATATTTTTTTTTACTTTTCCAAGTTTGTGACACCACCAAAATTTTTGGTTTTTTTTTTTGTATGAAAATGTTAATATTGTTCATAGAAATTTAGACATCCGACCAAATTTGATAAGAAGCCTTTAGGCAGTAAAATTACTCGTAGGATTTAACTCTGCACAAAATTTCCGATTCGTATTTTTATATAAGGTTTAGAATCATTTCCTGAGCATAAAATCACAAAATAATAACAAATCCAGGAGGAGCTTCAAGCGCCAGCTCGAAAAAAAATTTTTGGCTGATATTCTGAAAAAGTTATAAAGCCTATTATTATTGTAGAAAATAAAATTTCCCATTTTGTGTTGCCAGTAAACTTTTTACTTTTTTTTGGAACCCACCGATTACGATTTATTATGTCAAATTTGATGATAACAATGTAAAATAATAAGATGTGAATTCTGTTCCCAGTAGCATAAACATGTCCCTTTTACCGGAATGGAAGAAGGGTTATGTTTTTTGCGCGTATCTTTTATGTTTGTAAATCTTTTATTTGCACATATATTATCTTCCAAACGGCTGGATGGATTTTGGTAACAAAGATATTCTGAGACTGGTCTGACTCGCCAAAGTGTCCTTAGATAGTAGGTAATATTTTTTTACGTGTAGATTTTTTTGTAGTCGAGGTTTTTAAATTAAAGTTTTCTATCATATTGCTCGTTGCTCGAATAAACAGCACCGTTCATCATCATGACTGAAGAGTTGAACGAAGAGTTTGGTCTCCACTTTTGTAATAAGAACAACTAAGCTGTGAAACGCATTGCCAGAGTGGGTTTTTGTCGAAGGTTTGAACCTTGGGGTTACGAGGTACACTGTGCTTGTTTCTATTAGAGAAACAAGTTCCATCGTAGACAACATGATTTTCATCCACTATTATCGGCATCATAGCAATCGTATCATTAAATGGGTTATAAATCGTAAACGGTAAGTTTTACAAAAAAGGTTTACTAGCAACAAAAGATTTTTTTTTTTTTGATTAAGCAAAATTTTATTTTTTACAATTATTGTCAAAATATATAGTTTCCAAAATATCGGCTTAAATAGTTTTTTTCAATTGGCGTTTGAAGCTCTACCTGGATCTGTGAGGATTTTGTAATTTTATGCTTAGTAAGTGATCGATACCTCATAGAAAAAATTGGATTAGAAATTTAGTGCAAAATTGACCAAAAAACCTTCTATTTAACTGGCCTTTCATTACGTTTTTTTTCAGCACATTTTTTTTAATTTTTGACGAACTTGTGAATTATTAGGAAACAGTTTAAAAAGATGCATGAAATTGGAAAAGCCTTTCTCAACTTAAAGTGTGACCAAAAAGAAAAGGTTGAGTTTTGTATATCTACGAGTATAGATAAATTTAATATTTCTTCGTTTCACTTCACAATTCACAAAATTGTTATCACTACTCGTAGTATAAACAGTATAAACAAATATTGAACAAAAAATGAGTTTGAATTACTCAGTCCAATATTTTAATGTTATTTCTGCACTGTGGCACCGATTCCGCGGTCGGTGACGGTCGCGAGAACAAGACAGCGTTAAATGCCTAATTTGACAGAACTACCTGGCCTTAAAGAAAACTAAATATTATGTGAATAGTTAAAGCGTCTGTGACAGGTACGTTATTAGTATCGAGCAAGAAACGGTAAAAAATATGTAAAAAATATTACGTTGTATGGGTGCGTGTTGCTCTTAAGGGCGTGTGGGCCGTAATTTTGAATTTTTAAAACAACTTTAAGACCTTTAAAATAGTGTATTAAACTCTGAAAAAATATATGTATTAGTTAAGGATCTAATCTAGTGCAATTCGCAGTCAATAACACGATTTAATGAATTTTACTTGATAGAAAAAAATCCCAAAGTTACCCCTTTTCAAAAGGTTTTTTCAAGTTTATGACTAAACTAATGATTTTTTTTACTAAATTTTTATACTCAACGAAAGCCACTAAAAAGTTATAGATGCATTCGCAGAGTTTGACTTGATAAAAAATATCAGTTATTTACTATGTTTTAATATCTACCATATATATAGCGCGCCGTTCGGCAGGCCTGATCAGTCGCGTTTCGGCGCTCACGGACGACGAGCCTGTGCTTGATGTTGCAATTTTGACAACCAATAAATTTTTAAGTATTATGATCATAGTGCCACAGTATAACAATATCAGTAGGTATTACTAGTGAAGCACGACATGATCTTGATTTTTGATACCGTTTTCATTGGAATTGCAAATAGGTGCTGATACTAATTAGTACGCTGTTTACTTTATGTTGTAGACCAATAGAGGAGTCTCAAAAAACTGACGTAGATAACACATCAGTAAAAAATTCAATGCGGATGCAATGGAAAATAGATAAGTACCTATCGGTAAAATATTCGTCCGTCAAATCAGAGATAGAGATAAGGAAATAATGAGAGGGGAGAAATCCCCTGCGTAAATCTTCTAATATAAATGAGACCTAACTTGCATTTATATGCCAGTTAGGTAAATTCTTTGGTAGTAAGGTACATACTTAGTACTTGGAAGAAAAGTTCTCACATACACATTTTACAACTTTGGAAGAGACTCTCGCGCAAACTATTCAGTTTAGAAAAAAAATTTGTTAGATACTTCAATACAATTTTTGAACACCTATATACTCTATATACACCTATAGATACACGTATGGTTATGATAGATTTTTTTTTGAGTTGCAGTTCCAAGTTTGTGACACCACCAAAATTTATTGTTTTTTCCTTTTTTTGTATGGAAATATTTTGTATGGTTCATAGAATGCAAACATGTACTTACCAAGTTTTAATAGTATAGTTCTTAGTTTCGGAGAAAAGTGGCTGTGACATACGGATGGACAGACATAACGTATATAGGGTGCCATATTTTGAAATTTGGCTACGAAGCCCTAAAACCCAACTTCGGTCTTAAAACTTATTTAAAATGAAATTTAGACACTCGACCAAATTTGATAAGAAGCCTTTTAGACAGTAAAATTACTCGTGAAATTTAACTCTGCACTAAATTTCCGATTCCTATTTTTTATATAAGGTTTAGAATCATGTCCTGAGCATAAAATCACAAAATAATAACAAATCCAGGTGGAGCTTTAAGCGCCAGCTCGAAAAAACGTTTTTGGCTGATATTCCGAAAAAGTTATAAAGCCTATTATTATTTTAGAAAATAAAATTTCCATCTTTTGTTGCTAGTAAACTTTTTTTTCGAACTTACCGATTACGATTTATTATGTCCAATTTAATAATAATGATGTAAAAAAAATAAGATGTGAATTCTGTCCCTTTTTACCGGAATGGAAGAAGGGTTTTGTTTTTCGCGCGTATCTTTTATGTTTGTAAAACTTTTATTTCCACGTATCTTCCAAACGGTTGGATGGATTTTGGTAACTAAGATATTGTAAGACTAGTCTCATTCGCCAAAGTGTCCTTAGTTAGTAGTTAATATTTTTTTACGTGTAGATTTTTTTGTAGTCGGGATTTTTAAATTAAAGTTATTCTATCATATTGCTCGTTGCTCGAATAAACAGCACCGTTCATCATCATGATTGAAAGGTTGAACGAAGAGTTTGGTCTCCACTTTTGTAATAAGAACAGCTAAGCTGTGAAACGCATTGTCAGAGTGGGTTTTTTTCGATGGTTCGAACCTTGGGGTTAACAGATACACTGTGTTTGTTTCTATTAGAGAAGCAAGTTCCATCGTAGACCACATCATTTTCATCCACTATTATCGGCATCGTCACAACCGTATCATTAAATGGCCTATAAATCGTAAACGGTAAGTTTTACAAAAAAAGCTCTACCTGGATCTGTGAGCATTTTGTAATTTTATGCTCAGTAAGTGATCTTTACCTCATAGAAAAAATTGGATTAGAAATTTAGTGCAAAGTTGGCCAAAAACCGTCTATTTTACTGGCCTTTCAGTACGTTTCAGCACATTTTTAATTTTTTTTGACGAACTTGTGAATTATTAAGAAACATTTTAAAAAGATGCATGAAATTTTAAAAGCCGTTCTCAACTTATAGTGTGACCAAAAAAGAAAAGGTTGAGTTTTGTATACCTACGAGTATAGATAAATTTAATATTTCTTCGTTTAAGTATATAGCAACAAAACTCTTATCATAAACAAACAAACATAAACAAATCTTGAACAAAAAATGAGTTTAAATTACATAGTCCAATATTTTAATGTTATTTCTGCACTGTGGCATCGATTCGGCTGTCGGTGACGGTCGCGAGAACAAGACAGCGTTAAATGCCTACTTTGACAGAATTACCTGGCCTTAAGTAAATATTTATTTTATTTTTAGTATTATTTGTTAAACCGGCAACAGAAATACATCATCTGTGAAAATTTCAACTGTGACAGCAAAATTTCAAGCGTGGTGACAGACGGGCGGACGGACGGACAGCAAAGACCCAGTAATAGGGTCCCGTTTTTACCCTTTGGGTACGGCATCCTAACAACGGTCTGCTTTGGTCACCGAAGCTTGTTAAACACTACCTTTAAATTTTAAACAGTATTTGGATTGAAATAATACGTTTTCTAATAAGTTACGGCTGGTCTAGTAAGTTACAGCTGACCTAATCGGGAGAACGCCGACTGTTGATCCGGAGACCCAGGGTTCAAAACCACGCGCACCACTATCTTTTCAGAGTTATGTTCGTAATGCCGGTAATTAAAACGGTGAAGGAAAACATCGTAAGGAAACCGACGTGTACCTAGAATCTAAGTTCTAAGTCATATGTCATCCACCAACCAACACTGGGCCAGCGTGGTGGATTATAGACTTGACTCTCTCCATGCGAGAGAAAGCCCGACGCCCAGCTGTATTTAATGGGTTGTTTATGCTGCTACTTATAATGCTAATATGTTTTCTCCTAAAGAACAAAAATCTACTTCAATGACAGGTAATTTAATTCTGTCATTCGACTAAATTTTATAAGAAGCTATGAAATATTTTCTCTCTAAAAAGTATTTTCTCTAAAGTATTTTCAACCAAACAAAAAAGCAATTATGAAAATGAACTTACAATTAGCGGAGTTATCGCGTAAAATAAAACCAAATATAAGAACATGCAACCCGATTGAGAACATCCTCCTTGTTTGAAGTCGGTTATAACCGAATGATGTTTGTTTTTCCACACAAAAATATATTTTTGACAATTTATTTTTCATTCAAGACGGACGGACGGACGGGACGCGATCACGTGAGCACGTTCTAGAATCTAGAACCTAGATATTCTGTGGATCGTCTGTGATACACAGAATACTTAGAAGTTAGTATGGACCGAACGCGCCGCGTGTGTCGTTATTATTTAATGTTTGTGTAATTTCCGAACCACCAGACCGACAATGTTCAAATTTTGACGGGACAATATAAAAAATGTGTTCTTTCGAACAAAAAAAAGAATTAATGAAATTAAACAACGCAAACATGAGTTACAACCAAATACACATTCTGACTTTCACCCCCTCCCGCAAGAAAACCGTTCATAATTGAGGGATTAAAAGTAGCCTACAGCATTCTCCTTAGTATAAACTAAAGTCATGCCAAGTTTTAGCTGAATTGAATCAGTAGTTTCGGCGTGATGCATGATCCCTATACAGAAAGACAGACAGACAGACAGACAGACAGACAGACATGAAAGAAAAAAATGCATTTTCGCCATCAGTATCGACAATGGAGTGTTCCAAAAAATTTTTTTTCAAAATATCTTCAATGTACAGAATTCGACCCGTTACAGTTTTATTATAAGTATAGATGTACAGAATTCGACCCGTTACAGTTTTATTATAAGTATAGATAGAGAGATTCAAGAGGAAGGTTTATATGTAGGATAATACGTGCTTAATATAGTGGAGAAAAATCTACTGATAATTTTAGAGGTTTCTAATGTGATGTCGTAAATAAACCCGGTCGGTTTAATTTTTTGTACGAAAATAGTTAATTACGAGAAACAAGAAATGATGGAGCGATTTCAACCAATACAGCATTAATCCTTATCCACTCAAGTACCTTAATTACATTGTGCATTTAATATCTATACTAATATTATAAAGCTGAAGAGTTTATTTGTTTGAACGCTCGAATCTTAGGACCGAATTTCAAAAATTATTTCACCTTTGGATATGCACAGACATTATGTACGTGATCCCTATATTTTGTATGAGACACGGGCGAATCCGGGGCGGATCACTAGTATAAAATAATCTATTGATGGGACAAGGTTGAAATTTGAAATACAGTTATACCTATAATAGCTGAAATAGCATATAGACTACTTTTTATCCCGGGAAAATAACGGGAACGGAAACGTTTAGCAAATCGTTGTCCGTTTGTGTATGTATGTCTGTGTTATCGTAGATGATGCTACGCTCTGAGAGATCTTTTTTTCACCTTTGTATTTGTATGAGTGGTACGAATACCTAGTGTTGGCGAGAAAATAATGAGGGCCAAAAGATATGCTCAAGATCGCAACTACGGAAAGTCATACTATACGTACGTCTCATGTTTTGTTACTTGACCTATACACACATTGAACCTTACTTTTGAAATCTCTCTAATTTTCATTATGGAGCTACATTTCTTTATCTGTGTTTGTTAAACCAGTACAAATAGTTTTGATTTTAATCATCAATTCATTTTCATAGTGCATGTAACTAATTACAAACTCAACACCGGCAACGGCTCAAGCTGTTCTAGACGCTAAAATAGGAGAAAAAATTGAATAAGAAAAATAAAGTTGTGGAAACTCACATTACGGAATTTTCTTGGTCTTTTAGATCTACAGGTATAAATAATTATAATTCTACCGATAAAATACCCACATACATGAAGTAATGTACCTACTGATAAGGTACTGTATCATAACACATTATTGCATACAAATGAACGTTCTACTTTCGTTTTGGTCGCGGTGGGTTAGTCACACTAGATTCGCAATTTTTTCGATGTCATAGTTTAAATACAAAAATCCGTGGTGGCGTAGTAGAAAAAACGAGCGATATCACAATCGTGAGATGAATCCCACCCACAGACTAAGTAGAGAGATCCCACCTGTGTAGGTGGGATTCGAACCTCACAATTGTATAGTATACTCCTCTGAGTATTTTTGATGTGAATACTTCTTTGGGCGCGTCTAGACAGAATTTTTGAGGGCTGTGAATTGAAATCAACCGTCACGCTTGGGTATGATAATAGCCTTTCGGGTAAACTCGGGATGCTAGAGCGAGAAACAAAATACAGTGAACAACAAGCGCGTCAGAGCGAGAAAGATAATATAGTCCCTATGTACCTGTGTTTATTATCTTTATATCTTTTTATGCCGACATTAACTTCTAGGTACTTACCACATTAATGTCATTAATTAATTAAACTTATCAAATATTACGAAATATTAAATTTGCATTTCACATCCATTGCAAAAAAGTATTTGTTGTAATATACTCGTATTACAGTTTTATCACAGCACTTACACATACACTTTAATCACAACATATTTAATGCATTTTTAGGGAAATATATAAATAAATAGCAAATACGGCAATGCAAGTCAAGCAATGATACATTGAATCAAATAAACTTCATGAATGTGGCGCTCGAAAAGGTTATTGAAAATAAGATGAGTTCCCGATTCGCACGAGTACAATATGTGAATACTAAACTTTACAACTGGTTATAGGAGGCTTGAGGATGTTCCGTATTTTTCCGTTTGAGAAGGCTCTGCACCAGCCCCACAAAGTGTAAAATAGAAAATAAAATTTAGAGGTCATAACTTCTTTTGGCGTGTTAGGGAAAAATGATGAGAGTAATTGAAAGGAAAACTTCTTGTGGCGCGCCACAGACAGTATTTTCGTGGGCTGTGAATCGAATTCTAGCGACATGCTCGGGAATGATAATCAGCATTTCTAGATGTCCATGCTCATGACCACGCCCTCCGGTTTCACGTTTCTTCGCGTATTTTTAAGCAATTAAATTCTGAGTTATAAGTTTTCACTGCTATCGGCAGTTCCTATGACTGCCAAATATTAGATTTTTAACCGACTTAAAAAAGGAGGTTTCTCAATTCGAGCGTATAATATATATATATATTTATAACAAGTCGATGAGCGCACACGGTCACGAAAGACAGCCATCCTGAAGTTAGCTATGAACATTTTAGTAAACATTGTATCTAACTTTAACTTACTTCTTGCTTTGAAGACACAGATTTCTATTTAGAAATCTGTGTTTGAAGATAAGAAGATACTATCTATTCTGTCCGTGAAATGTCCATCAATATTTTTTTTAAATGAGCCAGCATATCCCATTTGTTCGTCAGCATTTTTAGATGGCCATGGAATGCTCATGGCCACGCCCTCCGGTTTCACGTTCCAGTTTCCGTAGTTTCCAAAGTAAGCTATCAAATTCTGAGTTTACAAGTTTTCACTTCTATCGGCTGTTCCTATGATTGCCAATTTTTTTCTACACCTATCGTGTCTTACATAAAGCGCATGCTATTAATAGACATTTTACAGGCTCTATGCACCTGATGGTAGTACCGCTGGGCTGTGCGCTGTCAGGCTTGGTGACGTCGCCGATAGGACGCCGGCGGGCGATGCAGGTGGTGAACCTTCCGTTTGCTATCGCCTGGCTTCTCTTTCACTTCTCCACGGCCACCAACCACCTGTACGGCGCACTGTTCCTCACGGGTCTTGCTGGAGGACTGCTGGAAGCACCTGTAAGAAAAGTTTTACTATTGTTTTTCTATTATATGTTTACTACATCTCGTGGTAGTACTTTACGTGGTACTTTTTGTAGTGGCAGGACTCTTGGCAGAGTCCACACCTTTGCCAGTTATTCTACCGCCAAGCAGTAATGCGCAAACATTACTGTGTTCCGGATTGAAGGGCAATGTTTCCAGAGAAATTACAGGGCTTAGAGATATAACTTAGATCTCTGGGTGACGAGCGCAGTGCAGCGCGAGGTTGGACTCTTCATGTTCCAATAGCTGCGTGTCACTGTACTGTTATGTGGCAGGCATGTTGCTTACCATCAGGCAGATGTCCTGCTCGTCTCGTCTCTCTTCATTTAAAAAAAATCTCGCGGTCTACGATGCAGCGTGCTTACCTAAATATTTTCCAAGGATAAAAACATAGACTATGTGTTATTCCGGACCATTATGTATCCATTCACCAAGTTCCATCCAAATCCCTTCAGCAGTTCTTGCGTGAAAGAGTTACAAATGTACAGCCATACATTCTTCAAAATTTTGCGTTTTTAATATTATTGGTAGGAATCCTTTGTTATTTGTTCATTATTTGTATGTTATGTTACGGCTGGTCTAGTCGGGAGAACGGCGACTGCCGATCCGGAGACCCGGGTTCAAAACCACAAGCACAACTGTCTTTTCGTAGTCATGTGCGTAATGCCGCTAACTTAAAACGGTGAAAGAAAACATCGTGAGGAAACCGACATGTGCCTAGAATCTTTCGAAGTCATGCGTCGTCCACAAACCCGCTCTGGGCCAGCGTGGTGGATTATGGCCTTGACTCGCACCTTGCGAGCGAAGGCCACGAATCCCGGCAGTGGGAACATTTAGTGGGCTTTTTATGATTATATTTGTTATTCCCAGTTCGCTCGAAGGTAACAATCATTTTGATACAAAAAGTTTTGAGTTGAAACATTTATATACGTTGTTGATTTGATTATGATACTTTTAATGTGATATAATTTCATTAAAACTCATACTAGAGACGCAGGATCGATAACTTTAGTAATAAATTTGTCGTCCGAAGTTTACCTACTGTTCTTGTTTATATGGATATTCAATTGAAATCGAACCTATAAACTAATTTGGAAGTTGAAAGGCAATGTTTCCCATGAAATTACAGGGTAGGCATTGAGATATAGCAGTATATAACGAGCGCGGTGAGGTTCCTACTAGTAATGATTTGGACTCATCATGTTCCAATACCTGCGTGGTACTGTGCTGTTATTGGCAGCCATGCTGCTTACTATCAGGCAGAAGTCCTGTTCGTCTCGTCTCTCTAAACAAACAAAAACTAGTTTCTTGGTAAACGCGATACATTCAAAGCTGTGATACTTCTTTCAGCAGCAGCAAATGCATTCCACTTTAAATTCCACAGCTGGGACTCGGGATCTTTTTCTCTAAGAGGGGGTTTGACAAATGACGCATGCCTCTTTCTTGTAACAGGTCGGATTGATCACAATGTTTCTCTTCAACTTTAAATCTAGTGACAACAAACTTGTACTTCTGAACTTGTAAAATTATACAAAGGTAAGTTACAATCGTGAAATCGAACATTATCGCCAGTAGACTGACAGTTTAACTTGTTTTTTATTTCCTTTGCACCAGGGGTTCTCAAACTTATTTTGTCTGCTGCCCACTTTGAGAATAAATAATATTTTAGCGCCCCCTTTTTTCACATAGGTACTCAAAAACTTAAAAACCACTATAACTTCAGTAGGTAATACACAACGGACTCCAAGCCTCTACATAACGCCTCCATTTTTTTTCTGGGTCTCATACCGTTATTACGGATTAACGGATTACCGTTATAGAAGAAGAAAGCAGCCTTTCTCAAAGTGGGCACTATGAGAAAGGCTGCTTTCTTCTTCTTGATTGTATCCTCATTACTGAGAGTCGCGACTACCATCGACGTCCTTGACCATTACATTCACATCAATGAAATTGCGCCACCTGCGCTCCGTCTTATCGTCAGGTAATTCGTAATCAATTAAAACCGGTCTTTGAATTGCAATGTTTCAGGTTTTGACTTACGTAGCTGAAATAACACAGCCGCACCTTCGTGGCGCCCTTGCTGCTACCAGCACCCTGTCTATCATCCTCGGGGTCTTTGCGCAATTCCTCTTCGGCCTATTGTTCTACTGGAGGACTGTTGCTGCCGTCAATATTACTTTCACGGTACATTAATTGCTAAACCATTGTTGATGCCCAGATTGCTGCACAGGATTAAAACAATTTACCTCAATGTTTTTCAATCCTATACGTTAGAAAGCCGGTAATTTTTTATTTTGTTTCAATGTCAATAATTTGTTATATTTTTCACCAATTTGCCACTCCTATCTGTCATGCAAAAAACAGCCTTACAAACACGCTGTAATCTTGTCAAATATGTTTGAAGGTTTTTACGGGCAGAGGCCTAAGTAAATTAAATTTTTTAATTAAAACTACTGTAGGTATGTATACTACGTACCTAACTACTTACACTAAGAAGGTCTGAATTATCCATAGATCGATGAAGATATTTTTTTTAATAAAGCGTGACGAGACGAGCAGTACATGTGCCTGATGGTAAGCAACATGCCTGCTACATAACAGTACAGTGACGCGCAGCTATTGGAACATGAAAAGTCCAAATCATTACCTAGCACTGCACTGCGCTCGTCACCCAGAGATCTAAGATGTTACGTCTCCAAGCCCTGTAATTTATAAAAACTTTTGAATCTGTCTAATAACAAGAACAAAATTTAAAAAAATGATTAACCCCCGACTACCGCGGATTTTTTATCTCTACAACATTCTACTAGTCAAGCCACGGTTATGAGTCAAGTCCTCATTTGATATCCATATTAAGGGAGTTGTGAAAAACGAAATGTATTACACCATTTTGTGGTAATTTTGTGGTAGCCGCCATCTTGGATTTACATTTGCCATAGTGCAAAGTTTTCTACTAGTCATTTGATACCCGTATTGATGTAGCAAGCTTAGTGAAAAAAATAATATAAAGCGGCATTTTGTGGTGGCGGCCATCTTGGATTTGAAATTTATTATAGTGTATAGTATTCTACTAGTCAAGTCCTTTCATTTGATACCCATATTGAGGTAGGTTGTCAAGAAATATTTTGTGGAGGCAGGCATCTTGAATCGATATTAACCCAACATAGCTATAAACATCCGCACGGATATTAACCTACAAATAAAAAGACGCATCGAAATCGCCCCATCCGTTTGAGCTCTACGGTGCCAAGACAGACACACACACAGACAGACAGACAGACACACGGACAGACAGACATCGACGTCAAACTAATAACACCCCTTTTTTGGTCGGGGGTTAAAAATAGGAAAACGCGGCGTTCGGTGACAAATAACTGAAAAGTAAAAAGTATTTTTTTTTATGTCAATGAAGAAACACACTCAAAAACTCACGTATACACGATCACCTGAACTCTACAAGTGTTCTACAATCTGCAACGTAATAGCGTATTATTAGTATTTTAGATTACCTACATTTGGTAAGAGCGGTAGAATACGAACTAATTCCCGTATCGAACGAAATCCCTTTGGCGCTCGGATAGAACACACCGTGTCTTTGGTGGGTAGACACACACATCCATCGCACTCCCTTCGGGGCCAGTGGCAATCATACAGAATTATCCGGGGGAGAAAATAAATCTGCGATATCAATCTGAGCAATCATTTTTTGTTTCCTTGTATTTTACTGACTTTTGTATTTTCTCGTAGGTCTCTGTTTGCAAACTCCGTCTGTAGTGGTACCTTTCATATGTTTGCCAATAGGTGAGACGGCTAAAAAACTAATGAGTCAGATTATCAGATTGTAAAAAAATATTGTACCTACACGTTTTTTTTCTAATGTTTCACAAATAAGAAATGACGAAGAAACAGTGTTTAGAAGTTTCGAGGGGCGTCACGTTATGGTACGATTTTTACGATAGAGTGACGTCACAACTCCCCTCTCCGGAAGTTTGATGATCCCTGATCCCTGAACCCTGACCATAGACGTATAAAAAAATTCGGACGTAGTCTCGCTAAAACGAAAACTGTGTCACTGTGTCGCCACATAATATGCACGTATTTAGCGGAACTACGTCCAACTTTTTTATACGTCCATGACCCTGATGAATGAATAGAATGGTAAATTTTTGACCCTGTTACAACGACAAAAATTTACCATTAGTAATAAGTAAGAAGTAATGTGCAAACATTACTGTTCTGTTATGAAGGGCAGTGTTCTCAGAGAAATTAGAGAGTAAAGGGATAAATTAATCATATCGTTTCATACGAGGGTCAAACTGAAAGTTCTTAGAAAATCAAAAACTGATTACATTAGCCAGTTATTAGTTTTATTATATCTTTTCAAAATATTGTCCATTCACGTCAATACACCGCTGCATGCGATGGGAAAAGCACTTTGCCCACTCGTCCTTAGGGGTATCTTCAATGGCATCGCGATACGCAGCCACCGCTTCTTCAGCATTCATAAACCGCTTTCCTTTAAGTTTTTCTTTAATTTTTGAAAATAAATAAAAATCACAAGGCGCGATGTCGGGGCTATACGGCGGATGACCCAGTAATTCAACGTTTGATGTCGCCAAATAGTCGATCGTTCGCTTGGCGGTGTGCGATGAGGCGTTGTCGTGGTGAAGGAGGATCCTACTGCGAGGTCGTTTCTCTCGAAATTTTTCCAAGACAAGTGGCAAACAATTGGTAGTGTACCATTCTGCAGAAACTGTTTTTTGATCCTCTAACACAATTGTTGCGAAATGACCTATCCTTCCAAAGAACGAGGCCACCATTTTTTTCCCCGCACTTCGATCTCTCTTCACTTTAGTTGGCAACTCCTCGAAAGGAAACACCCACTGAGCAGATTGTCTTTTGGTTTCAGGATCATAACAGTAAATCCAGCTTTCGTCACCTGTTAGTATGTCGAACATAGCATTTGAGTCACCTCCGTTAAATCTTTCAATCATTTTACGGCACCAATCCACACGATGGAGTTTTTGAGCCTCAGTCAAATTATGAGGTATCCACCGGGCGCAAAGCTTCCTGACCGCTAAATGTTCGTGTAGAATTTTGTGCACTTTACTCATACCGATGCCTAAGCTTGTCCCTCACGTAAATCATCAGTGAGATTAGTGCGACCACGTTTAAACTCATTAAACCAGTTGTAAACAGTCGCACGAGATGGGGCTTCATCGTGAAAGGCCAATCGTAGTCTATCATAACTTTCTTGTTGACTTAAATGACATCGAAAGTCATAAAAAATCATTGCACGAAAATTTTCTCGCGTTAAATTCATGTTGACGTGACACAGACAATTTTCAATTTGCTGCCAAATCGTAAAACAAATGACAAATGAATGAAGTATATACTCAGTAATATTGGCAAAGAGTTCTATTTTCAAATTATAGATTTTTTTTTTATTATATTGTTTATAAGTGGCCAGTTCTAAGAACTTTCAGTTTGACCCTCGTAGATAGGCAATGGTTTGGGTTTTTATGTCAAAAAAGCTGCGTGGCACTGAGCTGTTATGTGCAAGCGTTTTTCTTACCATCAGGCGTAGGTTTTGCTCGTACTAACACTATGTTTGTTAAACAATAATAAGTCCTACCGGCTGGAATTTTAGTCCTTTTTTGAATATACATATAGAATCAAACAATATTTATTATTTGATTCAACACCTATTTGTTATTTCAATTTATGTGATTTGGATTTCTGGAGTCTAAAATATTTGTATTTATTTGATAGATCCTAGGAGTCATCGTTCTGTGCTTTGTACCAGAGTCGCCGCATTGGCTAGTATCCAAAAAACGACATGAAGAAGCTCGAAAGGTAATAAATACATGACTAAGATATACTTGATAGTATTCCTAGTACCTTACAGGCTCCTAGTTGACGGATTAAAATGAAATAATGTAGTGGACTATTAACAGTTACGATATAGCCCAAGAGCCCACGACTGCCAGACCTTCCTTATTTTATAAAAGTTGAAATTTTTCTGTACATGTCTCCTATACAGGTAAGAACGACCAGCGACTATAGAGTTGGAGTTGTGGTTACCTGGACAGGTAACAGTTAGTAAAGGTGTATAAAATACTACTTAAAATTTGTTAGAGTATAAAGCTAAATTTTTTCCGGGATAACTTTAGAAATCTTGTCATCCATTGCCGGACACTTATGACAGTTGCTACCCCCTAAACTTGCCAGACACCCCTAAACTTTGATAAATTACAAATATACTTTCGTTATAGTATAAAAGCCAAATTTTATATTGTTACTTGGGGACCTACAAAAAGATGTTACCTAAATATCCGGACAGTTTTCGTGGTTTTTACATCTCGCCAGACACATCGAAAGTCCGCTGTAGGTGCGAGCGCGAATGCTTAGTTGATTATTTTTTTATGATATCTAATATAAAATATTTTTTTACGTTAATAGCCATGCTGTATAAAGTAAAAAATATTAGTTTAAGGGCGTGTGGGCCGTCATTTTGAATTTTTAAAACAACTTTAAGACCTTTAAAATAGTGTTTTAAACTCTGAAAAAAATATATGTATTAGTTAAGGATCTAATCTAGTGCAATTCGCAGTCAGTAACACGATTTAATGAATTTTACTTGATAGAAAAAAATCCCAAAGTTACCCCTTTTCAAAAAGTTGTTTCAAGTTTATGACAAAACTAATGAATTTTTTTACTAAGTTTTTGTACTCAACGAAAGCCACTAAAAAGTAATAGATGCATTCGCAGAGTTTGACTTGATAAAAAGTATCAGTTATTCACTATGTTTAAATATCTACCATATATATAGCGCGCCGTTCGGCCAGCCTGATCAGTCGCGTTTCGGCGCTCACGGACGACGGGCCTGTGCTTGATTTTGCAATTTTGACAACCGATAAATTTTAAATATTACGATCATAGTGCCACAGTATAACAATATCAGTAGGTATTACTAGTGAAGCACGCTATGATCTTGAATTTTGATACCGTTTTCATTGAATTGCAAATAGACGCTGATACTAATTAGTACGCTGTTTACTTTATGTTGTAGACCAATAAGGAGTCTCAAAAACTGACGTCGATACCACATCAGTAAAAATTCAATGCGGATGCAATGGAAAATAGATAAGCATCGGTAAAATATTCGTCCGTTAAATCAGAGATCGGGATAAGGAAATAATGAGAGGGGAGAAATCCCCTGCGTAAATCCCCTAATATAAATGCAAGTAAGGTATCATAAATGATACCTAACTTGCATTTATCTGCCATTTAGGTAAATTCTTTGGTAGTAAGGTACTTAGTACGTGGAAGAAAAGTCCTCACATACAGATTTTACCACTTTGGAAGAGACTTTCGCGCAAACTATTCAGTTTAGAATAAAAATGTTAGGAACTTCAATACAATTTTGAACACCTTTTCATAGATACACGTATTGTTTTGTTAGAATTTTATTTTTTTTTCTTTCCAAGTTTGTGACACCACCAAAATTTTTTGTTTTTTCTTTTTTTTTTTGTATGAAAATGTTAATATTGTTCATAGAAATTTAGACACTCGACCAAATTTGATAAGAAGCCTTTTAGGCAGTAAAATTACTCGTAGAATTTAAC
This sequence comes from Ectropis grisescens, assembly GCA_017562165.1. Taxonomy (NCBI): domain Eukaryota; kingdom Metazoa; phylum Arthropoda; class Insecta; order Lepidoptera; family Geometridae; genus Ectropis; species Ectropis grisescens. The sequence goes on along the minus strand of CM029767.1, from coordinate 11,077,245 downwards.
TCTGCACTAAATTTCCGATTCGTATTTTTATATAAGGTTTAGAATCATTTCCTGAGCATAAAATCACAAAATAATAACAAATCCAGGTGGAGCTTCAAGCGCCAGCTCGAAAAAACGTTTATGGCTGATATTCTGAAAAGTTATAAAGCCTATTATTATTGTAGAAAATAAAATTTCCCATCTTTTGTTGCCAGTAAACTTTTTTTGAACTTACCGATTACGATTTATTATGTCAAATTTGATGATAACAATGTAAAAATAATAAGATGTGAATTCTGTTCCCAGTAGCATAAACATGTCCCTTTTACCGGAATGGAAGAAGGGTTATGTTTTTCGCGCGTATCTTTATGTTTGTAAATCTTTTATTTCCACATATCTTCCAAACGGCTGGATGGATTTTGGCAACTAAGATATTCTAAGACTAGTCTGGCTCGCCAAAGTGTCCTTAGATAGTAGGTAATATTTTTTACGTGTAGATTTTTTGTAGTCGGGGTTTTTATATTAAAGTTATTCTATCATATTGCTCGTTGCTCGAATAAACAGCACCGTTCATCATCATGATTGAAGAGTTGAACGAGGAGTTTGGTCTCCACTTTTGTAATAAGAACAACTAAGCTGTGAAACGCATTGCCAGAGTGGGTTTTTGTCGAAGGTTCGAACCTTGGGGTTACGAGGTACACTGTGCTTGTTTCTATTAGAGAAACAAGTTCCATCGTAGACAACATCATTTTCATCCACTATTATCGGCATCATAGCAATCGTATCATTGAATGGGTTAAAATCGTAAACGGTAAGTTTAACAAAAAAGTTTACTAGCAACAAAAGATGCAAAATTTTATTTTCTACAATTATTGTCAAAATATATAGTTTCCAAAATATCGGTTAAAACAATTTTTTCAATTGGCGTTTGAAGATCTACCTGGATCTGTGAGAATTTTGTAATTTTATGCTCAGTAAGTGATCTTTACCTCATAGAAAAATTGGATTAGAAATTTAGTGCAAAGTTGAAAAAAATCCTTCTATTTTTACTGGCCTTTCATTACGTTTCAGCACATTTTTTTTAATGTTTGACGAACTTGTGAATTATTAGGAAACATTTTAAAAATATGCCTGAAATTGGAAAAGCTGTTCTCAACTTATAGTGTGACCAAAAGAAAAGGTTGAATTTTGTATATCTACGAGTATAGATAAATTTAATATTTCTTGTTGTATTTCTAAATTGTTATCACTAGTATAAACAAATCTTGAACAAAAAAATTAGTTTAAATTACATAGTCAAATATTGTAATGTTATTTCTGCACTGTGGCACTGATTCCGCGGTCGGTGACGGTCGCGAGAGCAAGACAGCGTTAAATGCCTAATTTGACAGAACTACCTGGCCTTAATATCATAAAAATATAATAAAAAGCAAAGATCTTAATACCCCGATGTGCCCTCCCAAACTTCAGAGCGCACGGAATCATGTCATTGTTGGGAAGAGTGAGCTCAATCATTCCGTTCCAGTCGGTTGCAGGAAGCGGTGAACGCCGGACGCTTTTACTTTTCACTATTCGTTGTCAACAACCAAAATAAGCAGAACCACAGCATATCGCGCCGCTAGCGATTTTAGGGGTCAAGTAGATTGGTTATGTGTAAACTACTTACGACACACGTACAGGCGCAGTTTATTATTAATTTCACGTTACTCAGGGCACATTCATTGGTTTATATCGATGATTACAGGTAAAAAGTATGATTACAGGTAAAAAAAAATATTTAAACTTGTTTATTAATTTAAGCATTGTCGTTATTATTAGCTTCCTTTTCAGTTAAAATATTTGCATCCTGAGTTGAATCATTATTTTCACTAACATCTGGTTTACAAATTTCAATATTTTCTTGAGAAGTTGTAGCTTGAGGTTCTATTGATTAAATTAAATTCAATTCAATTCATTTATTCATACCATAAATTCAAAAGAACACTTGGTAACGTCATTTGCAAAAAGGCAAAGAATCTGTGTACATAATATGATAAAATAACAACGTCAAAAAGAATAAAGCAGCTGTAAAGGGGCCTAGTCAATTACATGCAGCTGTAAAAAGGCTTTATCGAAGACAATATAACAAATAATCAATACACACAGTATACAGATACTACATTAGTACAAACAATGTAACATCAAAAGTCTTAAAAATCTATTATTTTACCTTATTACAACATTCTAATTTCGACACATTTCTCTTCCATACGTTACTATCTTTAACAAAGTCGTCTATATTATAATATGCCTGGCTCAATAGGTAGCTTTTTATTTCATTTTTAAACTTGGTTTCATTGAGGCCTTCCACTTGTACAGGGATTGCATTATAGAAGCGAATACCATTACATCTATATTTTTATGTTTCTTTATCATAAAAGGTAGATCATTAACGTATATAAGAAACAAGAAAGGTCCAAGTATGGAACCTTGTTGAAAAATCAAATGAGTCGCCTATAAGAATGGGTGTACACCCATTCTTATAGGCGACTCATTTGATTGCACACCGTCAACATCGACTATTTGTACACGGTCTTTAAGATATGAAGAAATGAAATTTAGAGCTGGTTTCGAAACCCCATAAAACTGCAGTTTCTTTAAAAGAGTGTCATGATGAACACAGTCGATTCAGAAGTTAAACTTGATTGCAATGTTTTTGAAGATTCTGTAGAGGAAAACTGTAAATGAGATGGTTCTGTGGTCAACTTAGGTATCAACGACGAGGTTGTTGAGCTACTGTTTGTAGGTACACTGGCTGATTTTTGTTTTTTAATGTTTTTTTGTCCGTTTTTCAGGTGCAGAAATTATGTATTTTTTCATAAGTCCTGTAAATGCTTTATTACATTCCCGATGATATCCATTTTCTGTATACTCATCAGGCAAAATAATGTCTTTATATTTAAGGTTATTCTTTTTCTGACTTTTAAAACAGTTTGACATTTTTTTAATGTTTCTTCCGAGAACAATATTATTTTACCATCACTTTATTACAAACAAAACAAATTAATGTATCTCCCATGATAAATAACACTTAGTAACATTTTAATAACATTTTACTAAAATTACTTTTATATCACAAAAAACTGCACAAATATCGATTATAAAACTTTGGTTGTATCTACACATAACAATTCAGTACATCATTAAATCAAAGATAATGTAAGACACTAAATAACAGATGTTCGCAGTAAAAATACGCACTCAACTAAGCGCTCTATCTAACTCGCACCCGCTTGAACAGTGTTACCTCGCGCTCGTATCTACAGCGGACTTTCAATGTGTGAGGTTGACACGTAGACTGTGTACGTGGACAGACTAATCCGCAGGCAGAAACGCCTATTGTTGGCTTTCGCTTTCGGTTGGTTTTCTTCGGTTGAGAAGAAACCGTACCGTAAGACTGGGTACTCTCGCAGTATTTTCATTGACACATCAAAGTGTGCGGTGAATATCAGATGCAGTGTTATCAGTAGCTTGAGACACTACATCAACTTCACAAAGTAAATGCTCGCAGAAAGGTATTTCGGTAGCAAGGTATTGCACGTTGGCGGATGAATCCTTTTCTATGATGCTCGCAGAAAGGTATTTCAGTAGTAAGGTATTGCACGTCTGCTGCAAGGATACATCCATCCTTTTCTATGAACTCATAATTATGTCATCCAACGGCAGCTTCTTCTCAAGCAGGTTTTATTCGTAGTAGTATTTTTTTGCAATCATCTTTTTTTTAACCTCCTCAGATCCTCACGAAGCTCATAAAAAAATTTCGGCGTCTTCAAAGCATCTGGATCAATAAAATTCTTGGTCGACGAATTGTCAATTTCACGTGGGCAGAAATTCAAGTTTCTTCGATGCCTCTTCTGATGACGACGCAGGATGGCCGTGACGACACCGTGACGGATTACTATAGGAGTTCCCATTTCGGGCATAATTAAAAACACTCAACTTTACTCCAATCGAAATTCACTTGTCATTAACATAGAATACAAGAATTTACAACAGATTAGGTGTTTACTCTCCGAGCGTAGACAAGCAACTGTGTGCTCCGCTTTTGTTTTTTCTTTTTTTTTTCTAACTGACTTATGGCTGCTGGCCCGGAGGCCCCTACTGCCTATCTGACTATTGAGTTAGCGCCGGAGGCGCAGGACTCAAAATAACCTAATCTGTCATCCTAACATACATACTTACGAATCTGACCTGTAAGAAAAATCGAATTAACTAGGAGAGAGCTACCTGGCTAACTAACTCATACATACATACCGAACATAAGCGCTCTAGCTGAGCGCTATCGGACCTAGTGTGTGTGCTCCGCTACAGCGCGCGCCTTTCTATAGCACGGTGGTGGGGTGATTGTAGAGGGGGCGAGTGTTGTGAGTCACTTGTTTACGACCCGTTCGGAGCGTTGTTCGAGAGATGACGTAGCATGTTGTTTTTGCGCCGATATGTATATAAATAATAATTATAATTATTACTTACTTCTTATCATCGATATAATGAATGTGCCCTGAGTAACTTGAATTTAGTAATAAGCTGCGGCTCTATGTGTGTCGTAAGTAGTTTAAACATAACCAATCTTCTTGACCCCTAAAATCGCTAGCGGCGCGATATGCTGTGGTTCTACTTATTTTGGCTATCGACAACGAATAGTGTAAGTAAAAACGTCCGGTATTCACCGCTTCCTGCAACCGACTGGAACGAAATGATTCAGCTCACTTTTCCCAACAATGACATGATTCCGTGCGCCCTGAAGTTTCGGAGGGCACATCTGGGTATTGAGATCTTTGGTTTTTATAATTTTTTTAATCCCCGACCAAAAAAAGGGGTGTTTTAAGTTTGACGTCGATGTATGTCTGTCTGTCTGTGTGTGTGTCTGTCTGTGGCACCGTAGAGCTCAAACGGATAGGCCGATTTCGATGCGGTTTTTTTATTTGAAAGTTAATACGCGTGCAGATGTCCTTAGCTATGTTTGGTTAATATAGATTCAAGATGGCCGCCGCCACAAAATAGCGGACAAAATATTTCTTCACAACCTACCTCAATATGGGTATCAAATGAAAGGACTTGACTAGTAGAATACTATAGCACTATAAAAAATCTAATTCAAGATGGCCGCTACCACAAAATGGCGAATTTTCTTATTTCTTTCACTACTGCCTCAATATGGGTATCAAACGAAAGGGCTTGACTAGTAAAATACATTGCACTATGACAAATTTCAAATACAAGATGGCCGCTTCCACAAAATGGCGAAACACATTTCTTTTTTTCACAACTCCCTTAATATGGGTATCAAATGAAAGGGCTTGACTAGTAGAATTTTGTACGGATAACAAATCTGAGGTAGTCGGCGGTTAGTCAAAATTTTTAATTTTGTTCTTGTTATGATATTAACCTAATATTTTTTACTTTATACAACATGGCTATGAAAGTAATACAATTATTTTTTATTAGATATCTTAAAAAAAACGACTAAGCATTCGCGCTCGCACCTACAGTGGACTTTCGATGTGTCTGGCAAGATGTAAAAACCATGAAAACTGTCCGGCTATATTGAGGTAACATCTTTTTATAGGTCCCCAAGTAACATATATAAAATCTAGCTTTTATACTATAGCGAAAGTACAATTGTAATTTGTCAAAGTTTAGGGGTGTCTGGCAGGGGGTAGCAACTGTCATAAGTGTCCGGCAATGGATGACGAGATTTATAAAGTTATTCCGAAGAAAATGTAAAAAAATTGAGCTTTATGCTCTAACAAATTTTAAGTACTATTTTATACGCCTTTACTACCTGTTATCTGCCCAGGTAACCACAACCCAAACTCTATAATCGCTGGTGGTTCTTACCTGTATAGGAGACATGTACAGAGAAAATTTTAACTTTTATAAAATAGGGAAGGTCTGGCCGTTATGGGCTCTTGCTCTAATAAAAAAAGGGTAGATTATGCAATTTGTTTTGTTATATATTGCGTGCATTTGATAAATATTTATATACATTTGATAATATTTTCTTAACAGTTATTTGTTATTAAGTGCAAAGTTGCTTTTTAACATTTTACATATAATAATATGTATAAAGTTTGACCCCATCCTCTTCGCCGGGAGGACCCCAGAAGTGTGACACAGAAGCAAAGTCGTCTTCTTCAAAAAGGGTGATAATAGTTAATAGTTGTAGAATCCTTCGCTTGCTCGGTCATCAAAATTAAGCACGCGGTTAAAAATAACAACAAAGATCTGTTAAGAAACTATCAACCGATATCTTTTGTGAGCTATGTTTATAAGTTAGTTTTGAGCGCCATCATTTCATAGCTGAAGACTCCTCTCAATTTCCATGTCGATAACACAAGTATTCGTTGAAAACATAAAGTGATATTTGTTTCCAGAGTTTGCAATGGCTTCGTGGTTGGACTACTTCAAGCCAAGTAGAAGTTGAATTAAAGGACATTCAGGCGCTGTATTTGAAGGAAAAAGGTAACAAATGACGTTATACAACAATGTATTCGATGTATCCCGATAACAATTTATCTTCACGCTCGTCTATGTTTATCTTTTTCTTGTGTGGTGCTCTTATAAACATAATAACAATTAAGAACTACTCGTCACAGATTCCTTAGAAGTATTGGACGAGACATTCGCCGAAAAATGTTCACACTACTTGAAGAGGAGCTTTCTCATACCGTTCTCTTTGATCAGTCTCGCTTTCTTTGTGGGACACTTTAGTGGGATGACCACATTGCAGGTAAAGATTTGATTAATCATAAATACTATCTAGTTTATAAGACAAAATGGAGTTTGTGCTTTTGGGTTCAGCAATGATCAGATTGGGTTGGGGAGAACATCCGATTTCACAACATTTCGACCGTAGGTTTGATCGCCGCTTGCAGCTCTGATTATTATTGATATGACAACGTCAAATAAATCGATGAACGCCGGGTGCATGGACGAAAAACTGTCCTGTTACGCTCATTGTCCCGAAACGCTCATTGTACGCTTGCGTCGCATCTATCAATGTTTTTATGATGTTGTCACGTCAAACGTGAAACTATCGTCCGTAAACCGACCTTTGCAGACAACCATGTTTTTTTTAAAGTGAAAACTTCTTTTGTCTCGTCTAGAAAAAAATTTCGTGGGCTGCGAATTGAAATCTAGCGTCACGCTCGGTTATGATAACAGCTTTTCGGGTAAACTCGGGATGCTAGTTTCTATATGTTAACGTAAATGTATGGAATATATTATTGTGTACAATTCCTAGGAAATGTATGTTATTCTTAAAATCACCCGGAAATGTGTGAAATAAATTATATTAGACACATTTCCTAGGAAATCTATACATTTACTTAATGGCAATCGGAAAGACTAAAAAAACTATATACTTAAACTAAAATACAAAAAAAATCATTAAGTACAGCAAAAAACAAATGAATGACGGTTTTCAAAACACGAAAGCATGAGTAAATTTAGTAAATAGCTGTATAAATGTTAAAATTGGAATTCCTAACCAAAGAAGAGATATTTAAGATCAAAGTGGCCAGTACGACAAAACACCTCATCTAACCACCAGCTTAGTACCTACGTCACAGCCGCGTTGCAATCTTTAATTGCCATCTTGAAGTTATAATCCGTGAAGGCATGCAGTGGCACAGCCGACGATCACAACACAAAACGACGTATTGCATCGTCGTAGTACCTACTACCTTTGCTAGAGTTGTATCAGAAATGTCAACGATTTGTTTAAGCTTTATACATAATTTAGTATTATTATTAATTTACATTTTTCTATCAGCTACTAATGAGGACCTAACACTGCTTCCATTTCAGACATATGCAGTATCGATATTCCAAATGTTGGAAGTCCCCATAGACAAGTACTATGCGACACTTATGCTTGGAATCATCCAGATCGTGGGCACGGGGATGTGTGTCATCCTCGTACACTTCACAGGAAAGCGGCCTCTGACTCTCGTTTCTACTGCAGGCGCAGCTGTTTGCTGCCTGCTCGTCGCATACTATGATTACTATATCACGGTAATACTCAGCTATCACTCACTACTTATATAACTCAGCATTCATCTACCATCTATGAGAGTGAATCGGTTTCTTCTAGGTAAACACGCTCCATCGTAGACCGCATCGTCGCTTAACATCAGGCGAGATGGCGGTCAAGTGTAAACCTATAAAAGTTAAAAAATACTTTTCTCCTCATTGGATTGATGCTGTCATTTCCATGTCATTTCATATATTTGTCGTCAAGTAACAACTCATTGTGAGGCTAAGCCACAATAAAAGCCATAAAGCAAGCAACTCTGCAATCTTACCGCCGTGCATGCCCAGCCCCATTTCGATGATAGGTGGAACGGGCTCTTACTTCTTTTATCGTTTTTTTTTGTTTACAACTGGCAATTTGTCGATAATTGACGATGTGGTCATCAGCGGGGCGCGCTTTTTTTTTAAATAAAGAGTGACGAGACAAGCAGGACATGTGCCTGATGGTAAGCAACATGCCTGCAACATAACAGCACAGTGACACGCATCTATTGAAATATGAAAACTCCAAATCATTACCTAGCACTGCACTGCGCTCGTCACCCAGAGATCTAAGATGTTATATCTTATATCTCTAAGCAAAACGCTCTAAGTTCTAAGCGCTCACCGAAAAGAAACTAATTTGATCTAGACTTGAAGACACCCAGATAAAATACATCAAAAATACCTACTCAGCTAACATATTCCACTATTTTAATGTTTTTGTGACCAAAGTGGAGTCAAAACTCTTCGTTCCACTCTTTGGATCGTCAACCATGAAACGGCGTGGCTTTCTTGAGCTATATAAGCAGTCCGATAGAAAAAAGAGCAAGATGGTAAATATTATGTCAGGTGAACACCGAGCTTTATAATTAAAATTTCTCCGAAATAACAAAAACCGACTGCAATTTAAAATTAAACTCGGACACTCTACAATATTTCACAACTATTGTGAAATCAACTAAACACCCTATTCCAACGAAACAGCGGCATCCAAGTAGGCAAATTTTAGATTTTTGTTGACATTTCAAAGTATAATTTAAATGGGACCACCTCTAAAGTATGATGTATCAAACAAAAAAAGAAGCATCAAAATCGATTCAGAATAGGCGAAGCTGTCGCATAACATAGCTACATACAAAAAAAACTTCTAACTGAATTTAGAAGAGGAGGTATTTTTTTATCGAAGCCGGTCAAAAACCATAAACTTTCAAACATTGCGGGCAAGTTTGGACTTACTTTGAAGTGTTTTTAAATAAGGGAGTTGTTGACAATGGGCTTTTTGACATCTCTGTCCATTGAATCCCTCCAGTTACATAGCCGACCCATTTCGGAGTTGTAAACACAACTTACTCCTGGCTAATAATAACCCGTTGTTCCCGATTTAGATGAATCATTTTCCCTTTTCCTTTCATAAGTCACATTAGGGTGGTTGGAGTTGAAGCTTTAAAAAATCCACCAATCTTTACGTTTACTGGAAATCGGATCGTATTCGGAAACAAGTAGGTAATCCATCTGAAAATTAGCAAATTGTAGAGACATCGGACCAGACCTTCTATCACAGAACGTAACCATTGGGGTAGACGTGCTCTTGTGTAGAAACAGCGAATCGGCAAACGTAATGTAGGATACCCTGAGGTTAGATGAACTGACGATTTACGTAAGCCGGCCGAATTTGGATGGAAATGTAAAGCTGAAGATCGACCTGACTGGTGAGTCAAGGAAAAAGCCTATGGTTGATGATGATGAGGTATAAGGATATATATTAAGAACTAGGTACTTACCTAGATTTCGACCTAGATAAAATTCGTTAACGTCTGTAAGATGACGATGGCTAACCGCGGCGGTAAATTGTTCCAGTATATCCAAGTCCCATCAATACCTTCCAGTTCAACAACGAACACCACTGCGCTAAACGGAACTGCCGGAATGGAGAATGCGGTGGTAAGTAGGTGATACCCACTGAAAAGTGAAAGCTGTAACTACTTACAGTTTTATATTAATACTTCTCCGCTATTTTTTTAAGTTAATATTTTTTATTTATTATATTCTATTCGCTATTAAGTTCTGGGAAATTGGTGCATAGCGTACCTAATGAGAGAAAGAGGAGAAAGATGAAATTCTTACACTTGTGTATTTTGACAAGCTTCCCAAAAGTATGCATTTAAATGTTTATTACCTAACTAGCAAATTTTATGGGGTAAGAATATATTTACTAGTGTTTGGTATATGTACTGTCAGACTGACACCTATTTTTAGTCCCGAAATGTATCCTAATCCGTTTAGTTGTACGACGTGATTGGCAACAAAGACCGAAAGATTTTCATACGAAAAGTTAGTGTTATTTTTTTATTATTATTGAAAAAGCTAACTTGCCGCACCGTCGTCACGACATAAGCGTTACTTGAGCTTTCTGCACTAATACAAGTCAGGCATAACCTAAGTTATGGCTGGTCTAGTCGGGAGGACGGCAACTGCCGACTCGGAGTGGTTCGAATCCCACGCACACCTTTTTTTCGAAGTCATGTGCGTAATACCGCTAACTTATAAACGGTGAAGCAAACATCGTGGAAAATGGATTTATTCCCAAAATATTACGGGGTCACCAACCCGCAGTGGGCCAGCGTGGTGGATTGTGGCTTTAACTTTATGCTTGCGAGAGAAGGTCCCGAGTCCCGGCGGTGGGATAATTTTGTGAGCTGCTTGTGCACTAATACAAATCCGGTCGGCAGTAAACACAATATGTCTGTCCAAAAAGTTGGTGTTTTGTTTTTCACTCCTCATTATTTCGCAGGTTAGAAATCCCTTGTCCTGGGTCCCAACTACACTGCTATTGCTTCTGGCCCTCCTAACGCACACGGGCATCCGTTTACTGCCCTGGGTTCTTATTGGAGAAGTAAGTGAGAGAAGATGTTTTCACAAACATTACAGTACGTTGGTTGTGTTGACTGGCACTTTAACGAATAACAGTAGGTACTAGTCGAGATTAGCCCTTGAAACAAACCAAAGTTCGTAACTTCGAAAACTTATTCCTAACTTCGTAAACATTCGTAAAGCAAATATGTTTATGGAAATATAGAAGAGCGCCCATAGCGGGCGCTTAGCTGTAAGCTGTAAGTAATATGATAATTCTGTAACAGCATAGAAATCAACTTGAAAAAATCATATCATTGTCTACTATTGCACTGTGCTCGCCACTTGCATAAAATCGGGCTGAAGGGCAATGTTCCCAGATAAATTATAGGACAAAGAAACGATTCTTAAATAAATTGCCATAAATATCTAGGTGCAGTGCAATGCCAGGCAGTGACTAGAGCTGGGCTCTTCGTGTTTAAATAGTGACGTGGCACTGTGCAGCATTTATACATCAGGCGCATATTTTGCTCATACCGTCACTTTAATAAAATAAATCTAAAAACGTACATATATATTTTTGCACGCTTGAACTATTTGAAATCAAATTTGCATATTATTGGTGGTCAATTGATTATCTAACTACATGGTTTCAGTATTAGTTTTCGATGACTGATTGGTGGCTAATAACAGGAAACATGAGCTGCAGTCGTCCATCGACACCATTGCTAGCCGTGGTCGACATTCGAAATGTCGCGCCTCAAAGTGGACGATAAAGGCGTAGGGTCAACGTAGGATCGGGACGAGTGGCGTACATGTCTGAGAATGATGGTGATGAATGATGTTTTCAGATTTTAAGCTCCAAGACCCGTTCAGGAGGTGCCGGTCTCGCTAGCGCCGTCGGATACCTGTTCGGGTTTCTTACCAACAAATTGTATATCAGTTTGTTGGACGAACTTGCCATATGGGGCACGTATGGCATGTATGGTATCATATGGTAAGTCTTTGCTCCTTCTTCATCAAGCTTTTTCTCCACAATTATAAAAAATCTTTGGGGCACAAGACATTTTGTGGTGGATGAACTAACTATATTAAATGCCATAAATGTTTAAATCGACTACCATACTAGTTACTAACAGCGCACCGCGGTTTCACCCACGTACCACGTAGTCCTGATCCTGCTATTTTCCCGGGATAAAAAATTGCCTATGACATCTAGACCATTATCTATATATGTACTAAATTTCATCTAAATCCATTCAGTAGTTAAGAGTAACATCATCCATCGATCCGTACTTACACACTTTCGCGTTTATAATTCGACACGAACGAGTAGATCTCGACTTCCCTAATTAAGTAATGTACATTTATTGTTTAATTTTTTGTCTGAGGTAAGGGATTTTCCCTTTTATTTCCAGTCATGACTAACGTTTCAATTGGAATTGTTGAACAATGTTAACACGCTTAAGTCGAGTTAAGGGTTCTCAAGTCTTTTAAGCCTCTCAGCGCTTCTTCGAGGTTTATTCAAATAATTTAAAATATATTTTAAGAAATAAAGTTAGAGGTAACATTACTTCTAACTTTATTTCTTTCTTTATCACTTGCTTTTCTTTATTACTTTCTTTAAAAAAATGTAGGTGTCAACACTGACGCACGTATTGGCACGGATATCAGCTGATTTAAAACTCTACTGCATTGTAGTTAGGGTGGTTACTTATGTGGGCGGATGAAAAAAATAAGTATAAACCGGGTTACGTATTAAGGCTCTGTCCTTTCAAACAAAATTGTATCTCAATTCAGGAAACTTAACATATTTTAATTAATTTTAGTTCCGTCGGATGCTGTATTTTCTACTTCATTTTACCCGAAACTGAAGGAAAGAAGCTGAATGACATCGAGAATCACTTTGCTGGCATCAAGAAAATAAGCAACAACGTTTATCGTCCAAAGGTATAAAAACTGTGGTAATAATGGTTGTGGTGCAATATTAATATTAGATTCCAGGCCAAAACGAAAATAAACTTATACCTACGGGGCCGTTCGAGTATTCCGTAAGCAGATTTATTGCATTTTTTTTTTTTTATTGGTATGATAGCAATTAACAAATCAAAACTTAAATAAACTACTTATGATAAACTTAAGAATATGAATTTGTTCATCTAAATGTCGTACACGGCATTGATAACAATTACTAAATAACATTAAGACAACGCCAACTTACACAACGAAATTTCAAGAAATGTTTTATGAATATTTTGCGACAATCTTATTCTAGAACATATCCGAAAGCCATGATATGTTAAATATCCAAAGAATATAGTAACTTTTTGGAGCCATTAAGATTCTGATAAAAGATATCGAGTTCATCGCATTTGTTACAACAGATATCGTTATATAGTTCACACATGCGATACAATGGATTATTGCGCCCTACATTGTTTTTGGTAGATGGAATATCAAAAAACCCACGAGTAGGTCTGCGCACTGATATTTTACGAGTAGAATAATTGACGTCAGCAACCAATTCATCACCCAATGAACCGTTCGCAATCTTATGAAGCAAACACAAATCAGCAATTTTACGCCTTTGTAATAGACTGTCTAAGTTAAAATGTGCCAGCTGGTCTTCGTACTCAGGAAGAGTTCTCCGTAAACCTTGTTTGATACTTAATTGCCTGAGAAACCGCCGTTGTATAGATTCAATACTATCCCTGTCCACTTTGTAAATAGGAACCCAAATTGACGAACAGTACTCGAGCTGTGACCTAACCAACGATACGTACAGTGTTTTGAACGAGTTCATTTGTTTGAAGGGTTTTGCGGTTCGCATTATAAAACCTAACATTCCACCGGCCCTAGCCACAATAGTTTTGTAATGGAATTTAAAATTCAGTGAAAAATCCAACCAGACACCTAGATCCTTCACGACACCTACCTTACTCAGGCCAATGCTGTCAATTAAATACTGATAATCAATTATAGTTTTCTTCTTTGTGAAAGTTATATACTGACATTTGTCTATATTTAAGGGCACACCGTTCAACCCACACCACTCATCAATCATGTTAATATTATGCTGAAGTAACAGACAGTCCTCTCTGCAAGTTATCTCAGCGTACAACTTTATATCGTCTGCATAAGCCAGATACGGACAAGTCATTCTATCCAGCAGATCATTGATGAATATCAAAAAAATCAAAGGACCCAAATTAGATCCTTGCGGCACTCCTGTTGTTGGTTCGAATGGTTTGGACTCATAACCGTGCAAAGCTACAAGCTGAGTACGACTCATGAGATAAGTACGAAACCAGCGATGAAGATTACCGTGCACACCTAAATGAAAGAGCTTGGCGAAGAGTATGTCGTGATTCACTCGATCGAAAGCCTTTGCAAAATGATTAAATTATATTTATTATTGACCCCCCTTGTCATCAAAACTAAGCAAAGCTACCGAATGGCGTATTATAAGAGAGGCCTATGTCCAGCAGTGGACTAACAAATGACTGATGATGATGATTGGTTGCAATGTAGAGGTACTGCTACTAAAAATAAATTATTTGTTTCATATAAAAGTAACTTGACAGTTTTCACCAATACGTTACAGTAGTCATTATTATTAGTTACACATGCTTATATATTGCAAGGGCGTGTGGGCCGTAATTTTGAATTTTTAAAACAACTTTATGACCTTTAAAATAGTGTATTAAACTCTGAAAAAAATAAATGTATTAGTTAAGGATCTAATCTAGTGCAATTCGCAGTTAATAACACGATTTAATGAATTTTACTTGATCGAAAAAAATTCCAAAGTTACCCCTTTTCAAAACGTTTTTTCAAGTTTATGACTAAACTAATGATTTTTTTACTAAATTTTTGTACTCAACGAAAGCCACTAAAAAGTTATAGATGCATTCGCAGAGTTTGACTTGATAACAAGTATCAGCTATTCACTATGTTTTAATATCTACCATATATTTAGCGCGCCGTTCGGCAGGCCTAATCAGTCGCGTTTCGGTGCTCACGGACGACGGGCCTCAAAATTGCAAAATCAAGCACAGGCCCGTGCCTGTGCTTGATTTTGCAATTTTGACAACCACTAAATTTTAAATATTACGATCATAGTGCCACAGTACTCGTATAACAATATCAGCAGGTATTACTAGTGAAGCACGCTATGATCTTGATTTTTGATACCGTTTTCATTAGAATTGCAAATAGACGCTGATACTAATTAGTACGCTGTTTACTTTATGTTGTAGACCAATAGGGGAGTCTCAAAAAACTGACGTCGATAACACATCAGTAAAAAATTCAATGCGGATGCAATGGAACATAGATAAGTATCGGTAAAATATTCGTCCGTCAAATCAGAGATCGGGATAAGAAAGTAATGAGAGGGGAGAAATCCCCTACGTAAATCCCCTAATATAAATGCAAGTTAGGTATCATAAATGATACCTAACTTGCATACATATATATGCCATTTTGGTAAATTCTTTGGTAGTAAGGTACTTAGTACTTGGAAGAAAAGTCTTCACATACAGATTTTACCACTTTGGAAGAGACTCTTGCGCAAACTATTCAGTTTAGAAAAAAAATGTTAGGAACTTCAATACAATTTTTGAACACCTATCCATAGATACACGTATGGTTTTGATAGAATTTTTTTTTTATTTCTTTTCCAAGTTTGTGACACCACCAAAATTTATTGTTTTTCCTTTTTTTTATGAAAATGTTAATATTGTTCATAGAATACATGTACTTACCAAGTTTTAATAGTATACTTAGAAAAATGGCTGTCACATACGGATGGACAGACATAACGAATATTTTAAAATTTGTCTACGAATCCCTAAAAACCCAACTTCGTTCATTTAAAACTTATTTAAAATGAAATTTTGACACTCGACCAAATTTGATAAGAAGCCTTTTAGGCAGTAAAATTACTCGTAGAATTTAACTAAGTACGGTACACACCGCCAGTTTCTGTCCCTCGATTTATGGACTGTAAAATTTTAAAGTTATGAAAAGAAAAGAGGTGAGAAATAATTATTCTTTCAACAAACGGCAATGAGAGATAGAAGATTTTCCACCAACCTTTTTAACCGCTCCCGTCTAGGGCACCACAATAATAAATAAATAAATAATAAAATAAGATGCCAATAATGCCTCAGGAGATCTCCTTGCCGAATAGGATGATGAAGCCCCAGGGCTTCACGAGGTTTTCTTGAGAGGTGTAGCTGCTTCTGTCGTCGACGTGTGACTGCCGGTCAACGGTTGCAGCCGCAAATATTGGAGGGAATCTCTAACATACTCTCATGCCATTTATAAAGATCGAACAAACGCTGTACTAAATTTCCGATTAGTATTTTTTTATATAGGGTTTAGAAACATTTCCTGAGCATAAAATTACAAAATAATAACAAATCCAGGTGGAGCTTCAAGCGCCAGCTCGAAAATACGTTTTTGGCCGATATTCCGAAAAAGTTATAAAGCCTATTATTATTGTAGAAAATAAAATTTCCCATCTTTTGTTGCCAGTAAACTTTTTTTTCGAACTTACCGATTCCGATTTATTATGTCCAATTTAATGATAACAATGTAAAAAAATAAGATGTGAATTTTTTTCCCAGTAGCATAAACATGTCTCTTTTTACCGGAATGGAAGAAGGGTTATGTTTTTCGTGCGTATCTTTATGTTTGTAAAACTTTTATTTCCACATATCTTCCAAACGGCTGGATGGATTTTGGTAACTAAGATATTCTAAGACTAGTCTCATTCGCCAAAGTGTCCTTAGATAGTAGGTAATATTTTTTTACGTGTAGTTTTTTGTGTAGTCGGGGTTTTTAAATTAAAGTTATTCTATCATATTGCTCGTTGCTCGAATAAACAGCACCGTTCATTATCATGATTGAAGAGTTGAACGAAGAGTTAGGTCTCCGCTTTTGTAATAAGAACAACTAAGCTGTGAAACGCATTGCCAGAGTGGGTTTTTGTCGAAGGTTCGAATTTGGGGTTACGAGGTACACTGTGTTTGTTTCTATTAGAGAAGCAAGTTCCATCGTAGACCACATCATTTTCATCCACTATCATCGGCAATATCGCAACCGTATCATTAAATGGGTTATAAATCGTAAACGGTAAGTTTTACAAAAAAAGTTTACTAGCAACAAAAGATGCAAAATTTTATTTTCTACAATTATTGTCAAAATATATAGTTTCCAAAATATCGGCTAAAACAGTTTTTTTTCAAGTGGCGTTTGAAGCTCTACCTGGATCTGTGAGCATTTTGTAATTTTATGCTCAGTAAGTGATCTTTACCTCATAGAAAAAATTGGTTTAGAAATTGAGTGCAAAGTTGACCAAAAAACTTTCTATTTTTACTGGCCTTTCATTACGTTTCAGTATATTTTTTTTAATTTTTGACGAACTTGTGAAAAACATTTTAAAAAGATGCATGAAATTGGAAAAGCCGTTCTCAACTTATAGTGTGACCAATAAGAAAAGGTTGAGTTTTGTATACCTACGAGTATAGATAAATTTAATATTTCATCGTTTATATATCAAAAAAACTCTTATCACTTCACAATTCACAAAATTGTTATCACTAGTATAAACAAATCTTGAACAAAAAATGAGTTTAAATTACATAGTCCAATATTTTAATGTTATTTCTGCACTGTGGCACCGATTCCGCGGTTGGTGACGGTCGCGAGAACAAGACAGCGTTAAATGCCTAATTTGACAGAACTACCTGGCCTTAAATCACAATTATTATAGAGCGATGACACAATTATGTAGGTACTATAACATGAAAATTTCTAGATAGGTACCTACGTTTAAAATTACAAAAATTACGTCTGATAAATAAATAAATAAATATTCGTGGACAATTCACACAACACCATCTGACCCCAAACTAAGCAAAGCTTGTACTATGGCGGCCAGATAGCTGATATAATACACATATAGTTTTAAATACATACTTATTATAAATTGAAACACCCAGACACAGTGCAACCATTGGAATTCATCACACAAATATTTGCACTGGGTGGGAATCGAGCCCACGACCCTCGGCTTCGCAGGCAGAGTTACTAGCCACGAGGGCAGTAAATTAGTAAATAATTAAAATAATATCAAGTTCTTACGTCTAGGAAACTTCTTCACAATAAGATAGAAAGGCCCTCTACATGTCTGCCCTTTTTGCTGAAAATATGTCTAATTCTGGGTGCGACACTCCAAGCAAGTCGTTGAGAAGTGCCTGTGCTCGGAAAATTGGAGTGCTGCCTCGCCAAAGTGCGCGCTAGCATGTATTACATAGTAAAAAAGGTCGTAGCCACCACGACTCCGCTCCCACCAGACAAATAAAATATCACTCAAATATGGGCTTATGCCATGCTTGTTAAGATATAGATTACATTGGCAACATAAATTAGCAAATGGCTCGCTGGCAGCGAGCTAACTTGATATTTTTTTCTTCTGAAAATGCCTCGTTGATGAATTATCATTCGTTTACGTAATTTTGGCGAAGAACGTACCTATTCCTTGAGTAATCATGAGTGCAACTGGTTTACAGAGATTTTAATGTAAAAGAAAGATAATGGCAGATGGCATTTTATTTTGGAGGCAGTGGTAAAGTGAAATGGTATTTCTTTTGCCTATTTGTGATGACATGTGGACTGTGGATAAGTCTAATAACAAGAATAAAATTAAACATTTTGATTAACCCCCCGACTACCTCCAATTTGTTATCTGTATAACATTCTACTAGTCAAGCCCTTTCATTTGATACCCATATTGAGGTAGGTTGTTAAGAAATATTTTGTCCGCCATTTTGTGGAGGCGGCCATCTTGAATCGATATTTACCAAACATAGCTAAGAACAACCTTACATTGAAAAAACCGCATCGAAATCGGCCCATCCGTTTGAGCTCTACGGTGCCACAGACGGACACATACACAGACATCGATGTCAAACTTAACACCCCTTTTTTTGGTCGGGGGTTAAAAATAGGGGTAGCTACAAAGAGATCCGATTTGAAAAAAAAATCCAAATCTATGGGTAGGTACGATATAGGACGACATGATTAATGGGCCAGATGAAGTTTTTTTGTGTCTTTATAATAATGTAAGACAGGCTTTTACTTCTGTATTCCACAAGAACAAAATTAAAAATTTTGATTAACCCCCGACTACCTTAGATTTGTTATCTGTACAACATTCTACTAGTCAAGCCCTTTCATTTGATACCCATATTAAGGAAGTTGTGAAAAAAAGAAATGTAATTTGCCATTTTGTGGTAGCGGCCATCTTGGATTTGAAATTTGTCATAGTGCAAAGTATTCTACTAGTCAAGCCCTTTCGTTTGATACCCATATTGTGGTAGTAGTGAAAAAAATTATATAATTCGCCATTTTGTGGTGGCGGCCATCTTGGATTTCAAATTTGTTATAGCGTATAGTACTCTGCTAGTCAAGCCCTTTCATTTGATACCCATATTGAGGTAGGTTGTGAAGAAATATTTTGTCCGCCATTTTGTGGAGGCGGCCATTTTTAATCGATATTAACCAGACATAGCTAAGAACACCGCACGGATATTAACTTTCAAATAAAAAAAACCGCATCGAAATCGGCCCAACCGTTTGAGCTCTACGGTGCCACAGACAGACACACACACACAGACAGACAGACAGACAGACATCGACGTCAAACTTATAACACCCCTTTTTTTGTCGGGGGTTAAAAAAGGTCGTAGCCACCACGACTCCGCTCCCACCAGACAAATAAAATATCACTCAAATATGGGCTTATGCCATGCTTGTTAAGATATAGATTACATTGGCAACATAAACTAGCAAATGGCTCGCTGGCAGCGAGCTAACTTGATATTTTTTTCTTCTGAAAATGCCTCGTTGATGAATTATCATTTGTTTACGTAATTTTTTTTGGCGAAGAACGTATTCCTTGAGTAATCATGAGTGCAACTGGTTTACAGAGATTTTAATGTAAAAGAAAGATAATGGCAGATGGCATTTTATTTTGGAGGCAGTGGTAAAGTGAAATGGTATTTCTTTTGCCTATTTGTGATGACATGTGGACTGTGGATAAGTCTAATAACAAGAATAAAATTAAACATTTTGATTAACCCCCGACTACCTCCGATTTGTTATCTGTATAACATTCTACTAGTCAAGCCCTTTCATTTGATACCCATATTGAGGTAGGTTGTTAAGAAATATTTTGTCCGCCATTTTGTGGAGGCGGCCATCTTGAATCGATATTTACCAAACATAGTTAAGAACAACCTTACATTGAAAAAACCGCATCGAAATCGGCCCATCCCTTTGAGCTCTACGGTGCCACAGACGGACACATACACAGACATCGATGTCAAACTTAACACCCCTTTTTTTGGTCGGGGGTTAAAAATAGGGGTAGCTACAAAGAGATCGGATTGGAAAAAAATATCCAAATCTATGGGTAGGTACGATATAGGACGACATGATTAATGGGCCAGATGAAGTTTTTTTTGTGTCTTTATAATAATGTAAGACAGGCTTTTACATCAGTATTCCAAAACTAAACTTGACCATAGTTTTTGTCTTATTACTTCTTTTGATGTCACCATCAGTTTATAATCTCACGGTAGGTTCCGTTAGTTTCAAATCTAACGTCGGTTCGTTATATTATAATCTATCGGTTTTTACAATTGAACGGTGATTATACATCTATTTACAAAATTCTTGTCGTGGCCGTTATGTTAGGTAAGTACTCAATTTAACAGAATTACGAATATTAATTCCTGTGTTTATTTTCTCAGAGAGGACCCGAAATCTCAAAGATGGAAAACCTCAAAGGTACTTCAAACCCAATTTTCGAAAGCGACGACGGAAAATGTAGACAGTGAGGGTGCTGCAAGAAAGAAAGAGACGGAGACATATTTTTTAAACTACAGAGGTTTTTCAGAAAGACTGAACATACAAATTGAGCTAGTCTTAATCATGATATAAAAATTGGCCGTCAAGGGACTTTTTGTTGAAGTGGTAATAAGATTTCACCCATCCAGAAGTGTCTATTGCGTACGTCGCTCCGCTCCGGTCCGCTGCTCCGCCGCCGCTCCGACGTTTCTACGCTGCCACCGCTGTCCGATATTAGCATATCAGTAACGCGATTCCATAAGATTTCCTCATATCAAAAAAATATTCAACGGAGCTAAAGAAGTTTTCACTTCAAAAATTGTTTGGTGAAAGTTAAATTTTAAGTGTTGAGTCTGAATTTCAATTACATGCCTAACATTCATAAGCTTTCTCTATACAACAACAAATTTTATAGTACCTAAGACTGGACCGTTTGCACTGTGTAAACCCGTACCATAGAATAGATAATACCATTCTTAGTGAAAACTATCTTAAATATAAAGGAGACAGGAACCGTGTATATGCATAAATATTATGCAACTATTTGAATCTGGTTAATACAATTAAATAGTGATTAGTCGATGTCTCGTTTCTATTTCAAAACCTTATCTGTGATTTTATATAAATGTTTTATGTAAAGACTTCATTCACCCTCCAGCTTGGATGATAAACAACAATGACGGAAAACACAAATACTATAAATTTACCAACCCTAAATAAGCTCTAATGACACATGTCGTCTCATTTTGAATTTTAGAATAATTATTGTGATTGGTAGTTTGACGCCATCTCTGTTTGTGTTTCTAATGGTGAATGGAGTAAGTTATCTTAGTGTTTGCTGTTTTTGTTATGTAACGATATCTTTTTATAGTAAATTAAAAAATATGATGTGTTTATTAGGTCTCGTTTTATTTAATTATCAAGTTCTAAAAGCCTGAGATCTTTGATCTCAGGCTTCAGGCAGGCAAGATCAAAGATCAAAACCATTGGATATGCCCTCCCAAACTTCAGGCGCACGGGATTATGCCATCGTTGGGAAGAGTGAGCTCATTCTTTCCGTTCTAGTTGGTCGCAGGAAGCGGTGAACGCCGGACGTTTTTACCTATCACTATTAATTGTCAACAACCAAAATAAGTAGATTTGGTTGTGTGTAAACCACTTACGATACACACAGAGACGCAGTTTACTACCAATTTCAAGGTACTCAGGGCACATCCATTGGTTCATATCGATAATTTCCTTCATTCCTACCATTGATTTATTTTACCTATTTTTGATTATTGATTCATATGGAGCTGAGTGGAGTTGAGTGTGCAAAGACCGAACTCGGTGTATGGTTTTGGACACGGAAAAGTATGCAGATTATTATTGTACTGAGATGTTGCCAGGAGGAGTATTGCTCCATTTTTTTTAAACATAGAGTGACGAGACGAGCAGGACGTGTACCTAATGGTAAGCAATATGCCTGCCACATAAAAACATCGTGACACGCAGTTTTTGGAACATTAAGAGTCCAAATCATTACCTAGCACTACACTGCGCTTGTCACCCACAGATCTAAGATATTATATCCCTGACCCCTGTAATTTATCTGGAAAAATAGCCCATCTAACCGCAACACAGACAGTAATGTTTGCACATTATTGTTTGGCGGTAGATTAGCTAGCAAAGGTATGACACTTCTTCAGGCCGACTCTCCCAAGAGTCCTACCGCTACAGAATATTATAAAGTTACAATTTTTTCATCTGTGTTATAGGCCTGTTTAAGACTCTTTCTCCATTCTGGGCAAGTACCGAAATCATGGAAGCTTGCTCACGAGCAATCTGTGCCCAAAAAAGGTTGTCGTGTTGACCCTGCCAACTACAGCCAACTCATCTCGGTCACATCCATACTCTGCAAGTCTATGGAACGTGTCTTACTACACAGACTCCTAGAATCTAACGATCTCCTCAGTGACCGGCAATACGGCTTTCGTCGAAACCGGTCCACTGGGGATATTCTAGCGTATGTCACCCACATCTGGAGTAAAGCTATCGAGGAACACGGGGAAGTACTTGCAGTCTCCCTAGTTATCTCGAAGACTTTCCACAGAGTTTGGCATGATTGCCTTATTAGCAAGCTATCTAGTTATGCTTTGTCTTCAGGGATTATTGCGTGGATATCGGACTTCTTGAGGGATCGATCCATACGAGTTGTCATTGATGGCTGCTCGTCGGATCGAAAGGCTATCAATGCCGGAATCCCTCAAGGGTCGGTACTCTCTTTGACGCTTTTACTACATATTAACGATCTGTTGAAGCCCGGTATCTTTGGGTACGCAGATGATAGCACCTACATATATCGCGCGAGAGCCAGTGAACACCAAACTAAGGCATTGAGTGAGAGTATGATCGAGCGTTTGAACTTGGCCCTTGAGAAAGACTCTGAATGGGGCGAAACCAATCTGGCCAAGTTTAACGAGGGAAAGACGCAGGCGTCTCTGTTCTCCGCAAAATAAATAATAAATGAATAAATAATAAATAAATATTGGTGGACAATTCACACACAACACCATCTGACCCCAAACTAAGCAAAGCTTGTGTGATGGCAGCCAGATAGCCAGATACCAGCCGTAAATTTAACCATAGCTTCGAAGATAATAAAATCTTGAACGCAAGAAGTTAACCTGGAGTTTGTCACAATGTTTACTGAAATGCTGGCTAGCGAACTTTCAGGGCTTCGGTTCCTCGGGACGGTCGGCGCACGTATCGTTAAAAATTTCTTTCGTCATCATTTTCCCTTAACACGCCAAAAGAACAAGTCCATTTCAACAGACTCCTACTTTTCGAGGTGTATCCGTCCCGTTTACTGATCATCTTGAGCTTTTGGGCTTTGAGCTTGTTACCTTGATTTCTACGCTCAACTTTGGCTCGTATATCGAGTGCAAGGCTAAATTAGCTGCCAAAAACTAGGTGTCCTCTCAAAGGTGCGAAAGTACTTCAAATCTGAACAGTTACTTTTGTTACACAAAGCACAGATTCGCTCTTGTATGGAGTACCGTTCGCACCTTTAGGATGAATCGGCTAAGTCTGGAGTCGATCGACACATCGAGAGGCGTGCCAAAAGGCTCATAGTCAAAGACATTCTAGTGCGAAAAACACTTCAAAGTCTTGAACATCGCCGCAAAATTGCTAGCGTATCGGTTTTTATCGGATACATATCGGAGAGTGTGCAACTTATCTGCATGATCTAATACCACCTTGCCCTTTTTACCCGACTGCGCGACGCAATGGAGTGGTAATGTGTATATCAGTCTACTAGCTGTTACCCGCGACTTCGTACGCGTGAAACGTTATAGTATGTTATTACAGCAATCGTAATTTGAATCTTTTTTTTTTTTTTTTTTAACTTTTATAGGTTTACACTTGACCGCCATCTCGCCTGATGTTAAGCGACAATGCGGTCCACGATGGAGCGTGTTTACCCAGAAGAAACCGATTCACTCTCGATTTGAAGACACAAAGATTGTAACCATCGGGGAAAACCCACTCAGGCAACGCATTCCACAGCCTAGACGTTCTTATCACAAAAGTAGAGTCAAATCATCGGATAATACAGTCACTATCTACATCAGGAGGATGAATTGGTTTCTTTAAGGTAAACACGCTCCAACGTATACCGCATCGTTGTATTATTACGCATATTCGGTACATTTAAATTAGTCGACTCAACTGGAATCAACACGTCAAAATGCCCTTCGTTAAAATGTCCATTAAAACGCATTTTTTACGCCTTGTATCGGCTCCCCGATTTTGGCAATAAGTCTGCCATCTTGAAACAGTTGGAATTCAAATGGAAACATTTCTCCAGCTGCTTTATTTTCGCATGTAGTGCAGCAGTATGTATGCAGCATGCTCATATCAGCTAGATAAAGGCGTTCCGTACCGTAAGTAAGTATTCCCAGTTCGGTCCATAGTAAAACACCTAAATCTTTGCCAATCGTTGACGACGTGGCTTACTTTATATATTGGCTCGAACTTGACCAGCCATTGAAATATTGCCATAAAGCAAATAAGACAAAGATGAAAATAAACATGCCCCATCGCCAGGTATTTCTACCACTCTGTATTCGATTTGTAATCCTTCGACGACGACAGTTACCTAAATACTAAAAGAATTGTAATATTTACTCAGTGTAAAAAAATATTGAAAGTTCAAATGAGTTGGTATATTAATGCAAAGAACTAAAATAATCTGAAAAAGCGAACATCAATCAATAAAGTAGCATTGAGCAGAGAAATTCAAACAGTACACTCGACAACGACGCCTGCCCTCACGTGACTACCCGTTTGGGTAGCTATACCTAACCATGTCCCGTCTTTCTCACCCCGCGCTTCGAGTGCAGCTGACTTTAGATATTATTGCGGCATAGCCATAGTGCTATTGAAACAATGAGTCTGTGAATAAAATGGTTTCTTCGCATTTTGTTTGTATTAAGATAGCAATACATTTGGATCAACCGTTTCAAAAACGTACCTACTACCTACGTACGTGAATTAATTCTAATAACATTTCTGCTGTGAAAGTCACATTAAAATGAGTTCAGCCATTTCGGAGACGTAGGTGCTCCTCGGTAGACTTCCAGAAACCATGATATTTTTTATCTGTTGATTAAGATCATGAATTGAACTTTTCAAGCTTCTACGAACGGACGGACGGACTTCACATAAAACTTCAACCCCTATTTTACCCTCAGGGAGGGTGGATTTCCAAATATCATGATACACAATTTTATTTCTCATTAACCAAAAACGTGAAGACAAAATTTCATGCTTCAAATAGGACCAATTTTCATACAATCGTTCACCCCCTGTTTCACCCCCTTAGGGGATGAATTTTGCAAAACCCCGTCTTAGTGAGTGCCTACGTGCTAAAAGGGACCTCCATGCAAAATTTCAGATTCCTAGCATTTGTAGTTTCTGAGATTCCTTGATGAGTGACCTTTCGCTTTTATATATATATAGATGTATGCATATATATATGTATGTATGATTCTTTGAAGCACTATACAGACCAAACGTCTGGGCCGATTTTTATGATTTACACGTCAATCGATTCCTCTAGTGACCTAAAGACATGACATTAGTGTAAATTCAATATGTCGGATACCGGACTAGGGCTTGCATTCGAATATTCGAATTATTCGAATAGTTAATTCAGTACGAATAGTTAATTCAGTACGAATATTTGAATAGCAAAACTTGACATTCGAATATTCAAGTGTACAGTGGATCACGGACTAAAAGTAGAATCAGCCACATTTATAGTTGCTTAACACACATCCAGAGTCATAATCCCAATTACGACTATCGTTTTTATTGACGTTATATGTCATTAAGTTAGTTAATAGTTACCTAGCGAAGGATTTGTTCAAATATTTAAAATTAACGTGGACGCTTTTAACTGCAGGGTCATGGAAGTGTCCAAACGATTGAATCTAAACACTATAAAATATATCGGAGCACACAGGAGCCTGTCGTAAATCTGGCCCATGACCTAAGAATTAGATTAACCCGACACTATACCGCGTATCACGGACGTTAGCCTGTACGAGACTCGAATGGCACTGAAAAAGTTCAAATACAACAAAACACCGGGTAATAACAGAATCACAGCTGAGTTCTTCAAACTAGTAGGTTTACCTATGCTAAGGAAACTCTACAAAAGCTTTTCAATTCCGTCATATTCGAAAGTAAACTCCAAAAGCATGACTTACTGACGTATCTATAATAAAATAGATGTTAAATTTAAGATTAAATCATTAAATAATAATAAGTGCAAGAAAATAATCCGTGAATGGCTCGATGAATTTGACTATGATAATCTTGAGAATATGTTAAACAATTTGGATCTTTTCTAGGAAATGGAATTCTTGTGTTATAGAATACATGTGGTGTGTATATGTGTCAATATTTATAAGGTTAAATCACACACGTGAGAACTTTAGACCTAACAGCATCATGTATCTGAATATTTTTATATTAAACACGCACACGAAAAATTAATAATACATTATTTATACTTGGATATTAATATGTTATATGTATTTATTTGGTAACTTTCGCAGTATAAAATTAAATTTTCACCTAATACATTGTATTTATTACCTGAAAAATAGAATGGAAGTACATATCAAATGATACAAATATATACGTATATCTTATGGTCACAAATATGCACACACATATACTCTCTCTCTCTCTCTCTCTCTCTCACACACACACTCTAACCACGCGCACACACTTCACACACTCACACCCGGTAAAATATACTACATTTACACATTCGCCATGGGAGGAGCCATTGTCTTCCGAAATACAGTTACGACTAGTTCGGAGGCAATGGTTCATATCAAAATTTTGTAAACTTTTTATGGCGTAAAAATAAATATTTTTGTATTTGTATGACTCAGAGGTGTGATCGTTCTCTTTTTGAAAAAGGGCGACAAGATCTTGTTGAAGAATTGTAGGTTCTTCACGCTTCTATGTCATGTTTAAGACGACGCCTTGAACTAAAAAAAAAAATAAATTAAAAAAAAATATTTAAAATTCATTTATTTCAGGCCATTATACCCATAAATATAAAATTAACAAATTAAGTCCATAAAAAATCCAATAAATAATAGTATTCAATTGTCACACAAAATTAAAATTAAAATGTCAAAATAAATAAAATCAGAGTCTCAGTCGCCACATAAAAATATAAATTAAAATGGCAGAATAATTACACACAACTACACTAAGAAACATGAAAACGAGTACGTTTGATTGCATAGTATGATAGCAACGATTGATATAATTCAAATTTTAAAAATATCGTGGATAAGGAGAAGCCCTGTATAATTTTTTGAAAATAGTCTGACTTACTAAAAAAAATGTACAAACTTTCCACCAAAAAAGTTCAAATGCTTGGAATTATCAGCGACAACACCCTACTATTTTTTACAAATAAATATATTTTACGTCATGTTTACATTACGAGTAATTAAATAAAAATCCAGGCAAAAATGAAAGCTCACTGCTTTCAACATCATCCGCTGTGCCAGGCGATTATCAACTTTTAACAGATCCGCTAAGATCTAAAATAAATGCGGTACGGACAGGTTTTGCCGCGCGCCGTCCGTAGCGCCACGTACGATAGACCAGCCATGCCGTCCGCCGCTGGGACGGCCGGTCAAGTTTATCAATGCGTCACCTTAAACTGTTTTCAAGGGTAATTTCAAATCGTTTCACTCGCAGGTTTGTTGATATCCAACCTTCCGTACAATCCGGATTCTTCATAGGCTTCAAGACCATAGGTCACATTCATACGGTGCGGCAGGTTTTAAAAAGACCGGTAAGTATAACGAGCTCCTATGTTTGACTTAATCGAGACCTGGGCTACGATGTAGTTGCTCCAGTGGTGCCATATTGACTTTCGATACATCGAAGTGTTAAGGTGTCTGTATGAAAACGATACCATGCCAGTACGTTCCCAAAATTAGAACTCGAAACCAATCTAACGTCAACGAGGTGTCAGACTGGGGAAAGTAATATCCCTGAAACTGTTTACCACTGCATTGGAAGGCGTTCTTAAACTTTTGGATTAGAACGGACTTGGCATTAACATCAATGGCGAGTATATCACCAACCTCCGATTTGTAGATGACATTGTAGTCGTGGCTGAAACCCTGAGCGACTTAGGAATGACGCTGAATGAACTCAGTAGAGCCTCCAAAAAGGAGGGTCTGAAAATGAACATGGACAAAACGAACATCATGATGATTCATCGTTACACCCCCTCCTCTAAAAGTAGAATACTCTACGCTCGAAGTTTATGACGAATAATGAATCTGCCTAGGACAAATAGTTCCGGGAGGTATGTTAAAGAGGTCAACTGTCGACTCCAACTTGGTCGGGTAGTGTTCGGAAAATTACGTAACATCTCATGCCGTAGTATTGCAAGACCAAAGTCTTTGACCAGTGCGTGTGCAAGTGATGATTCACGGAACATAGACGTCGTCGCGTACTGTGGTTTTTATAAAAACCACAGTATGACACCCAAACGGCAATCGAAAGACCCATACTCGGTCCCAATCCCTCTGCGTGCCAGAATCAGAAAGGAGGAAAAGCGTAAGAGAACCAAAGTAAGAGTACAAACAACGAGTTACCAAACTTTATTGGTAGTGGGTGAGACACATAGCTTGCAGAATTGACGGCCGTTGGGACGGAAAGGTTCTAGAGTGGCGCACCGGAAGACACAGCGTTGGCAGGCCTCCCACAAGATAGACCAGCGATCTGGTGATGGTCGCTAGGACTCGTTGGATGCGGGCAGCGCAATATCGATGTTTGAAAAGATCTTTGGGGACGTTTTTCGTCCAGCAGAAGAAGACATTCGGCTGAAATTATGATAACCTATTAACAAAAAATAATGTGGTAACTACAATATAAGCGAGACAAACCGTTGCGCTCAGAAACGTAAGAATACTTTTTTTTTCAAAATGCGAATTTCAAATCGAATATTCGAATACTGAAATTATCGAATATTTGCAAGCTCTATACCGGACGCTATATTGTCCAAATTAAAAAAATAAAAGTCAACAAACTAAGTCAAGAGGGATATCGTTGAATACCTTAGCGCTTTTGAGAGGACTCCGTCTTTGAAGGACTCCGTCGTTGATCGCACTAAACTCGCTTGTATGTACCTATTACGTGACCTTACTCAAAATATAGTGGTAGTATGTATAACTTCATTAACGTGGCCATTTGTGTTATTTTTGAAGTGAAATCTTCTTTTGGCGCGCCACAGACAGATTTTTCATGGGCTATGAATTGAATTCTAGCGTCACGCTCGCCAATATTTAGAAATCTTCGGGTGAATCGGGCATGGCCATTAGCCATGGAGCCATGGGGGACCCTCGTCATCTGATCTGCGAACCTTAATGGTTTAAATAAACTCCATTCATGTTGATGCCTTGTTTCGACCTAACATTACGCTACTATAAATAGGAGAGGAGCATGAATGAAGAATGTAACAAAGGAAACTTTTGACAAAACAGGAAAAAAATCCTTTTAGAAAACTTTCGTTGTGTGAGCTGTCTATCTTTTAAGGTTGCATTGATAAAACAGTAACTTATAACCTTTTTTATGCTAGTCAAATCGCGGACAAACAACGTGTTGCATAATTTCTATATATTAAGATATCCGAGCGAAGTCGGAACGGACCGCTAGTTAGTAAATAAAATACATTAAATTAGAACAACTTAAATTGAATATTTATAGTAAACACAGCGACACAGCAATAAAGAACAGCAGCTGACTATTTCTTTCTCACTGTGACACACTCGGCGGTCCCAAGTTCACCCAAACATTTCTTTCACGTCCGAGCATGACGATGAGCTTAATTCACTGCCCACGAAAAGTCTGTGTGTGGTGGGAAAAAAGTTTTCACTTCAAAAACAGTAATTGAACTCGTGACACCGTTGCGGTTACCGTAATCGAACTCTTAATAGGTATACTCGTACCTACTATGGACATGATAATACAGGAGGTACTTCTATTTCTTGTTTTTTTTTTCGTCTTAAAAATAGAATAAATAAAGCATATAGTGTGAAAAATGCGATTAAAATATATTTACAGCAAAAATACTTCACGGCACGCATAGACGACAGCTGCAGGACAGCAGGACTCGGTAAATAAATAGTGTAGGAGAGTACCGCTCTCGCTCACAGGGATAGCAGTGGCCGGTCATTATATTCAATATTTTATAGATCTAATGAATATGTATGGGCCTCACTTTTTTCATGCCATCTTCCTCGGTCCGATGCCAATCGTGTCCAGGTTCGACCCGCGATAAAGATGACATCGTCGACCCATCTTGTAGCTGGACGTCCGACGAAAAAAGAGATACCTGTACTCAGCAGTGGGATAAAAAAGGCTGAGGATGATGATGAATGAATATGTACTCTAATAATCATATTCCTAAAATTTAAGTATACAGGTTTAGCTAAGTCATTGCGTTTTAAAAAGGCCTAAGGCTATATTTATTTTTACACCATAAAAAGTTTACAAAATTTTGATATGAACCCGTTGCGTTGGCTCCGAACTAGTCGTAACTGTATTTCGGAAGACAATGGCTCCTCCCATGGCGAATTGGTTGTCTGTTGTCTGTAAAGTCGGTTGGTTTACAGACGATAGTTTAACGTACGTTATCACGTTAAACTATACATTGATAGATGCGGCGCAAGCGTACAATAAGCGTAACGGGACAATGAGCGTAACGGAACATAACGGGACTCTTTTTCGTACATGCAGCCGGCGTTCAACAATTTATTAGACGTGACTTGACGTCAAAAATATTTATAGGTACATACAATACGTACTTACCTACAATACTTAATATTTATACACCAAATAATAATGCCTTGCTTTTATTAATCACCTTATTCGAATAATTTGTCAATATATATTTAAAATTAGGTATGCGTTCCTTGTGTCACTTACCCTATATCTGCACAGTTTTGAAATGAAACACACCCTTAGAGAATAAATAAATATGTAAACTCTTTGACCACAACTGAAATGATAAAGTCTACCTACTTAGTCTCTATATCTATGGAAACTTCTACATGTTCTCTTGTCCAGAACTACAATAAAACCTATTTACAATAGTAGTGCTGCCATTATATTCTAAATACCTACATTTATAAAGTCGTGGTGGCCTAGCTAGAATGTCCTCTTTCACAATCGTACAGAGGTACTTAGGTTCTAGTACCGCGTGCAAGCATCATCATTGGAAAATATCTTGAGGAAAATGGTGTGTTTCACGAAACTGATTGTGGTCTTCACTCTCTTCTTGTAATAAAAGGCCCTAAGTCCCAACTACTGGAACATTAAATAGACTGCTAATGCGTTATCTCTTACAGCTGTGCATTGTACATATCTGCATGCATAGTACGTGATGTGTATTTAAAATTAGTTCGCAACTCTACATTTGACCTCTTTAGTATAACAAGGAAGTTGCATACAAACCACTTGTACCTACAAGAAGTTTACTTGTACCTAGATACTTGTACAGGAAGTTTGAAGATGTAAAAAAATATATACCAAATCTCTCTGTAGTCTACGATGTTGTTCCGTAACTTTCTTTTACAGCTGCATCATGAATCGTTTACAACTGTTCCTGAGGGTTAGTAGGTATGATAGTATGATCATAAAAGGATCAACGCGTTGATGACGGTATACTATCAACTAATATGCAATTTGGCCGTTTTGACATGACCCCCTCTCTGAAGTTGTTACTATATAGGTTACTATAGGTAGTGATCCACAAAATTGCATTACCAATTTGAGTACCTTGTAGGTACCTAAAAGAGTTCGAAATCTTTGCCTAAAATCATCTACTGCATATTCCCTTGCCTTGTAGTTCAAAAAGTCTAACCAAAAATGAGCGTCTCCACTCACCTACAGTAGGTATAACAGTTTTAGTTACTTACGAAAGGAACTTTTAGAATTCAACTGATTAGCTGCTGGTGGTCCGCCTTGTAACTCTAACTCTACTAACAAAATAAATACACTATCTACGCAAAAATGTCGTCACATGGTCATTGCCGCCATGTTTGTTTGATATCGGTATTTTACTTATCGTTTTCTTATAGCGGATTGTTGGATATGGCCCAATAAATTACCTAATAAGAAAAACATGATAGTAGGTCTACTACAGGAGACTAGGTATATATGTAAAATGTAGATGCAAAATTATTTAAAATACAAAGTCAGGATCGTTTATTAGTTAATATTGAAAAGTATTTCACTTTTGAACATTAAAAAATTACACTCTCTTATTATTTTCCAAGCGCGCCAAAAGAAGTATACCTTCAAAAAACGCGCAACTAACTTCAGTGTGGCGAATTTGAGAGTCGGTGCGCGAGCGCATCCTCCAAATTCACTCCGAAAAAAACAGTAGTTAGCTTGTGACTTGTGAGCCATCTCCGTCATATCGCTTCTTGATTGTCGGTGTGATCGCACATCGTTATTTAATATTC
Organism: Ectropis grisescens; assembly: GCA_017562165.1. Taxonomy (NCBI): domain Eukaryota; kingdom Metazoa; phylum Arthropoda; class Insecta; order Lepidoptera; family Geometridae; genus Ectropis; species Ectropis grisescens. The sequence continues at coordinate 11,044,378 of CM029767.1, read as the reverse complement.
ACTGTCATCATTTTTGCCAAGCGCGCCAAAAGAAGCATAAGTTCAAAACGTGTTTTTAAGCATTTATTTTAAATTGTATCTTTACTATTTGGTAATTAGGATAATATTTATAACGAATGCAATAAAATTAACCCTCTTGAAAAATGACTACTAGCGTACACTACATATTGGCTCTCCGATATAACGCTACAGTGTTTCGGATCGCAGGTACCTAAACTGCAAGCGTGCAAGCACACGCTATCATTTGTGACGTCACTGTCAACCGTCAGCAGTGTTGCAAGGCCTAATTTAAAAAAAAGGATGATTTTTTTGGTTTTGAGTTTTGAGTGTTGATACGAGCAAGATTTGCGCTGGTAGCAGAGCTGGGCAAAACACACGCTTTGCTTTAGTTGAAATACAAATTAAAAAATACTGTACCTATCGTAAGTAATTTAAGTAAGTATTGTCCAACACCACCAATTAAAATATGAAATACAAAATAAATAATCTGGACAATCTGGTTGTCTGTAAAGTCGGTTGGCTTACGGACGATAGTTTAACGTGACAACGTCATAACAAAACATCGATAGATGCGGTGCAAGCGTACAATTAGCGTAACGGGACATAACGGGGCACTTTTTCGTGCATGCCACCGGAGTTCATCGATTTGTTAGACGTTGTCACGTCAAAAAAAAATTGGTAGTCATAGGAATTGCCGATAGAAGTGAAAACTTATGACTCAGAATTTGACATCTTACTTTGGAAACTACGCGAGTGAAACCGGAAGTCGTGGGCAAGAGCATGGCCATCTAGAAATGCGTCAGAAATTTCCAATGCTGAAATTGACGAATCAATGCTCCGTAAAAGCGGCCCTCGTAACTTCTCTATTGGACGCAAAGCTCTTCTCAGAAAAAATGTTTGGAAACAGATGGAAGTCTGAGGGTGATAAACCAGGAAAAAAAGGGCGTTCAAATCGTACTTACACGTACACTGTAAACACAACATATTTATGCATTTTTAGGGAAATACCATTAAATAAATAAATAGTTAATACTAAAAAATTTGCTAGTCAAACGATATTTCTGGCCCGCGTAAGTTTTTTAAATTTATTATTGGCCAATAGATAGGTACTAATCATTCAGCCAGATGTTATTCTCGTGTTGCTGTGCTTAATATACCTAGTTTTCAATTTCAATTTATAAATCGTTTTCATTTTTAATTATTAGAATTATATAGCAGTGTGTAAATAGTTAAGTATTTCTTATTTTAGTTTTTATTTCTGCCGTACGGTCTTGAGCGCACAATTTTTTTTATTTATACGTTGCCATGAATACACTAGTTATTCAGCCGTATGCTATTCTCGTGTTGCTGTGCTTACTAGGTATTACTAATTTTCAATTTCTAAATAAGTTTTATTTGTAATTATTACAATTATTTAATGGCTTTCAAATAGTTAAGTATTTCTTATTTTAGTTTTCACTTCTGCCGTGCGGTCTTAATCTTTGACATAATATATTATATATAATATTTGACAGGTACACGTATCAAAGACATGTACTCCACAAGCGTCTCGTGCCTTTGATAGCCGATACGCCTATAGCACTCAGTGGTAACGTGCATAACCAAAAGTGAAAGAGTTTTCGAATCGGTGTAGCTCAAAGAAACCGTTCAAAGAAAACACTTCTTCAGCTTTTTATATTATTATAATATAGATTTTTATTGAACTGAAAACATCTTCTGGCGTACAACAGACCACACAGGTCTTTATTTTTAATTCTTCTTGGCCATGTACTTATAATTCTTCAGCTGCGTCTGTCACTGTCGTTTAGCTGTGTTAACTATACTCAATTTATAATATAATTGAAGTAAAAACTTTTTTTGGCGCATATGACAGATTTTTTGTGGGCTGTGAATTGAATTCTAGCGTCACGCTCGGGTACGATAAGACATTTTCGGGTAAACTCGGGATGCTAGAACGAGAAATAAAATATAGTGAACAAGAGGGAGAAAGATAATAATATATATTGCCAACTGCCCTTCGCTGATGTGTCCCTGTGTTTAGTATATTCATGTTTTTTATTACTACATTAACTTCTAGGTACTTACGACATTCATTGAACCTGTCACGAAATACTAAATTTGCATTTTACGTCCATTGCAAAAAAGTTTTTGTTGTAATTAAGTAATAAATATATATTACTGTTTTATCACAACACTTACAAAGCGTAAACATACAAAAAGATATCTATGCACATCACAGTATTTACACATACACTATAACTCAAGTTATTTAGCATATACATTTTTAACGAAATATATATAAAATAAATATAAGTAGCAAACACTAAAGTTGTTAGTTTAGTTGGTTAGTTAGTTGGCGAGTCAAAACCCTATTACCGAACCACGTATTTTTTAAATTATTCTTGGCCATGCATACTAGTTATTCAGCCGCATGTTATTCTAGAGCTGTTGTGTTTACTAGGACGGTATATTCAATATCAATTTATAAATCGTTTTAGTTTTTAAATATTAAAATTATTTAGTAGTCTCTTAATAGTTAAATATTTCTTGTTTTAGTTTTCACTTCTGCCGTGCGGTCTCAAGCGCACACATTTTGTAAAGTAATTGTTTTTATGTTTAATTATTTAAATTATTCAATGGGGTTTATTTATTATTTCTTATTTTAGTTTTCACAAATATTGGTGGTGGCAATGATGAACTATATAAACCCCTACTATTGCCATCTTGCACACTATTTGTAACTAATAATAATCGTTTTCGTATTTCTAAAACATCCCATTTGTTGCATGGTTTCAGAGTGTGAGGTACATAAATACATTTTTTTTATCTCTTATTTGAGACCATTGTAAAATCCAAGTATTCAACAACTTCAAAAAATTGTACATTAAACAGTCTGTTTCATATTTTTTTCATATTTAAACAATCATATTTCACAAAAACAAAACAGTAAAAATAAGGATGTCAGGATAAAAACAGTACATCTACCTACTGTTATAAAAGTACGTCGGTACCAGGTACCATTAACAGTACAACGTAGAACAGTACTAACATAACAGTGGCCGTCAGAGAACCGAAAAAGCAAAAACGTGAAGATTGAATGACAGTTAAAAACCGATTTTATTCAATATTTTATTGATATTGACATAGCGAAATATATTTTTTACACAATTTTTATTTGTACATAAACGAAGAAACAAACCCACAACCAACTGAACCAACGAAAATTAAGTGTTTAGAAAATTATTGTAGTCTCAGTGACAATCACGTTTTAACTTTGTTTTTGGTTATCATCCGCCATTTTGTACTGTCGTTTGTTTAGTGACTTGCTTTCATTCCTAGTGATGCTATTATCGTTTCTATGAACGTATAATATTGTGTCTAAAGTAACAGTGTACAATGTTTTTGTTGGAAACTTTACTCATTGAAAGTACGAATTAAAACGTGTGACTTGTCAAATTGACATCCGTATATCTATATTATACCTACCTATGTGCCGGATGTGTCCTACAATCGGTTAGGGCGACTCTACGTGCCACCTTGAGTGGTGTACGTGTCCCGATACCTATGCTGCCAAGAATATGAGTGGCAACGGGAATCAGGTGCCGTTGGCGTCCAGTCAACGAGGGCCAGGACCGTATCCTTTTAAAAATCGTAATTGTTGTTTTATCACCGTATTTACGTAATATTTTATGCCACTTCAGCATTTGTTTGACTGTTGCCGCTATTGCGAAAACTTAGTGAACTTTATAAACTTACTGTTTCTACGAGTTTTGAACAGGTAAGTGTACAACTTTCTTTTGATGCTTTATGTCATAAATCACGTCGAACTAAAACCATGTACTTAATATAGTTTAGGATGCAAGCATGTTTTTTCTTTCATAGAACATTGGGAAATTTTTCGTAGCCTAGTAGGTACCTAGTTGAAAGTTTGCAAAAAGTAGGTATTTGAGAGTGTGTACTTACCAACTTTGAATACTTCACATATTTGTAATATAGAGCAATGCTGTCAGTCATGCACAACAATGCTTTAGAAATCTATCCCAAGCAAGCCTCATTTTATCATCAATTCAGTAAGTTCCCCAATCTCAACCATAACACATTGAAATATCTAAAAAAATAATTATGAAATCAATATGATTAGTTATGGCTGTGCGATTGTTATGCATCAGCGAAGTTAAGTATCTAGACTATGCAATTTAGCTGAGTAAGTATTTTGTTTGTTTGAATGCGATAATTTATAGATAATATACTTATCAGTCAGAATTGAAGAAGTGAGATTCGGAGTTCCAATGTACAGCCAATTTTATAAAAGGTTTAAAATGTGATAAAAACCAAACACAAACCAATTTTAAATTTCGTAATATTTGAAACCATGTGTATCAATAAAGTTGATAATTACTTAAATATTACCAGTTTAAAAAAAAAATTGTACATAAAATCCAAATTTCACTAACATTTCTCACAACAAACTATATAAGAAGTTAATTTAAAAAATTATACAGTCCTCTGATGGGTGTATGGTGTATGGAAGCATTGTCATTTTGTGGAAACAAACATTGTTTGTAATTGGTTAGATTTCATATTTCTTTGTCATGTTTGAAAAATAAAGATTAGCTTGTAATTCAGTGCTTAATTTAGTTCACATATTAGTTAAGACTACACTTTAGGTACTTAAAATCAGATCAATTGCACAAGCACATATTCACTCTTTTATGGGCTACGGTATGCCCCTTTGGGTTGGTGTTGCTAAGGTCAAGCTGGAGGCACTTTAATTGATCTAAATACATATCAAGAAGCTCCAAGTAGTAGAAAATTATTTTATAACATAAATTCAGCCCATTTTCAGCCCATTCTATTTCCTACCCCTTCTTCAAAAGAACTAAATGTTGTTGTAGTACATATATTGTTGATATATATCCATGTATTGCTTGATGAAGTACATGGATATGAATTTCATCAAGAAATACATGGATATTGGTGATAAAGATGCCCATTGATATACTAACTTGAATTTTTGAAAACTAGTTTAAACCATCTTATGACACAATTTCACTTGGATCAAACACTAACAGCCTTTGCTACTTCTGGAGAAATGATTAAAATTGCTTCAATTTGTTACATACATACACTATGTTAATACAACATGCTTACATTTTCTTTTAATTGGATCCCTAATGGACAGATATGAGTGGTATAAATAATTCTCATTTGCAGATCAATTAAGAAAGTATTTTTGTAATAAAAGATCCACTAGGTGACATGTAAATAACACAGTCCGTCATTCGTTTAATAAAAACAATTCATGATTTTGTAAACAAACCATATTTATGTTGTTTGTAGATTGTGCATTGTACTCATAGTGTTTATAATATACTTAAGTCTTTAATGATACCATTTTTTTGTTATCGCTAACTAATTTCATTTCAACATGAGTATAAACAAAGTTTAGTCATTTATCAGACCTATCTTTGGTTTGTTGGTTTTGTATGCAACCTGAATAGCAGAATACCCATTTAAACAGGAATCATATAATTTCATAAAAAGAAATAGGCATGTGTATGAATTGACAGAAAACCGAGTTTACTGTAAACTATGCAATTAATTTTATAGGCATTATTGAGTTATCATTCCCAAAGTAGCCCCTACATAATCTTGTTAATATAAAACAAGTTTACTGTAAACTAAGGAATTACTGTTGTGTGCTTCCAATGAAGCACACATCAGTAATTCCTTTTAATAGTGATCATTGCACAAAGTAGCCATTTCATTGCCTTATCTCATAATTTATGTACTTATTATGTACAGAAAAAAGATTATTTTGTCTCATGACACTACTGAACTCTATTCGATAATTGTTTCAATACAACAATACATTAGTTCATACAAGTGAAATGGTACAGAAATGGTTCATCTACATTTCAGATGACACAGTGCCATAGGCTGTTTGTTCTAGGTACAGTTCTCACCAAAGACAAATATTAGGTAGGATATCAGAAATTTAGCTTTTATGCTACAAGATTTGCTAACTTTGGCTAGAAAGTCGGACAGTGCCAGTTTGCCTGGGGAAGTACCACACCTTTGTCCATTATTCTACCACCAAGCAGTAATGTGCAAATATTCATGTGTTCTGGTTTGAATGCCAATGTTTCCTGTGTAATTACTGGGCATAGAGATAAAACATTTATTAATCTTCTATCTTTGGGTGGCGAACGCAGTGCAGTGCTAGGTAAGGATTTGGACTTGTTATGTTCCAATAGCTGCGTGTCACTGTGCTGTTATGGGCATGCATATTGCTTACCATCAGGTCCCTGTCCTGCTCGTCTCGTAACTTTATACTATAAAAAATCTAAGTTCACCTCTAAAAATGTTAAAGCTTTTAAATTTGTTTGAACACTCACAATGATAAATTGTAAGCACAACCAACCAGCAGACCGTCTTATATTTAACAGACTTCAAAAAACGGACGATATTCACGATACTCAGTGTTATTTTGAAACAATACATGACTGAGGTATAATTACCAAAAACGAAACAAATTCGTGTTCTATACTAATTTAGCGCCATCTGCAATTGCGGGCCGACGCTTTCTACTAGTTGTATAAAACCACGTAAATATACATTTTTTTGTCGGAATATTTTTATGTAGGTTCACCAATTATTCGAATAAACCACGCAACTTGTTAAAATCATTTGTTAGGTTCATATGATTTCATACTTCGCAGGTCCCAAAACTCTGAAACTTTATAAACATCGATAATAATTCCGTTTACTCCGAAAACTCGCTGTCTCATGTAGCCGTACGTTTAATTGGCCCACACGTACTACTTGGTTTTACAAAATTTAATTCCGGGTCGGTTGTTTGGTTTTTGACAGAAAAATAACTATTAACATTTTGTTGATCTTAAAAGTGTGTCCACAATTATATTATTCATCTGCACTGTAATGAATTGATTTGACATATAGTCTAACAAACGCTGGAGTGATCACATAAATACAGATTCATCTAGTCAGCGTGTGTAGTACTAAGTTTTACCGCGACAACATTTATACACGTGGGAGATCGCGTCGGATAAATTCATATAGTGATGTTTGATCGAATTTTATCTATGAGTTTTCTCCTACGAGTCTTTGCCTCCTCCCACATAGAACTTGGGGATCTTTTCACGGATTTGATTTGAGTTGAAAAATTAATAAACCGTCGCAGTTCAGTTCTAATGATTTTAACCTACACCCACGCCATATTCCACTTGACTGCGTGTATTTGCTTGTCTTGCGAATGTAATCGTCACGACACCCTCCTTGTAATAATTTGTCTGTATTGTGTAAAATTTTGTATGAATGACGCTTAATCCAAATTTATGCAAATTATACTTAAAGATTTTTAAAGTGTTTGGCGTCTTTCGTCTAGCGCAGCTAACTTGTTTGTAGTGTAATATAAATTGAGTTCTGATTCAATCAAGATTGTATTTCACAGTCCTACAACACCAAGTTTAATGGAAACATAGGTCTATTATTAAATTACGATACTTTAAAATTATCGCCACGCGTAACACATGCAGTCAGGGAAGTCAAAATAGCCGCTTTATGGTTAACATCGCTGAGACTCGAGAGTCAAAATGCGACCGAAGAAATTAAAAATCTACGGCAACTGGAATTCAATAAAATTTAGTTTCAATATGAATGATGATTTGACAAAAATAAAGAACAAAAAAAAAAAAGTTTGCTTTCATGTATTTTTTATGTATTCTTAATTTTTTAAATGACCGTAGGCTATAATCCTAAAAAAATCTGATTAGTCCGTCAGTTAGATTGCAAAAAAATATTGTACACGTATTTTTTCTTTTGTTTCTTAATCTAAAAATTACGAATATTCAGTGCTTATAAGTTTCGCGTTACGTCACTTGTGGGTACGATTTTTACCCACAATTGACGTGACGACCCCGCGCTCTGGAACTTTGATGATCTACATGTGTTAATAATTTGATAAAACATTTATTTTTGACCCAGTCCGGTACCCTATTCTGTTTTCTTTTTTACGTGACTTCTAATTCTTGGACTCGTGAAAACGGCTGAATTAATTATAATTATATGAATACAATATATGTGTTTACCATTTTTATACTTGAATAAATATCAGTATATCTCTGTTTGAAATCTGTATCCGCAATCCACCGGGCTAGGGAAAATTAAGCCTGTTTAAATAAATTTCAAAGCTTTGCGTATTTAATCTTCAAATGTACGTTTATTTCATAAGTACTTTTATAACGATTACCTTATAGAAAAGAAAATGTTCGCGATTTGCTTACATTTAGAAATCATTATGTAGATGACCATTGATCGAGATCAATTTTTTCTTAATTACATCGACGTTTGTTTTGACGATCGAAACATCGAAATAGTTAGAACTAACTCATTAAATTGCGATAAAGTTGTGAACATAATGCTATCAATGTTTGTACTAACATGTAATGCTGTTGCGTTCCTAATTTAATTAATTTCTTAAATTAATTAAGTAGTTTCCATATTTGAGCATGGCTTTATGACTTAGAAAATGCAAGTGGGGCTGTACTTTTCCGACCTGTTTCTCGACTCTGACGAACTTCCGTGAACTATACGGTGACCTCGTCGACCAACTCATTTCTAGTGTAACTGACCTTAAGATTCCTTACACCTCATCGCAATCAAAGGTATATTAAAAATCGTTAGGGCTCTTAGCATAATCCGCCAGGGGAAGTACCTTTGCCAGTTAGTTAATGTAACGCTAACCAGTAATGTGTCGATTGAAAAATCGTAATTAGTTCTAGTTAAACTAATAACTAAAACGCTTGTCGTCTAGATTACTCCCCACATATTATACTCTTTCTTTATAATTTTCTATTTAATCCCATGTTACCCACCTCTCTTGGCTCCCGTTTAATATTTCTTTGTGACAGTCACTCTAGCAATCTTAGGTCGTCTAACATTCTTCTTCTGTCCACTTCGACTCACTCTTGTTCCTTATGTGGGTCTTCATTCTGCGTGAAGGCGGGTGCGCTTTGGAATACGCTTCCGGTGAGTATTATGCGCGCGCAGAGCTTAGACTCCTTCAAGGGTCGGATTAGAAACATCTCTGAATTAATCTATTCATTTTAATTTTTTTTGTTTTTTTTTTGTCAGTGTTCAGTTGTTTCTTCTATCATTGCTTTTGTGTATGCTTATTAGCATAATTTATTATATGTGTATTTTAGATTTCATATTATTCCTTCTGACCCACAGCACTGGTAGTGTCGTGGGTTTTCCTTTTCTGCATAACCAGGCAGCAGTGTCGTGGGGACGTAGAACGGCTTGGTAGTGCGGTGGGTCATAAGGGATAATTAATTGTGTATAATATTCTTATGTAAACTATTTTTAGCTAGCATACGTGACAATACATCACTTTTTATTCCTCGCTAAAACTTTCGCACTCTATACCTCAATCTATTCATTTTTGACCTGATATTAATAGTTACCTGGAAGAACTCGCTATTAGCGATAAGGTAGCAATTTTTGGCACTAGATATAAGTCATTGTTCAATTATTTTTTCTGGTATGTGTAGTAAATTGTTTCTGTCTGTCTGTAAACAAAATAACCAAAATAAGTTTTTTCTAATCCCCAACAAGCTATGCCTAGCCTCGCATCTCGCATCCCAACTTTTTTTTTCCGTGGAATAAAACGCACGCATATCGTGGATCTCCAACCCTCTAAAGCTAGGGAACAAGGGCACGGTTTCGCACCCGTTTATGAATCCGCCACGGATTCTTGTATTTGAACCCTCTTTTAGAGAGTACACTCCCATCACCAATTCACCGGTAAACAATTATAGACTTAATCACCATCAAAATAAAGCGGGACTGACAAGATACCAATAAGATCCTTACTTTAGTGGGGCTACATACTGGTCTCGTACTAATTCCAAACTTACTGCCGTGAAAATAATTGTTAGTTTATATTACCCCTACTTTATAGTCATTATTCACCGTTACTTGCTACTTGAATGCGGTTGTAATACCAAATGAGTACATTTTTTTTTCAGTTTTCTCCCTACAATGTATTTCGTTACTGTCTGTCAAAACACGAGGGGATACGACAACGTAAAATAACAAGCGTTGCTAGATAACGTGTTGTAAACCTGCACACGAGTAATGCAAGATATGACTGCTTTGTTTGATAGTGTGTCATTAATAGCATTTTAATTGAATTCCAACTCGTATTGAACGGTACGGTTGAGCCTAGATGTTATATTGATGACGAGGTAAGACGTGCATCTACCAAAAAAAAAGTGGTCAAGTGCGAGTCGGACTCGCCCATGAAGGCTTCCGTAGCAGCAAGTAATATAATATAAAAGTTCTTGTAGTTCATTGTTACTTTAATCAGTGTTTTAACAATAGTGAATTTATGACGTATTAAAATACTATATATAATAAACTACTTAATAGATCTCATTCCAACCAATTTTCGTTGATAGTTTACATAGTAATGGACATCATACACTTTTTTATTTTTTTGTCGTTCTCTGATTTTAGAAGTTACAGGGGGTGACACACACATTTTACGACTTTGGAATAGTCTCTTGCGCAAACTATGAAGTTCAGAAAAAAAAATGTTAGAAACCTCAATATCATTTTTGAAGACCTATCCATAGATAAAAATGTTTTGAGTCTCAGTTCTAAGTATGGGACACCCCTAAAATGTATTGTTTTTTTCTATTTTTTTGTATGAAAATCTTAATGCTGTTTACAGAATACATCTACTTACCAAGTTTCAATAGTATAGCACTTATATTTCGGAGAAAAGTGGCTGTGACATACGGACGGACAGACAGACATGACGAATCTATAAGGGTCCCGTATTTTGCCCTGAATGTTAGCGTGCACAATAGCTTTTTTATAGTATACTAGCTGTATCCTGCCACGCCTAGCTGTGGCACATTGTAATGCAAAAATTAGATAAAAACAGTCCTTGATGAGGATTATATATCATTCTAAAATTTCAGCTCGATCGGTGCAGAGCTTTTTGAGTTTTTGAAGCGTACATAAACCAACATAACGTTTTTATGTATAGAAATAGTAATAAGACGAGCAGGGCATATGCCTGATGGTAAGCAACATGCCTGCCCATAACAGGACAGTGACATGCAGCTAGAAGCATGAAGAGTCCAAATCATAACCTAGCACTGAACCTAGAAACATTACCCTTAAAACCGGAACACAA